>JAUCRC010000015.1:7639070-8895719 GCA_032399595.1 Tetragonula carbonaria | reverse complement strand
ATGTTCGATTAATTTGGATATAAATAGATTATAAATAAGTTCGTGCAATAGTCAACGTGTCACTATAAACCATGCTTCGAGGTGCGTCTAGCTTTTCCGTACGAGAAAATTCGCTTAATGAGTGTGTTCTATGCGTTTGTGTAATATAAAAAGAAGAAAAAAAGCTCTTCTTCGCATCGACGATACTTTTCAATTGAACGTGCTGCGTTTCGACGAGATCGAATCGTGTCGTTTCGTCGCCCGGAAAAAAGAAGAACCCGTGAGTGATTTTCTTTTTTGTGCCTTTGTTAATAACGTTACCCTGCTTGTTCGAACTGCGAGAAAAAAAAATAGAATCGTGCGTTATATCGAAACCGAACGCTCTATGTGTACATATAGATTACACATTATTCTTCTTACGTTCTCTTATTATTTCTTTTCTCTCTCTCTCTCTTTTCTAAACATTACTCTTATTACAATATTGGAGATAGACTCTGGATCACCTGGGTCAACGAGTCAAAATTAAGTCCTCTATAGAAACAGACTTGCCCTCTAATGGAATCTCGTGGAACAAGTGAATATATTGTCGCGCTACGTTCTACAGTAATCGTACTTTAATCACTGTCAATTAGGCAGCGGACATATCAGCCTCTTCGCATGAATATTTTGTGCGCTTCTTTCATTTCGTTTTTTGTAAATGTATACGTGTAACACAATCTGCGATGCTCAACGGAGTGATTATAGGGTTGAATCTCGGAAAGATATTGGCTCGATCGATTTCACTGGGCAATTCAGCAGCAACGTGTTGTTGAATGGCTGAATGCGCTCCCTAATCGTTCGATAATGTGAAACACTTGGTCCTGTAATAACTAATCTCTTATGCAATCGTAGAATCATGCGAGACACGTTTCGAAACACTAATAAACCGATGATTAAACTTCTTTCTGTATGTACGTTCCTCTTTCTATTTTACGCGCTACACGCGGATAAATAATAATCATTCGCAAGAGGTTCTCCCTACGTCGTTACTACGAACGGAATCGCGAATAAGAGCTATGAATTACAAACGAGTCGTTGTCCCTTGCGTAAAATCGAATCGAAAAAGTTTCCCTCCACCGCGAAATTCGCACGCGGTTCGCGAATGGCCTTTTGTTTTTATCGTTAAGTATAAAAAGTCGAAAAGATAGCAAAATATCAAAAGATTCGTTGAACGAAAAATCGTAGCAAGATTAATGGACGATTCGATGAAGCATTCACACATCGTCAAACAAACAGACGAACGAAATTCAAATGTACCGAGTTACACTTTGCAAATCGATGTTACTCGCTCGAATATCGTTGGCGTTATACATGTTCATTATCGCATGCGTCGCGTACGATATATGCTTCCATGGATAACAACGACGAGTTTTATCCACTCTTATTTTCGTGTTATGTAAATGTAATCGATTATTATGTAAAAATGCTAAATACTTGATAATTCCATGGACTGTTTTTACGGATGGTCGCCGTTAGTGCGATTCATTTCTCTCTATCGTAATACTGTATACACACTATACGAATAATGCAGGTTCCATATAGCATGAAACACGATGAATATAATTGGTACTCATTAATTGACTTAGTTTATACACCTATGATAAATGTTAAGTAACTGCTCTCTCTCTCTTTTTTCTTTTCTTTTTTTTATCGCAACTGCGTGAAGTGTATACATCACCGGTTGTTGCTTCGATTTTTTTATTCTCTCGCGTTTTCTTTTTTTTTTCCATGGATTTTCCGCTTTCGTTACAATGACAGTCGTGTGTTCTTTCCTTTTTTCCCCTTTTAATTTTCCTCCTGTCGATTTTCTTGTGCAAACGGATAAATATCATATAAATAATCGTTCTGTGATCAGCTACTTTCTCCGTACGATAACTATCCTTCTGCCTAACAATAAGTGTGCTCTAACATTTCGTACACGAAAACGCCTTTCTCGTTTCTCTCGCAGATATTATATGTATGTATGTATAATTATAATTAAAAAACAGATAACAAAAAAACATAGAAAACAACAAAAATCGATCTGCGTACAGTATAGTAAACTCTTGCCACTTCGCTTGATCAAGCTTTTAGAAACAAAAACTAACAGAGACAAATCTATTGCTCTTTCTATTGAACCGTGAAACGCAGCGGCGAGCTAATCGACGAAAACAAGACTCGTTTCGAAAGGAATCACGTCGTTCTATACTGGATCGTTACGTCTCAATCTATACTTTCAACTTACAAAGCTCATCGTTCATTCGTAAGACTCTCCTTGGACGTGTTTCTTGTTTCTTTTTCTTTTTTTTTTTTTTCAGCTCGTTTGCTCCAATCACTTGCGAACTAAACACTGTGGTAACTGCGAATCGAACGTACGTGACAGTGGAATAAAATGTCGCAAAAAATTGCTCCGAGCAGGACCAACGTCCGTTCATGTTTCTTCCCTATTAGACTTTCGATTAATCGTGAAGATGACGACACGCTTGATGTAAACGCCGGTGGGGCCTAACTGTTTGTCACACAGTACCATTAGTTGTTGTTACTTACAGGCTGATATATAGTGGGTCGACCGACGTTATTCGAATTCATGTTCGCTCTCTGAATCGTTCTGTCCTCGTATCTGGTGCTCCCTTGGCTTGCCATCGGTCGGTTCAGTGTGCTACAATCATAGCTACGTTCAACGTAGAATCGAAATGTTCAGGAAAATTATCAAATTGTGGACTCTGCCTGAACAGAAATTATCTAACGGAGTAGAATCGAAATAGGGAAAGCATATACGAAAAAGTTAAACACAGAGTCCAGGAACAGAAACAACGTAAATAAAAGACTGACTGGCGTTAAGAGAAAGAAACGATTAATTAGAAAATGATAGGCAACTTAATGTGAGACTGTGTTGGCTGTCGATTAACGAGCGGTTACCTATTGGCATTATTCGGTGAATTAGGCCCTGAATTCCGCGCTGCTACTGTTTTTGTAACGAAATCTTGTTCTTTCCAGCCGTGCTTCTTGTAAACATCTCTCAGCTCTTGGTGCTGCCACATCGTGAACAAGACTTGTCCTGCAAATTAATCAACGTTCAATCTCTCAGGATAGAAATTCCGTCATCTTTCCCGATGCTTTTGAGATTTACGACACAAGCATTTATATAAAATTACATAAGAGTTTAGCAAGAAGAATTTTATCGATTCTTGCCTGCAAATTTAAGAACACGAGGCGTGTATTTCTGACGTTGCCTGGTGATGTTCATCAGTCTGTCGACACCGCCAGCATCTAATAGAGATCGCGAGAACTCGGCGTTTTTCTTGATCACCTCGTTCAAAGTGGCAAGAACAGCGGCGATTGTGTCATCGCTGGTTCCCTGATCGTGCTGGTTATTCCCTGAAGGTAGCTTTTGAATGAGATCGCGCATCGCGTACTTTCCAATCAGTTCCTTGTTACGCTGATCTATGGCGAGGTTTCTGAGAGCCGTGGCCACCGCGCAGACGACGCGGTCCACCTGAAAAAGATGATAAGAGGAATATTTCTTAAAAGCTTTTATTGTCAAATTTTTATGAAACTAAAGTACATATTTTTGAGATTGTTCGGTTATTCAACAGAATACATTTAATCACTCGTACAAAGATTATAATGTTAATGCTAGAACTACTGGTGATTATATTATAAAAAGTTTATAATATAATAAATAACTTTAATATTACATGATAATTAATAGCAATATATTAAATAATTTCAATGTAATACACAAATAAACTTGTATTTACATATTTTAGGAAAAATCATACTGTTATGAAACTGTTATAAATCTATAAAAATTCTAATTGGTCATTTTAAACATTTTAGTAGTTCTAGCGTTATTCTTAGAAAACAATACAATACAATAAAAATTTAAAAATATAAGTTTCTATTATTAATATAATTTGGATTTATTTTTTATTTTTTTTTACGTTAGTTTTTTTACGTTTTAAATAGTATTAAAAATTTTAGCCTTCATTTTTTATTTGCAAAAATTAGATATTTTTATCCTCCTAGTTCTCTATTTTTTTATATTCTTTCACTACTAGTGACTTTATTTAAAATTTCTACCCTCTATTTGCTTCCCTACAACCTATTATCTATCACTTTACTATATTTTTATTTCACAAGAATTTCATCAAATATATTCATCAAAATAATTTAAATATTTTTACTAAATATATTCACTAAAATAACTTTGTCCCCCTTTATGTCTCTTTATCCCCCTATTTTCCCAGATTCAAATCTATTTCATTTAAAACATCTATCTTCTACTCTTTGCTTGTTAATCTTAAAAAGTATAACTTCAATACCAGATAAACTTAGAAAAATAAATATTTAATGTTAAAGTAATTTAAGTATTTTAAACATCCCTTCATTCGAGTCTATTACAACTTCATTTAAAATTTCTATCTTTTATTTGCTGTCTTACATATTCACGATTCTATGACTTCTTATTTACACATTTCACCAAATATATTCATCAAAATAATTTTAAGTATCTCTACTAATTATATTCATGAAAATAATTTATATATCACTAGCCTTCTATTTCCCTGTTTTTCTACATCTTTTCATTAAAGTCTCATCATAGCGTTATTTAAAACTTCTACTCTTCGCCTTTTGCTTATTAATCATAAAAGAAAATATAATTTTAATATAAATTTAATACAAAAACATAAAATAAAATAATTCAAATAATTCAAATATTTCAAACATTCCTCCATTCGAGTCTATCACGACTCTACTTAAAATTTCTACCCTTACTTGCTCCCTCACTTACTTACAATCCATCATCTATCACTTTGTCATATCTTCATATCCACCATCTATCACTTTGTTAAACATCCTTATCTCACAGAAATTCTACCAGATATATTCGAACTGCGGAAGAAAGGCTGTACCTCCATCCGCAGCAGCTCAACCAAAATAGGAAGTCCTTTCTCCTTCCTAACGGCGGCACGAATCTCAATACTCGGCTGCCAGTAGCAGGCTGCGAGGTTCTGAAGCGCTCCGGCAGCTGCCTCGAGAGTCTCCGGGTTCGAGCATGTCTGCAGCAGTTTCAAATAAGACTGGACCACTTCCGGTTGCCAGAGTAGCTCCATGCCTCTGACAGGTTCCGTTCTGGGGCTGGTGGTGGTGCGCGACGCGGTCGTTTCCTTTTGCACCGGCTGACCATCCTTCTTCTTCTTACTTCCGCCAAAGCAACCCAAGTTTTCACCTAAGACACACAGCGATTTGCAACTAACATTAATTACAGAAGTGGATCGTGATTAATCAGTCTAGTGAACATCGCACGAGCCGCACGGTTCGCGTGTTGCCTAACGATAGTAAATGAGCTTTCAGCTTTGGAAACATTGAGATTTAAGAATGCGCCGATTGGACATGAATGATTTGGGAAATTACATGCAGTTTAACACTCATCCGTCCCTCGTTATTTGAATTCGTTCGTTGGTGTCAAATTAACACGATGGTTAGTAAAAGAATTTAACTATAACTATGTAAATTTAACTATAAACTTTTATATTTAATATAAGATTCACGCAAATTCTACTTTTACCCTTCTCTAGTTTTGTCTAACGTTATGATCATTCGTTTTAGATTTTTCACTCGTTAAACTATATATACATATATACATATACATATACATATATATATATATATATATATATATACATATACATATATATATATACATATACATATATATATACATATATATATAATATACATATACATATACATATACATATATATATTGAATGCATAATTAAAAAGTTCTTGTAAAAGCACCATAAATGCCAAACATCAAATTTTTCAGGAGAAAGAAGAAAATTACTATTTATTTAAATTTGCAAATTTAATAAATTTGCATTTATTTTTATTTCTGTATTAAAATATAATAATGATTGGAAATTTCATGTTTGCTACAGTGTTTTCTACAAGAATTTTGTTTTAACAAGGACAATGTATTGTTTGTCAAAGAATTACGAAAATAAATATTATTTTTATTATGGAAAATGTTAAAAATATATGCTATGTGTCAGAAAAACAAATGTCACAGAGTTTCACCTCTGTATCGGTATCTGCTGCAAAATGATATACCATTTTGTAAGAAAAATGTGTCAAATTAATACAAGGAACGGATGAAAGTTAATAAAAATTAACCCTTGGTTAAAGAAGAGAAAAAAAAGAAAGTTAAAACATACAGAGATTTTACTGTTCTTTAACAAGGATTGAGATGTTAGATTGGATTCTGCTGCATCCTCTGTGTGTCATTTTCAATAGAATCGTTCCTTTTTCTTTTTTTTTAATTTCTTACATTTCTTTTATATATAGAATATTTTACGGTTTTGTACCAACTAACAAAACATTGATTTCATTCTATTAGCATTGATTTTATTCTATTTCAAACTAACAAATCAATGATTTATTCTATTTATTCTATCTTATTCAAATATAATTTTGATCATGTAACTGCTTTGAAATATCATGCGCTTTAATTATTTTTACACGAATCAATAAATCTTTCTTACCAGCAAACTTCAAATTTTTACGAATTATCAGTTTTTAAATTCAAAAATTCTTGAAATGGAGCTGTTTTAATCAGTTTTTGCATTACCTAAGTAAAAAATGGAGAATGTATCTTTAAGCTTCCTCAATTTTTAAACATTCAATTCATAGCATTTTCGACGATACCAATATCTTTACTTTCCCAATTACTAGATAATATAAAAATATTTTTGTGAAAAATCCAAGGTTGTGAAAGGAGAAGCTCCATGCTTAAAATTTAGTGTATCTGAAATTTTATGGCCGCTGCTACTATATGTTTAAAAGCAACAAATAAATATTCGATATTCCTCTGCATTGTGGTTAAATTATTTTATACATATTAATCTCTGTAATAAAGGGAAAAAACCAATGAAATAGATTTAAATTATTGTTGAAAGAATCCCAATTATCTCTTTTTATTGACTTGAAGAAATTTTATCTCTTTTTATGTTTATGAATATGCAATGCAAAATCGTTCGATTGCTGGTCGATACTTTGAATGGACCACGAAGAGTTAAAATAGAAAATAGAACAGAATAATTATTGAGAAATGCGATTTCCTTTTTCGATTCCTATATCAAAAACTTTTTAAAAATATTAAAAATCCTTTTCCACGTTAAAATTCAAAGCAAAAATTGCAATATAATAAAAACCAGCGAGATAGAAATATAAAAAAATCGAGGATCACAGCAGGATTAATCCTTTGAGAGCTTAAAATTAAACAAAAGTCTAGAAGTTCAATACTGAACAAATTAAGCTTTAAACATATATCTTGGTGTGTCTACTTAATATATTGTAATATGTTATCCTCTTTGAAGTAACATCTAATAAGTAAATCAATTATTTTATTATTCATTGTAAGAATATCTGTATAATATTCTAGTATATAAGAATATCTGTATAATATTATACAAGCTAAACACTCAAGGGATTGAATAAAATAATTATTGTAATGAAGTTTGTGTGAATTGTTTGTTCAGTGTATCTGCATTATTTCTATCAAAAAACTACCCCAATGCTTAGAACATTGCAAACAACTTATCAGCAGAGCAATTACAACTAGCCAATCATAAAAACAGGCATATGCAAAATGCACGGAAGGGATGCAGTATTAAGGTTGATATACAAGGATATACTGCCGATGAAATTAATTAGAACACTGTATAGGAATGATTAATCGTAACACTTCAAAGTACTCTAATATTTCATACATATGTATGTATCATAAAGTATTTATATGTATATGTATTAAATATTTATAAATATGTTTAGACTGCGGACGTTCATGCAATTCTATATATTTATAATAATTAAAAAAAAATGAAACCTAAGCAGAAAATTATTTTACATATTAAATGTAGTATTTTGGATATTTTACATATTTTTATATATTAATCTTTTGTATTGTCCAAATCTTTCATAAATGTATAAAAATAGGCAATCTATATATATTTTTAAATATCTAATATTTCATAAACGTGTATTCTCTCCTCATAGTATAGTTAGTGTCCATTTACAGGAATTATGTAATGTGATGTATTTATAGGTATTATGCGACGTAATGAATAGACTACGTTTTTATATTTTTATGAATGAAATAAAAAATAAATATACTGAAGAAATGAATTGAAGAAATAAAAAATAAATAGAAATTTGTTTTGTCTAACATAAGTTTTGTCTATTTGTAATAAACATTCGTTCTACGTGAAATATTTGAGATATCCGCTGATTTATATATTACATACATTGAATGCATCTTTGTACTGTTATTAGTAACAGCAAGATTTTCTTTGTCGATTAAAATATCTGTCCATTAGAGCATCATGGCGTGGGATCAATATTGGAACAATGATTGCAACGTCGATCACATGACTTGTTTGGTCGCTTATTTTTCATGTAGCTGTCAGTTAATTCACGATAAAAAAAAAAAAAATCGTCATGTAAAAACTGGAGAGTAACCTTCAAGAAGCATGACATGCACTGACTATTTGGATTCGTCCCATGAAAGAAAAAAAAAGAAATGTAGAGAAAAGGAATTAACATAAAGAAACAAAAATTAAATAGCGACGAAAGTACAAGAATGTCTTACCTTGACATAAACTGTATGCTAAAAAGATTGAAACACATCTTTAATCCATGCTAAACTAGAAAGGATGTAAAACTGTTGTTTTTTGTTTTTCTTTTCTTTTATCTTTTTTCTTTTTTGCTTCTTGTCTCTTGTAGCATTTTGGTCTCGTACGGAAAAAGAATTTGTGGCACAAGGATCAAGAGAAACAAGTGAGAAATCATAACACCGAAGGGAACACAAAAATCAGTGTAGTTGCAGAAAGGTACGTACTAATCGACTGATAATATGTGCTAACGCTAATTAGGGTATCATCGTTTCGCAAAAATATCATTATCACGAACACACCCAATTATGTTTAATCAAACGTGTAAGCGGTATATCAACAGAGACGTAAGCATTACAACGAATGTTCAGTGTACATAGATGTGGAATATATAATTTTCATAGATTGAAAAAAGTATACGGGACCAACTACAACTCCTAATTACTACTTTGCACGTTTCACATTCTACAGAATCTGAAGCGTGCAATATATCATTAATGCGACTGGTTTACTGTACAATACTGTGTTGCCAAGCGGATGTACATTTTAAAATGCTTCATTCTTTTTTCCCTTCCCGTTACAACTCGGCTAATTCCGCGTGAAGCTATTGCTACAACTATCGATCCTACTTTTCAGAGAACTAATTTTCATTGTACAACATCAATTTAGCCTACTACCGCGTAGATACAAAAGCAAGACAATGTTAAATCTCAGTGCTTGAGAGTTTTTACACAACAACAAGAATTTTATAAATGGGCTTGATTCTTGCAATAAAACGTGATTGTTTAAAATTCTACCTAAGTCAAGCAGCGTCAATTAGCAAATTCTACATTTTCAATTTATCAGTTATCAATTGAATCGTAAATCTTTTTATCAATTTACCCCCCAGTTGACTCAAAAAAAAATCGTCAAAATTGTGTTTACAAAAAACCATGTAATATTTACCTTTCAGAAAATATATAATACTTCACAAATTACTGATAAATTGTTAAATAAATAACATATAATATTCCGTGAATATTAATTCTTAAAGTTGTTACGTAAATACTGAGTTTATTATATCTTCGGTTAGAAGATATCTTTTAAATACAGATATTTTAAATATATTATACAGAGTAGATTTGTAATGATTACTATCAAATATTTCTATTTTGAAAAAACTTGATAACGAAAATTTTTAAGTACAAAGGGCTAAACTCTCCTAAACTAAATAATTTTTCGACATACATAGTTTAATGCTTATATTATAGAATGCTTATATAATGCTATATTATAGATGATGTCTAATTTCATCCATTAATGAATCAAAAAGTATACGATTTCATTTAAAAAAGTGAATGTAAGTTTGAAATTTTTAAAACTCCTCCATTTACAAAAAAAATTATTACTCTCGCATTATGGTCTCCTCTGTACTTAATTTTCATTAAAAAAGTTCTTTTATATCTTCAAAAACAAAGGAGATATTTGAAGTAGTAATCTACCTCGTATATTATAACTTAGTTTATTAGTTATTATATATTAAAACAATAAATAATTATATGAAATTCTTCGAAATAAAAATATGATATTTTCTATCAATTATTCTAGAATTTCCCATTGTCTCGCTTTTGCAACACACTGTACCACAATGGCCGCTGTAGTACTGCTCATACATACAGAAACGACTCGACGATAGAATGAATCGAAAATTACACCCGCTAGCCCGTTCTTTTTCTCTCGTCGCACAGAACAAACCAAAAGTGCAAACCTGCCTCTTCTTATCTTATCAATTTCCCAAGGGAAAAGACGATCCGCTTATCATTAGCGCACACACAATTCGGCTGCATGCGTGTCACCACATGCCCACTGAGGGAATCCGTGTGTTTACCATAGCACGGGGAAAGGGTACACACGTTTCATTCTCGAAATGCAAGGATGTCCTCACGCAAGACATCGACAAACCCTCACCTTTAGCCGGAGCCGCCACCCTGTTCTGTACGGTCGATTGAATCGGATGTTTGTCGTAGTTTGGATCCTCCACTTCCTGACACCGATAACTCAGGTTCCGCAGGATGCACACGCAATTTTCCACGATCTTGTTCCCGATGTTCGACTTCTCGATGGCTGATCGTACTACGTAGAGGAGAGCATCAACCAGGCCTTCGCACTCGCGTAATTTCTTCCTCGCGTACTCGCCAGCGCTGGAGACGTTTCTCAAAACGCCAGACGCGTTTCTGAACACGGTTGACCAGCAAGTCTCGCCGCTGGAGGAGCTTGGGTCCCAGCCACTATGTGGGATGATTATGTTGTTCACCACCATTGTTACGCCGTCGTCAATGATAGATTTCTTGAGGTCCTGAAAAAATGATAGATGTAAATACGAATTATGGTTAGTGGTAATTTTTTTAGTATTTAACTGATAGAGTAATCAATCTTTGATATATTTTTAAATATTATTATACAGACTGTGTCAGAATTTTGCAATTGAGCTTTATTAGAGTAGATTTTATACACTAACAAATTATATTATATACTGACATCAGACAAAAGTTAAGTACAATTTCAGGGGGTATCTGATATGGATTTTTCTTACGCGAACGCCTAGAATAACTTTGTTTTTAAATGAAATTATATACTCTTTTAATATATCAGTCAATGTAATTCGACAGTCTCTGAAAAAAAAATATCAATCCATGTACGTTAAAAAACTAGTTTTAGAAGATATTTTATAATTTAAGTTTAGAAGATTTAATTTAACTTAGTACAGAAGATATTTTAACTTTAATTTTATAAAATCTATATATATGAAAAATGTGGTATTCTTGTGTAATGTTCATTAGTAAGTTCATATAGTAACAAAAAATTAATAGAATTACTTCAACTTACTTTTTTTTCCATTTTTATCAAATATATCAGATAAACACAAATTCACATTTATAAATGGATTGAGATCCATTATCATCTTAACAAGTTTAATAAGTCTAATAGTATAATTTACAAAGTTATGATAATACAAAAATTAAACTGATCTATTTTTTTAGATGAACAGTTTGATTTTTGAAAAATTAATCTATGATGAAACACTAATCATGTATTTTTAAAATAAAATTAAAAGGTTTTCACTAAATGGAATTCTACTTTGGCGTTTAAGTAGCTCAATTAATATTAAAAATAACAATGTCTTCATTTTTTTGTATTATATTGACCTTCAAATAACATAGTTGGATTATAAATGATTATGGTCATTTATATTAAATTTATTTTTGCATTGTGATAAAAAATCAATTAACATTCATTCGTTCCTTGTCTGTATCAATTTGACATCGTTTTCTTACAAAATGTGTAAAAGCACGATCTATACCTTAGAATAAGTTATACCCAATAGATTCATTATTAATTAAAAAATTTGCAAATTTAACTATTTCCTTTCTCATTAATTAATCTTTTATCGTTGTGTAAATTTAATTTCTAATAATTCAATAAAGAGTTTAAAGTAATGGCAGAAAAACAATTATTTGTTATAAATAGGCTGTAGATTCTTGTGCATTTATAGGAAAATTAAGGATAAAGTATTCAAAATACATTATAGTTTCTTATAATGCTTAACATGTAAAACAATTTTCGACATTTTCAATTATATTATCAAAAATATGATTTTGCATAGTTATAAAATAGTCAGAAAATATTTTCGCGAAAACGTGAATCGCGAGCGGTCACGTCTATTAACGCAAAACAATTCGAAATAATAATTTTTATCAACTCTTGAATCAAAGCGAATCGAACTGGATCCTCGATCAATGCCTGGCCGTTCATCGCGAAACTCTTTACTCGGCTTACGATCGATTACGATTGAAAAGCATTGAAATGTAAAGATATTCATAGAAATTTTTAAAATTCAATTCGAACGCGCGCGACACGCGTGTGTTGTACCCACCTCGCACGAGGATAAATTCCAGAGAACCCCCGTCACCAGTTCCTTAACGTCCGCGTCAGACGTCCTACGTAACAAATTGATCAAGGCCGGAACACCGCCGGCGTTCTTGATGGCCCTCTTGTTCTCGTCGTTCTGCCTGCCGTAAGACAAGTTCCGCAACGCGCCACAGGCGTTCCTGTACACGTCCGGATTGTCGTGATCCAACAATTGCACCAGCGGCGGTATTCCGCCCAGGCTTCGCGTCTTCTGCTTGTTCGGATCGTCCATGTAGCAAAGATGTTGCAGATACGCGGCAGCGTTCGCCTTGATGATGTTGTTCGGATTACTGAGGAAGCCGATCACCTCCGACAGATTCGGATCCCGCCATCTCATGGATTTCTGATCGTCGTCCAGTGGGCTGGCCATGCCGGGCACCACCGGGTGCCGGGATTGTAACCGTTGAAGATGAACCTCGTCGTCGAACATTCCCGGAGGTACGCCGGAGGGGAGTTGGACCGGATGGCCTTCGTCGTAACCGGGTACGTCGCTAGGAACTGCCACTGGACCTACCCCAACGCCAGGGCCGTATCCAACAGGTCCATAGGGGGACGGAGACACGTAACCGTAGGCCACTTTGTTCTCATCTGGAAGAAAGGGGATTCCCAGGGAGGATGGATTATAATTTAATAATAAAGAGAAAGAGAGAGAGAGAAAGAGAGAAAGAACTTTTTAGTGAATTGGCTCTGACGTTGTACCTCGTTAACTGGTTACTGAGGGTGGTATTGCAAAATTGGGATTGAATTAAATAAATTTTCTATGTCGTGTAGCGTTGCAGCCAAAGGACTCATCGTCTGCTTAAATATATAAAAATAAAATAAAATAAGAAGCATTAACACTTTGCGGTTCGTGATCTACGCTGAATTGTTCATTTGTTTCAATTTATCGACATCAGAAATATGAATCTAATAAGAATTAGTACTGTGAATATTTTCGTTGTTTTTGGAGATATGAGAAAACTTTGTTAAAGTTGTTCAAAACAGAGATATGATAGCAATGATTTTAGTATAAGCTTTCTAAATTGAATTACGTATTTTTTGATGTATTGATCAAAGCAGTCTATGTATGTTGACAAATTACTAATTTAAAAGAGATATTTTATAATTTCAACTTTGTAAAATCTATTTGTTATTGTAAAATTTATATTGTTTTCCATTAACATCAGTAATTTTAATTTTTGAATGTGCGCTTTACTTTCTTAAACAGTTGTGTAAGTAGCAATTAACGGCATCGTGTCATTAACAGACCGTAAAATATTAAGAGAATAACGTTAGTGACGATCAAAGAATTCTGGCTCTTTAGCAGTAAGTGAAATACGCAAATTTCATTCGTTGATTCAATGAGTTTCCGCCTTATCTCTTTGTAGAATGTATTTATAAGAAATTCTGAAGCATGAATAAAATACGAATACCTGATATATTTATACAGGGTGATTCTCGAATGTATTTACTTTGATGTGATAAATCTACATAATAAAATAAGTAAAAAATGTCATATAAATCTGTATCCTACATACCTTACTTTTCGAGTTATAGATAATTAAAGGAAATCTTGATTGTGTGCACCTTGTGTGATGCTGAACATCACTTATCTAATATTTACAAAAAAATATTCATTATATACAAAACTCCATTAAACCCTAATTTTATATATAATATACATAATAATTGTAAAATAATATTTATTATATTAATTATTATTATAATTTACTTAATTTAATTAAATATTGAAATAAGATTCTCAATTAAAATCGTTTTATAATCAAATAAAATTATGACAATAATAATTTAATAAAATTTATAATACGTACAAGTGTTATATTTAAATTAATTTATATTATAAATTATTTATAACAAAATTAAAAATAATACTAAAATGATCCATATTAGACATTTTAATTAAGTATAAATTAAAATTACTATAATTTAATCTTCGATAAATTTAATATATTAATGAAATTAAAATTTTGGTGAAATTTAAAATCTATTGTTAAAATCAATTGAGACAAATAACGATAAATGCACGATCTGCAAGAAACGATCTTGAGTTTGGCAAATAGTTGGTATTTTCAAGTCAGTACAAAATTCAATTCTACGAAAAGAGAATCCTTTTTAAAATAAGAGGATGTAAGAATCACCCTGGATATTTTGCAATGATCACCTCGAGGCACGAGATTCAACGACTGATGAGGATATCGATGGTCAGTTAACGAAGCGAAATCCAGGCCGGTTAACACGACACACTATTGCACATCGTATAGTTGAAACGCATAATTCACTCGCATTATCTGCGCGTAGTAGCGTATGTAGCTTGAAACAGTGGAATATGGACCTGCGACGGTGGAGAGGCTCGACGATAAACGCGGTCAGATGAGACTTAACGAGAGTGAAATAGAAGAGAAGAGAAAAGAGAAGGTCGACCGAATGAAAGACGAAGAGAGAGAGAGAGAGAGAGAAAGAAAGAAAAAAAAGAGAGAGAGAGAGAATGTGTTAAATAAATTATTGATGTGACCCTACCATGAGGATGCTGAGAGGGTTCGCCAGAGTCATCCATATTCCAAGAGTTGCTGATTTGATCTAGAGAGAACACAAAATAACAACGAATGTCAGCCATGGAGATAATTAAAGTGAATTATGCTGTGCCCCGTGCACGACCAGACAAATAGCCGCGCGGCCCGCTGCGACACGATAGCTGAATATCTCATTATAGAGCTGTCTAGGTCAACGCCGAGCGCAACGCTGTTCCATTAGAAACAAAAAAAAGAAAGAAAGAGAGAGAGAGAGAGAAAGAGAAATATATTCCCCACAAGATGAAACGGACGAACAGGTGAGAAAAATCCAAGAGGAGGAAGAAACGCGCGTGTCCCCCGCCCGTTTCGATACCAAACGTACCATATTGATCTCCGGGACCACCAGGACTAGGAGTAATGCGATAATGATCTTGCAACGCTGGATTCAAACCTGGATCGATGTCGTTGTAACCGCCCTCCACGTACGGCGCCGCCTTGCGCAGGTATTCTTCAAGGGAAACAAAAGAACAGACATTAATCATTAATGTGCCGTGAAACTGTGTGAATTCCTTCCAGCCGCGATTTCCCGAATAATCCTCGCAGCACCGTGACGAGTAATTATCTCGCGCAAGGATAAATGGACGGTGATAAAAATAACCAACCGATTGCGGCTTACCGTGCGGTGGCGAGGCACGACTGTGCTCCGAAGGACTATGAGGACTGTGAGGAGAATGCGAGCGAGGCATGTAGATACCATGGGGGCCTGGATAACCCGGCTGCGGCGGATAGCCGAGGTACGGCTCGTAATGCTCGAAACCGACCATGTACGAGTCGGCCGGGTACCGCCGGTCCGCGTGCTGATAGTCCTGAGACATCAATGGCACTGACATGTAGCTCACCGCGCCTGGATCCGGCTCCATGTGCGATACCTCGCGGACCACCTTCGACACGTTTGTCACCTGCGCAAAAAATTTCTACGAGTCATCATGAAGAAACAGCGAGATAATTGGGAACATGGGAGAATCCCCTTAGAGGATGTTGTACTATGATGTGATATATCGAAGATATACGAGGAGAAGTTTGAGATTCTGAAAGCAATATTTTACAATAATTTACAGGATAGTTTGGTTGCTGTTGGGATTTCGATTGAGAATCCTGGAAACGTTGAGCCGGTAAATTTGAAATAACAAAAGCATTTTCGAGTGAATATTGAAATCTGCAAGGGAGCTGATTGTGAGAATTCGAGGAACGAGAGAGGATATAAAGTTGTCAGTTGAAGGGTTGTGTTTTGATAATAAACGGTGAAAATTTTAATTACATTAATATGCATTTCGGGAACACGTACTTCGAAAATTGAATCCTGACGTTGTAAAAATGTTGGAAAGGAAAGTTTTGAAAGAATAGTCAGAGCAATAAAACTAGAAACTTTTGAAATACTGAGATTAATCAAAACATTGGAAATTTAGAAAATTTTATGAATCGATCTAAAAACGATCGTTAAAATCATCAAAGTGAAATATTGATAGCGAATGCTCTAATTTTATATTGTAAAATTTGAGAATACTGAAAATAATAATAAAGAAAAAAAAATCGTGAATTTTCAGAAATACTAGCAATGATCTCTGATATTTTAAAGAATATTCGAGATATTAAGAAAATCTTAAGCGTTAATCAAGGATTTTAATCAAGTTCTGCAATTTCTTATTAAATGAATAAAATTGCAAATTTTAAGAACTCTCAGAACAGTTTAGAAAGTTATGAATTGTCAGAAATATTAACAGAGATTATGATTTTAAAAACTATTGAAATTCTAATTCTAAAAGAAACTAAAACATTAAAGATATTAAAAGAGAACGTTTCAAAAATGAAATGAGAAATTTTCAGAAATGTTGGAAATCATTAATGATATTACTAACAATGGGGAAAAACTAAAAATTCTTAAAAGTACTGAATATATAAGAATCGTTAAGATTTCAAAGAGAACTAAAAATTTTCAGAGAATCCACAGCTACTGAAGATACTAATAATAAACACTGAAAATCTTCAAAAAATTTTATAATTTCTCAATAACGCTACAAGTAAAAAAAATCTAGAAATTCTCAGATGTCTAACAATACTGATAATCGTAATAATTGCAATTTCTCAAGAGAGTCGAAAATTCTCCAATAAGAGACAGCTAATAAACGCTGAAATTTCTCTGAAATTTTGACAACTTTTCTAATTTGGTATGAGGAACAAGAAAACAAGGAAACATCAACAACACTGATAAGAATCATTCCAAAAAGAACTGAAAATTTTAAAAGAATTTCCACTAACAACGAATATTAAAATCTTCGAAAAATCTGATAATTCTTAATAACAACAAGGAATAATAATAAATAAATCTAGAAATTCTCGAAACTCTAAGACAACTAATAATTAGAATGCGGATGTATTTTAAAAATTTTTAACACTAAAGAAACTTATATATTTATACATTGTACTTAGAAATTACTATACATTATAACGTACGTCTCAGCGTTGGATATTTTACATACACGTTTTTCTATGCATTGCGTATATATTTTTGCAATTTTCCACAAATGCAGAAAATCCTAAATGCACGCCACAGTCGCGGATTGCAAAAATAACCGAAAAGAAGATTTCGAAAATACCAAAAAAAACTCTGAGAATAATATCGGAAATAATAGCAGAACAAACGCAGAACGTGGTTGGTGCCACGGGTACCAAAGATAACGATATAGCACGGTGCTTCGAAGGGAACGATCGTTGCGAGTAAAGGGAAAGATCGTCGCAATCGGCAAATTAGACCATTTGGTAAAACTGGAAACGGATCTCACTTGTTGAGTAGTTTGCTGCTTATGGCTCCGGATGAGTAATGGATCCTCCTGGACAGACAAATGAGACGAATGCAACGAATGGGTGTCCGCCTGGCCGTTGCTTCCGTGGTAATCTGCATCACTCTGTCCGCTGCAAAACGTCCGCAATAATGATCAATTAGAGCCGCTGGTTTCCCGTCTCGTCGCGCGCGACCGCCGAACAACACAATCGACGATTTATTTGCGTAGGTTTCGATAGCTTACGTGTATTGCGGCATGTCGGGGCCCTTCTCCTGGAGAACGCGTCTGTAAAAATACAACACGGGGTTCGATCACAGTCGTCCGATCTACGAACGTCGAACGAAACTACCGAAAAATCGACATCGGCCACGATGAATTTGAAGAACACAAGCGAAGGAAGAGAAAAGAGGATATATCGATCAAATCGTAAGCGTTTGAACTAAAGATTACACGTGTATTTAAATGCATAGTGAATGGTGTAGCAAACGGAGATACGATATAAGAAGAATTCGATATAAAGGCGATGTAACGGTGTAAGACAAAAAATATAAAGAGAACAAATATTAGTATTGCTTGATTTTAAAAATTACTGACTACAAGAAAGATGAAGCTTGATTGTTACCAAATTTACTAAAGGACGTTTAAAAACTTAATAGATTCCACATCAAATAGAACTCGGGAATTGCACGAAACGAAAGATTTAAGCACTAGAAATTAGAATGTATAAAAAGTATTTTTCGTAGCTTCGCGTTATAATAGTAAGACAAAAGTTCATTTTATTCTGACATTATGACATTCTGACATGTATATATGTATATATGCACGCGTGTATAATATACTATACAGCTTTCTTTTTTTTAAATTTTAGTGTTCTTTGCTAGTGTATTCTATATAAGTAAGAACTAAAAGTATGTGTATTCTATATAATAAGGACTAAAATGTTCACAAATGCTTCATTAAAAAGCTATAAAATATGAAGCTCGACAAATTTAATTTCAACGATGGATTAAGTCAAGAAGAACCGATATTTCTCGTACATCTGCATATTAGATTTCTACTTAAAAAAAAAAAAATTCATTATCTTCGAGAGCAAAAATTTACACGAAAGGAGTTGATCAGAAGGATCAAAGAAGAGTGTAAAGAAATCGAACTGTGAAATTGAATCTGTTTAAAATTCAGCTCACTCTATGCTTCGATATTAATTTTGCATTAATAAACGGTGATGATACTTCGAAATAACATTAACAATTTTATTTTAACTTTTCGACTTTTTCGACTTTTTGCAGAATGACATTTTTGATTTACTTTTGCCTGCAGAATACACTTGGCAAAGTTCGAACGCTGAAATGCGGAAACACTCTGTATAGATATTACACAAAATGCAACAAATATAAATAATAAATGTAATAAATGTACGTAATGCACATGATATTTACGTAAATGTATGTGTTTAAATACACGTGTTGCATATGCATTTTATACGTGTTTTAATATACGGCTATTGAAATGCATATGTATCAAAATACACAACAGAATACGATACAGGCATATTAACATATTCAAGTTTTATTCCGTGCGATTATTAATGTACAACAAGAACACGAAACACGTAATTAACGAAAACAAACAAACGCCTGGTTAAATCAGGCTTTCCGAGTGACGGAAATATCGCAACAGCAAAAAGAAAACCACCTGCTGCCAAAAAACGTTAAATTATTACTTTTTTTTTTTACAAACAAAACAATTCGCTTAATTAAATCTTGTTATTTAAAATGATGTTTAATACTTTTTTACTGTTACCTACGATTTGTAGGATGTCATATATTTGTCTCGGAAATTACGGAAATTGCGTAAATGCATCAACATGCTCTTCTTACGCATCAATAACCAAAATGAAATAAAAAACCCTTTTGAGTTGTGGTATCGAGTTGATAAGAATTATGGTTTCGAATCGAACGAACAAGCAAATTGTTGATCTACGGTATACGAATTTGAACTTTCAATACTTGTTCTTTAAAAACTGAAGATTAACGACATACATGATATGATTGTGCACGATGCTTTCAACATTACGAAACCGAATTTTCAATTTTCGCCCTTTAGAAACTGAAACAGAATATGCAAGTTTGAATTTATCAATTCTCATTCTGAATATAATGCTTCCGATGTTTTATATCTGACAATGTAAGCATGTTATAATGAATAATGTTTACTGAAGACCGAGAAGAAAATCGTAAAGCTTCGCCAATCCATTAAATACTGATCATGTGTCGTGTGTCATATTTTCTACATGCGAAATTTTAACATACGTTCAAAATCACGAATTTCTAGTTTAAGTTCGCGATTTACTTTGGACGAAATAGCGAATTGGAGCACAGAGCTCTGAGAAATCTGAGATTCTATGGAATTTCTACTTCTGTTAGAAAGAGTTTTTTTTAACCCTTCAATGGTCAAATTTCGCTACGGAAATGTGTATCCGCATAGGTAATTGAAATCAAAGCATACGTACGACGACTATACTCGTTAAAAGCAGAAAAAAGCTTCATCTACTTCAAACTCGAATTAAGTTATAACAAAATCATGATTCATTAATTTTTAATTTAATATTTCAATGTTACATTGATATTTCATTTAATCGACTTTGATTTAACGTTTAATTTAATTAATTAACTTAAATGCCAGTATAAGTTTCTTATTAATTAATTAATTACAATTAAATTTGAAGTTATAACGAAACGTAGAATGCTACGAGGTATTTTTTTTTTTCTTTTTTTTCGTATAACGAATATATTCGTCCTTATTACCCAAGCGGTTATTTCTTCGTCGCGATTGCACTCGTTAAACACTATTAAAGGATTAATGTCGAGTATCGTTAATTGTTTCAACTCATATTGTTTAGCTTTCAAATGAATAATTTTTCTTAAGCCATAAATTTAGATTTAATGACACAGAACGTCTCAAATTTGCAACGATGAGCATTTAAGAAATTAAGACAGAGGATAGTGTCTCATTAATAATGGAATTAATTCATTAATAATAGAATTGTCTTCGTAATAATAGTCTTCGTACACCACAAGGAAAAGGAACGACAGCATTGCGTGAAATATTTCCTGAATATTTGCTTTCGCGATATGACAATATTCTCCATTCCCCTCTTTCGCCCGATTTAACTTATTATAATTAGCAGTTATGAGCTTTCCTCGGGAACAGAATAGAAGAAAGGATGATAACATGGCCTCCCTGTTTTAAATTACTCGAAATTTTTGTTCAAAACGCGGCTGAACTAATAAGAATATCTAATGTTAAAAAGTAGTATACGAAAGCAATTCCATTGAATTCAAAAATAAGTTACATTGTGAAAATAATTTTACAATAAGGCACGTTATATTATAAATGCAACAATTTCCTTTTTTGTGTCTGCAGTAAAACGAGAATATGAAAATTAAAAAAAAAAAGGACCAAATTACCAGCAGGATATCTACGAAAAATTTTCATGTTTTAAATTAACTCTATAAAAGAAATAGACTTCTTTTTTTTTTGTTTGTTAGAAAAGCGATATATTCATCTGTGTTTAATCAAATTTTTTTGTCAAATATTTCTGTCGTGTGTGCTGGTTCACTCGATGTAATGAACTAACGCTTACTTGTAGTAACATGGAACGAAACTGAATCGACGAATATTTTTTGTTACAAGCAAATTAAAAACGAGCATTCGTTGTTTTGCTCAGTTTGCAAAAATTGTTCAAAAATAACTTCAACTGTACAAAATGTTTCTCGAATGTGTATTTTAATCCTTATCCGTCCTTTGTATCAATCTGGCACATTTTTTTTATATGCTATTTACTTTTTATATAAATTCTATGTAGTACTAGTATTTTTAACAAATAGTATGATATTTTTTGTAACACAAAAATTAATTTTTGATTTAAAAAAAAAATGTATTCTCAAAATTGCAAATAATATTTCTTTTCAAATCTCTTCAAAGGCAGTGCACTGCCTTCTAATCGTTTTTCCAAAGACGCATATAGGAGACATTTACAGTTTTGAGACGTAATTGCAACATGTGCAAACTAAATGATCGGAGGCAAAAATTTAGCCTGTTTATAAAATTTATTTGCACTATTTATTTTTTAATAAATTTCGAGGGCGACGAATTGATCTGCACACCTAATACATACATACATACATACATATATATATATATATATATATATCCAAAAACGCGGTGTCTTACAAATTGACTTTTATCCAAATCGTTGAACGAGATGATATCTTGGATTGAAACGAAAAGACAAACGATACGACATATTTCGTCCGAAGTATTACACAAAACGACAATAAGTTGCAAAATATCCCGTCCAAAGTTTACTACGAACAATAAATGAGCGGTGAAATATTATTTCATCCATAGAAGGGAAGAGGTCAATCAAATTGAATGTTTATGGCTCGTTTAAACTAAACGAACTCTAAATACTCGTTTATCCCTCCACATCGACCAAATTCGTATTCATTTATTATATTCCATTAACATTAACATTCATTTACCGTAATAAATACAAATACATTCATTATGCTAATACTTATTTAGCGTAATAAATAGACTGCAGATGTTCATGCGAATATAAATTTTCACGAGTACGATTAATACCACTCTACTTGATATCTTGGGGTCATAGTAATTTATATTGTGCATATTATTTATATTATACAACAAGTAGTTAGCATTTTAATTTTGTTTTATATTTTATATTTTTTAAATAGAGATTAGCAATAATATTAAATCAAATTAAGAATTTTAAAATTAAGCAGCGTACAACATAAATTTTCACAATGTGGAATATTCAATGATTAATGATTAACCTACCAAGTTAAAAATCAAAGAAATAGACTGACAGAGTGTTTGTTATTATGAGTGTCACACTTTGAGTATTTTATAATTTAAATTTCATTTAAACGATAGTAGCCGTAGATCAGTCCCAAAACATGTTTTAAAAATGTTGATTGAGAGATCGAAGAAGGTCATTAAAACGTTAGCTACCATTTTCTGGCCATCTTCCACACATTTGTATTTTTGTTAAATTAATTTTGTTGAAAAATATTTCAAATTTGAACAAATTATGAAAATGTTTTTATTAGTATGCGTTAAACATCTTCTTAAATTTCGTGTTAAATATCTTCTTAAAATGTCATAAATTTATTTCATTTCTTAAAATGAAAAATTGAAATATAAGGATTAAAAAACGTAGCAGATATTATTTTACACATGGAAACACAATTTATAAAATGACCCAATATCTTTTAGTATCATATGCATCCTGTGCACTTTCGCAATAAAAATTACGAATCTCATCTTATCGAATTTTACGGATTTTATCGAAGTTCGAGACAAACGAGTTTTCATTCGTTTGGTCTAAACACATTATTATCAAACACACTATGATCAAAAGAATCACGATCAAACTCATACTACGTATTAATGAGATCAAGCAGGTAAAAAAAAAAGAATCATACATTTTATTGAAACATTATAAACGTTCAAAGATTTACACACAAAATTGTTTCTACAACTTGTTGTTTATAAAAATATAATAGAAACGGAAAGATGCATTTACTATTGTTTTCCATACAGTAGAAATATTCGAAAGAGCTTGACAACCATTTATTGCATGCCACCACAACTACATTGTGAATTTTTTATGAATTTATGAAAATTTTGAAAAAATGCAAAAATGCACACAATATACATAATATGCAAAAATATATAAAATGAATATTTATTATAGCAACACGTAGAAGAAAAGAATTTTTATTTAGGTTCCCATTCTTTGATTTAAGAATGCATAAAAGTCCACAGTCCAGTCACAACAATTGATAAAAACGCTTTCAACGCTTACAACTTTATTATAATATATAGAGGTGGACGAAAATATTCGCACACTCGATGAGAAATTATCGATACTTTGAACTGTTCGAACTTCGTAAAACATAACACAACATCCGCAAACAAACAGAACCGCATAAGAGACATTAATAACAATTATCGTATCATCATATTTATGATATAGTATTATCGTAACATTATACGATAAATATTAAAATAATATTAAAATAATAAATATTAAATAATTCTTGTCTCGAATCGCGGATGTTGTTTTAAGAAGTTTGAACAATTCAAAGTATCGATTGGTAATTATTATTACACTATTGTTATATTTTATTCAAACCATCTTCTGTTCTTTTCTACTTGATCTTATTACTCATTAACACGTAGTATAGTTTCAACCCTTCTGAACATCATTCATGATACTTTCTGAAGCAATAGTAACAAAAGAAAAAAAAAAGAAAAAAAATAAGCAACGCATGCACTTTGATCTATAACGTAAAAGATAACACGCTAAAATCATACAGACACACACTAATAAAAAAGTGGGAGAATAGATCGAAGAACAAAGCGAAGCATACAGGTCTAAACTACGCTAAACTACTCGCCTCGTGTCCTCGTCATACATCACTCTCAAGCGTGCTAAATAAACGAACACGTGTTAGTGCGACCGAAGTTACTCATTCTGACAACTTTTTCCACCTTTCATTTTTTTTCCTTCTTTTTCTTTTTTTTTTTTTTCGTCGCAATTCACCCGACGAGAACCTTCCGCGAACGAGCCGCGAAATTTCCTCGAAATTTTGTGACAACGGCCCCGAGATCCTCTCAAATGAATCCTACATATACATATGGCTATCTGTCTAAGAATCATAGTGATGTGAATCAGCATACAGAATATTCTCGGCTCTATTAGTAGAGTAGGCAACAAAGAGTTTTTGAAATAAATAGAAAGTTACTTTATTCGGTAATTATTATGACAAACATTCTGCAAAGTATAATATAATATATATAGTTCGGACATTTTCGCACATTTTATGCATTGCATGTATTTCTACGCCATCCAGAGTTTCCAGACATGCATAAAAATCTGTCAAAGTCCACTCATTAATATATAAACAATAAATTTGTTATGTTAATTGTATCTTTTTTTTTCATTTTCAAAACGTAATACATTGCTGGAGAGCAAAGTTATAAATAACTTTCGAAACTAAACTTTCGGATGATAATTTTTGATAAGTAGCAAAATGAGTAACTAAATTAGTTTAATAAGTAAGTAGTTTAATAAATAAGTTCTCAGACTCTAGATTTACGTCACTATGATTTCCAATTCGCCATACATCGAGAAAGATATAGCGAGATCGTAAAATCAGTCAAAAAATAAAGTTGATGTTCCCAGAAATTAAACAAAAACGAGAAATTTTAGAGAGTATAATGCTCGTAAAGTTAATTCTTCTTTGAAATTAAAGTAGAATTTGTTATATAACTTTTTATAATTTTTTTTTTTTTTTTTTGCTACGTCGCTATAATATAAAAGAAAAAAAGACTTCTAACGTCTTAAAAAAATCCTAAGTAAAGTGAGAAATCAGATGTATCAATAATTATTCTATACAGGATTGTGATAATTCTAATATTTGTGTATTGTAATAATTATTATATATAAAAAAAATTCAATAATTATTCTTTTATGCAGAAAAATATATCAGAATAATATATCAAATCCGTATACAATTTTATTTTATAACAACAAAGTAGAAAATCAAGTGAAGACGATTTTTATACTTGCAATGAAGAGCACTGAACCAATAGCAATGAAAAATTGTCGATCATTCAAGCTGTTGTAACTTTATAAAAAAAACTCATGTAATAATCTACTTGGTCTCATTTTAAAATGTAAGCTCTGTACTTTCACAGTCTTGAGTTCTTTTTTCAAAAATTCGAAGACAATAAAAAGTGTTTTTTATGACACCACCATGGTCTTAAAAATTGAAATCTCCTCTTTACAATGATCTCTCGAAACTTTATTGAATTTTGAACATTAAGATCAAATGACGGAATATTAGAATTTCTCGAATTTTTTTCGTTTAATCCTAACATTCATAGTTCAATAAAATCGTACAGCAAGCTCGAAAGGCTCGTTGAAAAAAGAGAGATTTTGTTCTTCAAAAAGTTCTTAGACTTGGCGGATCTAGTCACGATAAAAAATTTTTTTAACGTTTTTGTCCTTTTTTATATAATCTTTTGTCTTTTATGATTTTCGAGAAACAAATAACCTACCCACATTATTAGATGACTCGGATCATCTTCGAGAAAAACGATTTCAGAACTGGAAGTGCAAGTTTCACGCTTGAAAATGAGATCGAGTGGATCGTTGTGATCTTTCGTAAAATTTAAATTAACCACGATTCCTCGTCGTTATCGATTCATTTGTTACTCCCCACTGCACATGTAATAATCAAATTAGAAAACTTGGAAAACGAAAGCTCGAAAACTCCGAAAATAATAAAGGTTAATAAAGGCTTAATAATACGCAAACGTGGCTGAAAAACTAATAAAGATCGGCCCGGGCTCACTCGTCCGAGGATCGATATACCGAAACTTCATATTTCATGGATTAACCAGCCACTTTTAAAGGATTTAATTTCTTCGCTAAAACGCTTTTAACGCTAGTTTAATCGCCGATACTTTCAGCGTTAACTCACTTGACTTTATTAATTATTTAACTCGTTCTCACGATCCCGCTATATCGGCTTCACTAACCCCGGAGGATATCACAAATCGTTCTCCTTGCGAGTGCTTCCGAATGCTGGGTTCTTTGTCGAGGATCTCGCGAAATTTCGTCCGATTGAACTACGCCGCAGAACTCGAACGGGGAACGTCAACGATCAACAACGTTGAAATACACAACACGTCGATCGTCATTAATCACGCAGGCTCGCGATCAGAATGACTAACCTCGGGCGATTAGGTCATGTTAGTCACCTCTGCGTGATCTCAGTGTGCGTTATGCTGTGCTCCTGTCTCTCGACGATTCGACGATTCACCAGCCTGACATTAATAATTTCGCTCTGGTTAATTCGGGTGCTGAAACTACGTGCTTCCTAAGGGTGCAACCTCGAGAGTTAAGTATCTTGTAACTGTCTTTTTCATCATTGACTCCCCATGATCCCTCGTTACATTGTACGTAATTCCCTTTCTTCTTTCTTTTTTTCCCCTTTTTCTTTTTTCTTTTTTTGCTCCTGCCTTCTAACCGACGCGCCAGGAAAAATGGGCCAAACGAATGGAACGACAGCAGGAGAGACGGAAGAGATAGTCGGATAGTCTCTTTATTTCTTTCTACCCATTTACCGGGGGAAACGAGTTTTGCCAATTGGCCGAGTTACGTTTTGCGCTAGCCGTGTAAAAGAGAGAGAAAGAAGGGGGGGCAGGAGAAAAGCAGAGTTCGTTCTTTCGCTTCACGATCACACCGGGCTTCTTATTGAAAACGAATAGAAAAAGAAAGATCGAGACAGACAGACAGACAGATAGACAGACAGAGAGATAGAGTAGAGAATAGTAGGTATTAATTCGGTTACGAGCCTCTTGGGCAGAGAACTCGAGGAGAGAAAGACACTTACAGACAGGAGTCAACCAGCTGATTATTTGACATACCAGCTGATTTTTCGTCTCTTGCCGCTCAACAGTCGATGCCGTCCCCTGGAAAACGAAACGAACAAATCGTTAGGATTGGAAACTGGAAAGAAGATCGATTTTTTAAATTCTTTTGGGGGAAATAACAGAAGAAGATTGCTCGCGGAGAAGAGGTGTTAAAGCAGGGGCGAGTTCGATTAGGTACGATTAGGTTAGCCACTGTGCTTTCATAGTTTTCTTCGAACGTTCCTGGCGACTTCTCCGTTACCATTTTGCATAAATGTTTCTAATATCACTTCTTCGTTTTGGAAATGCATTATTGGAGATAAAAATTGGAGAATTATTCTTTCCAACTGAATCTCCTGAATAATTTCTACAGGCATTAATAATATTTCAGAATCGATAAAGTTATTTACAAAAATTTTTCAAACGCTTCTTCAAACCATTTAAAATGGAACTTTTGAAAAAAGTATATAATATGCATGATGGAACTTTAAAAAAGAAATATATATATATATATATATATATATATATATATATACACACACACATTCGTAAGCTTGAATGAAAATAAACAGAGAAAAGTTTTCGAAAATAAAACTCTCAGATTACATAGAACTTTTTTCGTAATAGGAACGGATTGTTCGTTCATCGATATTAAAAAAGATATCAATTATTGTAACGAACTACTACAGTTAGTAGTGTATACAGGGTGATTCACGTAGCTTGCACGCCTGAAAATAACTTTAAAATTATGCGTCTAATGAAAAATTGTTTAATACAAAAATTGCATCATAAATCAAAAGAATATTAAATTAATGGTTAAGAAAATATTTTACAATAATTTATCTCGCGGATGAAAACTACATATAGAACATTAGGACCATTTGTTTGCCACACATTAATGTTCCATGGACCTTAATGATCAATTTCACTCATTCAATGGAGATTATTTGATGGCCAATAATTCCATAAATTGGCTTTTTTTTTTCATTACCATGATTGACAAATATTGCTTCGTCCGTAAACAACACATTTAGAAAAGAAAAACTTTCAACACATGCTGCAAAATTATATTCGGCAAATTATACTCGATTTTGAGAATCGAATCCGTGAAAACTCCTGATCAAGATATATAGGTGATATGGATGCATTTTATGCAATGAAGAATTCGAAGCACACTTGATCGACTAATTTCGGATTGTTGAAAAAATCTGTCGTATACTAACATGTGGATTGTATTCTACAGCTTCTAAGATGGCATCATTTTCTTCATTGTACTACTTCTAGTACGGCGACGTTAATAACACTAAAGTTGCCAGTTTCTCATAATACAGCCCCCATTTAACCCTTTCACGACCATAAAGTTGCTAAGAGTAAATATTAGTTTGTAACTGTTTATTTTAGTTTGTTTAGACGTAAAATAAATAAAAATCACAAGAAAAACACATAAGTAAAACACTGTGTAGTTTTTTTGGAATTTTATGGAAAATATTTTTCCCAATGGACTATAAGGATAACACAAATTATGGTTATGCTTATTATGCACAACAAAATGTTAACTAAAATAATACAAAATTATGAAATAAAATTACTATACAAAATTATGATATTTCGTTGCTCGAAGCAATTTCTTTTAGTTGTGAAGCAAAGATGGACGTTGCACATGGTACATGTATTAGTTTAGCACAATTTGCACATCTTTTTTTTTTCTAAACGTTCCCGTTTGCGTAATTGCGTTCGGCATACGTTCTATTTAGACATTCTGTGTAAAAAATGCAGATAAGGTTATAATTAAATACGACAATCGCCAATTTTAAAATGGGGAAAAAAGTTTCCCTCAGTCGTGAAAGGGTTAACGTCGATTAGGGAAACGTCGCGGATACCGGCGACATCGATCTCGTTCCAAGCACGAATCCAGGTCGAAAGCGTAACAGGAGGAAAAGGAACTTAAACAAATTCCCCTATCCCGGTTCCTTGTGTTTCATCTTAGAAGGAGAGAGGAGAGGACTATCTCGCGGTATCTGCCGTTGTCGCGATCTTTTCGTCTCCTGCCACGGTGAATTCGGCCACGTAATACCCTTAATAACTCCGGAATAATATTCGACTTGATATTCTTTCGCTCTTCTTGCCGCTCCTCCCCCTCCCCTTACCGCCATCAGACTTTCGACGTTTGAGAAACGGAACCACACCGTGCTCGAGAGACGAAACCGTGCTCCGAGAATAGTTCCGAGACCGGTAGAAGTGGGCCAAACTCCGGCGTAGAAGGTAGATCTCCTCGTTGACAACCGGTTATTAAACAGTGGTCTTCTTTAATTACCGAGGAGTTACACCGACTTGGAGTTCAGCGGCCTCACTCCACGGCGTGTTTCCGAGGGAAACCGTAACCCTCAATTTCACCCGTCCGAGGAATTTCCACCGACACTTTCACGCTCCACCGTGTGAAACGTTGGAGCAGAGAGAGAGAGAGAGTCGTTCGATCAGAAACGAAACAAACGTTGACTCTGAAATCCCTGTTTCCCGGCAACCGAACGTTAATCCACTCCGGCCGCGGTGTGTTCTACCGATTTTGTTCCCGCCGGTTTAAAGCAGCGTCCACAATCTGTTATCGTTGCTTAACGTGATGTAAATAGCAAAAAAATAGTTGAGGGCTCAAAAATGGCGAAAGGCTCCTGTAACTCTTTTTCAAATTCAGGGAAAGATATAGTCGTTTTAGAAGTTATAATTTTCTTCTGAGCTAACGATGAGTAACTTTACAGTAGATCTACTAGATTAGGTTCTGCAACGTTCTATTACATTTTAGGATGAAAAATGAATTCTTTTCAGCACTGACTTGGTCTTCAGGAAGAGACAGTCACAATGAATGAAATCTAAATGCTATCTAAAACAGACTTATTCCGTCTAATTCTATCTGAAAATGCGTCCACTCGTATCGAGCAAAGTGATTAAACTGAGTTTTGTAACGTTGTATTTAGTTGAAACATTATTTACAATTGTAATATGTCCGTCTTCAATTTTCGATTATAAAGTAATAAGGTTATTCTCGAGTTTTTCCGACTTCATTTACTTTGTGATTCGTTGCCTGGTCCGATTGTTTCGATGAATGAATTATATGAAAAATGACTCGTTTCGAAGGAAACGATTACAGATAATATTATCAATCGATTATTATTGTCACGATCAGTCGGTCCCAAAATATCCTGTATAAAATTAATTAAAAATAATTCACCTTATAATTATAATCAAATTTCAGCTAATCATGATCAATTGTGATAATTAACACTTGGAGACAAATGAAATAAACGAAGCATATCTTTTTCTACACGAATGCACCACAAAAATATCTCGAATAAATCCCGAAAGCTCCCGAAAGTACATTCTTGTATTGTATCTACAGTTTGTGATAAATGATATCACAATGAAAATTTTATATCCTCTATACAATATTAACAGTCGATCGTTCGATCGTGATCGAAAACGACTCGTTTAACACGATTGAACGAGTTTTGACATCTTTGATATCGTACCAAGACCAAACCTTGATTATCACTTGTTCAATTGCAACGCGATGAACTGGCATTAGAGAGTTACACGTGTGGATATCAGTAAACAGATTTTAGGAACAGGTCCTGCATCGAACCTCGTTACCACCAAATGTGTGTAATCTACCACTAAATCCAGGAAATCAGTGTGTAACGGTAAGAGAATGTGGATGCAACCTTATTCAAATTTCGCTGATGCATTTACTCTCATAAGGGGCGAACGAATTTCGTTTCGAGTCGAAACAGTAGAAAAAAAAAAAGATAACGGAACGGTACAACATGTAGCGTTCTTTACTCTCTCTCAAAACTCGGTGCATCTTAGCCTGGCACACACACACGTACACACACACACACACACTGCCAGCCACCCTCCATCGTTTCCACGATGCGGCAGAATCGATTTTCTCCGCGAGCGTTTCCGCGCAAGATGCATCTCCCACAGGATCTCTCCGCAGGATCTTCGGATCGTCCTTCGGAGCGAGGGCGGAACCCCTCAAACCGAGTAATTAAGACGCGAAGCGGGGCTAATTGCCGTGCGACTAACGAAGTGCGCGATTTCCGTTGAGCTGCGACCGCAGCCATTGGAAAACCACGGACGCGACCATTTGACCGAAATTGCATCCTGCTAACGAGCAGCCACCTTCTTTTTTTTTCTTTCTTCTCCTCCCTTCCGTTTTTCTTTTTTTCCTTTTGTTTTTTTTTTTTTTTTAACATCCCTCTTCCTCCTCGCGAATTATTTGCACCGTGTGTATGCGTACACCGCCGCCGAAGAATATAGCGGTCGCTGAATATTTTTTTACGAAATGTGGCGACGTCGGCTCGGATCCTGGTGGAAGAATTTATTTCTACTTGCAATTATCTACTTTTGCAGAAATTTTGCGGAAATTCGAAGCCCCGAGTATAAATAATTTGATGATAATTTTTATTGATCGTCAGAGTGTAAAGTGTATATTATATACAAATATTTACATACGCATCTAACATTAAAAATTAAGTCACACTTGCGTGATGGTTATTATTAAACATGAAGCACGTAGGTATTTCAGCACACAATATAACCAAAGATGTATCGAGACTAAACGAATTTAATAACTAATACTTAACTAATATTTTGAGAAAAGAAACGTACCACCGCTTGTAAACACGGATTACGCGAGCACGAGCAAATATAATTATTTTTCATCGCTACGTTGGTTGGTGAGATACTTGATGAATTATTAATAAAGTATTCTCTAATTACTAAGCTAGAATACACAAAATTTATTCAAACTTATTCAAGATTTTGTAGTTTTTGCTTTTTATCATTCATCTTTGCATAAATCGTTGAAAAGGTAATTGAATATTACCTTTCAACGATTGTGAAACAAGAAAAATTCAGGTGTCTTTTTGGAAATTATAAAATCAAATATATTGTATTATATTTGAAATTTAAAATTACACAAAAGTGACTAACATTTATCGAAATTGATTTTTAAAATGTCAACTTTTCAAAAAATGACAGTTATCTGAACGTGGAATTTCCGTTATAAATTTTCAACTTCTTTTGTTAGTAAAAAAAAAAGAAAAATGCAAGAATCGAAATTTCGCTTCGTCAAGTATTAGATAAATGCCCTTATTCAAATTGGCTTGACGAATCCGTCAAATATTTCTAAATTGTAAAAATTTTATTCAAAAAACAAAAAAAAACAAACAGAAAGAAAAAAAACCGCTTTCTGAAGCTATAGCTATCATTAAATGCCTAAAAAAGAGAAAAACATTAATTTAATCATTTTGTAGAACATTCTAGAAGAATCGCAATAATAACAGAATATACAATTTTTGGCTGTTTTTTTGACTTTGTCGATTATATGTAATACCCTAAGAAAGTGTTCGTATATTTTCAAGCGGCACGTACGTATGAGAGCTACATATGTATTTAGAGAATGGTACAATTATCCCCGATTAATTAAGCCCTCTTCCTCTTCTGTTTATCATTCTTTTTTTTCCCTGTTTTTAGGACGCTCTCTCTCTCTTTCTGTGTTGTTCTTTCGCTCACTTTTGTCAGTTTTTGAGGTCTCCTTTGTGTTGCGTTTTTACCTGCCTTTTTGCCTCTTTCTTTCTTTCTTTCTTTCTTTCTTTTTCTTTTTTTCTCTTTTTTTTTCTCTGCGAGATCCTAGCCACCTCGTCCCTTTTACTCGTCTTCTTCCATTCTTCTGAAAGCTCTCTTTTTGCTGTTACTTTCCTCGACCTTTGAAATATCGTTCTTTTTCATTCGCTGTTTTCGTCCTTTTCCAGATCTTGTTGCTCCTTCCTACTGGCGGAATTTTTTTGCATTCCTCGCGGCTCCTGCGTTAATCTCTTTCCCTCGTGTTCCCTTATTAAATACTTTCCCTTTCCCTTGACCTCCGCAGCAATTCTTCTCCCTGCTTTTGTTTTAAAGTCTTCTCTCGTGTCGATCTGTTTGCTCGCTTTCTTCTCCTTTGTTTGGCCATTTCTCTTTCTTTTCTCGAACTTCTGTAATCCATACTTTTTCCCTTTTAAAGAGATTAAAATAGACAGTCTCGTCTCGCGGAAATACACGTTCACTCAATCAATGCGGAAAATTCAGAACGTCAAATTTCTGTTTAAATATCTTCTGTGAAAAATATCTATATCGAAAAATTTGTACAGTGAACAGCGTGAAAGATGAAAAATCGTCGATGCTTTAAATCGTGAATTATCGAGTTCATTTTTTATTTAAAATTTATAGACTTATTGTTATTTATAGAGAAAAGGATTCACGGAATACATATATATATAGTGTCATAACTGTAATCAACAAAATTTCATGCTAAATACCATTTGAACAGAATGATTATTTCCATTTTATTTGAAGTGATACTTTGCTCGCTACTTCGTAAATATACTGCTGGTAAACAACGTCAAAGAAATTTCCGAGTGCAAAGATCTAAGTGTATCACACGTGAATTTTCCTCTCCCTCGTGAGCTTCCTTCCCCCTCCCCAACTTTTTAATCGTTTCTGGAAGATCGATCCAAAGTGGACAACATCCCTGAAAAAAAAGGTAGCTGATAGCCAGAAAGAAACCCTCTTTCAGTGACATGGCCGTTAGTAGTTCCCACGAGCAACCCCCGGAACACTTAAAGTATCGACAGACAGAGAAGCGGAGAAAACGAAGGAAGCTCGAAGAGGAAGCTCAAAAATACGAGAGATCCAATCGCCATGCCATAAAGTATCCTGCTGCCCGAAAGAACCTAAAAGTAAAAAGATCTGGTTTAGGCAGACTTTGGCAAGTAGACACCAGCAGTGGGCGTCCAATTTACAAAAAAACTCTCCGAGTCCAAAAGGGATGATCCAAAAACGAGAGAAGGAGAAGCGAGCCGATATAGCCATATTCCGGTAATCACTGGATTAAGAAAGAAATAATTCGATATAAATAAATTGAAGTAATTCGACACAAATAATTCGAAATAATTTGACAGTGATACTTCGATCGAAATAATAATTTGAAATAAAAGCGAACTAACTTTAGACTAATCCAGTAGATTCAGAGATCTTGCAAAAGATACAGAATCACACGCAGTATTTTATTCCCAACGAAGCTGCAATCATTACGGTTGCAGAAATAATTCCTGCAAAATGGAACGTTCTTCCTTCCTAAATTTCTGTCCTCGTTACTTCACAACTTCACAATTTCCAACGTGTTTCACTCGGATAACGTAGGAGAACATCGTGCAACAATTTTACTCCGCGATGTTCTGCGCAAACTCTTTCGCACGTTTCACGTGAGCTCGCGAAAGAGAGAGAGAGAGGGGGAGAGCGGGGAATGGACACGTATATCGCGGGGAAATAAAAATTCAACGATTACGATACCGACAATGGGATTTCCGTTCGATCGTAGGCAGAGATGAAAGAGAGGCGGGAGAGCTGACGCGTTCCAGGGCACGCGTTTAACATTCCTGCTTTGAATACATAATTTTCAACAGTCCAGGAGTGGGATAGAGGAGAGCAAGAGAGAGAGAGAGAGGTGAACTGGATGAGCACAATACACGCGTAGTTTTATTCTCGTCTTCGCTGACACACGTGCCTATATATTATAAAAGACATTCCTGGAACACAGTGGAACATTGCGACACCGTGAATTCCGGAAAAAAAAAAAAAAAAAAATCGTTTTAACGTGTCCATCGAGCATCTTCGATCGATCGACGCTTGCGCGATTGGCCCCCTCGAATCCGACCGCTTTGGATAAAATAATATTTTGAAAATAGAGAATAAAAATATTTGCGGAGATTATTTCTCACACGGTGTTACATTGATTAATTTGAAATAATTATTATATATTCTCATACTGATTGAAACATTATCTGATACGTTTATTTACACAAGTATGTTTTTTTTTATGTATTTTGATTGCACAAACTCTTTAGCTGACAAGTGAATTAAATCCTTTTTCTCAATGTCGTAAAAATTAGTCTTTCGTGCAATGCTTTATAACAAATTAAGAGCAGAATGTAGCTTTGTTGTTTGTTATTTTGGTATTAAAAAGACATGAGTAACAATAACTTATTATTACTAATAATATTACTAATAAATATTCTCTTATTTTACTAATAAGCATTTTACTAATAAGTATTCTCATGTTTTTAATAATAAGAATATTTGCCTCGACCACCAATACCGCCCATATATACATAATAAGTTTGCAAGAAGAAATACGAAAAAAGGAAACATTCAGACTATAAAAATTTACTTCGCATTAAACAATAAAAAAAAAAAGTCATATGTTAATTTGTCACATATGTAAATGCAAAGCTTGTCATAAACAAAGAGTATGAGCATATAATACAAGTTTTTTTATCTTTTATTCGTCGTATTTCTTTATAGCAAGAAAATCGAATTTTTATATGTACCGAACATTTTCGTGCCAGAAACTTTCCATTGAACGCAATTAAATTGAAGAATAAATAAGCAGACAATTTTTCTTGATCTCCGTTTGAGCAGATATGTATAATTAACTCTATTGTCCGAAAATTTCATTATAAATTAAACACTTTCGGAGGTGAGACGCTCTGCCGATCAAAAGATCACACGCTACTCACATCGAAAAAGTGAAAATATTTATTTCCATTTGTCTATTTCAAGTAGCCATTCACCTTGGCGCTGTTCGAATCGAACTTCCCTCTAACAGTTCGCGAAATAAAATCCGGAGGATACGAAGGCTCGCGACGCGACGTGATTTTCCCAAAGTCCACCATCGGCGAGGTATAGATGAATATTGTGGGGTGCGGAGGGTGGGGCTGCGGGCGCCTGGTAACAGGTTACAAAGCGTCGAAAATTTCGAAAATCGCGGACACGATGGCACACGCCGCTGCTGTTAACCGGTGTAAACGAACTTTCGAAAATTCCACGAGTTGCTGCGCTACACGCCACCCACCGCCATCCATCCGTTTGCAAAACAACCCCACGGCGCTCTGCAAACTCTCGCTCGAACGACCGTAGATCAACGTCGTTCAAAATCACGTCGACTCTTTTTATAGAGGGATGTTGAGTAATCCTGGAACGGGAGAAGGGGGGAGAGAGAAGATACTTTGAACCTTTCGAAACATTTTTCGAATTTTATCGATACTAAAAAATGAAACAAACCCTAAACGCACCCTGTTCTTTCTTGAATACGAAAGTGCAAATGATTCCAAATGTAAAGGGATAATATTGAATAATTTCTAAGATTTGTCAAAATTGTTCGCGAAATTACGAGTCGTGCGAGAGTGTTACAGAAGAAAATTACTATACAAGAATTATTATAGAAGAAATATTATCTGTCTGACATCTCTTTATATTTTGGTTTATCGCAAAAAAAAAAAGGCTAATTAGGGAATTTTGTCTTTTATGAATAGGGGTTCATAAGTCATTAGTATTACTAGCTTAGTGTTTGCATTGAGTTAATATCGACAAGAATGGCTGATCATCCAACAAAAAAATTTCATGATGCATGCTTCCTGAGAAAGAAATACGCAGTGGTTTGTAAGTTAGGTTTTGTAGGGATCAAGTTCAGTATGTTACTCGTGGAACCAAGTTCAAAAAGTATTCGCTTCGTAGAATTCGATTGCTACTAATCAAGGATGACTTTCAATTATATTAATTAATTCTGGCTTAGCTCTTTGCATTCCTTTGTCGAGTGTGACTCGGCATCAGTTTTTATCAGAGGAACTCTTATGTTGTTTCGCACTCGATATTTTTAAATTGCCAGTTAAATTGCCCAAAAAAAATAATAATAATAATTGAAAAATAGTTTGGAGTGCAAAGGGTTAAATTGATGCATTGTCGTTTCTTTATTACGGATATTAAAAAATGTAATAATGTGTGTAATTTCTTGAGAAAATTATAGAAATGCACGCTGATGCGTTCTTTAAATTCTGCAAGATATTCTTTTTTTTTTTTTCTTCACTTTCAAATTCGGAAAATCAAATAAATATCTGAACTGATCTTTTGAACAAGTTTCACAGATGGTGAAATATGGAAAATTTCAATTTAAATTGACGCACTGTTATTTCTTTTGTTGTAGATACTAAAAAATAATTCATTTCCATTATTTATTATAATTGAGTATTTATAATTATTAAGCATTAAGTATCTTAGATTCTTAGCAGTATTTTATTAATTTAAGTATTAAGTATCCTAAATTATTATTTAAGATACTAATTATAAAGGCGCATTTTGTTTTTCATGAAATGTCGTGACATTTTCTAAGTCATTTCATGGATCTTTTCTTATTAAAATTGAACATTGTTACCGTGGATACTAAAAAATTATAAATACGTTACAATTAATTTTCATTATAGAAATATCATGATCATCTTTTTATATTCAAACTCCAAGAAAAATATTTTATATTCTCTACAATCCAAGATAAATATGAAACCGATATTTTGGATTAATTTTATTTTTTTAATGATAAATTGATGTATTACTGTTCTGTATTTCATTTATTTTATTACATTGTTTGTGTATTCACGTATAAGTATTAAAAATTTATTAATATGCAAATCATGAATATTATTATAGAAAGCAAGATTAATATCTTGTGATGTTATACAGTATGTATATTAAGTATTAATATTAATATATCAATGTGAAAGAAAAGGAAAGAAAATAGAAGCATTATAAGTTTGATAACACTTTTGTGTGCTAGAAACTGCAGATTTTAATATTAGAATGTTATCAATCGTCTATATTATTGTCCATAGTTGCGTAAAAACTTTTTTTAATACTCTCTTTAGTTAACTGTCTATTGCTGTAACACTGTGACTAAATACTGAAACAATTACAACTTATATTCGAAGATCATCGATTTGTGAAAAGGCTAAAAAATTAAAGTTTATGTTATATGAATCTTTATGCATTTATGAAAAATATTCAAATATGAAAATTTGTAAATATGCAAATTGGAAAAATTTATATTATATAATACATAAATTGTAAAACATATATATATATAACAACATTATATATAAAACATAACATATACGTATATATAATTTAGTATATAATATATAATATAACATGACATAAATTTATATAATACAATTTATACATATTATTGTAAAATATATGAAATATCTCGTGTAAAGTACTTGTTTGTTATAATTGAAGTATTGAAAGCAAACTTCTGTTCAGACTATATTTTTTTTATTTGTATAAAATTTCTAATAAATTATAACGTAAATTATATAATATATCATATTTACCATTATATATAACCATTCTTTTGTCACATTTCTTCTCTGTGCAAATTAAAAACCGAACTGAGTACAAATTTACAATTAAAATTAAAATTAAAATTCATACTTTTGAGAATACGATTAAAAAGATTAAAAAAAAACCTTCGTAGAAAATTGTTTCAAATATTATAGAAAATTCTATGTTTTGAACATTTTATATACTTTTTCACATTGCCTTCATTTTCTACAATTTTTCCGTAAATCTACAAAAATCCGTAGTTCAATCATTCCCAATGGAAATTCACAAATCGATTTTCTGTCGATTTAAAGTTTATTAATTGTAAGATCAAGAAATATCAGTCTTAATCATTCTATGTTAACGTAATGAGATTCACAGCTCCTATCACCGAATCCTATCACATATTAAAATTGATGAATTTTTTCCTACAATGAAATATTCAACGAATTCCTTATGGCGTAAAGTCAAGAAAGTCGCTTTTCCAAATCTGAATTCTGTTCTGATCCTTTTTTTTCTTTTTTTCTTTACGCCGAAAACTTTATACGAATCGATCACACGAGAGTATCCTTGAAACAAAGGAAAATATTTTTAGATACAAAATTCGTGCTTACATTTATACGATGCATTATTTATGTACCGTCGTATTTTATACCAAAAAGAAGTCAATATAGCTGGCATTTCTATTACAAAGGATCAAAGTTAAAACTGAACTTAATAGCAATCATAATCTACTTTTGCTAGGCCATAACCGTAGTCCTTATCACGCAATGAATTCTAATCTCCTAATCTGAATAATAATCTAAAAAAAAAAAAAAAAAAAACGTTTCGTGATTTTCTCTAAAAATCATTTCATGTGATTTTCTTGTTTTTAGCTTTTTCGTGTCCTAAATAATATGCGATTAAATTCTAATCACCTTATAATCTTCTTTCAAAATTTTATCTATATATAGCATTCTGAAAAAAATTTCCCGACTTTCTCTAAAAAATTTTAATTTCTAGCTCCTTCTGCACTCTGTATCTTGAATAACTCTAACCCTGATCTCTCATTCTAACAGTCTAATCTCTCCATGATCTTATTCTAATTACAATCTTATCTAATCTCTCTATAATCTTACTCTAATTCTGATTTTAATTCTAAAAAAAAAATTTCGTAACTTTCTTTAAAGGAATTTTTAATTTCTAACTCATTCCACGCTTTGTCAATAGTAGCTCCTTTAGATACGCTTTGTATCTTCAATAATGCATATCTACAATGAACTTTAATCTCTCTATGATTTTATTCCAATTACAATACTATATAATCTATCCATACTTTTATTCTAATTCTGATCCTAATTCTAAAAAAAATTTCGTGACTCTCTCTAAAAACCATTTCTTGAAAATTTCTTCCATTTCTCATAAACAATACACACTAAATTCTTTGTCTAATAACCTTCCATATAATATATTCTGAAAAAAATTTTCTAACTTTCTCAAAAAATCATTTCGTGGAGTTTTTTTGCATTTGTAACTCTTTCCGGGATTCTATTGGACAACTAAGAAAGCTTCTTTATTATTTGGTAGTTTGCCGTAGCAGCTTGCAACGTGTTACAATCCAGAGTTCATCAAGTTTTTATGCATACTATATAATGCATTAGTTAAATGAAGGTAGATACGTGCTTCTGTATTGTGACTTTCTCTCAACAATTATCATCCTTTCTTCGTACGCAAAATAGATGATTCACCAACAAAACGAAGGTTGATAGATTTTTTTTTTACTTTACTAAAGACAAAACGTTTTATAAAAGCGAAATTTACAAATCTGATCAGAGATCGTAGATTGTCAAGATTGTTTTCTATTTACTTGCATTTAATTCTTATTTTTGATTGCTTAATAATTTCCCCGCAAAAAAAATCTTCGAACGATCTTCCACGTAACATTCGAGAAATATTTCTTAAAAAAAAAAGAAAAGTTTCGTAAGATTTCCTCTACTTCTATATGTAGCTCCTACACCACGCTTCGTATCGTAAATAATTTTACACTTAAAGAAACCGTGTTCGAGGCATCGCGACAGGAAATAAAGAAAGAAAAAAAAAAAGATGATAAATCTGAATATTCCTTGACGATATTTTTTTTTCCCCCTCCCTTCCATCGATGTTGACAACAGGTAAAAGCTGTTCGCTGAGCGATGCTTACTTTCCATCTACGTCCTAACATAGGAAAAGCTGCAAAAGTCTTTCGGCTCGCTGCACCGGGGCTCGGGTAGCAGTCGAAAATGTAGGCCAACGTCGCCCAAGGCCTCATTCCGCAACAGTGTCTGGCGTATTAGATTTTTTACATGTCAGAACGGATTTACAGGTAGGCCGGGAACCCTTTGCCAGCGTGGAGGGACGAACATCCCACGGGGGACGTGTCTTCAGCCACCCTACAATCGCCATGCTGACACCTCTCTCTCGTAATTTCCTCGTGAATCCAAGCTTTTTAATCGTTTTTAATCGCGGCAGCCGACTCGCGCTTCGATATTTTCAGGAACACACTTTTCTTTTTTTTTTTTTTTTTTTTTTTTTTTTATTTCCCTCTATCAATTTTCTACCTTCGTTCATCCCCATTTTTCGATTTAATTCGACTTAATTTTTAGTCATCAGGTTGAAACAGCCAAAATTAATAAAAGAAATTAATATTTACGATTAGATTATACAATGTAATTCTACTTTTTATAATTGTTATATATTATTGTATTAATGTGATTATTGTGATTATTAGAATTATAATATTCACGATTAGATAAATAATTTTAAAAGTGAATAGAGCAAATTTTTATTGAATTACAGATTTTATTCTCAGGTATAAGGGTTCGATCTCGTGTCACGATTTTATTTTCTAACAATAGTATCGCCTGACATCATGATCATTTGTCTTGGATTTTCAGTCGCTACAATTATCTTCCAATTTGCAATTATTTCAACCATAAATGCTCGTGTGTGTCTTCAAAAAGATGGTGCGTTGAATGCATCATTGTAGTATATTAATTAGAAGGCATGTAGCGTCTGTTCAAAGGATTTGAAAGGCAGTATACTCTGTTATGAGAAATATGAAATATATGCTTCATGTTGGAGAAATAAATTTCACAGATAAAATTTCATAATAATAATCTGTTAAATTTATAAAAAGCACGAATAAAGATTAAGTCATCTCGTAATTAGACTGCTAAAATTCTCATCGCATTTGTAGGAAATTGTTGGAAAGTGCAAGAATTACAGAAAATGCACGTAATATAGAAAAATATATAAAATATCGAAAGCACAGTGCTTTATTATGGTAATATTCAGCAAACAAAAAATTTCTACTAAAATTTCATTTTTTAAATTGTTAGATAACTTCAAAAAAATATAAATTTGCCAATTTAATAACTTTTCACCAAATATGTATATTTTCAATTACAATAAATATCTTACAACTTATGTGTACTTTCAAATTGGAGTCAAATTTAACGAATGAACGTAACCGTGATAGTAAACTGCGGATTTTTATGCATTTTCGTATTTTTATTTAAATTTGTATTCTCTCCATCTACTAAATATTACAACAGATATTGTAATTTAAATGGTTAGTACATTTTTGCGTATTATGTGCATTCTATTTTGGTATCTTGAAATTTAAATACATTAAAAAAAAACCGCCAGTCTACTCGTCACAATGTTAATGAAATTGGAAAATGTTTTGCATAACACAAGTAATGTCGTACGTGAAAGTTCGAATATCTTGCGAGTCACTGTAATCTGAAAGAATCTGCTCGATTCTTCTCACAATTTCTCCAATTCCCACCAAGCGTAATTTCCCTCGGAGTAAAGTGAATCGATCATAAAATTCTCCATAAACGCATAAAAATTCGCAGTTCACAATGCTAAGTAAAATTTGAAAATATTTTGCACAATACAGGTGACATCGTGTGGCGAAAGTTTTTCTGTGGTAAACGTTCGAATACTTTCACGAGCTATTGCAAGTTTGCAAAAAAAAAAGTCTGCTCTCGATTCCGAAAATTTTTAATATCTCGACGCTGACACGATTTCACTGATTCTCGCCGATACTTCACCCGCTTACGATTTCAACGGAAGGAAAAAGGAAGGAAGAATTCCTCGATCTTCAAATTTCCCGCGCAAAATGTTATCGTAACGATGTTACGATAAAACTTTCGACATTTTGCAAGTTGAAAGAATCTGGCCGATTCTCGATCGACGGCGTGTCGCAATTCCCTCCTCCCGGTTCTCACTGATATTTCACCAGGGAATTCTCCTCAGGAGCAAGAATTCATCCCCCGCCCCCACCCTCCTCCTCTCGATCGATCATCATAACTTGCCAAATTCCCTCCGACTCTCGAGCATCGTAATTCTCGCGGAAAGCCGAGCGTGTCGACCCCGCGGCATCGATCACGCCAATTAATCACGCGAAGTTAACCGGGCAAAGGTCGGCGACGAGGTGTTTCGGCCGCGTGCAGCCTCGCTGCGGATTTCTCGCTCGGCGGCGAGATGTTTCGCGCGTTCAGATTGCGCACCACGCAACGATCCGCCACATGCTACTACTACTTACTAATGATATTCATTCGATATGAAATGGAATAATTTGTCTTTAAAATAAACCAATTACGGACGAAATCAACATACTCGAATGAGAAAAAAGGAAAATTTAATCAATGAAAATTGAAATAATTTATTACACGCGCGCGTTCTATCACGGCGGAAATTTGTCCTAGCTTTTCCTCGAACATTCCCGATCCGTTAACCATTAATTGCTATACCGGCAATTTTACGCAGGAGCCATCTCATGTCACCGGCTATTATTTCGTAATTGAATATGAAAATGAAACAATCTAAATGAACTTCAATATACTTCATTTATACAGAATGAATTTAAATAAAATTTTGTATATCTTTTATATATATTACATTTTAGAAATTTTTTTTTTGGTGTGATAAACTGTTATAGCAATTACCTACGTGTAGTGGTACACAACAACAGGTTTTGCAATTTTTTTTTGCAACACATCATTTACAGTATATTTCAAAATCACTCGGACAATCGGATAAAGCGTCTGCATATAATTCATTGAAAAGTTCTTCATCGTCGCGATCCGTCATGACTGAAATTTTGGTAATACTAAAAAATGGTGAAAATCTAAATATCAATAAAAATAATTTTTTCTTTTATAATAAAGTGAACACAATTGAACACGACGAAGAAAGATCCTGTCACAATATCCTGTGTTACTCTGAGTGTGAAAAATTGAAACAGCTAATGCAAGTGCAAACACGAGTTAACTCGTGACCGGTCAACAATGTGTTAATGAACAAAATTTCGAGACATCTGTGTCGAAGTTGCAAATGATAGAGAATCGTCTCTATACTGACGACGAAAACGGGAAGGAAGTATTACAAATAATATACATTTGTTTTAACACTAGAACTACCGACAGTTAAGACGAAGTTATTTCTACCAAAATTATTTTGATTTCTAATAAATAAAAATAAAATAAAATTCATTATATTATTTCTTTAGCTATCACTGTAAAAGTCATTGCATCATTGTGGGGGGGAAAATTGTAACATGAAATAGAAATTTTAAAATGAAATTGTAAAACCAGTCATTTTGACTGGTGTGGTAGTTCTAGTGTTAATATATGCTCGTGAAGCATCATCAAAAAACTACGAGCGACATCTATTTCAATTTGTGTCTCTAGATAAAGTAAATAGTCGCAGAACAAGAAATAATAAATGCAAACATTGAAAAAAACGAGTTATTTCTATCAAAAATCAAGCAAATGAAGATCCTGGCAAACGGTGAATGCGAATTTATTTCGCGAAATAACGAATAAATCGTTTTCGATTGGAAACAAATTGATTGAATTTTTATGCGATATACCCTTATAATAATGTGATTTCGTTGTTTTTAAAACACATAGATTACTCTCGAAATAAAACGATTTGAAGTAAAAAGCGATTTAAAAATACTATTTGAAGGTAAATATTTGAAGAAAAAAAAGAAAATAATATTTGAAAATTTGTCAAAACACCCAAAAAATTCGATCCAAAGGTGCGTTTTGCGTGCTGGCACCGTCTGAGAAACCGCGTACATATATTACACGCACGCAGGCTATTGTTTATCTTTTCATCTTCCCCGCAGTTGTGCTCGTCGCTCCATTTTCACGCACCGGGAAAAGCGCATGGCTAGCTCGAAAACCGAGTTTCTTCTCGTGCAATAATTAATCGATGCCGCTCGTTACGTTATGCAGAATCAACGGACTGCTTCTCCTCTCCTATCGATTTCTCGGCGAACAATTGCCCGTGATTCGTGCCGCCGCATTATATTATGTTACCATCGATTTATAATCGGGGGCCGTTCGATACGCACCGCTCGTACCATTTTTAATAATCGAGGATTGCACGCATATATCAAAATCGTGCTGTGTATATTACGGTGAGATTGGAGAACGATTGTTTTAATACGAGGCTTTTCGTATAAATAAATAACGAAAGCAACGAGCCGGTGAGTACTGATTGCAATTGAATGTTAAATCGGTCGGAAAATTCGGTAATTGATCGATGAAGGATTCTCAATAAGATGTTAAAATTTTCGCCGTAATTGTCGATGTAATTGCAGTTGTATTCTTTGGGAATTTTCTTTTTCTTTTTCAATCTACTTATCGACAAATTTATCATTAAAAATATGAATTTTTTCGCAACGGAGTATGATAAGTAACAAAAAGTAATTGCAAGAAGTAATACACGCAATACTGTGAAATATTAAACGAAAATGTTTTACGTTTAGAATATTGATGAGGAGGATGCTTGATACTTATTTTAACTTTGATACTATATTTAAAATATTTTTGTAACATGTATAAAAATATTTTGATACATATAATAATATTTAATAATAATATAATTTATATTAAATAATAATATTGATATATATTACAATTAAATTTATATTTATAAATTTAAAATATTATCGATATAAATTATAAATTTATATCAATCTATAAATTTAAGATATTATTAATATAATGAAGATTTATAATTAAATACAATTGAAATTTATATTTTACTAGAAATGAAATTTAACAGTTTTACCAGCAATTCTAAAAGATTTGACAGGGTAAAACGTCACAAGAAGGAAATTTCAAGTTCTTCTTCGAGGTTTCGTGAATTTGCGGAAAGAAACTGAAACGTTAGTTCTCGCAGTTGTGTCAAAGAGGATTTTGGGCGTGTATCCGAAATTTAATTCCGCTCGGCCATGTCCTGCCGGGGCATGGAGTAGCCTTAATTAATTTCCGCTTAATCTTACATGGGAACGCGCGCGTGCGAAAACCGATTTAAAACTCATGATGCAACTGCACCGAGCCTCGATACAATTTTATTAGCACGTTCTCGGGAAGATCACTCGACAACCAATCGGATTATTGTTTCTCTCGACAAAGAAATATATTAAATTAATGGATAAAGTCTCGTTAAAAGTGGAAATACATAAGTGTGTAACAATAATAATTATTTTTACAGAGTGTCCCATTTTAATCTGTAAATGCAATTTTTTCTCCGAAATTATTCGTTATTTAAAAAATGTATCAAATGCATTTTTCTTTCTGTTTTAGGAGGGCAGTAATTTGGTACACTTGATTTGTTTCTAATCGTGAATCAACAATCGTGCAAACAGAGAGTTCTGTTTATCACAATGTTATCTAGTTTAAATCCTCCCTATTTATTTGACTTCTTTTTTCGTCTCGTTAAAAAACAAAGAGCTTATCTATCTTTACATTATCCGCTCTAAATCTATCTTCTTTATTTGGTTGTTTTCTGTCTCGATTGTTAATCTTTGCCGTGCAATGTTTGCTTCGTCGACGTAAATAAATAATTCAGTAACTACTACAATAACATGCAGCGAGCATTTAGTATAAGTAAATCGATATAATAAAAAGGAGGACACCGAATTCTGGTAATTGTAAATCGATAGTTGTACGAAGAAGAAAGCGTTTTACCCACGTCCAAGTATTTTATTCATGTTAAATCTTCGTTCTATTTCTCTTTTCTAGATTTCCTCGCAAACGAGAAGAAAATAAAATAATTTTTGTAGTATAAATCATCTCATTTGATCAAATAATTTAATCGAAATTTTTTTTATTTAATTGAAATAATTATCGACAAATAGTTTTCAATTTGAATTTCTTTTCTGTTTATCCTTGTATAGGATTGTGTTCGAGGTTTCTGTATTTTTGGAATTATTTTCTTTCTTCTTCTTTCTTTTGTCTCAACTATTCTTTCCTTGCAGTTGGTAAAATTAACAAAATAATATTCGTAATATGAATCGTTTACTTGGTTAAAATAATTCTCTTCTGTATTTTTGGACTTGTTTATTTTTATTTATTGTCCCGACTATATCTTTATTTATTTATTTATTTATTCATCTGAACTAGGCATTTCATTCTTGCAATCTTGAGAGAAAATCATTCATTTAATCAAATATATTCATTTTCTTGCCTCAGTTTTTAACACAGGAAACATTGACGTGAATCCATTTGATCGAAATAATTCCATGGAATTGTTCATCTTCTTTACCTCGATTATTCCCTCTCGCGATCGATGAAAAATTAATAAAATAATCCTCACGACGAGCAAATATCCGAGATGCCTCGTTTTAATTGGCTCGATTCTCCGATTTATATCACGAATGACATACTTGCTACGAATAACGATGTTAAATCAGCAGTTAACGCAGAGGTGGCTAACTGGCGATCTTTACCCCTACTTTCCTCATCACTCAGCGTTATCCCCTCCACTGCATCGATCTCTCCACTTGCTCAGTAGGAAAGTCAACAGACTGACAGAGCATGCGGCTCATGCACAACGAGGGAACTGTAATGTAGTGGTGAGATCGACGCAGTGGAGGGGATAGCGCTAGCGATCAGAAAAGTAGGGGCAAAGACCTGCAGGCCGCCAGTTAGCCACCTCTGAGTTAACGGATCCGGACGACGGTATACGAATATACTTTTAGGCCAGTCCACTTTTTAGGATGTCCTTTCCGTTATCGCCTTCTGTAAACCGGAGAACGCCGTAGACCGTGTATACGTATTAATTAGCGCGAAATTTAGTCCGATTTAAAACTCCTAAACGCGGTGATTAATATGATTGGAGAATCCTTCGTGGTATCCGACAGATTTCCACCTTTCGTCAAACGCGATTTTTCAACGAACAATCGTCATTACTCGCGTGCTAATCCGACTTCACTTTATTTTATTTCATTTTACGGAACATCGGGAAAAATTTCAACGTCGCGTTGTTTCTACCATTCTTTTTAATCAAATATGTTGTTCAAATATGATTTTGCTGGATAATACAATACACGAAGTTTTCCACAGTTTCGTTCATTTTTATTAACGAAGAGAGTATTGGTTTAAAATTCCATTTATTGTATCGTTACAGAACACCGTCACTGCATGTATCTAGTTGAAAAATATTCATAGTGCAATGGAACGTTGAACACTGTTTCAATGAATTCGGAGAAAAGTTCGGATAAGCGGTTTTTCGAATGTCAATTAAAAATTAAAAAGGTTTTCAAACATCAACGAGTGTTTATCAGGTAAAAGAATACGAATCTCTAGGTCCTTTAAAACTTTTATTACCACCTAACTGTATATTTAATTCAAGAAATTTCTTTTGAATTAACACTAGAACTACTGACAGTTAAGTCGAAGCAATTTCTACCAAAGTCAGTCAAAATAACTGGTCTCCGAAGGAAAAAAACCGTAATAATAGAATATTTTTATATTTATTGATTTATTATTTTTTTACAAAAGAAATTTCATGTTATGTAGTACAATTAATACCAAATTTGTCGGGTTTATTCGGCAAATATTGAATAAATCTGCATCTGGCTTTAGATGGATAGAGTTGTTTGTCAATTATAATATTTGCACCTATTTCGTAGCAACTCTGACTATTTTGAATGAACTTATCCCATACAGCCGATATCAAAGCAAATTTATCACTTTGTAAACGTTGACTTCGTCACTTCTTTTTATCAAAACAAATAAATCTCGATATTTCGGTGAAATCATTTTTATTCATAGTATTGGAAAAGAAGTTTGGTCCCCAATTTCTGTTCCATAAATATGAAAGCTTCAAATTTTTTGTTTCGTTGCTCCTCGTGCACACAAAATTCCAATGAAAGGAATTTCAATTTAGTTTTTGTTAGGATCCGCTTTTTACCCAAAATTCGAGAAGCTTCTAATTCTGTACAAGAAATTATACGTTCAAGCATATGGTCGTGCAATTTTCCTGATAATTATCACCATCACACTGAATGATAGCGATGTAAATTCTAAAAACATACGAGAAGTTGTAAGAAACTGATTAATTCGGGTTCGGTAAACAAATTGTAGGACCCTTTTACACTTTGACAAGTACTATATCTTGACTGGTGGTGGCAAGTAGCCATGATATAAAATTATTTTGATTTCTAATAAATAAAAATAAAATAAAATTCATCATATTATTTTTTTAGGTATTACTGCAAAAGTCATTACATCATTGCGGAAAAAAAATGTAACATGAAATAGAAATTTTCAAATGAAATTAAAATAAAACCAATCATTTTGACTGGTGTGGTAGTTCTAGTGTTAATGGACCCGAGTCATCGTTTTTGTAAGATACAACCCGATTTAATTCATCATTGTTTGTTATTTTCGAACTTCGAAGAGGATGAAAATTCTTTTCGTAAGTTCTTTCGAGATCTTAATAACTTTCATTCAATGTTTTCAATAACGCCAAAATTTTAGACTTTTTTTGTGGCTAAATTAGACGCAATTTCACCATTTTAAATATTTCTTTTATCCTTTAATTACTAGTATCACTCTTTTTCTTTTAATATTCATATTAAGAATCTATACAAGTAGAACCTGTATGTAAATACACGTTAAGCTCAAACGAATCACTGAAATGGGATATTTAAAGCAGAAAAATATATAATTTAGCCCTTAAATAGGCTAAAACAATTTATTTGAAGTCGCAGATTTGGAATTAATGAATGTTGTACATTTGTAATGATGTACAAATATCTTTATTTAGATACATAATTAGATGATTCATTTCGTACTTGAATAATCAACGTTCGATTAATCGATGTTCTATTGTAAACTGATATCTGTAACGTGAGTACATCTTTTTCTGTATCTATTTCAATTACTCACATATTTATATAACAAAGTTGTTACTTGTTGTGTATGTTATAACTAGACTGTATATGTATGTATATATTATATATTACATACACACACATCTGTCATATAATTAGACTGTTTCTTAACTTTTATCAGTAATTGTATATTTTAATGTTTTTTTTCTTATTTTGAGGACCGAAAAAGGAACATCCTTTACGATGACTTATAATATAACGATATTTATAATATTACGACATTTCGATATATACGGCAATATATTTATGATAAAGTTTGCAAAATATAGCATTACGATTATTTTTCTAAATATTTATCAAACAGCAGAGGAATGGAATCCTATGGATTTTTGACACTTGGTGGAATGACATCTTTTTCATTCTCATTTCTAAAAATTTTATGTAAATTCTTTTAACTTCTTCTATGTGTGTAACTTCTCAGAAGAAATTTTCTTGCACAACGATAAATAAGAGTGATATTCCACCGAGACACCATATATATATATATATATATATATATATATATATATTTACAAGCTACATACATATGTTGTAAAATATAAAAGTTCGTGCATCGCCACTGAAATAATAGATAGAAAGGCAATAAAAGACATTTTCAAATCTCACGGATACAAAATATCTGTAGGAATTTTTTGTATCGTTGATTACGTTGCCCATAGTCGCATTATAAACATGTTTACTCTACACAGCGGTTTTACTGGCTTACTGTGTTTTAACTGGAAACACTCGACGCTCATCGTGGAAAATATAAATGATACGAAAAAATTCAAACAAAAACTCTCAGACAAGAATTTTACGTTATCGAATTTGACGTACGTGTTATACTCTTGCCCTTGTACCTTCTAAATGATTATTAATTAGTGAGTCTTCCAAAAGTTAATGATTATTTACAATGAAGTGCTCGTCAAGCTTTACTCGTAATAAAAAAAATTTGACAAGTTTCCTTTTTTTAAAAGCCACCTCGTTAATTAAACACCGTGAATATAGAATTATAATTAAATTCCCGTCCAGACGATTTACAAATAATACAAATTTATTGCACACGCCATTTCATTGATGTGCCCCCATGAAGCATCCGCTAGCTTATAGACTATCAATAATTAATTACTGTACCTCGACCAACATAAATCTTCCGTATGACTTTTATATCAATAAAATTAATAAAACTCCACTAATAAAATTCCCCGGCGCACTTTCCGGTCCGAGACCGCGAACAAAGATCCAGGTTAACCTAATTTCTCGTCTGCTTCGAGAAAGACCTGTTCTCCTCCCCGCTGACAATTAAAAAAAAAAGAGAGAGAGAAAAGAAAAAAAAAAAGAATATGCCTCAAAAGGCAACCAGAAGACGAAAACCAAATCTACGGAGCGAATCAACATTTAAACACGTCTTGTCTACCAGCGTCGGATTCTCTGTCCGCGAAGATCAAACAATTAACCATACTCTCGACCCAGTTCACAACGCACGAAAGCTCGTCCGAAAGCTTCTCCTCGCTTCCAATTTTCATTTTTCCAAGCACAAGAATACCATGGGACTGAAGGATTCGTCGTGAAAGAGAGCCCCACGTTCGCTGAGACAGGTAGTAATTAACAGGAACATCGGGTGAGGTGTCCTGTCGATATCCTGCAGGATTCGTTCGCCTTCAGGCCTCGTTAGAGCGTAATTGATTCGCGGAGAGAAGTAGGGCACGCTCGAGAGAAGAAGAACGACGAGGGACATCGATCAAATTAGAAGTAAACTCGATGACAAGTGTTAACGTTATCACGGGTCTCTGGCCGAAAGATTAGGGCCACTCGCCTAATTTCAGCGTCCCCCGTACGTATTTTTCAGCGAGGGCCAAATTTCGATAAAATTTAATCTAAGCACATCGATGATTAATAGTTTTACTGAATTACTATTGCACTCTACGTGTGCGTAATAATTAATAATTCGTATAATATTGTACGTAATATTTCATTACTTTTTACCAGGGATCGTAAATATTATAACCAGGATAAAAAAAAATTAGAGTAACTGTTTTTTTTTTTTGTTATTTGTTGATTACGAATAACGATTACAAGTGCCCGAGAAATTGTTTCGTTACCAATAATCATTATCCACGAAAGAAATTTATTTCGATCACTCATAGCGAATAACTTTTGTTCGCATAATTCCTTTTAATCATATTTCCAAGAACAGCAGAGATACTCGAAACAGGCCGGTAATTACCGGTTCACTCTGAAGATCGAAAAAAAAATATAAGTTTTCTAAGAAACGTTAAAATTTGACGCCTCACTTTCCCTCCCGCTGATTCTTCGAATGCAATATATAGAATTAATGATGACTAGGTTAACTAGGTTAACTCTACCCAATAACGATGTTAGGAATTAGTCATATATAAATCTTACATAAGTATTAGTCACGGATTAAAGTACGAATCGAAAAGAATAAACGCGGCAGAAAGGATCTATGATCAGTATAATACAATATTGTAACATATTTAAATCAATGAGTTCCTTATGAGTGAAAGTCTTGTCTTATTCGAATAAAAATTCTGCAAACTTGCGTATAGTATAATTTTTTAAATAGTATCGTAGTATAATTTTTATATTATATTACAATATATACTATAATTTAACATTATGTAACAAAGTCGGCTAACTGACGGCCTATGAGTTCTTGCCCCTACTTTCCTGAACGCTAGCGTTTTCCCCTCCACTGTATCGATCTCTCCGCTTGCTTAGTAAAAAAATCGACAGGCTGAGAGAGAGTGGGGCTCGTGCACGGCGAGGAAATTTCAACGTAGTGGAGAGATCGATGCAGTGGAGGGGATAGCGCCAGCGATCAGGAAAGTAGGGGAAAGAGTCCGCGGGCCGCCAGTTAGTCGGCTCTGTTATAGTATAATTTTTTACGCCTGCAACGTAACAACGAATAACAACACATCAACAAATAGAAAATCATTTTTCGTTCATTTCCACAACTACGGTGAGATCCGCGCGATGGATTCGTCCCTGTTGCCAGTTAGCTCGCGAAATCCCTAGTGTAATACTTAAGCGTCGTTTGCAAGATCAATTCTAGAGTGGTTGTTGTCCGACGACTCTCGAAACATCGAGTTTCGTCGCCCGGCTTGTTTTGGGAAGCGGATTGTTCATTGTTGACGGAGCTTTATTTAGAGAAATAATCAAGAGTGGTCCTTGGGACTGTCTCGATGCGCGATTCGTGCACGAAATGTCGACGATGCACGCGAACAGATGCACGGGTACACATCGGTATATACATCGGTTCCAGAAATAGGATTAATTGATCGAACCTTGGGAGCAACTGCATTTCCCTCGAAAATCTAGCCAAAAGTCGATTTTCAAATGGTAAAGTTTTTGCTTTCTAAGGTAGCTGAACACAGTAGTGTCTCTCGCTTATCCGAATACTTGAATATTCTGTAATATTATCCGAACAAAATATTTATCTACTAATGAGAGATTGATGTTATTTCTCGGACTTAGCCATTTTACACGTCAAGCGTCAATTTTTAACAAATTTCAACACTTTTCGGCATGCTTCTCAATTAAAATTTTTTGAGTTTCACGATTCTTTTGACGTATGAGGAAATACGAAGTTGTGACACGTTGTATATTGAAAAATAAATTCTCGTTTTCTGAAAAATGTTGTAATTTGACATTTTCCTTTTTTTTTCTCATGGACCCTTCGTATATATTACATATTACGTGTTTTACGTGTTTTCTTTTTATGCGTAATTGCAAGAAGAACTTATTAAAATACAAGTGAGAAAACAATATGTAACACATGTTATGTTTAATTTCATGGTAAATCTATTAGTGACGAAGATGTTACAGATATGACTTTTCCACAGATTGAAACAGCAAATGAAAATGGCGATAAAATATCCAAGGCATTTAGAAAAAATTATAACGCTGAAAAACTAGCTAAAATTCAAGAACCAAAAGAAACCCTAAGAAACATTCTTAGGTGCTAAAGTAAACTGACAGTCTTCATAATTATTTGAAAATATTTTAATATGAAAAAAAAAATGATTGTTCTGTTATCCAAAAATTCCATTAACTGATATAGAAGCCTCTATATGAAAAACAATATTCCAACGTTTATTCACTCATCGTTATATTTATTCACTCAACGTTATATTCTACTATAATAAAACTGAACAGTCCTTGCACGTTTTTCTCGTAATCACTCAGCGAAATATCATTCGTTCATTAGTGATTTTTATACCATATCGACTTTTTTCTTCACAGAAGTTTTTCCAGGTAGGCGTGTATACTTCACTCTTTAATAATTAATTGTCATTTTATTATTTATGTTTCTTTGATTGTCGATGTTCAAAATTGATCAATAATTCCGCGAAGTGTATTACGAAGTATGTTACTGTATGAGTGATTTCGTTACACTTTCGAGTGAGCCTCGGTGTTTATGAAAATTAATATAATTGTAATTGCCTTGCAATTGTGTTCACGCAATTTTTTTTAAATATTTTCTTGCGTTACTCGCTACTAACTTTAAAATAATTTTGGAAACAACATCAAGCAATAATAAATGAATATTAAACAAATTTCCCACTAAACTTTATACTAAAATAAAATAAAAAAACAAAATAATGTAATGCATACTAATATAATAAAAATATAATTCTTATGCTCTTAATCGTTTAATCGCCTCTTTTTTCATCATGTACGCTACGCACATGATACATTCGCATGCACCTTTTTTTTTAATAAAATTGTCATCGAGTAATCGCATTACATCGTTAAATTACGTAAAAAAGCAAATGAAAAATAATTTCAGCCAGTTTTCGGACCCGAATAACGTATTGTGCGACATATGTACATACATGGAATTGTTATGGAGACGCGTGAGATTCGTGGGACGAGGAATCGACGAGGAATGTAGCTGTCAAGTGGCTCGATAACGAAAAGCCCTGGATTCGTCGCTGCGCCGGAATACTTATCGCCTCCCTCGAAACAAGACTAAACAACGCTCGGCTCAATAACGGGGCTGGAATTTATCCGGAGCGCACACATCGCGTCTGTGATTCGGAATGAACGCGATGGAGGAACTCGTCGGATGGCTCGCGAGACACGGCACAAACGCGTATTAAATTAGCTGACGTGTAATTGACACAGGGCTTACACCAAACCTGTCATTTGAGTTTGCTACTGAAATCATCCGACTGAAGACACTATCGTTCTTACGTCGATCTATCTGCTGGTACTAAAAAAAAAAAAAAACAAGTAACGGTTACTTATAATCGCCTAAAATTAATTTAACCGGGCAGGAAATAATTTCCATCCACATATGGATATTGAAATTTCGTAGAATTGCAGAATTTTGGATAATGATAATGATAAAAAAATAGGAAGTCAATTTTGCAGTTTTCTTTCATAACCACAGTATTAAAAAAAATATATATACATATTTGTTAAATATATATTATATTCGTAATTCTACATATGTGTGTGTGTGTGTGTGTGTGTGTGTGTGTGTGTGTGTGTGTGTGTGTGTGTAGAATTACGAAATTATAGATATTGTACGAAAATAATTACAATGATGTAAACGTTAAAATAATTAAATTGTTTTGTACGTTATACACAAAATCCATATATGGATGTTATAAATATTGTAAATTTCGTAGAATTGTAGAATTTTTGTAAAAGATGATAATGAAAAAATAAAAAGCGAATGTTTAGAGTTTCCTTTCATAACCACAATATTAAAAAAAAAAATAGAATTACTATAGATATTATAAATTGAAAATAATTACAATGATATTGAATAATTACAATGTTAGTCTTATTATTATTAAAAAATAATTAAGTTGTTTCTACGTTATGCACAATATGTTTTTCTCGGAAACCCTTCGAGAGGTTATGTTTTTCCTTGCGGCTCAAGATGGCTTCCGGTTTGTCCATTTACGATACAATTTTCGTTATTATTATTACACTTACGTACTTACTTGTTTAGCATGATTGAGAATTCAAATTATATATTTAATGTATAAAATTCCATGTATAACTGCACATGTATCGTAATTGCATGTGCATAATTAGTTGGAATTAAACAAATTCAAACTTAATCCCGAGACAACTTAAAAAACGAGCGATGATTGTACGTACAGGGAAAAAATATATTCGAAATGTCGATTTTGGCAACATTTTTCAGGATCGTTGAAAAAGATGAGGTCCGCCAGCAATTTTATTTATAAATACAAAAAACTACATCATCGAGTCTTGACTGATAGAATTCCGATCACGAGGGCAATGGATTATCGAAAAATTGATTAACGAACAATTCAGGTACGGTGCCTTTATGAAGAAACTTGAGAAACGAGAACAAAAGATTGAGAATATCACTTGTTGCTTCCGTTTAATACTGATATTTACAAAAATAGTCCGAAATTGTTTGATTACTCAAACAATGTCTGTCTGTTATGACCAGCTCGGGTAATCAGAACTTGTACTTCAGTATTATTACACAGAGTAGGCGACTATAAAATTCGATGCTTCGTGAAATGAAAAAAATCAACTTCGAATCTGGATGTTTCAACGGAAAGTACTCGAAACGACAAAGATATAACGGCGTTATCGCGACGTCCTCGAGTGGTGATAAACTTCATTTTTCAATGTTTCCCAAAGGAAATGAACGGATACTTTAGCCCGGCATAATATTTTAGCTCTCACAGCATTTTCATCGCACGCGCCTTAAACGATTATTACATCGTATTTTTCGCTATTACTGAACACGATAATAAACGTAACACTTTCCACAATGTGTAATTTTCGTATAACCGAGGATACTGAAGTATTCCCATGCCGGTGACATCTAATATTTAACAAAAAATTGTGTCGCAATGACTTGTCACACGACTTGACAGTAAAAAGAAAGAAAAATTAAGAACCTCTTGCGCTTATTTAATCTCTTTCGCTTCATATAATTTCTCAATTTTTTATTAGGTGCGGAATCTATTAAATTTTTAATGATATCAAACTTCAAGCAATATCCCTCTTGGTAGATATGGAATCCATTAAATTTTTAACGATATTAAATTTTCAGGTAATATCCCTCTTGAACTTTCTTGGTTAATTGGCGGAACAAGAATCTTTATCACCTTGCAATCGATAATTCTTAAAGTGAAGCAATCACCAACGCTCCGCGTTTCTAATCTTCATATTTATTTATATCGAATTCCTCGAAACAATAAATCAACATACAAGTTAGTCCATTTTATTCGGAAATAATTGTGTTACACTGGCTGAGCATATTTCCTGTACAATAAATACAGGTGATTACTGATTTGAAAATATCTCAGTAATTATCGATTCTGATCCTATCTCGTTTAATATCACCATATTATGGCGTCTCGAAAGTTTCGGAAATTTTTTTCGTGTAACTTACGAGTTATTTGAAGTTATAACGTTGTGAAGAGTCACTCCAATGTAGCCAATGGGCACTTTTGCGTCAGCCTGTATCATCGTTAGCAATGGAAGGGGGGACGGCCTTGAGGCATCAATTGATTTCAGAAGTGCCACAGCCTGTTTGGTTCACTATCCAAAACGATGCTTGTTCGCAGTTTTCCCTTCGGAAACTTCCGCGCGATTTATGATCCTATCTCCAGGAACCGGAGATACCGAAAGTCAATGTTACGCTATCTTTCACGGTAAACTCCACTTGTTACGTGCATTCCTACACGGCGTTCCCATTCACAAACACTCGTATCTCATTTCCTGCCTTATCAACCTCGTCTTATCGAACCTCGAGCGCATTTTCCACTCCGAGAAAGATACACATCTGTGTGTCTTTGTATCGACAGAGCTAAAAATCGTTAAAACTATAAAGGAGAGTTTCTGCTAAACAGGGATTTGTACAGAATGAATCCCGCGACTCGTTGTCAACCAGTTGGAAGATGATTCCACGTGTAAAAAAAACGTAGAGAAAAAAAGTAAAATTTCTTCGTTACAGCCTTCGTTTTTCGAGTTTGAAAATTTGTCCAGCATGCTTGAATTTGGTTAACTCCAAATGTGAAAAAAAAAAAACGCAATCGATCGTTCTATTCGCGCGGGAATAAATAAAGAACGCGAATATTTTTCAAATTTTTCTCGCCTTGCGAGTGGAGCAGCTCTCGCGGCAGGGGAAGAAGTTCGCCGCCACTGTTTCGGGAGAAATCACTCGAACCTCAAACGATGCAAATCGTTACAAATCCGTGAAATTACCACCGCGGGGAAACGATTGGTCATTTTGATCGATCTGGCGATTCCAATGGTCGATAAATAAACAGCGACATCGAGCAAGAACGGAATGATCTAGCAAGGGGTGACACACAGACACACACAGGTATCTCTTTCACGGGCACGGGGGAGGAAATCGATTGTCACAGATTCCAACGAAGGATACCATCGATCAGTCGTACGTCCCATAAACCATTCCACCAGATCGGTGGACCGTGCGACCCGCAGAGTTCGGAACCGTCGTTCCTCCGATACTCATAGTCCATTGGGATGATAGCGACGAGAGAGAGAGAAAGAGAGACCAGCATCCGGCGTCGCGTACCAATTTCGTCGCGTTTCCAACCGATACGACGCCCGTATCAATCGTCAAACACCACCGGCGCACAGAGGCGGGGAAACAGGCACCCGAAGGAGGGTAGACACGCAGAAAGAGAGCAAAGTTGGCACCGATAAAAGAAGCGCTTTTGAATCGCGAAACGGGAACGGCTCGCGTGGCGAACAATGCGCGCGGCGCTCGAATCGGTGCCGTGACTAGGCGACCTTCGCACGAACTCGATACGACGAGGCCCCAGCGCCATTCACCGTTGCACGCGCGCCGGCAAGCTCGCATGAATTTCTTTTAATTGGATCACGCAGGTTTCCCGATCTCTGGCCGAGTTAATCCCGTCTGTCCTGGTTCACGCGAGAGAAAAAAATGTTTCCGATTTCACTTTCTTTCGTGGATCTCCTCCTTTGCTCGGGGATGTCAATCGCGCGGATAATTCGATAATTTTCAATGTAACTCGTCGACGATTGCGTTACGTAACAAGTTCGTTCGCACCGTCGATGATATTTTCTTTTTTTTTTTTTTTTTTTTTCTTCTTCTTTTGAGATGTGTCTACTTTGTGTACGCGCAAGATGATATTTACATTTTTCAGCAGGTGTAGAAATTAGAGCATTGGAATAATTAGAATAGTTATAATAATTAGAATAGTTATAAACTAGAGTATTAGAATAGTTATAAACTAGAGTATTAGAGCATTGGAATAATTAGAATAGTTATAATAATTAGAATAGTTATAAACTAGAGTATTAGAATAATGATGAACAAAATCTTGGGGATATTTCGATACAATTGACAATCCTGAAATGATGAAATTAATTAAGTCTAGGTATGTAATACGATTTCTGCGTATATTTTTATGTTTTTTTGAATTACATGTACATACGGGCAGGGAATGATTCTTCGCAAAAAGATAAGTAAAAAATGTGGAACGAAGCTTTTTTATTTAACGCTTCATTTTTAGAAAAACGGACTTTTGAAAGTGTTTCGTTAAGAATTGCCTCGGTACGCGTGGACTTCCATCAATTTTCAAGCTCGATTCTCTCGAAAACGAAATGTTTTGCACGAAAATTTCATTCTACACTTTCTACATCATTAAGAAAACTTGCTTGCTTCGTGTGGCCTGTTCATTCTTTCATTTTTCATATTTTCACTCGGAGAAATCCACCGTGTTTGAATTTCTAGTTGCTGGTAAGCCGAAAGTACAAGAAAGAACCAATGTTTCCTTTCTTTTATGATGATTAGTTGTAATACGTACGCATGATGGAATAAACCACGTTTTTTCTTTTATGGCAACTGTAAAAGCTTGTTTTCCTTTTATTACTTTCATCTCCGAGGAAATACAACGCGGTTGTATTGAAAATTTAATCAGTTCAAGACAAACAGAAAAATATACAAGGATAAGTAATTTCAAATTATTTTTGCATTGATATTTATATAAATGTTAAATAATTAACGCTGGAATTATTGAAGCGACAATTAATTAATCTTTTTTTTATAGAAATTTTATAAATTTATAATGTCGTAATTTTACAGATTTCATTGATATTTTACAGATTTTACAGATTGCATTGATATTTATATAAATGTTAAATAATTAACGCTGGAATTATTGAAGCGACAATTAATTAATCTTTTTTTTATAGAAATTTTATAAATTTATAATGTCGTAATTTTACAGATTTCAATGACTTTTCATAAAAATAAAAGCTCGTGTTATTTATTATATTATAAAATTTTCCCTGTTCCTAGTTTTAAAACAATAAAATTTTTTTCAATGGTACTTTTTTTAATACTAGAACTAACGACTCCAGCGCCGATTATAATTTATTTTGGATATCACGCACAAACATTTTTTATATATATTCTACTTCTACTCAAGTTCATGAATATTTGCAATCTGTTTTATTTTCTACCTAAATCACCATTTTGTCAATATTTGCAATTTATTCTACGTTCTAGATTTTTTTCAGATCTTTTTAAAAGCTTGAACCAATAAAAAAACCAACCTCGAACATAAATGACTTAGTTTGCTTATAGAGGATTAAACTGAATGATAATTTCAATCTTATCATTCGACGACGATAATTTGAACAAATAAACTCACTGATTAACATAGAACACACGAGATTCATTTGGAAGGAGTTGCAGAGGTGAATCTGACTGAAATGGTACGGTATTCTACGATCCTTTCACCAGTAACATCTCACTTCTGCGAGATGGAATCGATCTACGTCGCTCTGTACGTGATGATTCCAACTTGATATCTTATTTTCCGGGCTGGACTGAACATAGTGTAACGGAGTGGACTTTCCAAGATACAGACAGATTTTTCACCCTTGTATCTTTGATTTCTAAGAAAAAGATATAGAAGTGGAGAATTATTTAATTAAAAATCTAAATAGGTTTTTTTACGACTCAAAAAAATTTGAAGCCTACGCCTGAATATTTTCAAAGATTTTTAGTTATAAAAAAATTAAGTATAATTCCATTTGTTTGACGATGTACGAACAGTGTATATTAATACATAGACTTTTTAATAATAGAACAGGTTTCTTCTTAATTCAAAAAATTTGGAGCTTACTTAATCTATCTGGTAATCTATTTTAAGCGTCATAGCCTAGTACGGTTTAAACACTGAAAGTTAATCGCGAAACAAGAATCTTCTTCAGGTTTCCTTCATAATCGTTCTTTCTACCTAGTTGATAAGCAATCGAAGAGGTACAGTTCTCGACCTTCGGTGCTACCTGTCGGCCGCTCGACGAGCCAATAAAGCACCGCTCGGAACTTTAAAGCGCAACAGAGAGAAGGAGAAAAGATAGGGGACGAACAGGAAGAACGAGGAAAAGGAACGTTAAGTCACGCTACCAGTTCCCCTTTCGCGGTGCACGAAAAAGCGCGTGTATACGAGGAGAGACGACGACCGACACGGTTCGGAACACGCGACAACGGGACAGGACGAAAGTTTGCCCAAGAATAATAGCCGCGGGCCAGATCCGAGCGATTTTCACCAGTGGCTGAGGAATAATCCCGGCCTGTCGTTTTTTTTTTTCTCCCTCCTCTTAATTTCGCTTCCTCTCCCTTTTTCTGTTTCTTGTTTCACTTCCCTCTTTTTTTTTTTTTTTTTTTTTTTAATTACAATTTGCACCAGCGAGGCGGTGTTCGCGCACACTCCTCTCTCTCTCTCTCTCTCTCTCTCTCTCTCTGTTTTCGAATCCGCGCCGACGAAAGTCCTCGGGACACAGATAGGCGATTTTTAATCAACAACTCGTAATTTCACTTTCTCGAGCTGCCTCCGTCCTCGTAACTGGGCCTGAAATCATCCGACAGCACCAGCACAGGAACATCCGACGGATGAACCAGAAATATGGTCTTACATATACACACCGGCGACAGATTGGACAAAGAGAGCCACCACATAGGGGATGCATATAGGGAATTCTATATTCGAAACAGAGAGACAGAAGAGAACACGAAGGGAGCAGAGCGGTAGAAGAGGAAGAGACCAGCATAAGAGGGGGAGTGATATATCACGGGAGAACGAGAACTCTGCCGCAACCTCATTCTCCTTTTCCGGCTGACGCGTTGAAAAGCTGTCCTCCCCTCCCCGCCCCTCTCCAACGTGCTCCATGCTCATAAGCCATCCCCACTCTGTCGTCGTTCCCCCACCCCAAGCGGAGCACAGTTACCCCCACAACGCGACGCAGCAATTCTCGATGGCTCGACCGTGCGAACGCATGCGAGACCGATGCGTCTTTCAATGAATGGAACCAGTGGTGGAGGTAATCGCACGCATACGTGCGTACGCTAGTACGAGGTGTACGCGTATATTATTCCCTCTATATGGCTCCGCGAGCTATACTCTCTACGTGTATAACCAGCCGCGATCACGCGACGCCGTTTCCGCTTCGCCTTTCTCGCTTTTATTTATTTTTTATTTATTTTTTCTTCTCCTTTTTCTCTTTCTTTTTGTAGTACTGTCGATGCCTTTCTTGCGATTCTTTTCTTTTTTTCTTTTTCTTTTCTTTGCTTCTTTCTTTTTCTCCCGATGGATGTATAGTCGACTCGAGCTGAGAGGTCCTCACTGCGTCGAGGTGAGAACTAGAGTGTGAGAACGAGAAATTTTCGAAATTCCTGCGAGTAACGGCGAAAGATCGAAATTTATGAGATAATATTAACGAGGAGACAACGTCTCCGGATTGTTCGATGATTCTGACATATCCCGGTCTGAACGGTGACGATCACTAGCTGATCGATCGGGAAACAATTCGAGAGTATGTACCAGGATAGTTGTTTTCGTATTTCTGTGTTTCGTACGCACGGTACCAATCGATCGCCCATTTAACCAAGTACATGTGCACACGTCACGTAGATTCTGTACTCGCGGCCGGAAATGAATTACAGTTTATCGCGTACCGTTATTGAATCCCTTATTCGTAAAATCGACGGCACTCGGAATAAAAAAGAGAAAGAGAGAGAGAACATACGACTTTCGCTCGGCAAACCTGGTAATTTCCACATTTTAATCAAGTCCGATAATTCGATCTGCATCGAAGCCGAAGATTCACCGAGGCCAATTGAACACATACACGCAAGCAACGTGCAAAAAAAAAGGATGAATAAAACCAGTGCAGAACTAGGCTGTACAAAAAAAAAAAACACGCGTGGAAAATCAATGATTGGTTATTCTTTTTACGCTCTTCACGTATTTTTTTGTTCTCCGCGTCTTTTTTATTCATTTATCGAAACACTCGTCGTTTCGAACGAATATCTGTAATAACACATACGCGCACATACGCGCGCGCATATCGTTCCACGTTGCTTGGGAAAATATTTATCGCCAGACTGTTACGTGTTTTAATATTTTACCATCGTAACTGCCGCGTAAGAATACTTTTTTTTTTCTTTTCTCCTTTTTACTTTCTCGCGTATTTTTATTCCTCGCCGTGTATTTTCTACCGTTCGTTTTACCTAGTCCGCTCGCGTATTCGCGCCAAGACCGCGGAAAAATAACGACGCCCCGGCGTGAAATAATGAAATGAAGTCTTGCGTTTCATAAATTACCAGGCCGGGCTGGCTGGCCGGGAATTAGCGATCCCGGTCCTGCCACAGACACCGGATAAATTTCGTATTCATCGAGTTCGCCGGCCACCGACAGATTCGACGGAGGAAAAAAACGACCGAAGGGCGGGAAAGCTCTCGCGCCGTGGAAAGAACCCGGAAATTCGCTGTCACCTGTCGCCAGCCGGGATAAAACTTTGCCTAACGAAGACGATAATGCTGCTGCTAATATCTTCCGCGTACAGCACCGTCATTTATCAAGTGAAAAATGAAAATCACGAAATTTCCCTCTCTAACGAACTTTTTACTAGAAAAAGCTACGATTTTGCTTCGCGCAAATTCTCTCTCATGATACAAGGAAAATATTTCTACGTTTTGTGTAAACAATCGATCTTGTATGATTTTTTTCATCTTTTTCTTTTCACTTCGATCGAACGAAGAGAAATTTTAGATCGAGGCTACAATATCTAATCATTTTTCGACATAAATCGCCTGACACACTTCTGTAGAAAATAATGAGCTGCATCGACAGATATATCATTCCATTTAAAAAAAAAAAAAAAGTGGAGGTGATTTTCGTCTACAAAAAAAAAAAAAAAAAATACTAGTCACACAAGATTGCGAGCCTCACGAAACCATTAATTTCGCCTTCTGAATTATACTTTTGTGTAACAGAGTTCACAAGAAAGCAAAGAGAAATTTTACTAGTTTACGAGAACTTAAGTAGTTTACGAGAAGTTTGTATCTCTGGATTAAGACGCACACCCTGCAAACAACGCTCGCAAAAGCAAGAACGTACTGTTAGATAACGTGCACCGTGGAAACGCAATATTTTCGGAGGGCACAAAAGCTAGAAAAGAGAGAAGAAGTCAACTATTCGCCAACGCTTCGAACGGGAAACCTATTTCCTAGGGCGTAACGAAAGCCGCTGAATCAACCTCACAGAGACGTTGTCCTACGCTTGACACGTGTTTTCTCTTCCAGTTTCTCTCTTTTTTTTTCTTCTTTTTATAGATCCTCGTTCATTTGTCACAGCCATTCTTCTGGCTTTATTTCACATTCTCATTCACAGTCTCAAGGACTCGTGAAACGTCGCACGAGAAATTAGAAGAATAGCTAAAGGATTCGGTTTATCGAGTTTTGTCCACGTGAATTAGACGCAAGATATTATTTTTGATCGAGGATGGCGAAATAACAAAGCTGGCGTGCAACTTGCGAAAAAATTTTTCTCAGGGACTTATTTTAAAAAAAAAAAGATTGAATCTCATTGAACTAGAAATTGCTATATTTATAACGTTGTAAAATGATTTATAACTGTACTGTCGATGTTCACGCAATTTTACAGCATAATTTAAGGAAAAACTTCACTATGATAATTATTCACTATTTATAAATAAATATCAACTTTTACTTTTTGTTTAATCATAAATAGCCAGAATATTCTTACGCTTTCTTGTTTGACTTTTAGTTTTGGAAAAGTGCTGCAAAAATATAATTCAACATTGAAGAAAGGCATCCTCTAGTTGAGTTGATCTTTTAATGCATAAATCGATTCATTGTAAAAGAAAGTGCGAATAAAGTAATCTATAATAACTATTCTAAGAATCATTTTAATTTTAAAGCTGACAACTCGTAAGCTCAAAAATACATTAATAAATGGATGATGTAGAAATTACTTTAATATATATTTAATTAATATATATTATATTGCAATTAAATTTATATATATATATATATATATATATATATATATATATACGTAAATTTATATATAATATTTTGAAAAAGCAACGTGTTTAAAGCTCCGGTTAAAAAAACATTATATTTCCTCGCGTGATACTGCGGATTTTCGAGCATTTCGACCTGAAATTCCAGCTGTTTAATGAGCATGATAAATATCGTGAGAGTAACGTTTAATCAGCGACCACCGCGGAACGCAAACGTTGCATAATTACACTTCGAAGCTGTACCAATATTGCCAGCCAGCGAAAGTGGCATTTCAAGATGACTCACAAAAGCGTTAAATCACCTGCGTGCATGAAGCTGAATTATTTCGCGTTCGATCGTGCAAGCATCGATCGCTGTTAGGAGGCAGAGAGTTTCTTAATCTGTGTCTTAAAAATTCTTCTCCTTTTTCTTTTGAAATTTAGAAAAAGGGAAAAAAGAAAGAAAGAGAGAAGAAAGTTGGACAACAGACCCAGGCTATTGAATATCTATCCTCTCTTTCTTTCTTTTCTTCCTTTTTTTTTAAATTTGAAACACACACATACACACACACGCGAAGGCAACGGATGTCAAATGGATTGCGCAAGAAAACCGGCATTCGGGCCGATCATTGGATCGAATTTCGCAAATGCCGCTGCAGCTCCATCAAATTCCAGTCATCGGGGACCTCGGGAACGAGCCTCGCACGCGTAACATCGACGCCACTAATTTATCGTGGCGCTAATTTACCACCACGAGGCTCCGGCTATGATAAATCAGCTTGGATTAATTCGCGAGAATGCCATCGGCGACGAGGAATCAACGTCGCGAATTCAAAACAGCGTCGTGCATACTCCGCCACACGTTTCCTTCGACCTAAATTCTTCCTTTTTCCAACACACGATATCTTTGGTAAACGCTAAAAGCTGCGCCGCGAATTTTGCAAAATCGGCAATTTCTGTGCAGTTCCAAGGTTATGAAAGTTATTATAAACTTCCGTGAAGTTCTTACCAGATTCAATTACGCTGACGTTGCAACAATGAAACGAAAATGTTTTTCATTAGCAAATATAATTATTTTATATAAAAAATATATTATTTAAGAATCTATATTATTTAATTTTATGAGTATATGTAACTAATATTGTAATCAACGTTTCGTAAATATTTTTCATCTTTGTAGGGAAAAAAAGCCTGAATCTGATTTTAAACGCTTACTTCGTTATGTTAACAATTAAAAGTTTTTGGACAGTTTCATAGTTACTCTCATTAATATTCAATATTTAAATAACTGTTATAATTTCGTAAAAAAAAAAAAAAAAAGAAAAAGAAGGAAAAGGTACAATGATAAACCTGAGGTCATTTTAAAGTTTGAAGCCTCCTACTTTCAAAATGCATCGTAAGATGTTTCTACATCACGTAGCGGGTGGCAAAGTAAAGAATACTATAAATTGTCACAGTATGTAAAAACATCGAAATTTTTTTTTCAAACTCATCGATCTTCGAAATTTGGATGAATATCGGCGGTCTAACAATTGTCTAATAATTGAATTAATTTTCTGCCAATTTACTGTAACGTTGATTGATTACTTCAGAAAATGAATTGAAAATATTCTTTCCATCGACACAGTTTCTCCTTTCATTTTCACCAATGATAATAATAACGTGCAATGCGCGTCAACGTCATTAACATCAAAATAACAAAAATCCCTCGAGGTCGTTCTGATTCTTCTCAGAACCACTCCTCGTGCAACAAGTAACTACAGAATAATCTAAGTTACAGATTAAGCTGACACACTTAAGTTTCAAAATTTTCAATTTCCGACACGAGACATTCATCAAGAAGTATTCGAATCATTTCAAATGAAAAATCTAATAACAAACAGCTATTTAGTAATGAGTAACATTTTAATAATAAACTTACAAATCAAAAAAAAGTTGTTGATAAATGATTGTCCAGTAATAAATAACGAGAAACAAGCTGTTACCCTGGGAAAATTATCTCAAAGACAAAGAGTACTCGGGGGAAAAAAGAAAGAAAACACGAGATCGAATTAGTTTCCGCGCTCATTCAATTTATCCGCCGTCGCAGAGAACGAAGAGGCGACCGAGCTCCAAGAGGAAATGATCGCGATCGATGATACAACGTCGAACGAGGAGGACACCCCGATACTGGATCGATCGGGCGCGTGAAAGGACCGAGACCGACGTAAATGCGCTGCTAAATGCAGAGCAAAGCACGGGAAATGCTCATCTTCGATTCAGTTCGCCGTTTCGGTCTTTATTCCTCCAAAGGAAAATCGAACCAGGTTCCGTTACTATGAACGGTAACTTCACGAAGGAAAACGAGAACAAAGAAGACTCTCCAAGAAGGAGAGGAGCTCTCACTCGTGGATTCATCGCTCGAGAAAATTGTCTTCTATTGCTCTAAAACAGTCGGGAGATCATAGAAGAGAACGTTTTCCCGCGATGTTTCATGGCCAGAGGTTAGAAAATGGCCGTTGACGATGGAACTTTCTGTTCGAGCACAGTCCTCTTCCCCGGAGGTAGTTTCGTCTTATCGAACATACACGTTTTTAACACTAGAACTACCACACCAGTCAAAACGACTGGTTTTACAATTTTATTTTAAAATTTCTACTTCGTGTTACAATTTTTTCCCCCGCAATGATGCAATGACTTTTACAGTGATAACTAAAGAAATAATATAATGAATTTTATTTTATTTTTATTTATTAAAAATCAAGATAATTTTGGTAGAAGTAACTAAACTTCGTCTTAACTGTCGGTAGTTCTAGCGTTAAAAGAAAAAGAAAGAAAGAAATACACTCGCGTGATTGCGAGATACACCTCGACTCTTTATCTCGTTATTGTCACCATGCTGTTTACCTAAGTGTGACATAAAGAGAATCGTCCTGAATTTAAGATCGATCTAGCTTTTCCCGTGCGTATTTGTCGCGTATGAGTGAAACTATTCCACGAATTACTATACGTGAAAGAACATGCGAATTGAAAATGTTTGATCGCATGTTTCTCCAACGAACGGACAAGGGAGCATGAGTCAGAATTAATTGTTAGTTTTACGGGAAAGCATTTGATAAAGAGCGATGTAAGAGATCAGATGATATTCCACTGTATTTTAAAAATACATGTTTTTTTTTTTTAAATAAGAGATTATTTTTGTCAATATTTGATTTACGCTTGATTTGCTCGCCTGTGAGATTATTTCATTTTTAAGCACGTTTGATAGATGAAATTCTATTAATTACGGAACAAACAATTTTTTAAGTAATAATATTATTGTTAATAATTTTTTGCTAAAAGTGCACAACTTCCATTTTCTATTTGATTAACCAATAACTATAATGGCTCCTACTCTTCTTTTATTGCGTTTAAAAATTTCTGATAAATCTACAGTTTACTTACTATAAGTTCTTACATCCAATCTGTTGTATCACACAGGCTCAACCTTAAATTAATCCTCAAATTCTTCTATTTCAATCTTGCTTTTATTTTAAGAAATAAAATTTTAATATTTTTTAAGATGTCTATCGCAAAATCGAACAGAAACCTCATGCACGCTAAATTTAATATTAGAAAAACACACGTTGGATAGATCGATAGAACGTGGCAGGGTTGATGACAAAACAAAATGTTGGCTGCAGTTTTCATCAATTTCGAATCTGCTGAAATTGAAATTATTTTCAAAAAAAAAAGAAGAAAAAAGCTAACTCACTCGACCATTTCGTCTATAATGACCTAACAATATCATCGTTCCTCGAGAATCGCTCAATATCGTTGATCGAGAATAAGTGGGTAGAGGTTGATCTATTTTTTCTAAAGCACCCCATATACGGACGAGCAATGATAGACCGACAACCTGGAAAATCAGTTTTTCCCCGCGCTGGCGAGTCGGGGGAGGGGAGGAGGGGGAGAGAGAGGAGAACTCCGGTTTTATTGCATTGCAACGCGGCGAGTTCCCAAGAGTGCGGCGACAAACTTGTTTTCGCCCTCGGTTCGTGAGATTCTAGCCTTATGTCCTTCGTTATCGTGGAATATACTGGGACAAAGTAACAGACAGCCAGACACCAAGAACCTATTGCCACTTAACCTCTTAGCTACGGCGAGATTTTTCTTTATATGTCCGCCGGTGTTCTACACTGCACTGCACAATTATCTATGTAATAAACTTTGAAGAAATCAAAACTCTCGAAACTGGAGAAACGAATAGATTGAAGTTGAAAAATGAAAGAATTTGAAAAACCACAGGCGACATAACACGCGCAGCATTCTCTTCGACTGAGAAACAAGTGAATTACTATAATAGCGTATACTGTTTAAAAAGATGACGTATGCGAAAGCCAGTAGAGTAGCGATTAGTACATAGCTAAGAATCGAGGGAAATTCCTATAATTATTATCCTCGAGACAAATTGAACTCCAAGGTCTATCGTTGGCAATTGTACATTGGCGAAAATTATGCACTCAAAAAAAATTTCTTCGTTCCTCTTTACTCCGCTATAAACTACAGTAGTAGCGACTAATAGCCAAGAGGTTAAGAATTAAAGTTAAGAGGAAATTCCTAGCATTATTATCCTCAAGAAAACTGAATTTCCGACTGCAGACATAGAAAAAAATTACTGTACTCAAAAAAGTTTCTTCGCTCCGCTATGAACTATATATAAATTTCTAGGTTAGCGGTTTCTCTCAATTTTGGTTTCTAACGTTCTGTGTTTTTTTTAATAAAACACAAAAGACATGTTAGGTCCCGTGTTCCTCAATGTAGAAGATCGAAAGAAGCCATCCGGAAAGAAAACGAGAAGAAACGAGATTATCGTGGCGGAAGTAGCCAAAATTGAAGAAAGTCGCTAAACTTTCGAAATTTAACGTAACGTCCACCAGAAGAGGAAATGCAAAAACTCGAAGTATTCGTTTCGTGCTTGAATATTTGGAATGCATTTGTGGAGAACTCGAATTCAAAGGAAACCTCCGCAGGTAAAAATTCTTCTGTATACAGGGTGTACCGGAATAACGTGTACGTGTAAGCGGGAAGGGAATGATCCCTCATACAAAAGAAAAAAAGATAAAAAAAAAAAATAGGAAAAGAATAGAAAATAGAAAATTTTCCACGTTCTCGAGAAAATCAAGTTTGAAGATTTATCAATTGCACTTGAAGATTCAATTGAGACGTGAGAAGAGAAGAATTATGAATAAGAGGTTTATTTGAAAGGTTATTTAAGAGATGATTAATTAATCATATTTATACAATTTATTTCCAGATTAATTAATCATTCATTTATTCGAGTTTTATTCGATTGAGTTTACTCGATCATAGATTTTATCCCTTTAAAGACCAGTTAAGCAGATACCTGCCGTGAATGTTTTATAATGAATTATAAATCGAATTTGTAGCGAATTTCATTCTTCAGAATTATTTATCTCGCGAATGAAAAGATTAATACAATGACGTGAATAATTATGGGTTATAATTATTAATTATATATATTATATATTTATAGTATATTATATTATTATATTATATATAAAATAATTAATAATTTCTAATAATATAATATATATAATACAAATAACATTATATTAATATATATTATAATTTAAAATAGTGATTTTTATTACTTTTTTTGTACAACTTTGTCAGCAGAAATTGGAAATGAAAATGGAAAAAAAAGTCGTATAAACATAAGCTCGAAAATGGTTTAATAAACAAAAATTCAAGAGAGGGAGGGAATGTAAAATATATATATATATATATATATATATATATATATATGTATATAATATTTATACGAAATTTCTCTCAACACTACACGTTTAACGATTGAACGTTAAAATATCGATGATCAGTTTGATTCCTTGCATTGTTCATAATTTTTTTTTCTCTTTCTGTAAAACACTCGCTAATTATATTTGACAACCTGTGCTACTGTGATGCTTGCAATTTCTCGCTGCGACATGCCCATCGCAAATCCAATATTCACTGCCGCTCTATTCTATTTCTAAAACCACGTGGCGTTGTTTGCAATTTATCGTAAAATGAGAATATTCCTTTTCTCCCAAAACGAGGACAAAATCACTAACTCGAAACGCTTAACACGTTTTCACTTAAACGGTGACAAACAAACGTAATTAACCGTATATTTATTCACAATTCGAGTGAAACGAGTTTATGACAAATAAATTTAATTTGAAATTTAAAATGATAAAAAAAATTTAAAATTACGAGCGAATTATAAACTTACAAATTATAAATTTACATATTATAAATTTACAAACGAATACAATAGATCTATATTCGTTCGAACGAAACGAGTCTGTGATGAACAGTTAATTTCGATTGTTAACACTTTACCGACCGTGTATTAGCGGTGAATAGTTAGCCGATTAATAGGCTACCGGTCGGTAAAGTGTTAATAAAGAATGAAAAAAAATCGCGAATGACAGAAAAAAAAAAGAGACTCAAGCGGGGGACGTATCTTAAGGACTGTCTTTCTAGTCGCGAACTTTGCAGAAACTTTGCCTCTAGCCCACAATTTTACATCCGCGCCACTTTTACTTCAGCGTAAAATACCAGATGGGAATCAGTCGTTTATCGCGAGGAATTTCATCGAGTCTCCCCGGCGATAGATAAGGGGGGCGAGGGCCATTCAAAGACCAGTTTTTCATTTTTTTTTTTCTTCTTCTTCTTCTTTTTGGCCTGGCCGTAAGTAGTTCAGCCCACTCGTCTGCGTCGCTGTAAATCCGAACCCGTCTAATTAGCGTGCTGCTGCGTGTTACGTTGCCTTGGGACGCCTAATTTAAGTTTCCCAGCCGCGCGCATTCGAAATCACCGAGTCGCGACACCACCACCACCACCCATCCGCCGCGCGCGTACAAGGCTTACTCGCGCCGCGCGCGTTCTACGCGCGTGCACGGCTACCACCGCGTCGTATCAAAGTTGCAAACGAACTTACCCTCGTTCGCTGGCCACGAATCGTTTAAGCGACGTGCAAGCCGCGCGTTTCCTTCTTCCCTGTGACGACGTGAATATGCACACTGTTTCCCGGAGAGCAGCAGCTTCTATATCGATCGCGAACGAAAGCGCTAGCGGTCGCTCGCGTCTCTGAAATAATGGGATCGCCAGCAACTGGCGAAACAGAATTTGCGGGTTTTTAACAGCCAATTGGAAACGTTCGCGGCGGTAACGAGACAGTCTTAAACATTTGAATTGTACGTTCGAGGAGGTGAAAACATTCAAACATATTCGGTTGATTATTTGAGTAGTCGCTACAATTACTATTGCGTGTAAAAGTTTAATACGTCGAACGTGTGACGTATGTAGCTAGAAATGCATTCATCTTCAAATATATATATATATATACATACCTTTGTATTTATTCGCAGTATATTTTGTACCGTGCGTAACAAATGAAGCAATCCAAAAACGAAGTCAAACAAATTTTAAACACGATATAATTATAAGTACGACGTTCAATTTCATTCGATCATACATCGAACAAGATAATGCCACAATCGTCTACCCTCATTTCGATTTCCGATTAATAAGATGCATAAGAAGAATACCGCGCGAATTTAGCAAAACAAATTATTTTTTTATTACATTTTATTAATTATTTTTATTAATTATTAATTATTTATTATTTTTATTAATTATTTTTTTACAATTATTTTTTTTTTTGAAATAAAAGCAAGAATGAAATTCAGAGAAGGTAGAAGAACAAGGAAAGAAAACCGTATCATTTGCAATTGTTCTACAATTCTGCGAAACTTGTGCTTTATCACAGATAATATACTAAGAAAGACCTTCTTATTCTAGGATATACATTAAATGTTAATGTACATTCTCCTAATGTACGAAGCAGACAGCGTTCGTTTTGTTTGCGGGCAAGTTCGCGTAACTACTCGCTAAACACATCTCTCACGCCAATCTGTTCGCGAACACCAGCGTGAACGCGGCATTACGGGGCTCTCGACTGCGAAACGAAAAGAGAAACAGAGATATCGGGTATTTTACATTTTTCTGAAGGACGATAAACTGGGGGAGAAACTGATTTCGAAATGGTTGAAGATCTTCAAAGGATCCACAGAGGATCTCCCATCGCGTTTGGAAAGTTGGGCTTTCATCGTTGAAATATTATATATGTGCAACATGTAGGAAAAGTCGATGAATACCGCAACGAAAAGGAAAACTGATACCGACGGCGACGGTATGTTCTATCGAGAAATGGAAACGCGCGTGTCAAAGAAACGGATGCTACATTTCTTTCGCGAGGAAAAGGAAAATCAAATTACTCGAGCAAAGATAGACTGACTTGCCACGATATAGATTTAGGAAGAAAATTGAAGATGCGAAAAATTCCAAGACAATAATAATAATAAGAACAGTAATAATATTGCTCCGATTGCTAGAGAATTTAAAACTTCAGAAAGAACCGCAAACTTTTGTCTTTCCAATTCTCACAAAAGGTACTGTTTTTTGTGATGTAAGCAAATTTTGATGATTTCCTGGTTCCAATAAATTCTAGCTATGTTACTACGTCTATCTTAGCGTGCTGTAATAATTTACAATATCGATCGAATCTTTGGTTACATTCCTTTCCCAATTGTTTTTTTCTTACTGTGAAAATGAACACTTTTACGATTGATTAAAGTAATGAAGTACGATTTTGTAATAAAATACATTAGTTTCTTACTTTCTCATTTTCTTAAAAATTTATACACATAACTTTTAATAAAATTGTGTGTGTGTATATGTACACACACACAAATTACATATAACTCGTGCCTGTATATAAATTTTATAACTTTTTAATAAATCTGTACATGCGATATCACATACAATTTGTAATAAACTTGTAACTTGCAGTAAAAACAACAATGTGCAACATGAAAAAGATATATTTTGCGCACACCATATTTCGAAATAAACTTCGGAAACCTTTTATATTAATGGAAATAGAAATGAACAAAATTTCACGCGATGCATTACGATCCGAGTTATGGAAATTCGAGGATGAAGGAAAACATCGCTGCAAATTAATGAATACTGTCGCCTATAAATTTAACACATTTTGTGCTGCAGTTACAGTTTTCTAAATTTAGCTATTCCCGGATATTTTTAATTTTTTCCTTTTTTTAAATCTATATTGTCAAATGTAGTATTATAAATGTAACGCATTAATACTTGTTTCTGGACTGCGTACATTTACGTGTAGAATGCACGAAATATGAAACATATCCAATATATTCTTCGTAATGTTGCACATTATTTTTTTAGTTAAAATTCACAAATATAAATTTTTATAAACACGTGCGGTTTATTTATGTCCAAAAAAAAAAAAAAAACTAGAAATACGTGTTTTTACGGTCATCTGGCCTGAGGATATAGAAATACAATATGAGGATATAGAAACAATTTTCTAAATTGTTAATTTTTAATTCTTACCAGTTTATTACATTGTGAAAGTGTTAAAAATTTACTTTTCCCTTTATTTTTCACATATCGTGATAAACTTGTGCAATAAATAAAGAACATGTGTAGAATAAAAACGAAACACGATATATTATATCTTCTGTCTCTTGCAAAGATGCAGTTTGAAAAATTCAATTCCATGTTAACAAACTTGTCCGGTTTTAAAGTCATTAAAAACTAATTGTTGTAACGTAAAAATTGTTCACCTTAAATTACTGTTCACTAACAAAATATCATCAGGTAGATTTCAGAAGACTTATATAAGAGATTTTAAAAGATAAGAGATTATGTACATCATAAAGATAAGATAAGAGTATATTACATTAAAGTTATCCCTTTTAATCACAAGAATGATTTTCAAACCGCACATTTTTAGTAGGCAAAATGTATTATACAAGACCGACGTACAAAAATAAATAAATAAATTAAATAAAAAAATTTTCCTTTAACATAACAGAGAATTTATTGTACGCAATTACACGTGCATTTTAATTTATTATTTCGTATTATACTAAGCGTATTATATAATACACGTTTTATTTTGTTGTCAAAAAATATAACATATTCTTTAACACACATATTTATAAAATAACTTGAAAGAAAGTGACAAACTAAAATTTAATTGTCACTATCACAGTGAGAAAAATCCACAATCTATACGTAACGCAAGTTCCAAAGTTTCCCGATTTTTTTCCCAAGCTTCCGGAGTACTTTTCCGTTTTCCTCGAAAAACACGTCCGACTTGCAATACATTCACATTGTGAAATGAACGACGTGCAATTTTTCTACAACTTTCGTCGTAGAAACAGCAGAAACACATATTTGCCAAAAATAGAGCGTAAGAAGTATCCAAAGTATTCCGCTTGTTCAAGAGATGTTCTAAAGCATCAAAACAAGTCAAAAATCGCTCTTGAGGTGCTCGAAAGCAAAAGAAAAGATACACCGGCGCTCGCTCTCGGACACTGAAAAGAACGGTCGAGGTCATTACACGAGCAGAAAGGAGATCCGCCGTTACTTATGGAATGATCTAATAATAAGCGCCTAACCTAAATAGAAAACCACACGAAAATAGCCTCTCGACAGGGGAGAACGTGTTAATCGAGAGGCACAACGAGAGCGAGCGGGAAATTCGAGAGCATCCGGTGCTCCTAATCGACCGAGAGTCAGGGGGGGGAGAGGGAGGGGGGAAGGGAGGATCGGAGAAGTTGGAAGAGTCGATTATTGATCTTGACGCGGACGACTCTGGCCTGGACTTCAGCCGGCTTAACGAGTGTCTCCCCTGGCTTCTCCAGTGTCTCCTCCATCGTGCACCGACGCGAAGAAAACCGGCATAGAAAAGTGGGAAAAAAAAAAAAAAAATGGGGGAGTTACAGAAGGAGGAAAACCAACCCGCGAGTTATTCGGAACATCAAAAGTACACCGGCCGCGACTGTGATCTAATTAACGACGTACGGGAGTTACACCAGTACGGACCTGGGGCAAGAGGAGTGAAAGAATAGCCGTGAAACGTCCACCTTTCCCGCGCCTCCCTCTTCTTGCAAAACGTTCACCTGGCGAAACGCGAGTCGAGGGAAAAAAGAAAGAAAGAAAGAAAGAAAGAGAAGCCCGCCCCCATCCGGGGATTAGGATCGTTCCACTGACAAGAAACGCGAACGATACGTAGGTCCTTTAATCTCGGGCGAACGAAAGGATCTGGGGCATTCTCTCCTGCACGCGCGTGTTCGCGAAAATTCGAATTCCGCACACCTACCTATGCGGCGGTGTTTCGGAATTTTAGAATATTAGATTTCCGGCTAGAATATACCGGAGAGAGAAACAAACGAAACGAAACGAACGGAACACACACGGTGATTTCTACGTGCGTCGTGGCGTGTGCGGTTTGCGGTCGCGGTGACACTGGAGACGTGTAAAGAGAAAATTTGCGTCCTCCGACGTACCTACGACAATGGAGAGGGAGGTGGTAATAACATGGTCCTCCAGATTTAAATTTCTTCCTCAAATCAGACTCGTGATCTAAATGAATCCAAGTTTTCGTTCGAGATGTAAGTAAGCTAATAAAACACTGTTCGAGGCTGAATTCTCATATTGTTAAAAGTAAAGGAGATATTTAGGTGATCGATTCTAGATAAATGAGACATTCTAATACAATGAGGGTGATATACACGTAACACCTGAAATAAGTTTTAAATTATGCGTCTAATGGAGAATTAATAAGAAAAAAAAAATATATTAAATTCCAAGTAAAAAGGTATTAAGCTACATTATATGTGACACACCACGGTACAGTACAGTATACGCGAACTCGTGTTTTCGCAAATATAATTTGGAAAAAGATATCTAGGAAAAATTGTTCTATCCATCAAAGAAAATTCTCTACTTCGAGTATTTTATATATTTTTACATGTCTCGCGCATTCTGTGCATTCGTGTTCATCATCAAGTTTCTCATAAATTAATAAAAATCCGTAGTCTATTAATGTGTTAAAAAATAAAAGCAGAAAAAAACAATTTTGCTGAATTTAATATATATATATATATATATATATTAACAAAAGTTTCGCTCCCCACTTTTTTCTCCAATTATCTATGGAACTAATTTGTTATATATCCTAATCCGATCAACAGAATATTTACAGCAACTCCTTTTTTCCCGGATCTGTGAAATCTTTCAAAACTCACGTGTTGACTCTAATCTGTATCTCGTTATATTTATTTATTTTATGACGTAATAAAATTTATCTTACTTGTCCGTGTCCACTCTCTATATTTAATATAACTCTAAAGAATGAACATTACGAAAATACGTCATCTTAAGAATTTGAACAAAAGTAAAGATTATATAATTCCCTAACAAAAATTATAGAAAATAATTCTTTGATAATATTAGAGATCGAAAAGTAAGTAGAGATCAAAAAGTATCAGTCGGTCAACTGCTGTTCTTCAAGATGAGCTAACTAGACTTTCAATTTTCAAGTTTAAATTTCAATTAACTAGTTTTTAAATTTTTATGAACGCAGCTGAAAAGACGTCTAACAAAAGATCAGCGATGTAAAAAAAAAAAAAATTCGTGAAAGAAGAGAAACGTTCTGTACACGACACTCCTCTTTTGAAATCATTCAAACATTATTTTACATTCCTCACACTGTTAAAAAATAAAAGGGTTATTTAGCAGGTTTAGTTTTTAAACAAGTCACCCTGTATATTATAATAAATGCTCTATATATTTTACCATATAACTTCTACTACCGAAAATGTCATACAATTTCAACGCAAAACAAATGAAGGCTATATTTTTTAACTGAACTAAAGTTTAATATAAAACATTACCAATTTTTTTTATGTTGGTTTATTACCAATTTTTATTTAATATAAAATTACCAATTTTTTTCCTCGGTTATTTCTGAGATTAATTTTATAATTTTATACTACAATAAATATACTACAATAAATATAATGCTATGCTTCAGATACATTTTCCTATGTAACTCAACTACTACTAACCAAAATGTCATAAAATTTTAACACAAAACAGATGAGGGCTTTGCTATTTTTCAACTGAACTAAACGATCACTGATTATTTTTTTTTTTCGATTATTTCTGAGACCAATATTGCGTATATATATTTGCTACTAAACGACGAGGCTACTTCTCCGAAAAATTTATATGATTTTCCAACAATAAGTTTCATCCAATTTCTTCCCTGTAGGAGACAGCACAGGATATAACCAGACCTCCCGGGGTATTTTCGATTTCTCAGGGTACTTCTCCGTCGCGCGTACAACGTATCAACGATAGCGATCTCTCTCCGTTTCCCCGACGAGGAAACGTTTCTGGACCAGGGAGAGTTCGGAGTTCAACGGGGGGTAAAGCATCGACAGAGCCACCGGGGGCGGTGGAAACTTCACCGATGGGGTCATCGTCCAACGACGCACGACCCTCTTAAATTCAAATTAACCAGACATGGTCTCATTAAAATACAATTATAGACTCTTATATGGTTCCGACTAGCAGGAAACTGATATCTCAGATCGAGGCACCAGCGTTTCCATCGCTATTCAGGTGAATTAAGATGAAGATTCCTGAATAATAGATTGGTTTCTGTTCCAATCTTACAGCCACGTGCCAAATGTTTCATCTCCATAAACGTAAATGAACATTTATGACTTTAACTCTCAAATCATTGGACATTGGGAACCGTGGCAGTTTCGAATTTTATTTTATTATAATTTGATTTATACTATTACTTGTTATTAGACTGCTGGATTTTTATGTAAATTCGTATTTTGCAGAATATAATTAAAAAAATAAACTTCAATGACCTCAGTATTACTAACCTCCATGACGGTGAATGAAAAATTTGTACGATGTGACATTAAATAGCGAAAGTTTTACTACAATCATGTACAATCCAAGGTTATTATTATGCGATCACGCATAATCCAAAGTGGGTAATCCAAACTATTTAAGGGTTAAATATATTTTTACTTTTTAAGAGATGCTTAATTTAAGTACTATTGATAATTTATTAAAAAAGCGTTGAGTATTTGAAATAATTATATATTTAAATAAATATTTCACGTAACCTTCTTTTATTCTTTCGATAGTATATATATATATATATATATATATATATATATAATTTTTTTTTAAGGAATTCTATCAAATAACTTCATTTCCACTTTTACTGTTAGAAAAAAAGAAATGATTTTTGACTTCCCTTTTTTCTCGTGACACGTGATACGTATCAAATCGTTTTATAAAATTCAACTTGAAACTCTATAAAAGTACAATCAAACAAAATACATTATAGAAGTTGTTATATTTTGATATCAAATGAACTCCAATTATTCATTCGAACGTAAACTTCTATTATATGAACGAAAAATCATATATAGATAGTACGGTAAATTTTTGTTCTATAAACTTGAGTTATATAAATTGCTCGTCTCCAACAGAGATTCGTAAAAAACACAGTACTATCGCATCTCTGAAAAAAAAATGTACGAATCGGGAAAAATTGCAGTACAGGCAAACAAACAGCATTTAAAAAGAGAATATTTAAAGCTCCTTTACATCATATCCTAAAACTATGTACCAAATATCAAATATATTATACTAAATTACATCAAATATATTGTGCCAATATCTGAATTATATAAATTACTTGTTCATACATTTAAATGAAGTTGTACTGTATAAATAAATCTGTTTAATTCCGAGCAAAGAAGAATATATAGGAAATTATTCTATGCATGCAAAAATAAATCGAAAATGTGGAATAACGTTTCTTCTTAAGATCTCGTTCTGAAAAGGAAGGTAAAAAAATTTTGAGAATGTCAGAAGCACGCGTGTTTCAAGCACACGGACAGGCCAATGGCTTAAACTCCTGAACAATGATTAATTTAGTTAATGTAGTTAATTGAATTTGTAATATCAAATATATGTAATAAATAGACTGCGGATTTTTATGCTTTTGTAGAAAATTTAAAAATACAAAAACATATATCATACACATGATACATATAAATGAAAACATATAAATAAAATATTAAAAATAGGATATACAACATGTGAGACTGTCCAGATTCTATTTTACGAAGTATTTTCACAAAAATACGAATCCGTATTCTATACTAACAAATATGTATCAAAAATAAAAACGTGATCTTAATTTAAAATACGATTAATTGCTTCGGTTAATTGAGTTTTCACTGTAACTATCGAAATTCAAATGCTATAATAAAACCGTTCACTCCACAACTAATCGACTGCGTCAATGTAACGTCAATTTCGAATCTTTTAAGAAGTATCTCGAAGAAATAGAAATAAAACGTATCCCCTCTCCTTCCAAAAAAAAAGATGCCAACAAGTCGAACTATCTTGGAAAGTTGATTGTTGACTGAACAAACGCAAACTCTATTTTTTTGAAAACCAGAAAACTTTATTTCACATCCCCGGCTATTTCCCGGATGTGAAATATAATTCCCTGTTGATTGTCTATCTTCTCGTTTCGTTGAGACTAAACAGGACCGCGAATATTTCACAAGTCTTCAAACTCGATCATCTCGAAAATCAAGTCTCTTACATATTTTTGGCCAACGAAGCTTCTTCGTTTCAATTTCAATTTATTTTTCACGGTATTGCGACGAAAAATCGCATTACGCGCCCGTTATTTTAAGCAGGAGTATTTAATTTTTCATCTGAATTTTCCTGGATCATCACTGAAGTTGACTAGCTAATTGTCATACATAGACCATGGATATTTATACAGATTCATGTTTTCGAGAATATAATTCAAGGGAGAGAATTTCAATAGGTAGAAAAATATTTTGTGTAACATATATATGTTCCAAGGGGTACCATACGTTGCATATTTTATACATTTATTTCTTTTTTTTTTATACGTCAGCTATATTCTGCGTAAGTTTGCACTTTGAAATTTCTTACAAGAGTCGAAAAAGAATGGCGTCGTTTTTGAGAAAATCGAGCTTATATAACTATCCTATAAACAATTTTTGCAAACATCAGAATACAGAAACTAAGAAGAACGGCAGTAATGTATGCGGGAAAGAAATTTGTTCAGAATAATGATTTTAACAACATATTTCAAAGTCATTGACACCAGCGAGTAACCCTAAAGATTAAAAAATTACATATATTTGAATAATAAGATTCTTTGGAAGAAATTTCGTGCAACTTGCAGCCGAATGAAAGCTGTTCAACTTTCTTCGAGAAGTGCCCAAAGAAGTCGTGACGATTGCGCGCTACTGCTTTTAAACGCGAATATTTAAAGTTTCCACAATTGTCACCAAAATTCGCCAAACAGTGGAGAAGGCTCGAGTGGAGGAAGGAGAGGCCTCGCGCGGAGCCGCGCGCATATAAAATACAATTTTACCACGGCAAACTGGCGCGTTTTGAGATTTGAAACAATAACGAGTGGCTCGTTGTCCCGGTTGAACGGCGCACGGTAATCGTGTCCCATTCTTCCGCGGGGGCTTCTTTAAGAATTGATGGAATCCCTTTCCTGCGCCCTGTCTCCCGCGGGAGCGCAGCCGGTTTTATTCAACGTGAATGGCCTCGGCCAGCAGACCTCCCCCTCCCCCTTTGTGTTCTGCTCTTTTCGTAAATTATACACTCGGTCATTACCAGCGGGCAAACAACACCGGACGCGTGCCGCTCTTCCGGCTCTCCCCGCGGCGCGAAGGGATCTCGAGTTCGATCCCCGCGTTTAATGGGCGAATAATCGGCCGAACCGTCTGTCATTCGATTTTCTCAAGGCGAAGAGAATCTTGTCGAGAACCGGGCATAATAGGGGGTTGGTGTTTTTTAAGTTGGTGTTTCTGGCGGCATTAGCCGCGATGCTTAACGAGATTAAACGTAGCCAACGGCGGGGAAGATGCAGTCGATGTTTCCGCGAACACGCTCTTCCGTTCTCACCCTCGTCTTTCTTTCCGTTGTTCTGCATCTTGTGTGCGACGAATGCGGCAAAATTATAATTTTATTACGATTAACTCCTGAATTTTTTTTTTTTTTTTTTTTTTATTAATGAAAATGACGGAGTATCCAAATTCAATCGTTTCTTTTCTTTCTTTTGCTGCTTCATATCTTGCGATAGAATGGGACAAAATTTCTAATCTTACGTTTAACTTCTTTTTCATTATAATTATATGCTTCTTTTTTGCTGCTTCGTGCCTTGTGATACGGAGCAAGACGAAAATTCTAATTTTATTATAAATTAACTCGTGAACTTCTTTTTTGTTTTTCTATGTTTTTTTTTTTTAATTAATAAAAATTATGAAATTTTTGCTTGATATTTCGTTTTACACAACCTCTTAGCTGTGAATGACGAATAGTAAGAGAAAAGTAATTACAATTTGTTACTTAAATTGAATTCCCCGTTTAAGATAATATTTGTACATATTTGTAAATTTTAAACAATTCAGAGTATTTCGAAACTAGATTCGACTAGACATTTTTTTCACATCATTTCTAAATATTTTCTTGCTGTTAATATTAATTAAGTTAAAAACAATAATAAAATCATTTTTCAAAAAAAAGAAAAAATCTAGCGTTATTTCTTTATAATTTAATTCAATTTCACGTGCAGCTGCGCATGCTCTGTGTTTGACGACTGTAATAATAATCGTCATCGCGTCGTTCTAGCGACACAAGGTATGTAAATAGTACACACACTTTTAAAGGCCTCCATAGGCGATGCATGCATCACTGAGAAGCAAGGAATCACTAATGCAGGAACAGACTTCTAGCATTAGTTGGGCAAAAAAAAGTCCGTGATAATAAACCTAACTATCACTAATATTGGAGCTGGAAGACGATCCGACATTTTAAAACACTTGTTTCAACTTTGGCGTCACACGAAGAACTGAAGAATTAAAAGAGGCACCGCAGCTAAAGGCCCCCATAGACGTTGAAGCATGCTGCGATGCATGCATCAACTCCTAGGTTTCATGAAACATCAGATGATGTTTCAGAATCAGCTTGCCTCCAACCACTCTACCGATCCTTCAGTTCTTCGTGTGACGCCAAAGTTGAAACAAGTGTTTTAAAATGTCGGATCGTCTTCCAGCTCCAATATTAGTGATAGTAATGTTAGGTTTATCACGGACTTTCTTTGTTCGACTAATGCTAGAAGTCTATTCCTGCATCAGTGATTCCTTGCTTCTCAGTGGTGCTTGCATCAGTGATACATGCATCGCAGCATGTTTCAACATCTATGGGGGCCTTAAGAGGATGAACGGCTCGAAACCCGATTGGCGAAACTTATATCGAACGAGCTAATATGTCCACCGGTTTCTCGAAACCGGTGCGCCGATCGTCTAATCGCTATCGTCCGACGAATCGATAAAAGAGAACCATGGCAATTATCCGGCAGGTTATCAGTCGTAATAGTCGCCAGGCGGCCTAATCGGTCTGGCCCGATACACGCCCTGGACTTTTCTCGTTAAACAATTCTCCGGGAGATAAGGTTCGCGGCGGGTTCGTCGGAACGAGAGGAAACGATCGGCACGGTCTTGTTTCCTGAATACGGCGAACAAAACGCTCCCGCGAGAGATAAAAGAGATAAGAAGCTCGCGGCTCTTGCGAGAGCGTCGTTACGCTCCGGGAACAATCACCAACTCCTGTATCACATCTCTACGTGTGTGTCTTTTCTCTGTTATAAGTTCGGTCCCCGGCGATATTCTCAACGAAAACCCCTCCCGATCATCGATCGCAGATCCAATTCGATCGGCTCCGAGCACCGAGAAGGAAGGTTTTCCGCTTCCGCGCGGAAAAATCGGGAAATCGGGACGATTTCTCCCGGGACAATTGACGAGAAGCATTCGCGGCCCTGGAACGGGGAAGGAATTCGATCGCGAAAATGGAACGAAAGACGAGACGACGCGAACACTCGGCGCATCGGAGGGGAATTTTGGATTCCTTCGAATTCAATTCCGCGCTTTCTTTAATGTTGAAATCAGAGGCGCCGCACGAGCTATTCAGTCAATCTGGCCAGTTCTTCCACGACGAAAATTACAGTTGCATACAAACTACTTTCCTCATATTTCTTTAATTTTAGCAAAGAAAACAATTTGTATGTATACGTGTGTACTTAATGGGAGTATTGTGGCCGCGACAATGCAGTGGAGAGAAATCGATGCGGTGGGGGGGATAGCGCTAGCGATCAGGAGAGTGGGGGCAAGGGCCGCCAGTTACCCACGTCTGCTAAAATTATCGATTATACTCTTGTATCGGAAAAATTAAAGAGCGCAGGGAATAGCTATAATAAGAAAATAAGATACACAAACTTTTATATTTTAAGAGAAGCTACCCCAATCTTTCAAAATGCATTCTACAAATCTACTAAATTTCTATGAAAATTCGTCAATTTGGCATAATCCTCGAATTTTTTTTTTATATTTCGATCTTACATTCAGTTCATAGCGAACAAAAAAAAGATTTAGAGTAATTTGAAAAGTTGGTAAACGAAGAATCGCGTGTACCAATGAGAATTTTTTCATACGTCGTTTCAATTTCTGATTTTCATTTTTCAATTTTAGAGAGATATAAGTAGGTCGAGGAGCACCGAAAGAGGAAGCATCAGGATTAACGTTAAATCTATTTTCGTACCGCGTTCCCCTTTTGTAATAGTCAAATGATCAATGACCTTCCACCCAACCTCCATAAGTTATTTCTAACAAAGACTATACAATTAACCTATTTGTTCGCGCGCGGCACGCTACGATACACAAAATCATGCGAAGGCCATATGATTTTATTGAATTGGCCAAAAAGTAATTGAGTTGTTTTTCTCGACAGATGAACATGTATCTTCAAGTGTAACTAACTTCATTTTAAACTACAGATTCACTGTGTAATCTAATAGCTGATTGTTCAAACTTATTGAAGAAAAAGGAAGTGCACGATCTCGTTAACAATCGTTTGTTCGACGTCGATTTCAAAATGGAAAATCAAAAACAGAAAAAAAGAAAAAAAAAAGAAAAAAAGAACACTGTGCAAGCTCATAAGAAATTATCCGACATGTATCGTGAAGAAACCTTCAAGCTATGGCAGTGTGAGAATTGCTAAATTTCACTGCTGACGAGGACGTCAAATCGTTCTTGGAAATGTTTTTCGTCGAAAAAGACGAGAACTTTCTCGAATTGAGAACCGCGACAACGTATCGCTTAATAAAGCTTTCGTCTTTCGTGAATAATTCGCCTTTCATTTGCACACGAAAGAAACGCAGTTAGATTTTAGCCAACCTATATACATAGTATATTAGCAAACTGTGCTAATATATGCAAGGGACTGCCCCTTGAACGCAATATTACTCTCAGACTATCGAAGAATGCTCAGGAGGCGATCTGTATCGATCGGATGTGAAACAATTTCTTCCCGGTAAGCGAAATGTCAGGCGAGTTCTCTACTGCATGTGATCTGTACTTTATCGAGAAGTCAGACGATTTCTCTCTATCCTGAGTCGATGGAAAATTGGAGGAGATTCCCTTCGTTTCCCTTTTCAACTTCAGAAGGTTTTTAGTCCCGAAGGTCAAGACAAATCGTCGACGTCATTTGTCAACTTCGCGCGGAGCACATTTTGTTTAAATATTTTCAAGAATTTCTATACGTAATCCGATTCTCCAATTCTCCAATGAGCAAACACCTCAATCCTCTTGCTGGGTTCTCCTTTCAAAAATAGTCAGCGCCATAAATCAGAGCACCACTCAAAGTTCTCGAACACTATATCGAGAACTAACATCACATAAACGTAACATTTCATTTGCAGTTCTCTTCTCAATTTCTAATTTTTTAACACGTTAGAAATGTAAGAATACGTTTCAAAGACGCGCTTAATAATATTTTTTAATCATTACGTCTTCCACATAGTTTTCATAATTTCGTGAAATATCAAGAACCATGAACGTAATAAAAGAAACCTAAATATAAAATTCTCTCTTCCATATTTTTTATAAAAGCTTTTACGCAGAATTATAATTAATGCAATCAAAATTTTTATTTTTATCGTGTGCATTGTGTGCATTTTTACATCTCAAATTTCTCATAAAAATCCATGAAAATCTACAATCTAATTGTGACAGCAGGAACCTGTAATTAGGAAATATTTATATTACGATTTAAGAAATAAAAAAGTTATTTTATTCGCCACATGATGTATTTTTGCGAATTTAATCTGCTAAAATATATCACTTATAGTCTTGCATCGCACAAGTGTCAATGGCTATAATATATTTTAATATATCGAACAAGTTACTCTTGACCCTAGTCTACCCTATCGTCAGTGACTAGAATAAGCGGTCCCATAATTGCTTTGAATAGTTTAAATACTAAATATATTTGACTAGTTTTAAAAGTATTAAAACACACGGGTATTTCTCGCCTTTGAAACTACGTACCTCCTCTAACTCCAGTTTAACCTAACTCCATTACCCTTTTTTTATCATTCTAAATCACGCTGTGGAAAGGTAAAAATTCAACTACGGAAGAGTAGTGTTAGTATCGTATACTTTGAAACAGATATAGAAAACCACAACGTATACATACGATCAGCAGTAGCAAAAATGTCGAGCATAATTTCAATTTATGAATTTATTCGAATCGGAGGAATTTCGTTTAAACGCGTATTCAAATATACGCGCATCATCGCGGAATATTTAAATAACAAACATGGAATGCAATTATACTTATACAAGACTTCTACAAACCCTCGAATACTAACTCACGATTAAATGTTTAAAAAGCTTTGCTCTTGCTCGTCAAACATTGTGACATTCGAAAGAAAGTCATCGGAGAGAGAAGAATTCGCAGAAGTTGCAAACATCCTATACGTACTTGCAGACCGATTCCACCGAACAAATCCTATTACCGCGAAAACCGTACGAGAGAGGACCGTGTTCGTTCGCGAAAGCAACAAGACTCGCAATCGAAACGAAGGAATGCAACTACCAGCATTCCGGGGAGCCGAGAGCACCTCGGCTCCTCGAAGCAATCAATTGACCAAACAATTCTTCACCACTGAAAGACACGCCGATTCCCCGATGATTATACCTCGATCAGTCTGGCGGCAAGTCGATTTAATAATCTCGAACGACTCGGTTCGATTAACCGGCTAGCCGATGTACACGAACCGATCGGACGTGCGACAGTGACACTGTATAAGTCATTTCCGCGCGGCGAACAATCGCGACTAGCCAGCGTTTCGGTTAGATCTAAACGCTGAATATGTCTGAACGAGGGCGCGGGACGACTGTTCGGTACCGCCTGAAAAGCGGACACCCAACCGATTCAAAGCACCGTCACGACCACTGATCGTTCGATTACGAATTAAATGGACAGTTGTTCCGTGAAACGATACTTTTCACTTCGTCCTCTGCCTCTCTGGGTGCCGATCTGGAGCACTGGGTCCGTTCTCGCGGTTACCGATCGCATAGCTGACACAACGAGAGAGGAGAAGGGAGAGAGAGAGAGAGAGAGAGAAGCTTTTCACCGGTTCAATGATTCCGGCCGATGGCCACTGATTGTGAGTCACTCCTCGCTATACACACCTGTTTCAAACTGGCTGAGGTCAAACCTCGAGGAGCATACACGATCATACAAAAATCTTGACGATTGCAACATTCTGATCTCTTTCGACAGAGGAAGAGGTGATGATTTTTCTGGCTATTTTAAAATTTCGTTATTTTTACCTATTTTTACTTGAAATAGCAAAAGGTAGGTAAACGAAATAACGAGTGTCAATGAAAAAAGAAAAACGATTTAATTTAAATCTATCTTGAAATACATAATTTTTTTTAGGTAAATTAATGAATGTTAAAAAAAAAAAGATAGCAGCAAAAGGAGAACGATTTAATTCAGATTTATTGTCTGCGTTCGAAATTTTTAACAAGCGTCTGTCTTCTTTATCTTGACATATTTGACATACGCTTATAAGACTATGCATTTTCTAGAAACCTGAGAAACTTTGACCCATATTGAAACCTCCCTGCATATTGAAACCTCTCACACGCTATTGAACAAACATAATATTGTTAACTGTCTGGCGAATCGTCGTACATAATTTATACGTCAAGAACGTCAGTCTCTTTTTTTGCTTGTTTCAAACACGATGTGATTCTCAATATCAACTCTGGAGTTTGTACTTCTTTGCTACGTTTTTTCGTTTCACTTTTTGTTTCTCATTATTCGTGCTGCTGAATTTCTCAACTATTTTTGTACTCTATACAGTACTATACAGTACTATACAGTGAGAAGCACAATGTATAACTGAATGTATAACATCATGTAAAAACATTAATGCATGTGTATGTATCCGGTGTTTCTAATCGGAACCGGAAAGAGGATGAATTTACATGAAAGAAAATAAAAAATAAAGTTTTATCACTTCGAGTTCACTTCGAGAGAATCGAGTATGAAAAACTTATTGCCAAGGAAATTTTTACCGAAACCATGTTCGAAGTCCGTTTTCTCGAAAATGAAACTTTAAATGAAAAAAATGTTGTTCCACATTTTTTTTTTATTTATTTTTCCGCATAGAATAATTATAATCCTCGACTATTCACTTCCGTTCAGCCGAAAATTAACGAAATTCAAATATATACATGATCTTCAAACTCGATTCTCTCGAAGAAACGAAGACTTAAATGAAAAGATTTTATTTGTTTATTTTCGACATGTCAGAAAATTGAAGCTGAAAATATTGCACACTTATTTCTGATTCAGAGTACATTGAACGTACGTTGAAAAATATCAATGAAGATTGACAATGACTTCGCCAACTCTATTCCAGCGTATATGCCTGTGTTTAATAATACTACACGCTATTGAAACTTTAATCCGTTAATCATGAAACACCGTGTATACTTGCGACATGCTTTCATTGTATCCCGTGAATCTAGTTCCGAATCGTAAGGATTACGAATCGCTTTCCACGAGCTTTAGCACACGATGCTACAGATAATTGGATTCTAGATCAAAGTGCTGTGTTCCTAGATGAGAACCGTGTCTTTCTGGAAACCTAATTACCAGCCCATGCTCTGGGACGTTTAACAAAGTTTCATACCCACGAGGTAAGACAAGCGTTTTCGAAATACTTCTAAGTCCAACTAGTGAAATTAGATCGATATATTAAACGATACACCGAATAAAAATAGATTCCCCTATAAATATCGGGGATCTTGGGGCAATTTTATATAATTCTTGCCGAGTAAAAGAGAATTTTTAGTGCTCTTTCTCACTCCCTTTGTCAAATGATTTTCAATCTTTCTTTGAAATGAAACACCTTTGGAGAATTGTTCCTTGGTCTTTGAAATTTACTTACTGCCGCTACAATCATTGATTTTAATTCCCCGTTCTCTTTTGAAAATTTCTCGAGCAATCGATCTTCGGACGACCAATTTTCCGTCAAAAAATCTTTCCGTCTCTTCACGGAGAACAATTGTTTAGTAAAACATTGATCTTTACCAAAATACAGAACAAACGAATACAAGTCAAAATTGTTTCACGGAAAAAAATTTTCTCTTCGCTATATAACATACACCCCCGCACGAAAATTTTATAACACTAAGTACTATACTTGTATAATAAAGATGGTACAATAAACATAAATTATAAATTATATACAATACATACAATTATATACGATATTCACGATATAAGTTACACAGTACAAAAGTACAAATTATATACTTTACAACATAAATCGTTGTATTTACAATGAATATAATACATATAATATAATTAATATAACAAATATAAAAAATATAACAAATACAAAATATACTTTATAGAATAAAGACACTGTTAATATATTAATATATTCCATTAAATACAAGTATAGTACTTAGTGTTATAAAATTTTCGTGCGGGGGGTGTATGTTATATTATCATATTTTGTGCAAGTACTGGATATTATTATATATTGAATAAGTACTGTATATATTGATATATTGTATATCGTATATATTGATATATTGTATATTGTATATATTGATAAATTGTATAAGTACTGTATATATTGATAAGTACTGGATATTAAAAATAAAAGTGTTCCAAGACTTTCGATCGAAAGTGTACATTTATACCGAAGCATGTTCTATCAGCTATTTTTCTATACGAAATTATCAAATATTGCAGTGCAATATATTTTCCAAAATCCCGCACAGAATAGCAAGAATGCCTCGTCCGCTTAAAAATCACGAAATCACTTATATATCCCAATCAAATCCCATCTTCACACTTTTACGGCGAGCGTGCACACTTGACTTTTAACAAAAAATATTAACATAAATAAACAAATGAAAGTATCTATCAACGCTAGAACAACCGTATTCAAAATATTCCACGCGTAAGTCATTACAATTTAAATGATAATTAAAATGAATAGATTCGTACAATTACGTTTCTGTCCAAATAGAAATTAATAATATTAATATTGACAGAAATCCTTCGCGAAAGTCTGAAATCAACCGTATCGACCGATTCGATCGTTGCAGCGTTAAAAATGATAAAATTATTTACAAAACTTCTATAAGGCAACTGTCATTCCAAATATCCCGCCGGGAAAGTGTTGACATTCGCTGAAGATTCCGCGCCTCGCCGAAAGAGACCATCATGCTCTTTCGCGGAGGAAAATAATGCCGTGACAGTCGGTAGGGAAGAACACCCTTCTGAAAAACGCATAGATCACAGGTCGCGAGCATCATGAAGTTGTAAAGCGATTCCTCGGCTACTTTTCAGATCCCCCGGGGGGAAGAAGCAAGCAAGCACCCAACAGCGAACAACATTGTTGCGCCAGCTTGTCTCGCACTGCGCAGTACTATAAATCCAAACTTCCGAGAGTGTTCTTTGCGCATTGAAATATTACTATTGAAAGTAGCGAGGTATCTGGCAAGCACGTGGTTGCACACAATGCCAGATGCGACGCCGGACCATGCTGAGGCTCGTTTTCCGAGGACAAGACATTGTCACGTTCGCAGTGCCATATTTTCTGGCAATATATATATATATATATATAGATATATAGATATATTTAATAATATATAGATATAGATATAGATATAGATATAGATATAGATATAGATATAGATATATATAGATATATAGATATTTAATAATATATATATATATAGATATATAGATAATATATATATATATATATATATATATATAGATATAGATATAGATATAGATATAGATATATAGATATAGATATAGATATATATATATATATATAGATATATAGATATAGTATATATATAGATATAGATATAGATATATAGATATAGATATAGATATATAAGATATATAGATATTTAATATATATATATATATAGATATATAGATATATTTAATAATTAAATGACTATACCTATAATAACATATTTTTTTTTATAAATATAGAATGATACATACTTGCGAATTTATTACCTACAATATAGACAGTATTAAATTCTTAGATATCAATGGATCACTAATGTAAATATTTAATAATTAAATAACTATAAACAACATCCTCTGGTGGAGAGACATTAGACTCGTCTAACGTGGCTATAAAAACTCGCACATAAAACGGGAGACAATAGAGACGATGAGAATAGGGGAAATTTTACATCGAATACTAAATCGTTGCAGATGAAATGACGGTTCTCGTTAGAATCTAAAAGAGAGATCTAAAAGCGATGTTAATAGGTTTGCATACAAGTCAATTTATTGTTTTCTTTCAGTCTCACTGGCTTACATAAAGAGACTGCAGAGCATATTAAATTCTGTCTAACTGAAGTTCCTCTGATATATTTGTATCTTCATTTACATGTACAAAGTGTGTCGCTTGATTTCGATTTAGATCGCTATTGTCGCAGCGAGAAAGCGTTTCGAAGCGAAGTTAAATTATTTCGATTGAGTACGTGGCATTCGTCATTCGAGAATACCATTAACAACAATTCGCCAAAGATTTGCAACTGCCAACCAATCTGAAATTATTCGGAAGACCTATCGAATCTAGGGAATCGAGGGAAATTTGATTTGAACATTATTCTCAAAGAATAACTCGCATTGAACACGAATTTCGCGTTCCCATTTTATTTCAGCTGATATATTATGAAAGCAGACGGAACTCTCAGTGAATTCATTCCTTTCGGGCGCTAAATTTCTCCTAGCCGTTCTTTCTCTTGTAATAGCCAAAAAACAGAAAGGCCATTCGAGAGGGCCCATATATCCGCGAAGAAAAAGCTACTCGTCGCTTCGTCGCCGGACGACGTTTAATGCATCACCGACGCACATTTCGACCCTTCGTCGAAAAATATTCCTCTCGAGACGAGCCTAAAGTATCGCTCTGCACTCACCAACCACCGTGTGAAGGCCACTTTGTTACTGGCCCCGTTCAAGCAACTTGTTGCGTTGCATTATTCGAGGGAAATAAGCAACAAGCTCTAACTTTATCGGGTCGCGGTCAAGCAGGCGGCTTGCGGTTTATCGACGTCGCCGGTGGTTGCTGAAAGATTATCCCAGGTTGTTGCTACCGTGACCAATGAATCCAGATAGACAACGAAACCTCCTCCTCCTCCTCCTCCTCCATAGCTGCATGCTCTTGATCGCGTGCACGCTTTTCCAGAAAATACAGCTCCTTTCACGATCCCGAGCGGATTTATTCATCATTGAACGATAAACGACGGTTGTGGGATCGTTTGTTACTTTCGTCCGAGCAATTAGGGCTGGCTCCTGGCGCAGAGCGAAAAGCTCTAGTCGTATCGTCATGGATGCTGCTGGTACATATGTACATAGAGCTCGCGTGCGTGTATATACGGGGTGTCCGGATGCGGCACAATTGACTGCGAGAAGTGATTCTACACTCGTGTAAAAATGTGTCGACGAGAAAGTATGAAATTTTTCGAGAAAACGTCGTTCTCGAGAGAATCGAGTTTGAAGATTTACCAATTTCCTCGCATAAAGATAAATAAAACTAATTCGTTCAATCGTTACCAAGGAAATGAACACGAAGAGACTGAGACGGAAAAGTTCTATTCTACTATTTTTCTTGTTCACTTCTGTCGAATCTTTTTCTTTCCTGTCTCTGAAAATTAATTAGATCCAAACACATTGGAATTACACGGAATCCTCAAACTCGAAAACGAAGGCTTCGATTTTATCGAAAGGATTAAAAAATTTTCCTTTCTTCTCGACGTTTTCATTTTTCCACGCGTTACAGTTGGTTGGTAACACGAATCGCGGGACACCTTGTATATATCTACGTTCTGGAACGATGCAACTTCGCCCCTTATCTAACCGGATATAAACAGGGACCAAGGGTGTCGGGCGAGAAAGAGACTCCGCGAGATGCATTGTTCGGAGAGCGCAGAAGCACAACTCGCGCGATACGATGATGCTCCACCAGTCTTCGGATACTTAGGATTTTACTTTAGGATAGTCGCATTAATTCTTATAAATATTCTTTCTGACGTGTGTAGGGCTCGTGACCATGCGTCGATGATTAATTAACCTACATCAAAAATGAACGAGGGGCAGGACGGTTCATCGAAAATGAACGAGCATCCCCCTCGCATCGTTTAATTAAATTAGAATTATTAAAACAATGGCTGGAGCTCGCAATCCGAAATTAATCAGTTGTAATTATGCAAATTGTATGGTAAATACGATATTATTCTACGATCAGTTGCACCGTTACGTTCCAATCATTTACCTGCTTAGAGTAAGGGAATTAATATCGAATTCTGCTAACCATAAATCGACACCCTCGCGCGAATAACGCGCGGCATTCCATCTATTCCAATTATCATTGGCAATATCGATGTATTATTTATTAGAAACCGTTGCCGTTTGTTTCTCATTCGTTTGTTTCTAGCATTTCATTTATAATTCAACGACGAGCTGTACGAGGCAATTATTTGACTGCTGAGACTTTGATGATGCATTTGCAGGAAATTTTAAAAATTCCAGGGAACGCCCGTAACACGAAAAAATATTTAAAACATTTAAGTCATAGTGCTTTTTATGGTATTAAAAATGTCAAATATCTAAACACATTTATGTTTCGATATATTAAAAATAAGTATAATACTAATAAAAAAAATAAATATTAAACATCTAAATATCCAAATCACAGTGCTTTTGATTCTGCCTAAGAATCTTCTATATTTTGTTTCTTTTACTTATATTTTCAAAACTGCCGGATTTTCATCGAAAATTCGCGACCTAGCAATTATCAAAATAAATCTACGAGTTGAACGAATTAGCTGAATGAGTGATCGCATCGTTAGCAGCACGTTGTCACCCTGCATTCTGGATAACAAATTAATTTCTACTCTCGCGAATAATGCAGGGTTAAATAGCGTTCTCACATTCGAGCCAGTAGATAACGTGAACGTATGGACCTCGATCCAGCACGTGTGCGTCGTCTAACGATGTTCTAGAATTTCCTTCTATCTGCATGAAAGAGACGCCCAACCATGAATTATCGACGATTTATGTACGAACGTGAGAAGTGTCTTCGTGCAACGAAATTGAATAATTTATACGGCGAAAGGAGGAAAATAATTGGCACGGGTTAAACTTTTCTCGCAAATTCTGCGTGAATTTTGCAAATATCCATCTACGTCCAATTTTCGTTTGGAAATGTAACTTTTCAGAAATTCTATATTATTCGGATGTATAATTCTTACACAATTCGAAACAATTACCAGGGGGAATTTTTATGAATATACATGTTACGTATGTATGTTGCACGAAACTTTTTAAAATCTTACCAGCCGTGTAGTAAGACATAAATATTGAAAAAAACTTGAAACCGATTTGAAAGTAGAAAGACGCAAATCACAAGTTATTTGCTGCAAATGTAATAAAAAAATTACTGTGATAAAGCTACGAACTCGCTAAATATCTCAACCTTGATTCAAAACAAATATATACTGTGACTTCAGATAAAACTAACGTGTATATATCGTATGTAGAATTCTGAATATTTTTTATAAAGTATCTGTTTGAAATGAAGTTACTATAGAAGTTATGTAAATTTTTCTACCGATTTTAATAATAATGAATTACGATACTATTTGAAGTTCAAACATGGAAACTTGAGTTTAAACAATTCTTTGAAAATTATGAATCGTGTGTTTTACAAATTTCCACCGAATTTTTACAGGAAAAAATAAAGTTTAGTTTGTTTCGAATTTATCGCTCATGAAATGTAGACTATCGTTTCTTTACTTGAGAAAGAAGTATCATAACGTATTGAAAACATCTGAAATTAATCTTCATTCACTCGCATTTCCTTCTGTCTTAACCATTTCGAAGACAAGAATTTATTATTCTCGTATCGGAAAATGTATTCCTGTTTCTATAATATATATACTATCATATACATAAAGTATATTTTGTAATTAGAAAAAAGAATATTTTTTTTACATGAAAAAATAAGTTAAAAATGTAGAATAAAATTACGAATTTTTATTTAAAAATTATGTTTAACCTAATTTTGTTCAAATTTAGAAGTCATAAAATTAATTGTGTTACAAATATCGAATAAAAAAAAGACTATTTTATAAATGTTTCGACATTTGATTAATCACCGGAACATAAAGAATATAAAAAAAGAATATAAAGAATATAAACATGAGAATATAAAGGACAAAATTGTACATGATATTCAATATGATCGAAAATAACTTACGCCACTTTCAAAATAAATGGCTCATAAAATTAATTTGTCCACAATTTTTATCCGATATACTTTGTACTGAAGTATTTTCTCTCTCACGGAAATTTTACCTGCCTTCGTGAAATGGTTAATTCCTGTGAAGTTACAACTTTGACAAATAAGACGCCTCTTGTCGGATAGAAGTTTTCAGTGACGTTCCATACAGACGAAAATCTTTGCTCTTTTGTCCTGATGTAACTGACGGTATCATTAGCTATGAGACACCCTGTATATTAGACAGCATCAGTATATAAGTACATAGCCCTTGTAAGTATCCCAACATGTATTCTCAAAAGGGCCATAAGTCACAAGTCACAGAGCTGAATGCCACTACTACTTTGAATTACGTTGGCAAGCGTGCGGTGGACGCATGGAATCGAGTGTCGCGTACGCTTCAAAACAAAAACAATGCCCGCGCCTAACTCTCGAGAAATGCCATTGTACCGGGGAGTAACAAGTGCAATCCTGCCGCAGTCAACTCGATCGAGGATCTTTTTCCTCTCGAAAGCCGACAGTTTCGAGTATACTAACGAAAACAACACTAGTTTGTGTGACAATCGGGAGACTCTGACAATTCGCGACGCCATTTGTTTCCCACTACCTTGTCGATAGTTCGATATTTCGATTCTTGATCGATAGAAGTTACACACCGATTGCCCCCGTAACTTGCGAGATTGTGTACGAGTTTACAAATCAAACTGATCAACTTCACGTTCAACTTTTCCGAAACGATCTGTCTTAACGCTAGAATTATCGAGATGGTCAAAACGATTAATTCATAATTTTAGATACGATATAAATATTTTTAATGATTTAAATGATTTTTGGGAAAATACACAAAAGCTTGTGTATTTTATTGTATTTCACAGTTCTTCTATTTTTTTTTTTTTTTCCTCTTTAATGTCTCTGATGGAAATTCTACGCTTTACTCCTTAGTAGTTCTAGTCTTATCCATTCTTATCCATAACCTAGACCTGATCCATTTAGCTTTTGTACGACTCGAATATCGTAATCGATATTTCTATCGTAATCGATCGTTTCTACGTATATTATTGAGCCATGACTCATAGATATCGAAAAATTCGAATGAAACAACGATCGTTGAGCTAAAAATACATCAGATAAATGAAAAATACTTTTTCAACCGATCAAATGACATAAAATTTTTTTTATATCCTGAAGTAGCTCCATTCACGATTAGTAGATAAAACAGAAACAGGAATGAGTACTAAAGATAATTACGTATGCAACAATAAATATTCGTCGTTGTATTTGAATTTGTTTCAAGCTACAGTATTGTAGCCAAATCTCGTTTGGGATCAATATTCTAGTTTAGATGTTAATAATTATAATATAGATCATTGTATAAATCATACAAATAGAGATCATGTAAAAGAGTCGCGTACCTTTACGACCTAGCGTTTATTGATGTTATTTTTACGCGACTGCATTTACAGATTAGAAAGCACAGTCCCGTTAACATTAGAGCAACCGGCTTTTAATGTTTCAAAATATATTATACAAAGTTGATTAGAACGAATGAAAATAACAAAAATTAATAGACATATGCAATCGTGTTTTCGTTTCGACACTTGAACATCAATATTATCAACAACACTTACGTGTTTGTAGTAAATGTACGAATTTTAATCTGCGAGTTGTATTTTGACAGGGTTTAGTGATTCTAGGTTAAGACGTTCATCTCAGCGACGAATTCGTACACGATACAACCAATTCAATTCACCAATTCAATTGACGAAAGGTCAAACACGCTGCTGTATCGAAATCGCTCACCTTTTCTATGATATTTTGCACGCTGGAAGTCCCCCGTCACATTCCAAGAAGCTTCGTCGCACAACGTAATATACCGGCGACGAATCCGCAAGTTCGTTCCCTCGGCCGGCCGATACGCGTCCCGTGTGTGTCATCCACCCTCTCTCTGTCCACTGCACGTTTTCTTCCGCACCACTTCGTTTCTTCACGCACGCGAAACAACAAGTTCCTGCGCGTATTTACGATTTTCTTTTGCGAGAAGAAGAAGAAGAAGAAGAAGAAGACGTGGTTGCGCGTCTGTGGACAATCGAAGCCGCGGTCCACCGTGCGACGAATATTCAGTACTCTGAAATCTAAAGGGCAAACGTAGAAACAGGCCACTCTGTCAAAGAATATTTTCCTCTTATCGAACGTAAATAGTATATTCCTTCGTCGTCGTTAGATGACCGATAATTTCGTTCGGTACAGAACGAACCACAACAAGCGGCTATTTATTTTGACCGACACGGAAAGAAAAAACTGACACGAACAGCGCGGCACGTATTCGGTTCTGATAGTTCGACGAGAGTGCGTCGACTGGACGACAATGAAATTTCATGCCCAGTAGACACCACCACCGCCGCCCCGCCGTCGCAAGCGGAGATTTCCTCGCCGGGAAAAACACGCACACGCAGTTAGCCGCGTTCGTACACGAACAACAGAGAGAGACTCGCGAACCTACCGGTGAACGCTGTCTCATACGCCGAAGAATCCACTGTGCGATAATAATACGTCCGATCGCAATCGCTGATAGTAAAATCCTCCCGCACCAGGATCTCGTCTCAAGATTCCGAACATCTCCCGTATACACGCTCCCCGTCGGATTCTTTCCCTTCTCGGGTTCCTCCCTGTCGCCTTTCTATCTCTATCTGCTCCGTTTCTGCGGAAAGAAATCCTTCCGGTGCTTTCTTCCTTTCCTTTCTTTTTTTTCCCCCGTTTTGAGGCTTCGCCCTCGTCTATCGCAGACCGAGTTGAAATTAATTCACGCGAGCAACACCGATCAACTCAATGGCTCTTTGGAGACGTCCTAGCATCCTGGTACGGGCGTCGTTTCTTCCCGTGGATCCGAACGGATGATTTCTCTGATCCAAGTTGTTTGCTCGCGTCTTGAATGTCCGTGACGAGAGGCCGTGATAGAGACGCAGAGTACGTGGCCTCTCGAAGAGACGAAAGAATATACGGAGCACTGGCTACACTTTTTTTTCTGACCTGTAATTGTTAGAACCGTACGTACTGTAATTTCGACCGATGTGGGCGCACAGTGTGATTTCGTCGGGACTCGCTCGTCCACGGAACACGATTTCAAACGTGCACGTGCGGCAGAGTACGCAGAAACCGCAAGTTTTTTTACGGACACATCCCCGACTTGTCTCCTCCTCGCCAACGCCTACACGATACACATTGCACGCAGCAACGACGCCCCTACACGCCGATGACAGTGGCTCTCAAACCGTCGCGTCATCGTCGCTCGCCGATAGATTGCGCGACGTTGCGTTCGTTCGATTTTGGAAACAGATTCTTCCCTAGATTTACCTGCCTTGTCATCGATGCGTTTGAAATTTTGCTTTACAACCGTAGTGATAATTATTGTTACTTTTCACATGTATTTATGGGATAAGAAATTAGTGTTATTCTTGTAATATCCTTATTTCAATGTCTAGTACGAAAACAAGAGATTTTTTAGACAGAATACTACAAGAGTACAAAATTAGTACTAGGGAAATTGAGCACGTATAGGAAATACGATATTATTAATGTTGTTTCACTTTACGATAATTTCAGTTTGTTCTTCAAACGTAAACTGAAACGAAAATTGTAGAAAAGGTAATAAATATTTATTAACACAAAGATATTTGAAATGATAATTCATAAGCTTATACTAATTCATAAGCTTTTATAATACCGCAACAAAGATTTATTAGTTGTATGTATTCGCTTCCACCATCTAGCAGCCTATAATTACATTCCTAAAAATAATAAAAATTAAGTATCGTATATTGTTTTTAATTAAATCATTTTATACTCTTACCCCAAGTCTGTCTGCGATGAGAGCTTTCTGTTGATCTGTTAACTCGTTAGAATATATAATTTTTTCACTGAGTTGCTCAATAACCTGTAGGAATTATTTAAACATGTAAAATTTTAATAAATAATCTGTACAAATAATAATAAATAACAAAACAAAAACGGTCACCTGAGACGTAGCATATGCTTCTAACATAAACTGATCGACGAATTCCTCTGCCTTACTATAATCTCTTGTTTTGCATACATTCATTAAATCATCCAACCATTTATCAGGAACAATCTATAATTATTTTATGTCGAATCTATAGTTATGTAATAAAGTAATATTTGTTACTTAGAGATAAAACTGTGTATTACCCCAATAATTTCAACGATATCATCAACAGTAATGTCGATACCTTTGCCTTTCAATCTTGTAATGGACTGTAAACATGTTATGGCACGTCGTAAATCTCCACCGGAAGCTTCGACAATTTTTAATAACACAACCTTTTCTGCTTTTAAGTCTTCCTCTTTACATATGTATTCTAACCTCTCAACGATTTTATCCTCTCCCAATGGCTTAAATCTGAATTTCGTACAACGAGAAGTCAAAGGTTCTATGATTCTTGATACATAATTACAAATTAAACAAAATCTGGTGCTATGTGATTCTTTTTCCATAGTACGACGGAGTGCAGCTTGCGCGGCATTAGTCATACTATCTGCCTCATCTAAGATGATAATTTTGAAAGGCGGACAACTTTTCCCACTGAAAAGGAAAAGTTGCTGTTGCAACAAATTCTTAATTGAACGACATAATTTTTTACATATAACAAGCCTCAGACTGTGCCTTTATCATTGAAATTACAAGAACAACATACAAGACTTTATCGTAAATAAATAATTGTCTGCTTTTGTTACAAACTCAAAAGATTAAAACCCTACGTTACTTTTGATAACACACAAAGCATGTTGCTTTTTAGTTGGTAATAAGACTTGCAAAAACTTCATCGCAACTCCTGATTACAACTAAGTTGGTCCATATATGTAGCTCTATTGTAATTCTCAAACCTTTTACTAAACATCATTGGCTTAAAATGATATTATACGAGGAAAAAAAATAATGCCAAACATACTCATCTCTCATACCACCTGCCGTAAGCTGTGCAAAAGACTTGATTTTGTCTCTCACAACTTGAATACCTCTTTCATCAGAAGCATTTAATTCCAATATTCTTTCCTTGTAGAGGCTACCGAATAATTGCCTAGCCGCAGCTAATATAGTACTTGTTTTGCCGGTTCCAGGTGGGCCATAAAATAACAGATTTGGAAAATCTCCACCCTTTAAACATTGTCGCAATACTTCTACTACCTCTGCTTGTTCCACAACGTCCTCTACAGTTCTTGGTCGACTGTGAAAATAATAAAATCTTACAATTTAGAGAATCAGTGTAATTTAGGTTATATTAGCACGTTGTTACTATTTTTCAACCCATGGCGCTGCAGGACTGCTACGTTCTTCTTTCGAACGTGAAGTCGAAGCCTTTTTAGGATCACCAGGTCCTAATTTTCCAGTTTTTAGAAAAGCTTGCATAATTCCTTTGTATCGTAAACCTTTTGCAACAAATGAATTTTAACCGGTAAAACAGTATTTCTTCCCGCGCATTTTGCTTTCAACTATACTATACCAACGTTAGAACCAAAATTTTCTAAAACAAATTGCCCTTATTTTAACTACGTATATTACAAATTTGCAATTGTTTTCAACTGTATCTCCAATTATTGTCGACTTCATTAATTCCTTTGCGAATATTTATATGTAAATATTTAATGTACTATATGAATCGTTCAAAATACGCGTTTGAGAAAGCTAAACGATCGCTCGATTATCGAATGCAAATGTTCCCCTAGTTCCAAATTTCTGTTAGATTAGCAACTACTTACATTCGTTACAAAACGAGCAAATTTACCATTTGTCCATTGTATCAATGTTGTAAATAAAAGAGAGAATTGGCTGTATTAATTAATTGCTCACATGATAGGCAAAAACAAGACTCTTCTCAGGACAGTTCGATCGTAGCTGCAATACGAATTATGTGCTCGATACTATAACTCGGTTCATTGACTTTATTTTTGTTAAATTATCGTACGGCTCCCCGTTGAAAACAGTTTAAAAAATTAGAATCAATAATTGTATCATTCACTCCGCGATCGTCGAATACGTTGAGAAAACGCGTGGAAGTTCGATTAGCGCGTAGAATGGAGTATCAGAATCGATTGTGCATGAAAAAATACTTAATTTATACTACGGATTTGATGCGGTTTAGTATAAATTAAATGAACGCCGGTCGATAGTGTATCTTTTATGTAGATGAATTTTTTTTATTTAAACATGTGATATATTTTTTCTTGGCGTTCTTTCAAGTTGTATGTAAGTTGTATAAATAATGATGTTCTGGATTGTTTCCCTGGTAGCAATCATTTTGCACTTTAGTTCTGCACAAACCAGTATGTATCTTATGCATAAAGAGAATGCGCAATTTTTGGAGAAATATCACTGACTTGTATCTCTTGTTTTCACAGAACCTGAGTCGCAAGGTTTTTGTGCGCCATACAGTGGCAATGTTTGTAAGAAATATCTAACTGGAATTGGGAAAGTATGGTTCAATGATTCCAATGACAATCCCGGAGGATGGTTGAACGAACGTATTACAACTAATTTATGGGAGGAATTGATACAACGACTTGTTGAACCATGTCGTTCAGCTGCAGAGGTAATTGATATCTCAAATCAATAAAAGTATAAAAAAGTACAAAAAAAATATTATTTCAGAAAATGCTATGTATGTATGCCTTTCCGCGGTGCCACAACTCGGTTGGTCTACCATTATGTTATGAGGACTGTATGGCGGTACGGCATCAATTCTGTTTCAATGACTGGGCAATGATAGAGGACAACAAACAGAGAGACATCTTCATCAGATCAAGAGGACATTTCACATTACCAGATTGTGAATCATTGCCAAAAATAGTTAAAGGAAAAATGACCTGTTCTCACATTCATTTGACCGATATGAATGAAGAACTTGTCACATGTAAAACAAACTTCACAAAGTGCTTCGAGTGACTGTCAAACATTTGCATCTTCCACTTTTTAATTTTTGTATTATTTCAGATGACTGTGTCAAAGGCAATGGTAGATTTTACATGGGAAAAGTAAATAAAACGAAACTAGGTTTGGATTGTCAATCATGGAATGCACAAATACCACATAGTCATGATAGACCACCAGATGTCTTCCCTCAAATTCGTTTTGGAGAAAATTATTGTAGAAATGCAGGTGGAGATGAACCAATGCCATGGTGTTTCACCATGGATCCTAATATTAGATGGCAACATTGTGATATTCCTATATGCGGTATGCATTTAACGTTTTATGCAATAAGATATAAATAATTATATACATCTTTCTCAATTCCAATTATTTTACGCATTATTTTAATTTAACAAGTTATTTATTGATTTAAAAAAACAGTTGTTTTTGATAAAAATTTAATTTAATTTTTTTCATAAAAATATCAGAAAATATAAAGTTCTGTTATTGATAATTATTAAAATTTTTAAATAATAATTAATAAGAAAAAAACTTCTACAGCCCAAAAAACATCTGGTCCTGAAAGGGTCAATGCAGATAATGTAACGAGCAAAGTTTTGGAAATTGATCCTAAAGATTTAATAATGGATACATTATTTACTCCAATGTTTATATTGATATTGACTTCATTGGGATTTGTAATTATAGCAGGAACTTTATTATCCATTATTTTAAGTCACAAATTACATAAAAGACATCAGGGATATAATCCCACGGATAATCAGGTATGTTAAAAATTATTAATTTACATTAAATGCATTACGAAATTACGTGATCTAAGAATATAATATCCAGAAAAAATTACCGAGTCTGGTGTTTAAAATTGTCAAACTGCATATTAATAGTAGATAATGTATGTTGCCATGTTTATATACATAATATATTGTCATATTTATATATAATTTCCAGTATGTCAATATTGATTTGGACAAGTTACCAAGCAACGATGCATACCATAAAACGAGCGCGCAACTTAATCCGAAATTGGAGAAATTGGAGTTTCCAAGGAATAATATCATTTACGTTCGAGATTTGGGACAGGGCGCTTTTGGCAGAGTATTTCAAGCAAAAGCGCCAGGTCTCGTTCCAGGTGAAGAATTTACCAATGTTGCTGTAAAGATGTTAAAAGAAGAAGCTTCAGACGATCTTCTGAAAGATTTTGAACGAGAAGCATGCCTTCTCGCCGAATTTGATCACCCAAATATCGTCAAATTGTTAGGTGTATGCGCCTTAGGCAGACCAATGTGTCTCCTTTTCGAGTACATGGGTCGCGGTGACTTGAATGAATTTTTACGATCTTGTTCACCAGGCAATTATATTATTCGAAGCTTAGAAAAGGACGAACATTTCACAGATTCTCGTTTATCACATATGGACTTAATTAATATTGCGCTTCAAGTAGCATCAGGAATGGTGTATTTGTCGGATCGAAAATTCGTTCATCGAGATCTTGCAACGAGAAACTGTTTGATCAATGACCAAATGATCGTAAAGATAGCAGACTTTGGCTTATCACAAAAAATCTATTTACAAGATTACTACAAAGGTGATGAACAAGATGCTATTCCAGTTAGATGGATGCCTTTAGAAAGTATATTGTACAATAAGTATACCGTCGAATCTGATGTATGGGCATTCGCGGTGTGCTTATGGGAAATATTTAGTTTTGCGCTTCAACCTTATTATGGAATGACGCATGAAGAAGTTGTAAAATATATTAAAGAAGGCAATGTGCTCCAGTGCCCTGAAAATACTCCGCCGGCGGTATATGATCTGATGAAGCTCTGTTGGAACAGAAGACCATCAGATAGGCCTACTTTCAGAACAATTTATAACACCCTCGATACTATAAAATACAATCTGGAAGCAGAAAATAAGTCGGATAGCGTACCATTGCGTATTCATGTTTGAGCCTGATAATAATTTGTCTCTGAAGAAAATTCAATTATATATTCATATAATTATGAAATAAGTGATATTTATGGAAAAGTAAAGGTAAGTAAGTGGTAAATTATACTACATGTTATACACAACTGCCTTTGTTACGTTTGTTATGTAGCCTTATTAAATGAATTAATCGAAATATTTATGAAAAATGTATTAATAATAACACATATTGGCTACTATTATGTTTGACACAAGAATGATTGCATGAATGCGTCAAGTCATATTGATAAATTGGAATCAGTCTATTTGATTTATATCTAATTCTTGTAAATATACGTATACATTACTAAATCAATCTTTTTTTACAAAATGAAATATTTCAAATTGTTTCTTAATCGTATTTGCAGGTAATAGTAACACATCTTGGCTACTATTATACTTACAAAAATGATTGCATGAATGTATCAAGTCATATAATAATTGGAGTTAGTCTATTTTTATTTATACTCAATTCTTGTAAATATACTATATTACTAAATCAATCTTTTTTTACAAAATGAAATATTTTAAATTCTTTCTTAATCATATTTAAAATATGATAATAATTTAAAATAATTGTCATAACACTTTTTTTAAATTATGCTAAAAGTTTATTTATTAATAATTTAATTAAATCTATCAAGACTAAAGAACTGAAGACTGGTATGTATGTAGAATACATACATGTAATTAAAGTATTATATGAGTGTTTTAAAGATTTTCCGCATATACAAATTTCGATCTTACATTTGCGTTCTGCCTATTGTGATTTTATGCATTCCGTCAACGAATTTTACAATAATACAGCCTGTTACTAACTGCCATTAAAAGACATCTTTATAATAGTCCAATTTAATATTAAGAATAAAACATAATATAAAGATTTCAGTGGTACTACTATAATTATAAAATGTTTATTATATAAGTAATCAGAATCTAAAACTAGATGTGTTTTTTCAAAGCAAATGATAGATTAATTTGTGCGTTGCTATTAATATCAACTTGTTTATATTTACAAAAATTAGAAGTATGCTTATAAAAAGATACAGTATTGCTGTTACTCTACTTAAAGAATTTCATAAAATTTTCTTATACAAACATAATACTGAGGTTTGAAATATTTGTTTAATGTTCTATCAAAGAAAAAACTTAGTCTGAAATGATAAAGATTCAATAATTACATAATAAGGATACTGGATCTTTGATATCATTTTCCATTTTAATATATTTATGAATGCATTTACATTTACACAAATTTTTAATGATTGTTATTTCTATAATTACAAATGTAAAGACTGATAATGTATTTTTTAATTTTTATATTATCTATATTCATAAATAACATAAAATATACTTTTTATCCTTTATTCTACTTTTTTTTTGATACTTTTCTATATGAAATTGAAGAATATTTAGTTGTGCTAGTTTATCAGAGATGACTGTAAACATACATATTCATATGTGTAATTATATGTATTAGCAAATATGTTCGCGATATTCTTTTTATTTCTTCAGAGCATAAATACCTCAAGGTATACCCTGAGGTATACATTATGTTACACAAAACAAACGAACTTTCCTATATATAAATATATATAAAGCAAATAGAAAAATAACAATGTTTTGCTAAAGCCTAAGACAGATAACACTATGTGAACAATTTGGCTATAAAAAAATGGGTTTATATTTAGCAACGTTATATGTAAACTGTCCTTAATTGTTAGATGTTAGATCGTTGCTGTACCAAAAAACATAGCCTGTTTAATGTACGAAAAATAATATTAAAAGCTATTATGACAAATGTTATAGTAAAAAGATAAAAAAACATTAAGTGAGTGTATACTGTGCAACTGTTACACATAAGGTATGAAAGTAACTCATTATTGTGCTGTATTTAAATGAATGTTTTACTTGTAACATAGAATTAGTTATATATTATTTGTTCTATACGTATACAATATTATTAAGTGCAAAAAGTTATCGTAAATAGAGCAGAATTCAGTTCAAAATTCTTTAATAATTTATTTTTACTACAGTTTTTGTGATATAATTTAATCTCTCTCAACTGATATTGGAATTGTTTAACACTATTGTTTATCACTACATTTGCATTCCAATAGATATATCGCTCATCAGTATTTTCACAAGGATCTATATATGTTGCAAAGAGCATATTCATTTGTGAATGTTCCATCCTGTGCTTAAGTACATAGATATGTATGTGTAACTAATGAATGTCATTGTCCAATTGATTTGTAAAGATAATTAATTGACTCATTTGGTTGAGCATTAACAAATACGATATACCATATGCAGAAAGTGTGAATGCAATGTTCAAATGCTCTTCCAGAAATCTTTTGATATAGGACTTTTATATTGTGAAGAAAAGATAAAAAAAAAAACTTTTACCAAGTCTGTGCTCTTACATCTGTGTATTTGTATCCTGTATAAGTAGAGTTGTACGTGATATAATATTATGATAATGCGTACACGATACGTATTGTCTACGACCAAGAAACTTCTGGTATTATATACTTCGTTGAGTTCAGATGTGTTATTGACAATGGTAAACTCTATTCTGAATTTTATGTACAACAAACTAAATCTAATCTGTAAAAACATCGAGATTCCTCGATATTCTATTTTAAACTTTTAATAAAATTCATACACATGGAGGAAATAATCGATAGTTGCTTACTTTATTGTAAAAAAAAAAAGTCATTTAACTAAGGAGCTAGTAAAGATTGCGCACTTTATTACCACGAATATTGAGGAATTATCGATGAAATACTACGAACATGTTGAAAAAAAAACTGCTATGAAACTTTTACTGATGTACAACTTTTACAAGGAATAAACAACCAATTTCATATATTCCATAGTTTCTTTTCTTTATTTCTATGAAGAATGAAACATCAGGATAATGAATTACAAAATCAAGTACATTGCTCCATAAATATATTTTCGCATATTTTTTTCAATAAACTAACGTCAAATCATTATTATGTATATAAAAAGCAGATATTTATATCGTATAATACATTAACATTTTTAAAACTACCTTACGTGAAATATCTCATGTAGGCGATACAATAGTGTATATCTATCTGCATATATGCATATCCAGTAAATTTCTACTTGAAAACATATGTTCCATATATAAGATGCATATTTCGAAATTTATATGTTTTCCTTATGAAATAATATTCGTAAAATTAGAAATAATAATTTGCTGCTATATAGAAAAACATGATATGACGCCTCTTTTTTCAACTAGTTATACTACAAAAAATACTTTTTTCTTTATAATTAACTAAACATTTACACTATACACAAATTAATTATAAAATTCTATAAAATGCAACAGAGATAAAATATTGACAATATATTGCAACATCGAAGTACATCGTTATTAGATGTAGTTATCGCTTCACGGATATATCACTATAAAATTATGTATCTATTAACTGCAACGTGTAAAATGATACTAAAATTAAAAATCAGAAAAATAACTTATTGCAATTATGGAGTGCTAAAAACAATTTTTGGTTTTCATAAATATTAATTCTTAATGTGAAGTAACATGACTCCGTTTACCTTTTGTGATAAAATTTAGTATTAAGATCTTAAGTTTAATCACAGTGAAAATCACGTTCTTCACGTTTTATAAATTCGTTTTAAATTTACGAGATTATTTTTTAATTTATTTAAACAAAAGTTCTAGTATTTTAAATTTACTAATTTACCAAGAATGTGCAATGTCTAAAAATGCAGTTCAAAAGAACTAAATAATATATAAATATATTTCAGTCCATATTATATCAGGCAGAATTATATTATAACCTGTACTCCATTTTATATCATAAGATCGTCATTAATAGTTTTTCATGCATCATGCGACCTTTTTCCTCCTTACGTGCATTAAAATATTTTATAATATTTCAAAATAAACTAATTAAAAACTTAAATTTGAAAAATTTCAATCTAAAATACTGATACTTTGAGTCATTACATCTATATTATTGCATGATAAAACTCGTTTAATAAATAAAAAATTATTGTTCAAAAAATGACGAAGGAATATTTTTTGCAAGTTCATACTTGAAAATTATAAAAAAATAATATACTATTATGACGTCAATGTAAAATTAAAATACATCGTTTGTTATTTATGTAATTGCAGTATTTGGTATTTCGTCTTGTTTGCTACAAGTACCTGTATCTCCTTGTACATATGATCATTCTTTGCAATCAAAATGCATCTTTTATATTCTGAAACTGTCGTACCGCCAAGTCAACTGGTAAATCAAATCTGTAGTTAGTAAGACGGTCGAGAGTATGGAATGCATCCTGGAAACCTGTTTGTAGCAATAACACGTAAATATTACAACCACAGATTGTTAATATTTTGTTAATAATACTTTGTTAATATTTTATTTTAATAGTTCAATTACCTGTTTTTACGACATAACTCCACGATGTATAATGATTTTCAAGAAGATATTGGCATTGCAAAATAAGTCTTAACCAAACAACAAGTTTTTTAGCACTATAAAAAAAAAAACATGAATTTCAAATCTTCGTTTTCACAATAAAATCTGTAATAATGTTTACTCACTTGAGTGATGCGCATATAAATGCTTTAAAATGAGAATCATAACTCCTTTTGTATGGACTATGTGATGCAATGATATTTCCAATTGTAGTTAATAAACTCTGAAAATTGTTCAATATCTTTAAGGAGACAAATTCGATTAGTAAAGGAAATTACCAGCTGTTAATGGTTAATGGTTACCTGTTTAGAAGAAACAACCCTTCCACCTGCTAGATCAAGATTGAAACTTTGAGATAATTTTTGCGCTGGACTAGAATTGTAACGGTGGCCATTTTTAATTTCATAATACTTCAATATCAGTTCCCATGCATGCATTAAATTAGAAGTAGAAGAATTTCTTTGGGGAAAACATCCTACGAATGGTACAACACTACTGGAACGCGCATCAGACATTAAACCGTGTTGTATTAAATCACGTATGGAAGTTGCTAAATGCTTCCTTACAGCAGTTGTTATTCTAGCATTGCAATGCGACATAGAATCTGAATCTGAGGCATAATCGTTTTCATTAGCAATATCATCATCTTCTGGGTGACGCTCAGTTTCAGCAATAGTTTCTATAACATGTTCGACAGCAATGTCCAATCTTGTTCGTAAATCGCGCCAATTATGTACAGATTTTTTTTTAAAGTTTCTCCGAACTCGTTCACTACCACATCCTAACTGAGATACTAGGAACATATGCAATAGAGCTACGACTTTTTTTACAGTGTTCAAAGTTTTCGTCCTATTTTCCTCCTCTGTTTTTCTATTGTAAGACTTTTTAGCATATGAAGTAGAACCAGCAGAACCACTTGTATGTACTGGACACGCACAGGTGCAAGCTAAAGTTTCCGTACTGACTTCTCCTTGAAGATAATTTATAAAACGCTCCAAATCTGCAATTTGTGTTTTCAGTTGGGATACTAACTGTTCTTTCATTTTTAAAGGGCTAACAATCTGTAAATAATTTCTTCGTTTATTTAATTTTCTTTTCATCTTTATTTCGTTGGTAATTTATCTTATGCAAAACAATTTACCTGACTTATAGCATAATCTACTTGCCATCTTAAGTCATCAACTGGTAATTTACAAAGATCATCAACATTGAAATTCAACTTTTCTTTTATATGGTCTGAAAAAATAATGTAAGTCTCAATCGAAGTTTCAATCGAAGAGCTGTTTATCTTAAGGATTATAGTTGAAACTTACTGATTATAATATTCTGCCTTTCTAATATCATACTTTGTGGTAAATCTGCATTACCAGTTTCATAGGCATACTTTTCTAAGTCTTCTAACTGAGATTTCAGTTGACATATTAATTCTTTTTGTTTTGTTCTTTGTAATGCCACTTTAGATTCAACATCATCATTTATTACTCCAGATATCTGTTAAATAATACATACAAAGTATATGGTTTACTACTCTTCCTTAGTTATTATACTATTCATCTTATGTTATGTTAATCTTACATTTAAAGGAATTAAATAAGGAATAAAACATTGTGACATAAGATTAATAAACTTACTACACACTATAGATAACTTATACAATAATGTTTATTTTCTAGTACAAAATATAAAATAATAATATCCCAGATCATTAAAGAAAATATATCACAGATTTATAAGCATATTTATACTTTACAAGCAAAGCAAAACAGGAATAAAATGAGTAGAAAATGAGTACAAAAATAGAAAAAGAAATAAATAAAAGAAGGAAGAATGAAAAAAAGACAATATAAATCTAAGCAATAAATAAAACACAATTACAGTAGATTTTTGCGTAGCTTACGCTTTGCTTGCAAGACATTGGAGAAGTTGGTGTAATTGATCTACTATCGAATGATAAATTATTCGGAACGTCTGGTATTCCCCTGAAGGCAAACTCTTCTAATTCTTTGAGCAACGTTTCCTTTTCGTTCGCTGGTGCATCCACAATTTGTCTCAAACGAAACTGAACCTGCGACAATGGCATTTCAAGTGTTAAAACGTTATTTGCCGCAGAAAAGTGCGTGAGCTGTATTTTAAAATTTGCTCTAATACCTGGGCAAAATGAGTAGTCAACGCAATGAGAGACGAATTTAACATCTCTTGTTCTTCTTCAAGCATTTTCAGCCTCTCCATGTCGTACGATAAACTAGTGGATAATATAAAAATGTACCGTAGCGTTTGCAGGGTACTAATGTAAACAGCAGTGTCTGTGAAAAAAAATACTTACTTCTCCACTTCGATATACTTGTACTCGTCGGGAAAATCGTCGCCATCGTTTGCACCGACGGGCGCCCATCTCTCGCCAGACGGCCTGTCGCTTTCATCCGAATTTTCGATATCCTCGTTCTCGCTGCTTTTGTAATCGCCAGAGCTCATTTTCTTCTTGTTTACGATCTCGATCGCCTTCTACTCTGCATTCGTGAATTTCCTCGTTACCGACAGTCAACACGGAAACGAACGTTTTGATATATATTGTGATTTTACTTTTCTCTTTTACTTTTTTCTTTTCAACTCGTACGTGTCAAAAATCTGCCTCTCTCACGACACATCGGATCACGACGTTCGGTCTTCTACATTCACCACGTTTAATCCATTAATTAACTTCTGCGCACGTGTGCGAGTGGAAACGTCATTTGCCGTTGTCGATTTTGCGCCTGTTAAGGAGCATCTTCACGGCAGAGTATCGTAGATTTACGATTCGTTCGTTTTTTTACGACGAACGTATCTACGCGTCATGTATCGCGAGGCGAATAATAATACCTAATAACAGTTTGCTGGATCAAGCATGCGATTTTCATCTCGCGTTTACAGCGATGCATCCTCGCAAAATGCTTCTCGTTCCGTATTAATCGCGTGAAAGATCTGCCAATTAATGTTTAGGAGCATAAATGGCTAAATGTTGGGACGTTATGAACGAACCATTAGCTTTGTCGAAGGTTTCTCAATAAATAGTCGACTCGTATTCTTATTCGATCTTCACAGATGTGTCAAATTGTTGTATCCTCGAGAGGACGTTTTTTCGTTGATTCATCGGATCGTGATTTCGTTAATTTACCGGATCGTTTGCTACTACTCCGTTGACTTTATAAAGGGATAGGACATGCAACGAGCAAACAATGAAATGTATTCATGGGAAAAGTTTTTAAAGAGAAATATCGAATAACCTGCATCTCTTGACATTTATCTGAGTGTTGGCCAGCGTATCGTTACATTTCGTGAATTAGTCTGGTCGACTTGAAGGGGAGAGCTTGTCGACAATTGCATCGCATATCGTGATATTCGCGATGGTGCGGCAAGAAACAACTTTGACGAAGCCGGCACGTAAAAAACCGAACATTGATGCATCGATAGCCGAATGATTTTCGAGAATTCCGTAGAATAAGAATTACACAAGTTCTTATTTCATTCACGGATTTACCATTTGCCACCGATATATCGATGATCTTAAAAACTCGTTCTTGAAGTGTTATAGGTAACAACGAGAAATTTTTTCTTATTTTATTATAAATTCTCTTGATCATTTTTGAGATTTTCAATGCAATCCGAAATTTCATTGTTCCAAGAAAATTGTTTGTTTGTTTGTAGTTATACATGAAATGGGTAGTGCTTGGTGGCAGTGCGCCGCATGTTTGAGAACACAAGAAGAAGATATTTGCGAATTGCACTTGAATAATTGTAACCTTTATGATGTACCACCCGACGTGTTCATTTATGAGAGGACACTGGAGAAATTGTACCTTGATGCCAATAGAGTAAACACAAATATTAATTGATCTTTCGTGTTGTCCAAGTTTTCAGGATTCAAAGGGTATTATTACCTCTTTATTTTGTTATAGATAAAGGATCTTCCAAGGCCACTGTTTCAGTGCCATGAGTTACGAGTACTTTCTCTCAGTGACAATGAAGTCACCACGTTACCACCCGCCATAGCATCGTTAATTAACTTGGAATATCTAGACCTTAGCAAAAATAGTATGCGCATAGATGTTCTTTATATGGATTGTTACATATTTTTATAAACAACTTTTAATGATTGTTACATTTATCTTCCTTAGGTATTAAAGAGCTACCAGACAGTATAAAAGAATGTAAAAATCTTCGTTCTATAGATATCAGTGTTAACCCGTTTGAACGTTTCCCAGATGCTATTACACATATTGTTGGACTAAGAGAATTGTATATAAATGATGCATACATAGAGTATCTACCAGCAAATTTTGGAAGACTTTCAGCTTTGAAAACGTTAGAACTTAGAGAAAATAACTTGATGACATTGCCAAAGAGTATGAGCCGTTTGATAAATTTGCAAAGACTTGATATTGGTAATAATGATTTCACTGAATTGGTATGTTTATATTTGTCACTTTGAGATTGTTATTTATCAGCCTGCATATGTTAACGTTAATTTCATTTTTTTTCAGCCTGAAGTTGTTGGGGATCTTATCAATCTTACCGAATTGTGGATAGATGGTAATGATATTAGACGTATACCACTTAACATTAATCAGCTTTACCGTTTAAATCATTTTGACTGTACAATGAATGCAATTCATATTATCCCGTCGGAGGTAGAAGGATGGAGAGAGATTTCAATTATGCATCTTTCGTCAAATGAGATCTATCAGTTACCAGATTCCCTTTGCTATTTACGTACAATTGTGACTCTTAAAGTTGATGACAATCAATTGAATGCACTGCCAAATGACATTGGACAAATGTCAAGCTTGGAGGAGCTTATAGTTACTAAGAACTTCCTTGAATATTTGCCATCATCAATAGGACTTTTGCGAAAATTGCATTGTTTAAATGTAGACAATAATTACTTGAGATGCCTTCCACCAGAAATTGGAAGTTGCACCGCATTATCGTTGCTGTCATTGAGATCAAATAATCTAACTCGAGTCCCGCCTGAATTGGGACATTTATCCTCGTTAAAAGTACTCAATCTTGTAAACAATTGCATCAAATTTTTGCCTGTTTCTATGTTGAATTTAAGCAATTTGAAAGCATTATGGCTGAGCGACAATCAAAGTCAACCGTTAGTGCCATTGCAGCAGGAATTCAATTGTGAAGAGGATATGATGGTGTTAAGTTGCTTCATGCTCCCACAAAAACCGCGGCAAGAACTTGAGCGTAAGTGTTTATATTTTTTTTGACAGTACTCACATCTGAAAAGATTCTGTTCATTGTATATAATAATTCTTAAAATAGTAATTATAAAATATGATATATTATTGCTGCTAGTGGATAATGAGGAAGAAGATGAAGAATGAAATGGTAAAGTATATGTGAATAAATCCACTAGTGTATGTTATATGTGTTATGTTATTTTTATTCAAGAATATTTCATAACCTTTATCGCAAATAAGTATGTAATTATAATTCTGCATTTTTTTGCTTATAGAAATAACACCGGCTGTAGGATTAATTTCAAGTTCGATTGTTGGTACTGGAAAAAGAATATGTTTTGCTGCTGAGGTAGAATCTGAAATCCCTAGACAACTTCATCGAGCACCGACTCCCTATCCTAAAGAGCTACGCAATCTTGCTAGGCATGCCCGCAATTTACATCATCAGTCAGCGCATGATCAGAGAGTATGTATAATTTGAATGCTTATTTTTGCATTATTATAATTGCATTATTCGATTTTTTATTAATCCGACAACAAAAGTTTTAAACTGATATGATATGAAACTAGCGCTGAAGAAACCTTAAACTATTAACTACTTTCAATATTTTCGTTGAATCTTTTCGTGTATATTTTTGTATAATCAATATCTGAATTACAAGAAAATTGGCAATTAAAACTTGCAGATGCATTTAGAACAGGAGACTATGATCAAAGAAGCTATTATTGCTACAACTATTCTGGACCTTACCTCAAAATCTGGGACCTGTTTTTCACAAAGTTTATTTAATAAGGTATAGAGAATTATGAAAGGAAGGCAATTTATTCGACTCCAGAGTATTTATTAATAACATTAGTAATATTAAAGACGGAAATATTGTAGAAAACAAATAAACTCATGAGATCAATTACAAAAGAAAAAAATTTCAATTTTAACAAAAGTTGAATTAGTATAAAATGAAATTTGATATAGGGAAAACAGTAAATCTTCCGCTAATAAAAAATTAAACTAACTAATTAAAAGCTTTTGTTCTTTAGGATTCACATTCGTCATTATCACCAACTGAACATCGTTCATCAAAGGCGTGCAAGAATAATACTCCTACGGATGTTGGAACAGAACAATCTGTTTCAGAAGAATCTTCCGATGAAGCAAACAAAACGGTACTTGCAAAAGAAAAAAGTCCGGATATTCGAGAAGCGAAATATATTCGTAATCCCACGTCCGAGTACCTTTCTAAGCCTCCAACAGTAGCAGATTATGTAAATTCTACTTGGAAACCGGATGAGTACTCGAAGGCAAACACAGCAAAAATTGTTGAATCGGAGAAATTTATAGAACCCTACAAGACTACATCTATTGCCGCGAACAACAAGAATGCTAATCATGTTCAAGTGCCGAAAGTAAATGAAGTTCCACCCGTCCCGCCGCCGTATCATATTGCTGCTGCGTTTTCAAAAAAAGCAGCACTCTTTCAACAATTAAATCAATGTAAGTCATTCTTTTTTTTAAGTTCGTTTCTATAATGATAATATACATACGAATTTTTTATTTCATTATAATTGTAGCAGCCCAATTGGATTCTTCGATGATCGCTCCTCCACAAATTGATATGAACATATCAAATTCAAAAATATCACAGGAAACACAAATACAAAATTATGATGGAGAATCATTTAAAGGCGAAGAACACTCATACAGTGACAAATTTTTATCGAATAATACAGATGCAACAAACGCTTCAAACAATGATGAAAAAATAAGCTCTTTTAGTGGTACCGATCAAATACACGCGTTAACAGAATCGATCGATTCGACAGAACAATTATTAGAAGGAGATCGATCATTGAAACCAAGTAGAATTCCTATTTTAAAGACGAAGCATCTGGAGAACACAAATTCTATTTCAAATAGCGATCTGTCAAACAAATGTACAAACTCTTCTGTTGAAGACTACGAATCTTTAAAAATGTTGAATGCATCGTCTATACCAACATCTCCCATAACCGGGAAAAAATATCGAAGTCCGTTATCTATGCAATCTAAAGTTTCGGATCGGTCAAAAAAGATAATAAATGGAACTGTGTCGAATAACAATATCTCCTGTGATAATTTATCTATAAACCCAGTGAACTCAAGTCCAGTTGCAAATTCGAATATGGAAGGAATTTCAAGAATTTTATCTACCGAAACGCCATTGAATATGAATATTTCATTTAACATAAAGAATGAAACTAATTCTGGTCGAAGTACTCCAATTTTACCTAATAACAAATCTTTAAATGAGATGACCAATCTTAATGTTGATAAGTACAAAATTGCTGGACAGAATGAGTCATTAAATTTTGAAAGAAAACCAAGATTTAAATGGATGTTTGGGCCACACAAAAATGCTAACGTAGTATGTTCTCTTTTCTTTTCTTTGTTCTTTCACGTAATATCTTTACGTATATTTTACAATTTGTAATTGTTATCTTTGCAGTTACCTGTTCAAGTGAAAAAAAATCCAGGTCTCGGTTTCAGTATAGCCGGTGGAGTAGCAGGCGCAGAAACCGTAAGTATTCAAAATTTAAAGTAAATGTAATAAGATTTTCTGTATTTTAATCGTTAATTACATTCACTCTAGGGAATAATTGTGACTAAAGTAAATCCGGATGGTCCAGCACAAGGTACTCTTCGACCAGGAGATAAAATTTTAGAAGTAGATGGTATAGACTTCACTAAATCTGATCATAACAATGCTGTGGCTGTCCTTCGAGCAACCGGAGCAGTGGTATCTATGATGATTAGCCGTCATCAATGACATCCAATTACAAAAGAACAATGGTTTCTTTCCTTTAATTTTTATAACTAGTGATGAGTTTATAAACGTCACGTAAGTTTTTTTTTAGAATATATATTTTTTTAACTAATATTAGTATATGTCATATGTATTAACACGCACGAAAAAATATGGAAGTTTCATTTTGTTTTTCTGACGCCTGTTTTCATGATAGTAAATCATATTCCTTTTGATACTATCAAGAAATTTAATGACTGAAACAGCGTTACCAAAGGTGGGAGTAATGGCATTTATTTAAGGAAAATATTTCAAGCTCCCAAGTGGTTACGATTTGTGAACTGAGCTTTTGAAAGAAAAAAACAATAACAATTTCGTGAAAGAATTCGGTTATACCATAGATTAGAAACGCGTCCCTTGCACAATTTACAATAAAAAAAATGTGATGTATAAAAGAACTATTTTTAAGAGACATTTCTTCATGAGCCAATTCATAGCTCACTTGCATTATTTGGCCACATACGTAGGTAAAATAGCAATTCTTTAGCAAACAATTATAGGATGATAAGTTTCTTTCCGAATTTCTAATTCCGTAAAAAATGCATATATTTGTATTGTATTATGATGTTGATTGTATTTGTGTCAACTCACTTGTTCTCTTTGTAGAGAGCTGACAATGTGCCAGAAACAAAATACTATTTATTACTCATATACATTTAAAAAAATCCTATATAAAAATGAATATATATTATGCATATATATTATATACAAATAATTATCTCTATCAATTAGATGGGATTCTTACAGATACTTATTTCGTAAGATGTGAATGGTTTTTCTACAAATTTATTTTGACACATCGTTTTTACAAGCACAAAGAGTTCTACGATTAATTTACTTGTATTATTTACAGTTTAATATTTAAGAAATGATATACTTTAATTTTATTTAGAAATTACATCTGTGAGAATCTTATTAATCTTATTAAAAAAAAAAAAAAAGGGAGAATATTTCTTTATGTGCCGTAATTTTATTGGTAATATTTTTAATAGTTCTATCACTATCAGTTTTTCTTTCTTTCCTTTTTAATAAAAGAATATTCGTATCGAAAATATAAATTTATATTTTTCGAACGATTTTATATATTTTTGCTTGCCATTGTTTCGTGATAAGTTTGTTTTATTAAATGCTAGTAATTCTCTTATCACAAAGTCAACTGTTAAGTGTTTGATAAAATGAGATTTATTGTTATGGTTGTGAATTATTATACTTGATTCATTCTGTGTAAAGGAACAAATGTATGTAGACCTTGTAGAAACTGTTTTTTAACAATAGTTATTAATGTGGCATGATGGCCAAATCGTAAGATAAAACACTACTTTTCTATGTTAGTGAAATTATGTTGAAAAAAAAAATGAAAGTTTTTCATGTAAATGGAGTTGTGAGGTAAATGTTTAGAAAGGTTGTATGATGGCGTATAGCACAAGTGAACTGTTAAAATATGAGTTATAACTAGTATATTATTTGTATTTCCAGAACTTTTACAAGATAACAATATCGCACTTCACTTTACCTCGCATATACAGATCAATTACTATGCACATTCTCTTGAACTATGCATTTTTTACGTATATTTTAATTAGTTTCGTCAACTATACTATATTTAAAAGTAATGGTTTATGCATTTTTATAAATATGTTTAAATAATGTTTATATATATTATTTGATTTTATTTATTCTTTTCTTTCTTGTATTTTTTAATGTCTTTCAAAGATATAAAATATTTTCTGGTATTCATGTTTACAGTAATTTTTTAAACAACTTAAACAGCTTAAAATGATGTTATAGTTACATGGTAGCTATATGATTACAATATATATACATGCACTTGTGTATGTTGGGCATGAATGTATATGAATTATCAAATGTATATGAACTATCCTCTTCTATCTGAGCTTCGAATTTTTGAATACTTCATTTGAAACTATAGTGAAGTATAGAACTTCCAGAATTGAGAATTATAACAAAAAATGTTATATTTTCAGAAAGATTTCCTTCGAGAAATACCAGTAAAACTTATTCAGTGAATAAGAATTGCTCCTTCTATGGAAAATATGTAGAATTTTGATATATTTTAGGTGTAAATTGACAGAAAAAGAGCAGATTATTTTTGATTTACGTATTTTGTGAAAGTAATTTTAGATGACTATATACTCAATTATAGTATTCTTAGTAAAAATTATATATGTTTTGATTATTTTTTATGAGTATATGTAGTTCTATAATATATATATGTGTGTGTGCGTGCGCGCGCGTGTGTGTGTGTGTGTGTGTGTGTGTACACAGACACATATAAAAGCAGCTTGATATTTAAATTTTTGAACTAACTATCTATAATAATCTGCATACCTAGTCATATTGGAAAGTAAGAAGTATAATCAAGAGTGGATTGTACTTTCACCTGGTAATATTCGTATTTCTATGAATATTTTGTGTAGTTCTTTTTAAATATTAATTTTATGTATAAGAGTAATGATAGAAAAGAATGCTATATTTATTGTATGCTTATGTTTCAACAAATACTGTTATGTATTTATTCATAACAAATGTACAAACTGAAGTTTGCATATGTATCAATGATTTTTTTTCTCTTTAGCAAGCTGTTACGTCTTTTTTGAAACATTATGTTAAGCTCAAATACTCAATTATAATCGTCTGCAGGATAAATTAATATTTTAATTGTCAAAAATACAAAAATTTTGGACCATAAAACGCATATACAATCTTTTCTACTACTCTAACTACTAAACAGACTGACTACTTTTTGAGCAAATATTTAAGTGGCATTTAATGGAATGTATTGATTGTACGGGAAATGTGTGATCAAAAAACGCGGTACATGAAACTGTGTATATAAAAAATTAAAAGTATATAAGTGTACAAGTGGTCGTACTCATTATTCAGATTATATTTCAATTATAATCTTTTATATGATATTTTCTTTTTAATAATTTCTTCATTTCACGACACTAACTGATAGTTTCAGTAATTTGATAGGGTAATTTTTTAATTAAGTTAAAAAAAAATAAACTGTTAAAAAGAAAACATTAATCAGTACAACCACTTCCTTGACATATTTTTTGGAATACCTACTCAGACAATTTGTATGACAATGTATGATAGATTAAATGTACAAAAAATGCTCACAGTGGTTTGACTGGTCATCATATAATAACTACCATACAGTTGTAACACTTTGAATATGTTAGAAAAAAATATTTTACCTTTCTTAAAAAGTCCTAGTTGGTTGTGCAGCAATAAATAAATTAATATTTACGTAAAAAAATGTTTACAAGTTTTATTGCGCTTTACATATATGTTCTTATGAAATTGAAGTATAGTCGTGAAGTTTCTTAAAAATTTGAGTTAATACATATAAAATGAATCCCATAAAAGATATGCTTACTTCCAAATACATTTTCACGCTCCTATTAATAAAAATACAGGATTTTCAACATAATGTTTCCAAAGATTCGAATACTTGGCCATTGTAACACCATCTACTACTCGATGGTCAGCGGCCCAACTGATAAAAATTGTGTTCGCAGCTATCACATTTCCTTTATCGTCGAATCGTGGTAATTTTTGCGCTTTTCCAATCGCGCCGATTACAATTTGTGGGGCTAGAATCACCGGTTTTGTATATGTACCACCCACCTGTAAATTACAATTAAATCACATATCGATTTTACATGATCAATAAATTAATACCAATGAGTTCTAAATTGATCGAAGTGCGTTATAGTATAAATTATTCAGAAGTCAGATTGAACAATTCCATTTTCTAAAAAATTTCTTAGTTTCAATGCCACGTGAGCAATGTTTAATTTTTCAAGAAATAAAAAATTGACTTTAATATAATTTTTCAGTTTGGACTACTTTTTTTTTAAAATTCAAGATTAGTTCAAATTTAATTCAAATTCAAATTCAAATCGAATTACTGTGAAGTTCAATTTGATCGTTTAATAGCATTCACTGGACATAGATGATTTCTAAACTTACAACACCGATGTTTGATAGCGAAAATGTCGTGCTCGATAAATCGCTTGGCGGAATTGAGGATCTTCTTCCAAGTTCTTGAAGGCGGTTCAACTCTTTCGCGATCTCCACGATGTCCAAGTTCTGGATATCTTTGATATTCGGTACAATTAAACCTTTAGGTGTATCCATCGCAATACCAATATTGTGACTGTTCTGGATGCGTAAAGCTTGATTCTCCTCGTCAAGCCAGGCGTTCAACTGTGGTACTTTCTCCAACGCTCTGGATGCGGCTTTTATGAAAAACGGCATCAAGCTTAAAGAAATACCTTGCTTTTTCACCGAGTCCTTCACCTCGTTCCGGCAATCCATCAATCTGTTAATGTTACACTCGTCACTGTACACAAAGTGCGGTATGCTCTGCAAACATGCGCCGGCTTCGTAAATTTTTCGCAACCGGCCCGGGTTTAATTACAGGTTTATTTGGGGCGTACAATTAACGATGTTAGCACACACCGGCGAACGTGTATATGTCATATTTGAACGTCAAAGATAAGGGGTTGGGGGATGAGACGATTAAAATGGCCGTATTTTCCGAAACACTTTAACGGTGTTTCGTCTGTCAACGTTGACAGGAAATTCGGGCCGAGTGGCTGCTCGGATCCGATCGATCGCTATCAATCGCATGTGTCAACGTCACTTTTAGACGACGCACTCCTATTATCGGGCTCGCCGTGATTCACGCGTTTGAACCACCGACAGTACTATTGAAATTTTACTGGGCAATGTGACACTTCGCTCTTACTGTTACTGTTATTAAGTTATCACCTCTTTGTTCCTTTTTCTTTCTTTTTTTTTTTTCTTTCTCGTTACTCATGAGACCGTTGTCACGTTATTTAATTCGCAAACCACTTTCTTCGATGCGTCATTATCCTACTCTACACCACGTATTGTTCTATAACTGATTAATTGACTAGATCAATTGACTGTTTATTTAGCTGCCGCGACCGCACGGGGGGATGCGCGATAAACAAAAATCTGCTAATCTGGCAATTTGCGCGTGGCGTGCGTTTTAATCCAAACCGCGCTTATTAATATTGCGGCCATTAACGTTATCCGTTACGGGATTATCCGGGATTAAACTACGCTTCTTAATTTCCGTGGAAAATCTATTTTTAATAACAATCGAAACGAGCAACTTTGCTCAATATGTAACGTAACGTGTAATTTTCTTTTTACGCGAAAATCTTTTCCAAACAAAACCGAATGGAACAATACGGGATAACGCGATGATCAATTCGATGCGGAGAAACGGATATTTCAAAATCGCAACGTCGAGAAAATCCAACTTACCAGAGATTGCGTCATTGTTCTCCACATGTGCTTGCTATAGCCTTTCATTGGCATTACTGTCTCTCCCGTTGGTTTTCCATCGACCTTTCCTCCTGCCGAGTTAACAGAATTTTTTTCTAAATGAGCTAATATATCCTCTTTAAGCACTCGACCACCTTTGCCCGTGGAAACGACGTCCATCAAGTTAATATTGTTCTCCATAGTTATCCTTCTGACCGCTGGGGTGGCTGTTGCTTTTTCTAAGCTATACTTGACTAAGCGTTCCTCCTCCTTGTCTTTCACGCTCTGTTCGTCAGCCTTTGCTGTTAGTTGCGGCTGTCGATCATCGGTAATCGTCGTTTTAACTTGCGAGTCCCCATTATCATCTAGTTCAATGTCCAGCAATGAATCTCCTATCAGGGTCACGTCGTTTACCTTGTAGTGCAAGGCTTTAATTAATCCGTCGTAACGGCTAGTAATCGTCACAGATGCTTTGTCGCTTTGAACCTCACAAATGTTATCGAATTGAGACACCCGGTCGCCTGGTTTCACGAACCTATATATATATATATATATGTATATATATTCGAACGCACCAAGTTGGAGTTCAATTATCTTTACAGTACATTAGACCGAAACATAGTGTCGCCGACTGACAGGTATTATGTATGTATGTATGTATGTATGTATGTATGTATGTATGTATGTATGTATGTATGTATGTATGTACATTAGGTTATGTATTTTCATCAAGATGCAGTTTCTTTACTTTCAAATAATACAATGGACTTTCGAGAGGAGATGGTAACGGCGAGGGAGAAATGATCGGTAATTTCGTAGGTACGATGGTTAACGGGAAATTTATTGTTTTGCTCACCATTCTTTTATCGTGACGTCTCGAATTCCTTCGCCGATATCCGATAGTTTGAAGGGGACGACGGTTCCGCATCGAAAGCAGCTTACGGAGAAGAATCGACATTTTTGATCACGTACATTTCTACCCTAAATAAACATGGATTTCATTGTATACTAGTCAGCAATAACTTGGAAATCCTTTGCTTCCGTCTGTACGGAATATTGTCTGCCTTTTATTTTAAATTTTATGTTGCAAGCGTGTCGGGACTAGAAAATTGCGTATCAGGTATTTATATCGAATTCTAGGGGAAAGAAAAAGAAAAATACGACGTCGCGACTTTAAACTTCGCGCATCGAAATGAAGTTTTTCGATTGTCAATACGCGATCAATTTTCGATTGTACAATCGATTCGTACGGCAGACATCTTTAATTTCTAGCTTGACTTCACTGTGAGAGCGTTGTGCGCGACAAAGTGAGTGCAAATTGTGCAGTTAACAGATTAAAAATAATGTGAATAACGAACTGACGGTAAAGTATAATATTTCTCGAAATTTTCTCGGAGAATTCAACTCGATGTCGACTGATATTTGATTATTCGTCCTCAGACGTCCGACCGTGTTTCAGACTCGATGGAATTGAGAGAAAAAGCATCTACACTGGTGAGTGGTTAATCAATTATACAATTTATCATATCCGTCGATATTTATATATATATATAAAACTTTACCATGATACATGTCAAACATTGTTCAAATATTGTAATCCATATCTGTTGCGAACAAGAAACAATATTTGAACAATAAATTAGCCATCGAGACAACTACTTTATTTGGCGGCAGAATATTGACCAATCACATTGCGCGCTTCGTAGAAACTATCGAATCAAAGCAAACCTTTCTTTAAATCTTCAGAATTGCGAAATACTATAGGATAACTTTCCATTGAATCAAACATGTCAGTTCGATGCTTGAAACGGGATCAAAACGAACAGAAATCAAGCCGGAAGCCTTTCATAATTTCGTATCAATCCGCGTTACGCATTCGGGTGCAAAACGCAAACGCTTTCATTAACTTTGATCAGGTGAGTAGGTCACGTGTTAATTTCATTTGTTGCATCACTGTTACGTGTTTATGCCTTAGCAGTTCTCTGCTGTATGATTTACCCGGAGACCGCAAAATGGAGTGTACCGTAAGTGACGTTCCCTAGTAGAACATATATTGGCTCTCTAAAGCTTGAACAATCTCAATATAAACGGCGCATAACAAGGTTGCTGACCAATCCTGCGCCATGTCGATTAAACACATCGGACGACATGATGTACGAAATATTTGCAGTTTCCTGTATCCTCTGCATATGTACTCTGATCTGTTTAACATACTCCATACCGATTTTATGTGATTTGTCGCCGATGAATCACGTACTACGATTATTATATTTATTTAAATAGATAATGGTTATCCACAATGGTTGTAAAATTACAAAATTGATTAGAAAAAATTGCAATACGTAGTAGCTCACTTGTAAAAACAGAAACATCTTGTAAATGTAAATGCAAATACATTGTAGTAGAGCTTGACTATCATAATTATATTGGTAAAATTTGAAACAAATTTGGAAGTATATATAGAAGTTAAAAAAAAAAAAATATATATATATATATATATCATTTTATTTATCATAATTACAATTTTCAACAAATTTTAATTTTTTTTTTTACACTCTTAGGGTTAAATACTTTTTATTTCATTATTTTCACATTTCTGAAAAAATTAATTTTAAAAAAATTTTCAACTTTAGATTAAATTTAACTTTCTGTGTTTTTAATTGTAAAAGTTATACGAATGTTTTTTATATAAATGTGACATATACGTATGACATATATCTCTTTCAAATATAATAATATGTATTTTTACAATTTTATAAACATTTAAACATATTTAAATAATGTTCAAAATAAAAGAGGCACTGGAACTAATTTTTATAGATAGTTTTCTTAAAAAGTAACGATTCAAGAGAAAATCTAACTATAACAAACAATAAAGCAGAGCTATAACACAGAGTTATAACACAGATTTCCTTTTCCAAAATCAAAATAATTCTACGAGACTGACTGTGATCATCAATGCCAATGATTGCTTTATGTTCTTGACACAACGCAATCAACTTGTTAATGCAATTATATTAGTTTGTTTCATTATTATATAACGTTTATTGTTTTATGACACAAATAATAAATTGAAAAGCAATATCCCATTATAGTATTTTTAAAATGATTAATGTAATATATTTCATCATGTTTGTTAATCTGCTTTATAAGTATATTTTATTTTAATTGAAAACATTATCGATTAATTATTATTTCTGCAAATTTATTAATTCTGCAAGATTTATTAGTTACTGTAGCACAAGATATGTACAATACGTAAAGTCAACATTTAATGTCAAATGTATGTCAACATTTAATAATAACACTAAACTTTAATACAAATTATTTGTACTTGTAAGTGCTTGTAGCAAATATCTTGTAACTTTCACACATATTGCTCATTCATTGCAATAATGACGTAAAATTTGTAGCTTTTGAGTTATTGGTCAAACAATTTTTACTTGTACTTTTAAATGATAGAATTCTGCAAGTGTTCGAAATATTATTGTAAGAACTTGGTTCTTATCAACGACGTGACAAAGTTATAACAAGAAAAACATTCAGTTTCGTTTTCTCTGAAACCGTAGTTTTTGCAGCAAACGAACGACGTTGTCTCAAAATGTCAATATAATTATGATAGTCGTGGTTTCATTCTCACTGACATATGGTGTCAGTGAAATTTCAAAATATTTATATAATTTCAATTTACATAGCACATATATCTGTATCACATATTCATACAAAAATATGTACATATGTATTATATATGTACATAAAAGTTCCCTGTAACAAATATTCAAATATTTTCGTACATCGTAACAATTATCGCGACGAGGCGCTTCAAGCGCAATAAACTCGTACTCTTCTCAGAGTTACAGATTAATTGCAAGCATCAGAACTGTAATACGCAAACAAACAAGTCGAAAGTTACCGAGAACAGCCGAGAACACGCGCATTGCATTGAATTGCACTGCATTGCAATGATTTCCATGCCACGACATAATTACTATATCGATCTCCTTCGAAATCGATTTATCATCTATCTCTTTGAATTATACAATGTATTATACAATGTTCTCTTACCAGAAGCGTTAAGACTGTGAGTCTCCAAGTCAAGGCCATCGTAGAGTGCAATAATCCAAAGGTTTCCTTCGAAGAAACTCGGGATCGATCTCTAAATCGACAGCGGTACTATACAGTACGGCATGTAGATCTCTCGACGCGTTTATGTCGTTATCGTCCGTCTCTGGTATTATCGAAACATGTTTTTTGTTCACGTGTCTGGAGGATGTTACGCAATAGCGTATTACAGTAGCACCAATGAAAAGCAGAATCACAACGCTTCGTTAAGGAAAGACGAAACGCCGCGTTTCACGCGATGCACGATCGTTTCGGGCTCTCGCAGATTTTCTTCGACATCGAGCTTGTAGGCTCTGTAGGTCTTGCCAATAAATTTAATGACATTTAAATGCAATGCACATCGAATCTCCATGTTAACGAAGAGGGATCCGCCAGTAACTAACGATTTACTTTCTTTTAAATGGAACTACTCGATCAGCGATCCATGTGTTTCCACGGTTTTTCCCACTTCGCTGCAGTTAGCGAAGCTACGTTCGCATTCGGAATTGAATATCGGGACGTCGTGTCGTATTCTGCTTCGATAGCCTCGCGGCTGGTATATATATTCTCTCGTTGCTTAAAAAGATTCGGCTCTGCGCGAAATATATACGGATCATGAATATGTATTCGTACGCGGGTCAACCGCGATATTAAGATGCGTTCGAATGTAAAACAATCAAGCAAAATGTATAATGTTTGTATTCTGTTGATGTTGCGAAGTCAGGAAGTCAGCTACGGCTTCAAAACAGAATGGAAATGAAATTGAAATTCAATTAAAATTACGTCCTTGCGATGACTTTATTTTCAAGAAGAAAACTTCGAGAAATTTCACGAATATACGTGTCTGTGAATTTTCTTAATTCTGAACAGGCGTAGAAGCAGTCTATGTTCAATAGAGTAGGTTGAAAATGCAGAATAACATCTTTTCGTTTAAAGCCTCATTTTGCAGAAAATAAAATTAAAACGTTTTTAACCAGAAAGCCTGATAAACGTGTGCTTGATTTATGCATTTTCATGTTTGATTTTTCTCGAAAGTAAAATTTTTTTCCAACGAACATCTCTTACTTTACGTTTGTTTCTATAACATTCGAAATAATTCTTATTCAATCTTGTTCAATCGGGAATTATTAAAATACTGAGCATGTATGTATATATAATTGATAACTTATAATAAACTAGATGAATTATAATAAACTAGAAATTATTATGAAGTTATTATAATAAACTAGAAATTATTATGAAATTATTAGAAAAAATATGAAGCATTATCTTCTTGATGCTTTTTGTTATTCTTAATCTTCGTCTTATTTCAAGTTTAAATGATAAAGTGTCTATGGAATATTGCAAAACAGAGGTCTACACTTTGTATTTAATTCTTCAATGCTCAATATTGTATTTTATACACATTATTAATCAACGAAATAATAAAATAATAATACGTTTCTAGTTTTGGTAACTTTAGTGAAATTATCAGAAAATTATTATGAAGTTATCAGAAAAAATATGAAGCATTATCTTCATCCATTAATTGATGAACTTGTAACAAAAATTTTAATGATTCGTAGGTTTATAACAAAAATATTTGCATTTGTTTTGTTTTTTTTTTCTAAAAAAACAAAAGTTTTCAGAAAACTTCAGTATATCTTTTTAACAAAATTCATATTACAACGATTATTGAAAGTGTGTTTGTAATTATATTAATCTTGGAAAAAGTTGTCCTTCTTTTTTATAACTACAGTTCGGAACAAAATAATAAAACACTTCTGGATTTTTTTAAAAACAATAAAGATTTTATAGATCCTTATGAGAAATATCGTTAGTAACATAATATATAGCATAGTAATATACAACGAAACTTTCTTGAAATTATAAGCATTTTCTCAAAAACAAAATGATAGGACTGCAATCTTCATTTTCTTTTATTCAACTATAATCTACTATCACTTTTCATATCAATATTTCATCAGGTTTACGAATATCGCTTGTGACTATAAAAAATTTGACAACGAACATTTTGTTCATTTTTACTTTATCATGATAAACTTTCAAGTAATGAAAACAAATTTTTTTTCTGAAAATCTTAACTGAAGAGAAGCGAAAAGACTTTATTTTTTTTTTTCATTGATTATGGAGATAAAAAATCGAAATTGATTATCTGCTCGTGCGTTCAGTAATATGAAAAATGCATTCTAATTTATCGTCGGAAATTTATCCTTTAACAGGAGTTGGACATCGCGACGGAATTTAATTTTCTTTCATGAATACGATTACCATTCGCAGCTAAATTGCTATCCAATTAAGAGCACGTGTCATATGTCATATTTCGCCAACGATTTTTCCATTAACGAGGTGTTTCTAGTTGTAAAACACGAAACAGTCGCCAACATTGCGAGTGTGGCGTAATTATTTTGAAGTAGTTATATACATACATACAAACATACATACATATATATGCATATACGTATGTACGTACACGTGACGAGAAATTGGAATCGCTTTGAATATATGATACTTAAAACTTTTTGAAAGACTTCGTAAGTCTTGAGCCTCGAGTCTTTAAAGTTTCGACAAGTATTGAAAATTCTGACAACTTGACAGATATCCAATACTGGATATCTGCAATCTTTCTATTATATTCTATCTTCGTACATCTTATGATGTATCTCTTTACGAGTATTTATTATAAATGTTTCGAAGATTTCTCGAAATTTGAGGACGCAAGATTTGGGTTCTTGTTCAAGAAGTTTAAAAATTTTAAGCTTAGTCGAAAAAATAAATTTCGTGTATTTAAATGGCACATAAAAAGAAAATGAGAATGATGAAATCCCTTTTATAATATGTTTAAAGAAAATTTGTGTTTTTATTTATTAATGTATATGTGAAGTTTCTCATTGAAATGTCGATTCAAAAGGAGAAAGTACAATTTGTTCAGATCTCATCTAAAGTTTGTCTTGAACGATAATATAAACAGTGGACTGGATATATAAATGTTGACTTTCTTTTTTCGATATACATAAGCTACCACACAAAAGTATCTGGATACTTGCGTATTTTTAATATAATTTAATTAGAAAAATCATGGATAAATAAAAATGCAATAATTTTATCCTTCATAGTTAGTCACACAGTATAATAGTATATTGTGATTAAATTCATAAATTACCAACGTGTAATGATATGTACTGACATTTGTAATTGTCAAATCTTATAGAAGTATTTTACGTAAAAGACAAATTTTCTATATTTAGATTTTTAAATTGTTAAAATAATTATGGATTAATAAACTCTTTTTAAACTAATGAGAACTTTTTTCTAATGATCAATAATATTGGATTAAATAACTAAAATATATGCATTAAAGTTATGCTTGATAAGTAACTTACAATTAGCATCATAATTTGATGATTTCATAAAATAATATAATGATTATCGCTTCTAATTAAAATTAATGCGTCATTAATTTGTACACTTTAGTAGAAATACTATGCCGTTACTATGAATCGATCCAAATTTCCGGATACCTACGAGCAACGAGAGAGCATCTTTTCGACGAGTTTCTTTTAATTTTGCCTTATTGTCAGAATTTCGAGTTTCTTTGAGATGAAACTTTTGAAAATTTCGAAATTCAGATTTGAACGTTCGTCATTTCATCAACTTTAAACGCTGCCGGAAGTAAAAATTTCACCGAATCGGCGAGTAACGTGTAATCGATATTCCAGAAACTATTTGATTCTCATCGCGCTGCTAATTTATCGAAATCAGGTTATAGTCCTGTAAGTCACGAAACAAACGTGACGCTTGCGAGACGATTGAATTTGCGTGTACGGATTTTCTGATTATTAAAGTTAAACGGGAATTATTATTAGAATGATATACATAATATATATATTGTGAATTTAGAAAAAAATTAAGACATTTTGAATAAACTTACGGGTGATTGTACGACTTCTAAATATCTAAGACGTGACGAAAAGCTGGCACACTCTGTATTTTCATAAGAAATATAACAATAGAATTATGTAAAATAGAAATATAATATAAATTATGTATCGTAAAGTAGAGATAACGAGATCACATCGTAACATCAGTATCCTTGGGCATGGATTATCCTGCTGCGTGTATTATAACCGAGAAACGCAATTTCTCAGAAATACAAAAACAAAAATGTAAATACCGCCTCGAGGCAGACAGAATCGGACAAGTTCGAACATTTACGCTCGTTAGTCGTATGATAGCTATCGAAAGTGTAACATTCAGTGTGAAATACAGTCGGTTAAGTGCATATTAACACTTGTAAAAATGGATCATGGGTAAAAGTGAAATTCAGCTGAAATACACGCGATATTGAAATTAAACGAAGAACGTTATTGCGAACTGCGGCGAAAATAGTTTAACGAAATAGTTAACAGAAGTCGTAAAGTGATAATGAATTTAATAAAAGATCCCCGTTAATTATGGAAAAAGAAAAGGACTCGGTCTATTTCTGAGAGAACAGCTCGCTATAATACGCACAGCATCAAATTCAAGCTCGACTGGGAGGCACGTTGCAAAAAAGCTGAAGTTATAACAAATGTTAATGTTCGACATTTTTTAAAGAATCTGAAACAACGAAAATTGCACCAAAAATCTTAGTTCAAGCAAGAGCATAAGCTGTGCCATTTGCAATCTGCAGAAAAACATGAAACAGTTCATATGAATAAAAAATGGCGGAGAGTCATCTTGACACCGATGAAAAGAAATTCAATTTAGACGCACCTGATGGTCTCTATTACTATTATTGTGACTTACGAAAAGAACAACAACTTCCAGAGTTATCGATCCATAGGAGACAACAGTATAGTAATTTGGGGAGATATTGGTTACTAAGGTAGAAATAAAATTTATTTCTGGAAAATTAAATAATAAAAAGTACATAGTAATATACAGTATGATATATAATGTAGTAAAATATAGTAAAGTGTATTGAAATGATTGACGAACAAATTAACACGTATGTGAACACGAATTGCCGAAAATAAGTACATTTTTCAAAGTGATAACGCGAAAGCAGTAAGACAATACTTTACAAATAAAAGAAATGTTTCAGAATGGTCAACTAAATTTCCGGACTTGAATATTGTAGAAAATTGTTGTGAAGGCCGTATATTAAAATTGAAGGCAATTCGTAAATATTGAAAAATTTAAAAAAATGTATGTTGGAGGAATGGGAAGAATTAAGCCAAAAAATCATTTGAGAATGGCTGTCGTTATTAAATATCAAACAATTATCAAACTCGTTTCTTATGTTTCTATCTATTGTTTTTCACAATGGTAATGTGCTAACATTTTCATCTGCTAAATATTACCATATTTCTATTTCTTTTTTTTTTTCTTTAACACAAAATGCATTGCGAAAATTATAATCCACGTTGCTTATACACGTTTATAAAAGCACTACGAAAGAATGTATACAAGAAAGATTTTGTATCACTCGTTTGATAAAAAGAAATTCGATAATTTTCAAATTGTGCTATCTTTTCGTCGCGGGTTACGAGTTTTGACGAACGAGTTCATTACTTTTAATGTATATCGAATATAGGAATAAAAATAGACAGATACGTTTCAATTGAATTATCTTACAGCAAGACAGACTTGCAATGGGAATTTAATTGATTTTTATTTGATTGGCGATTGGGAGAAGAGAGAGGAATAATAAAATGCCAGTGTTCCTTTTGACGGGGAAAATCTATTTCATTGCTCGGTGTTATAATAAAAGATACAAAGTTATCTTTTTTTTTTTTTTGTACGATGCTTCGTATTCAACGACTTCGCGTCGAAGTATGATTCCCCATCGTGTTAACGTTCCCTTACATTCTCCTTCTTCAACAACGACAGACTTTCTCTCTTCCGTTCGTAACAATTATACCGTTCGTTCACGCGCGTAATCATCGAAGATTACAATTACAGACGTCATAACAATCCAACACTCTTTCTTCTCGAAAAATGTATCTCGATGTTTCTTCGACGATGTTTGTTCGATCCTTGCTCTCGATCGAATCTTGGAATTATAATCTTCGAGGTTTCTCGTACGATTTAACAATCTCCACTTTCTGTGTTCTCTTCTTTGCACGACCTTGAAACCACGAAAGACCAAAAACGCCCCACTAGCCGCCCCGGAGAACGAAATGGTGGTGTCGTTAATCGAACAGGTCGAGTGTGAATCGTGATATTGGTCGAGCTCAGGTTGAAGTTCGCCCTTAAAGCGATTTATTTATTGTCTACCGTTCATGGAAGAAGTTTATATTGAATTCGCGTGTTCGCGTTCGTCGGCCTAGTTTCAAAATTCCCCGCCATTCATATTTCCCTGTCATCGTCACCTTCCCCTCTGATTCTTCGCCACTTCTTTCTCGCATCTCCGTTTTTCTTTTTGTTAGCCTTGTCTTTCCCCCCCCCTGTGTGTTCCAGTTTATTATATTCTAAAGCGTCGTACGGCGGACTATCGAATTGCACTTCTTTTACAATCTTTCTTATTGACTGATAACTCCGTTGGGTATTCGCGGTTCAAACGATCGCTTTACGATCGCACAGAAACAACATTTGAAATAAACATTTGAAACGTTCAACTCGTTATTAGAGACATCAGTTATTCGCTTTGAAAAAAAAAAGAAAAAAAAAGAAAGAAAGATAATCTAGCAGGAACGATTTGAAGCTACTGGATGGGTATTCGAATAATCGAATCGTCGATTGTATAGTAAAACTTCGCTTGATGTTAGGGTACAAATAGTTGATGCATTTCAGTTCTACGTTCTATAGCTGAAAATAAGAGTAATACAGCAAAAGTCCAGGAATGCTTCATTAAAATGTCATATCAAGAAATATGAAATGTAAAGCCGTACGTATATTTATGTGTGCATTTTGGAATGTCATCGTCATTTATATCGACACAAAATTGATATTGAAACGCTATTGAATTTATTGTGGACAGAATTTCACGTCGACTTTATTGAATTCCATGTAGTTTCGATTCTAATCAATTTATCTCGCGTAGATATTTCTTTGTTTTTCAGAGCCTCTCACAAATAGAAACCTAAGGGTGATCCGAGTTTCAGAGCCACAAGTAGAAATCTAATCGTGAGGTCTAGTGACGTCATAAAACATTTACAACATTTAAAACATTTTATTTTTTTTTATCTATTGCCTTTTTGAGGATATGGATTATCACGAGGTCAAATATCATTTTGAGGAGCAATAGTAACTATTAATTTATTATATAATTATTAATTTACTATCAGCTTTATATTGCACAAATAATTGTTGAACTAATCTGAGGAAGATTTTCAATTAATAATGCAAATTTAAATTGATTTCTTTCATTTCATTTTATTCGACCAATAATTATTATAATTATGTCTTGTTTTTGTTAATTTTAAAAATGGATCCACAAATTCATTTAATTCATTCAAAAATTAATAATTTACAAAATTATTTTTCATCCTTATTTTTCAATTAAAGGTGTATCGATTATTATCTTTACACTTTTAGAGATTCAGATAATTTTAAAATAGCCAATTCCATAATTACTTCTCCTCGTATCAATTTACTTTTTGTCTTATCCTTATATTAAATCAAGAGACCTACATGTTTGCCACATTTCATATTTTTGTTATAATTTTCTAACGAACTTTTTGCTGTATAATAATATTTTAGTCTTATTTTTAGATATAAAACACATTGGCGAAGTCTGACCATTAAAATGACCGGAACATTCTGTATAATTGGAGTATAATGAAAATTCACTGATTTCCTTTTTCTAGCAATTTTTTGTTTATATAATATGAATTTAAGTTCAGATAAATGGATTCAATCGGCGAGAGTCCATTTCATTTTTTCAGTTTTAGTTTAACAGGCCGAGTTTAAGTCGGTATTATATTAAATCGATAAATGAAAATAAAATTTAAAATTAAAAGACCAGCGAAAGGAGGAAGATAATTCCTACGAAAAAAAAAAAAAAAATGAGAAAAAATATAGAGCAAAATTTTTCATTTGAAGCTTCGTTCTCGAGAAAATTAAGTTCGAAGATTGAATTTAGCTGATTCTAGACAGAAAAGTTAATTAATTAATTAAGAGAGCAAATCAACAACAAGATATTCTATATGCGAAAACTAATAAAAAATATATAGAATAAAGTAGAATAAAGTTTTTTTGTAGATACTTTGTAAGATACTTTGTTCTCGAGAAAATTGAGTTTAAAAATTTATCGACTACGTGCGTGTCAATGCAATTTTTAACGAAACATATTCATATTTTTTTGAAAATAATTTACTCTACATTCTTCTTTTAATTTTTGCAAACAGGACAATCCGATTATGTGGCGGAGAAATGAATTCGTAAATGCGTCGAATGAATGTCAAAATATGTTTATCTTAATTCAACGCGAATTTAAATGCTATTAATTTTAACTGCGAGCGGAGAAATATCGTCTGCTGTTGGAGACAGTATTTTCGAAATCTGGCAGTCTCGAATGTGTCAGAATAAACTGGACGCGTATTGGTCGTTCGATGTCATTCCTATTCGTTCGCCACTTTAAATCAGTTCAATTTTTTTTCGTCCGATGACGTGATATGATTGGAGCTGCGTCTTCAATCGGTTGACGAACACTCGATCGCTGAGTGAATTTCAATAAAACACATCTGCAATTTCAATTTTGGCAATTTGATTGCTTATCAAGTATAAATAAATATACAATACATATATATTATTTCTTTACTCCATTGAAGGCGTACAAACATGTTTCCGGGATTCGTTCAATGCAAATTTAATCTCCTAAACTTAGTATATAGTTTCGATTTCGAGAATCAGAATTCGAATTTTAAATCTCAATTCTTCTTCTTTAAATTGAATTAACAACTTAAATGTTCTTCTATATGTAACGTGATATTACGATTACAGTAATTGCTCGTCTAGGAATATAATAAAAGAAAAAGAAAATCGTCAATGGAGTGTAGCACCTTTCTTTGAGAAAAACGAATATTCATTCTCCCTTGATTTAATTTTCCATTTGGCAGCAACGTTCTTTATTATCCAAGAATCAATCAAATCCACGCCTGTTTTGCACGACACGCGTCACAGGAATACGAACCGGTCGTTAAAATACGCAACCAGCGTGACTGCCGGAGACCGATAAATCCGCACGTACAAACAATTCGTTCGAACACACATCCAGCATAACTGTAACCGATGAAATGATTCCGCGTCCGTTCGAATCTCGAGTCTGTGAAAAAAAAAAGAAAAAAAAAATGCAAGAAGAATGGTTTAAAAACGAACTTTGACGTCGCTTGAACGGGAGAATACAGAACCGTTCCCAATTGTAACAAACATGATCTTCGCGAATTTTGATTCCAAACTTGGAACCGATACCACCAGCGGGTAAATCGCGAGTTAAAATTAACAACTTACGTAAATCGCGTCCCCGAGAAGGAGACACGTGAGATCTCGCACAGCGATAGAACTGTATCTTTATGCGTGTGTGTTTGTGTACATTTGTTTGCACGAGTATTCTACGTAAATGGTATACATATATATAATATATATATACATTTCGCGGAATGTAAATAATTTTCTCCTTTACTTCGTCAATGATCTACGTGGGAGGAGTGAACAATGAACGTCGATCACTCGAACAAGCTAATTACATTGCGTGTGAACGGACCATTTTCGACGGCACGAGCCACCCTTTTACGAACGAGTGCGCGCGCGCGAGTGAATTCACGCACTTCGACGATTTAGCAGCACGGCCTCGGCTGAACACTCGTCTAAATAGCCCGTCAGAGAAAGCTCCATTCAGCCGTGTCGTTATTAATCATCCACGCGTGGCCAAGCACGCCGTTTCAATCAGCCCAATTAGCCGGCTTGTCAAATCAATAAACAATAGAAACGTTGTAAAATTCATTCGCCCCCGTGGATGAGGCGATTGTTGGGAAAAAAATGAAGCCCCCGGCTCGGTTGAATACTTTTTCTCTTTTTCTTTTTTTCCTGCCTCGATTCGTCTCTCTGATTGGATCGATGCCGACTTCCGGTCCGGTTCGATCTCTTTCCCTGGACATGGTTCTTTATTCAAGCTCGTGCCAGCCAGGCTCGAGCGTGCGTACGGTGTACCTATATATAGGCATATACATATATAAATATCCGTGTACGTGTCCCCGTGTACGTGTATCGTTCATATATTTTAATTCACGAAGATAACCGGTTTAACAGTAACAACAAACGACAACAGCGATCGCGATACGAGTGACTCGTATGATATAATGAACGAACGAACGAAGACGACAGCGACGGTACGATATCGGGTGTCGTAAGTATCGGATAATAGGCAACGCAGGTTTTTCGTAAATGGCGTATTTATAAACAGTCCTTCCCAGTATATCAGTATATCGGTATATCGTGCAATATCGCGCACCACGTGCACGTGCAATAAACGGTTGTTGTTGAAACGTACGTATGTACATACTACACAGTGACGTAGTAGTGCTTCGTCGTCCTTTTCTATTTCCTCGTCGTCATCCTCGGGATGATGCCTGGATGTCGTTTGACTTTTAATTGCGCGCGACCAGTCCACCGACGAGTGGAAGGAAGTTAAGCTTGCTCACGGTCGCTGAAGAGGATCGAAGGCGTATTATTCGTAGGAACCGGCAGAGCGTGCACAGAAGGAAGAACCGGAAGTGCCTTCGTTAAGCCGGCTCTAGTGATTTTCCCCTAGTCACTGCCTTGTCACACACATACACACGCGTATGCACATGTACACGAGAGCACACATTCTTTGTTTTTCGTCTCCCCCTCCCCCCCCCCCTTTTTGCACGACTATTCTCCTCTGACAGAAGTGCAGAACCGTTTTTCCACCGCACTTGCAGACTCAGTGATAATATCCCCTTTTTATTAGCATGGATTCGCGCTGTTCACTCGCATCGCGGTCCTTCCTCAGTTGGCTCGAGGGAGAGAGAGAGAGAGAGAGAGAGAAAGAGAGAGAGAGAGAGAGAGAGAGGGAACTTTCTATCGGTTGGCCATCCGCCAGGGCGCCGCGTTCCCTCAAATCTGAATTACAGAGCCCGCGATACGGTACGACGGCTCCTTTACAGCTGCGCTACTTGCTCGTTATTAGTTTTGCCCGATGTGTTCGACGTCAGGGAGATCTCCGTCACGCCTACGGACGTCTGCACCGCAGCCGTCAGCGCGCTCTGAAGAGGCATGCTCTCGCTGGTCAGCTCGCATCCCGTATCTAGAATGTACAAAATCATGCCCCAAATGAGGATTTTATCTTCCACTTCTGTGACAATATTAATACGCATAGTTGTAACTCGAATTGGGAACTTTTTTTTTTTTTTTTTTTTTTTTTTTGAAAAGCGGGTTTGCAAGCCTATGTAAATGTACGGGGCAGGGATTCACGAATTTACTAGCTAGTGTTTTTCTCGTAAATCTGAGAAAAGAATGAAAGAGGAAGAAATAATGGAGTATGAAGTTCTTTTGTATTTGGACTACTTGAAAGATAGTGCAGATAATGCAGAAGAATTTCATACACCATTATGTTGCTTATGAAAAACAATACTAGCCTTTCCTCTTTCGTTCTTTTCTCATACTTATCGTTTACCGAGAAAAACGCGAGCAAACTCTCGAACGTTCTGTATATATGTAGATGCACAGTAAGGAACACACGTAAACAACGATGAAAAATTGTCGATAATTTAAACTGATACAACTTCGTAAAAAAACAAGAATACATAACGATCCACTTGGTCTCGTTTTAAAGCGTAAAGCTTCTACTCTGACAGTCCTGAGTTCGTTTTTTCTTCTTTTCTCGAAGGTGACTTTATATCATTGCAGTTGGCTGGGAAAGTTAGCATATTTTTCCCTTGAACGTTGTAAGAATTCGAACGTCTGTAAAAACGTTAAAAAACTTTTCGTCACTAGATTCACTATCATTTTGAAGATTTAAAGAGATCGCATGCTCAATGTACTTTTTTTAAACTGAAGAATATAAGAAACCCTAACATTTCGTCATTTATTTTTCAATGTTTCAAGATCAATAAAATTATACAAGTTTTAAAAGATGGTAGAAAATTTCAATTTTCAAGATTTGCCATGGTAAATTTAGCTGTGAAAAAAGTTTTTCAGTATTTTTAAATTACATATTGTGTATAATATAGATCATACATTATATGTAAATAAACTAAAATATATTATATATATATACACATACATGTATAGTATATATATTTTTTTTAATGCAACGATACTCTTATAGATTACAGATGCAACTTTTTTTAAATGGAATAATTTGTTCTTTTTATAAATTTGGATCGAACCGTCTCAACAACCTGTGTAAAAAAGGTGTTAGTTTTGACAAAAATATTAAAAAAAATCAACAATTCGCGAGATATCTCAAATTTTTTCTTTATAAGTTTACTTTCAAATGTTATTGTATAAAGTTAACTAAAGTTGATACGCATATTTATCAAATGGTGTACGTATATTATAGCTTGAGATATATACCAATTGCCGAAACAATCACTTGTCTCAGATATACCAGCGTCTTCGCATAAGATGTAGACTGCATAAACTTTCGATCTCAATTGTTTATTAAAAACTCGCAGAACTCCGAACGTCGCCGTAACAATTAGTTCCGCTCACTAATTTAAGACGCTTTAATTTGCAACATTATCCGCCATGTTGTATATGGGATCGAGCGATTATTGTATACGGTGATGATATACGCTATGCTATTTAGTCGATGGAGCTTCTGAAAGTCGACAAGGAAGGTTTTAATGGCAAAGTGGAGTACCATTTACGATCGGCTAGGGTTATTAGGTTGAATATCGTTTTCAGAGGAGGATGTTACGACAGCTGGCGTGAAATTTATTGACCGTTAAAGCTCCATTAACGCTCCCGGTAACGCCTCGCTCTCCACTCTCCTCGCCCGCTTTAAAGACGGAAAACGTCATTTCGGTATAAGTGGTAAATTCATTTTAAGCGAACCGCCCTCTCTCTCTCTCTCTCTCTCTCTCTCTCTCTCGCTTTTCGTAAATCTTGCCGTTTGATTCGTGCGAGCAGTTGTCGTGCAGACGCGATTGCAGACAAAGCGTTGAACGAAAGAGAAACAAAACACGAAGGAAGGAAAGAAAGAAGGAGGGAGAAAAAAAGAGAAGAGAAAACTAGACGAGATTTGAATCGGAATTGACGTGCTTGTTTGCGAAAATCGCGGTAATTCCGCGGGGAACAACGACGCGGTGTCGTGTAATTAGGGGAAAGTTCAGGTATTTCGCAGTAGGTGCAATGAAAAGTCGGGTGGGCGCGGGCTCGCTTTCAGGAAAGCAGTTTAAACTTTCCCGAAACAGCACTCGGAAATGAAAATTTCCACTATTAGTTCGAAACTTAACTGCCGAAGTTGGAAAGAACAAACGCCGGGGCCGGCCATCGTACCGACCCTTCCACGATCATTCGATGTTTAAACCGCTTTAATTAGAATTGATATTTGTATAGGTGATTGCCTCCGGAAACGCTTCTTATTTTCTCGCGACTAATTTATATCTGTATAATTGTTCCTCGAAGGAACAATTCCTTCGCGAATAATTGAAATTTTGGAAAAGCAAAGTGTAGCATTCTTTAACATGATTTTAGCATTCTTCGACGTTCTGTCATGTTCGGGCACAATTTACTTGAGATAAAATAGAAAATAATGATTTGAAACAATGAATTATCTCGATCTTATTACTGTTATTTTTTAGGAATACCGTGATTTCTGCGAAAAGGTGAATTCTATTTAAAGTGATTTTTATTTGAAATTCAAACAAATCGTTTTTAAATGATTCCTTATTTGAGTTAATTTAGTTATTCAAATGAAATAACGAATAATCTGTGACGTTGTTGAAAATGTTGATATACTGGGTTTAGAAAGTATTTCAGGTTTTTATTTCAATGAAAATTTATTCAGATACAAAGTAGAAATTAAAATAAAGAGTTAAATAAAATGAAGTAATCTAGAGCAAAATTATTTTCATGTTCAAATAAAAACTAACGTAAGATTATTTTAAATAATATTTAACTAATAAGACAATTTATTCAGATATATTATCATTAAGATAATATATCTAATTCATCATTTGAGTAATAATGTCTATATATAATAATGTAACAATTATTAATAATAATATAATAAATAAATTAAATAAATTGATATCCGTATGTCCACACTTTCAAAACGTTATTTCATATATTTATTTTTCTGCTACTATATTCATATCACTAATTCAATACTTTAAAAATATCAAATGATCTATCTATAACATAACTTTTGAAGATATTAAATTAATTAGAATTGGAGAAATGAAATTAGTTAGACTTGACTAATAATCTATTTTTCTTGCAAGCAAACGAATTTTTTCTCATGGAAGGTCGAACTGATCGACACTAAAACTGCTAAATGTATCGAAATGATACATTTCAGATTTCGTTGTTTTATAATCGTCAAATATATTATAATCGCTTTCAGTAAGATTTACTTTTCCAGTAAGATGCACTTCCACTAACACGAATTTTTTACAGTGTAGAAATTTCTAAGAAAAAAATACTCGACAAAATATGGGGCGATTTTTGACCCAGACAGGACGAAATGGAAAAAAATACGTCCGCCGAGAACGCGTGTAGAGTTTTCTGTCGCCACGTGACCATTGCTTGTCGATATTAATAGTAAAAATACTCTATATCGCGGAAAAAAGAATTTTAATCTGTCAAACAACAGAAAAATTTTCCAAAGAAAATACTTCTTACGATTATTTCGCTTTAAAAAAAAGAAATCCATTTGTACTTCTCTATATTTTTTCTATATTTGTCTGATTTAAAAAGAAAAAGAAAAGTAAGAGAAAAAGGAGAAACAAACGATTAAACCGTCGAGTAAAACCTATCGCAAACAATACAGTGAAAAGGTCGAGAGAGGGTGGAAAAGTCGGGAAGATTGACAGCGATGTCGAAGCCGGTGCTAAAATGGCCCGGTATAAAGAGGAAAGGGATCTAAAATTACGGTCGTATCGGTCCAGACACGTGAAACAAGAGTAGCGCGGACGTATCGATTGTTTGCGGTTAAAAAAAAGAAGCGGTTAAAGAAGACCGTTGATGGAAAAGAGTTAAAAGGCGGAGAAGAGAGGAAGGGAAAAGAGAAAAAAAAACAAGAGAGGGATAAAAGGAAAGTTTAAAAAAAGAAAAAAGAAAAAGAAGAGAGAAATGTTGTTATTCCCTGGCGTTGAGATACTGATCGATGGTGCGAACAGGGGCGAGTTCAACTATCCCCGGAGAGAGATCGAAAAATGTCGATCGTAATTAGCGTTAAGAGGTTCGATCGCGGCAATGGCATATTTCCCCTTATGGAATATTAGCTGCGTGTTTCGGCTCTTCTGGTAACGAACGGATAATTAGTACGCAGTTAATAATACATTCCGGCTGATCGATCCGGCAAGAAGCAGCCTTGATTTTAGGTTGCGTGAGAGCCAGTCGGTGGCCATCAACGACCGGCTCCTTTGGCCACAAAATCGGAGATCTTGCTCTGGCTAACGCCAGAATGCCCGATGAAAATTGCGGTGGTATTTTAGAAACGAGCAAATTCAACGTATTTGTTCATGCGTCGGACTATAGTTCACTGTGAATATTTCCATTCGTAATATCGTGATACTAACTACATTTGCAAGAAAGGAAAGTACCTATATAGTTCTAAAATCGAGAAACAGACAATTCTTTTTTTTTTGTATAAAATTCACTCCTCTGTAAATGATTAAAAATTGGTGATCTAGTTGTTTTGACATTAATAATCTACACAGATCAATTACCGTTGTTTTCTACGTGATCAACGAGCATTCTGATATTTATGAAAGGGAGGCGTACATGCGTACGTTTGTGAAATTATTACGACCGAACGAGGAGACACGAGTCGTCACGAGTAGAATCGATCCTTCGCTAGTCAGCAGTCTGTCCAACGAATTTTCAATGCGGACTGCGAAACATTCGCCACTTAAATCCTTTGAAAATTTAATACTCTGTAATATCCGGTAGGACAGGGAGAGCAAAGGGGTTGCAACAGCGAACGCCAGCTACCCACCCACCGCCTAACGATTCTCGCGAAATTCCATGTAAATTGCAGCCACAGAAGTACCGTGGCTGTACGCCATGTCGCGATGAAATGATTTTCTCTGATCGTGCGATTCATTAGGAAACCGACATGGAAGATTGACAGAGAGCCGCGAGAAAGGTTAATTGTCGCGCAGTGCGCGCCAGTGGAAAATATATCTCTTTTTGAAAATGAAATTAATCTTTCTCGAGATTGCTGCGCGTTGTTGTAGAGAATATTTCTTTATTTTTAAATAAAATTTTCAGAAATATTAGTAAGTTCGTATGTGGGAGAGAACAGTAAGGCAAGATTTCAAAATCTTTTAAATGTAGAAATGTAAAGTGTTCTTTACGCGTACAATATATTCTTACAACACTTGCTGTTTTTTGTTTTTTATTTAATGGTTTCATTTTGAGTATGTGTATTACTGTGTATTACTGTGTATCGTGTATTGAGTATATTATTACTGTTTCACTATTTTTGTTAATGATTAATTTTCGGGAGTTCTGCAAATTTAACAATGAATTCTAATTTCCTTCTTTTTACAATATCATTAATAAAGCGGCAGTAAATAACAATTTTTCGGAAATTTTCGAAACAAGAAAAATAATGTGCATCGCGACAAAAATTTAAAACATGATTAGTTTTCATTAATATCTAGAACATTAATTAACCAATTTCGTTAATGTTACAAAGCATGAAAAATGTATTTTATCTTCGAAATAACAACTGAGTATCTTGCACGAAGATCTCAGCAATTTTTCAAGATAAGACTTGAAAACCGAAAGGATGAAAAATAACAGAATTAAAGTAGCTCCGACAAATACTAGATGATACATCATTTATCGATAAATATAACAAAGTCTCTATGTTTCAACGTTACGTGTGAAAAAAACAACGAATTTTTCGTTATTTCATAAACGTAGAAAGAACAAAATTCTTCAAGAACCATTTATAATTATCAATTTGAAATGTAACGTAAAGTGCAATTTACCAAACTCGTTACTTGTTCTGCGGACGCTTTCTCCCAGGACGGCATTCTTCAATTTTCGCGCTCTAAATTTTACTAAAAGAACATACACGCGTTTCAGAGCAATCACGAAAGTAAGAAAAATTTGCAACCTGTCGCCGGCGTTTGGAGATCCCAGCGCCAAGCACGATTTCAATTTAACTTTCCAAAGATCAGTGGACCCGACGGATGACCAGCTTGCTTTACATCCCGTGAAAACTTTCGCGTCTCGTGAATATACCGGCGCGAGAATCCCTCGACAGAAACGGTACGAACGGCCACGATCCTTTTCGCCCTCGTTCTCCCTCACGCGCTACTCTTAAGCGCGAGAAACCCGAAGATACTCCGAGAGGCAGAGATAAATGGACGTGACTGCGCCAGATCCAAGAATTAACTTAATAATTTAGCGCAGCATGAACAATTCCGGCCATTATCGTTCCCTCGGCCGTAATCCTCGGTGATTACACGCCGCCTGGCTTGTGTAACTAGCCTGTAATTACAATAGACAGTGGTAATGGGGGGAATCGATTTCCATACGGAAATTGAACGAGGGTCGATTGGTCGATCCACCGTCGGCAATCGGATCGGTATTAAGTATTACAGCCGGAAAATATTCACTTGAAGAGCACGATGGCTCGCGTAATTTCGCATATAAATAAATAAATAAATAAATATATATATATATATATATATATATATTCGCATTCCACACGTTTCGCATATATATATAATTTTCAAAATCTACAGCTGAGTACTCAGCTAGAGTAACTACATAAGAGTTCATCTCTATTATCGGTAGAACTATCACACTCTTCGTCGTTTCTTATTATTCTGATATGATTCCTTTTGAATTGTACCGAAGCATCGTCCGGTGTCTGCGGAGTGTTGCTATCGTTATTAGATGATCGGATGACGATCAGGAAATAGCGATCAGGAAGCGCATCCGCGCAAACGTTATTCGCAAAATTATTCCCCTCTACCGTAAGGGTGTCTTTCAAATGATTAATGAAAAGAAAATATATAACCTGATAAAAAATTTGAAACGAGGATACCGATAATTTTGATTGAGAAAAAACTGAATAATCAGTTTCTTATCAGATTGCAAATGTTATTGCAAATTTAATATTGCTATACTAACTATATTCAGCGATATTATTATAGCTCGGACAATGTTCATATATTTATTAGGCAAATGAAAATTGCATTCAGCCATCTGGTGTGTGTTATAGTCACGTGGCCAGCAAGGGCGCCAGTTTTGAATTAACATAGGACTACGTTGCCAAATATTCAGTTAACGTAAATTTAACACTAGAACTACCAAGGACTAAAATTTCCCTCAGAGATCGAAGTGAATAAAATAAAAAAAAACTGTAAACTACAATAGAATACAAGCTTTTATTCGTGTATTTTATAAAAAATTATTTAAATCTCTAAAAATACATCTATAATGTATTATAAATATATCTTTCATATTTACAATATATCTAACGAAAATTATGAATTTAGTCATTTTGATAATATAACATAATATGATTTTCCATTTTTCAAATAAAGCAAAGCGTAGAAGACCTTGATGCTCGGGACTCGAAGTTCAAAACATAAACAATGAAAACGCATATAAACGATAATTCATGGACAATTTGATGAACTTTAACGGAAATTTTTATTCATTTTGGATAATATTTGATATACAATTCATATATATTTGAGATACAATTCGTAATACGTGATTTCGTAATTATTTGGAATACAAAGGTGAAAATGGAAAAGATTAAATCAATTAATATTTTATTTGAATATCTACACGTGTACTGTCAAATGGATGTATTAAGTTGTCTCAAAAATGTCTTTCGCTTTCTGTACACAGCTGTTTTATCTGGCAATGTTTATACAAACATGAAATCTAATTCATCAGATATTGTAGTCTTTATCTTCAGTCATCCTTTAGCTGTCGTAGGATACGTTTCGTTTGCGTTGAAGTCTTATATACGCCCTTTCATAAGCCTTTAAGTGTGGAAAATCAAAGAAAACATTTCCGACATATAATGCTGCCTCGTTTTAAAAAAAGGTAACATTGTATGGATACCGCGACTGAGATTTGCACACATGTGGAAGCTACAAGTGTTCAGACAGCTCGTAGTTGATTTAGGAGATTTAGAGCTGGTAATTTTCATCTGGAAGGTGAAGAACGCAGCGGCCGCCCATCCACTACGGTTATAAAATTAATTAAGGCCATGAAACCGGTTGATGAAAATCCGCAGTTGATGAAAATATATTGTTCGTGAATATTTTAAACATTCTCCAAAACAACGGTGCATAATAATCTTACAAAGATCAGCTACGCCAATCGCTCTGAAGTATGAGTTCTGCATCAGTTGACAGCGATCTCCTTAACTTTATTTCGACGTGTGATTTGCTTCTTCGACGAAACGAGAAAGATCCATTTTTGTAGAGATTGGTTACTGGGGATGAAAGGTGGATTCTTTACGAGAATATTACACGTAAACGATCTTGGTCAAGAGACAAGAAATCATTAACGGTAGCAAAGTTTGATGTCCATTTGATGGGATTGGAAGGTGGTGTCATTTATTATGAACTGCTTCCACAAGGTGAAACAATCAATTCAGTGAAATACTGTTTCCAATTGGACAAATTGAAAGAAACAATTGCCATAAAACGAACAGAATTAACGAACAGACGACGTTTTCCAGCACCATAACGCCAGGCCTCATGTGTCTAACCGTCAGGAACAGATTTTTATCATTTGATCATTCTATTTCATACTTTCCGGATATGGCCTCGTGATTACATTCATTAAAAAATTCTCTTCGCAGTGAAAAATTTAATACAATAAATGACATAAAAATGCACCTAGAACGATATATTGCTAGCAAACCCCAGATGTTCTGGAAAGATGGCATTATGCGGCTTCTAGAGAGATGAAGAAAGGTAATAGAACAAAATGGATCATACATAATTCAATAAAATATAAAATAAAAAATGTTGCGCGTCTATTATTTCCTTGTAAAACGAAAGGAACTTTTGGGACAATTTAATATATTCTTGTATTAGATTATCAAATTCAAAATTTTTGTACTTCACTATATGTACCTCACTATATGTACTATATGTACTTATTGCTTTTTTCGAACGTTGACGCGCAATTTAAATGATTCAAAGCGAAATTTCGCACGCGTTTTTCGTGGTATAGTTTCTTTAACATACTTAGCTGTGAAATTTTTGAAATGCAATACAATTTGAAATATATAATAAATTAGATCTCTTTCCGTAGAAAAATGTACGAAATTTTATGTGGAAGAAGATACTTCGCGACAGACAGGTTTTTCTATCAAGACAACAAGTTTGTACACTGCTTTCGCATTTTCGAAAATTTGCTTTGGTGAAAAAAGGTCGCTTGAAATTGTTTTTTTTTTTAAATATTTAATTTAGAATTAATTTTGATTTTGAGTCTTTATTCTCCTGCAATTTCAATCATTTCTGAAAGAGTAGAGTCACCACAGTTTGAAATAAAATAATGCAATAGTCCGTTAGGTACAAATTACATAGGCATAAAAAAATGGTTTTAATCACGTTTTACGCAATGGTCGCTAGTTATTGTCAGTCGATTTCAGAAAAATGATACTTAAATTAGAGTGTGAAAGTTATGTGTTAAATTCAGGTATTAGTGGTATGTGTGAGAACTGTAGAGTGAGTTTGTTGGTGTTTTGCCATTTTTTAAATATAGGGCAACTGGTTAGGGTAGATAGCTTACTTTCTGATATGCCTGAGTTTAATTATAAGTAAGGCCGAGCAGGTTGACATAGTCTCTGGTCGCGTGTCCAACTTGTTTCAGGAAATCTAATTGAAGAATCGACAGTGGAATTGGTACAAATGAAGTATGCCACTTGATCTAAACCTAACTCGAAACGAATGTATTGCTCGAGCACGCACTTGCGAACGATCACTATGATCGATGGTTGTCCGTGTGTATTGAGCTTCAAGTTATTTTTTGATTTGCGATTAGAAAGACTCAAACTATGGAAGACCTGGGCAATCGCTATTGTTTAATAGATAATTACTAATTGCATTATTATATAGCTAAGCAATTAATTATATGGCAAGTATAATACGAGCTGATTGGCTACGATCTCGGTTAGATCTTTCTGTAGATGTACATATTCGTTAGATTAATGAAAAATAAATAAATAAATAAATGAAAAATAAATAATTTGACATGTCGGTAACTAATTTGTAAACGTATAGAAAATATTTTATCCGAATTTCTATGTTTTTCGTACAAAAATATTTTAGAAAACCTAGGATTAATATTTTTTCTACAAATGATTACATCTGTAAATGAAAGGGCTGTTCTTTTTTCTTCTCTTTAATTTCTCTCTTATATCGAATTTTTGATAAAATTTATTCGAGCTGACTGGTTCTTTAATATCTTATTAATATTAATATTAATTCTAGAATTTTAATTTATAAAAAATAACATATAAAAAAAACCTATCATAATGCCGTAAAACATGGATAGAACTCTTCTGATATATAGCAGAATGATTTCGGTTAGTTGCTAGCTTCGCATTTCGGTGTTAAAAAAAAATTTGACAACACTGCAATGGATTTCAAAAATCATGTTTCTGGCACCACTTGATCAACTTCGATCGTTTTACTTATGTAGTTCCCCAGTCTCAGCGTTTAAGCGTAGAGTTGCGCTATAAAATCACTGATCTTTTAGTACGTCTGTATTTCAGAGCACGGGGCATGAAATCCCATAACCACAGACGAGATACATGAATTTATATATCTCGTCTGTGCTTTCTATCTTTCTCTCGGCTCTCGGCCCCTTCTTCGTTCCGTTTCCTTCCCTTTGGTTTTCCAGCGATCGGTCGTGAAATTTCCGAAGCCGATCTTCGAAGATGTAAACGCGACGCCGACGCCGGAGGGAGGAAATTAGCGCCGAGCGTCGATTGTTTGCGATCTCCCTCGGCGCCGCCAGCTTCCCATCTCTTTCACTCGAGCACTTCGACGACAGTGGATGAAGCATAATGCGGAAAATTGAAATTTTACGTGTCGACCCTGCTCTCGATCGAGGGGTCCAACAAACCGGGATTTATATCCGGAGAATCGTGGTATAAACGACGATTCTTCAATCACGTTAGACGTTACTCCCCTTGATAAAACCCGACAAATAAAACCAAGGGTCGTGTCGCGCGCTCGTCGAGTTGGTTCAGTCGCTTCGCGTTGTCTCGAGGTCCGATCGTAATGGGAAATAATGAGTGGGATTCGTTTTAGGGGATTCAAGATCATTTTCTGAATCATTGTAGCTAGAAATGATACAAAGTTGGTCAATAGTTACTATTTACGTTTTCTTAATAATTGCAACGAGTAATTATAAAGATATAGAATATCGATCAGAATCGTTTTACGTCAACTCAGAAGTAGTTTTTCTTCTCTTTTGTAGCACGTACAATTAATAATTGATTGCTGATAATAATTGCTATTAACAGATCTTAAATTCCAATTACTTTTGAATTTTTCATTTTTAGCTGCTGAATTATCTAACTTTGTTGCTATAAGTAACTCTGTTATATTCTTTTTGTGTTTCACACTCATTAAAGCTCTTTTTTTAAATATCTTGGACATATTGCCATATAAGAATGCGTATTTTCATTAATTTCGTTTGTTGTTTCAGCTTTTAGAAAAATTATGTCTCCGTCATTATATATATATATATATATATTTATTTATTTATTTATTGTTTTCGCGTATAGAATAACTTTTGGTTCATTAACTTCTTTTCATATTCGATGTGTAATCAGTCTTTACATATTTTCAAACTCGATGTTTTCAAAAACAAAGTTTCCGACGAAAAAATTTTATTCGATATTCTTTTCATATCTTTTTAGAAGAAGTTAAAATGAGAAAATATTCTTTTATGAGAAATTGCAATTTATACATATATATATATATATATATATAATTTTCAGATCCTATATATTTTAGTATGAATATGGTAGATCCTATATATTAAGTATGAACACGTTACACGCATTAAATAAAAATAAATTTGTCATATTTCGTTACAAGTGTTATTTTATGTAGAAAAGGACGTTATTATAAAAGGCAGTAACAATTTAAAAAAGATTAAGAAAATCAGTTTTATATGACATATATATGGAAACAAATATCAATACAAAAAAAAATATCCTAAATCTCCATTATTTATTATCAATCAATTCATTATCAATCTCCGAATATTTCAATATCCAAATTATAATATAACACAATAACTTTCTTGCATAATACACTATTTTATATATCAACGCATTATTTACACTATTATATTTTACTTATAGTACAGTACAATAGTACATGTTACTATTTTATTATATATAAAAAGAACTTATTAAAACACGATATATATATATATATATATATATATATATATAATTCATAAGTAATGAAATAAATATTAGAATAAATAAAAATAAATATATAATTTAATATCGGAAACGTTAACTATCATTCAAAAATTCCATTAACCGATGGTTTTTGTCTTCTCATTAGACTGGTGATATTATTTGACGGTTAAGAAACAGCGAATGTCGCAAATTTATTTTATTAAGAAAATTTAGTTTCAATACTCTAATGTACTAATAAAGAAACTATTACAGTAAATATATAACGCTATCCTACGAAGATATTTCAGATATTATAATAAATTGTATTTAATAATTTCAAAATCACAAGCAAAATGTGCTATGAAAACGAAAAATCACGAAAAATGAACATTCCTCGTTTCCTCCTCTTACCTCCTGTTGATAAATCTCACAGATTTATGTTAATTTTCGTGACTAATCGTGTCAGTCAATTTTATTGTTATTACACACCAGTAATTGGTGATTAACACCTTAACACCTGTTTCATTTTACGACGTCGGCTGTATTTTGGCCGAGACTATATGATCCTAGCTACGGTTGTATAGATCAGTCGGTGTTACTACTTTAATGTGCTTTAATTTACAAACTCTATATATCGTTTCCATCAGCTTTATTACAAAGCACCGTCAATACATATAAGAAGCTAACTCTTTAATCTGTGTGTCACGTCGTAAAATTTAACGTTGAAATGAAATTTAACCGTCGTAAAAAAAAAGAAGGAAATTGAAACATGCGCAAATGTATAAAACATATTTACGAGGTTTAAAAATACGCTCAAGAATGTGGGTTTATAATAAATTCGTGACACATATCCGACCAGTAAGATTCTTAAAATAAGTCGGGAAGATTCAAAACAAGATCAAGGTCGAGAGATTGCATTAGAGATTATTTCATTCTCGAGAAAATATCGGATTTGAAAATTAATCGAGTACACGCGTACCGAGCTAAATCTTAATTGAATCAGAACTTTATTTTTCTTTATTATTCTTCATTAGCTCAATCGAGAAACTTTCACATTTTCTTGTGCGTAGAACAACTGCCTCTTGATTGTCTGTTTCTGTTTCGTTAGGAATTCAAGAACTTCAAAGCACACTGGCTTGAGCTTTCAAGTTTTCAAAGACAATTTTCTTGAATGTAAGTCTCTGGCCGCAATTTTGTTATTCTTCCCGACCTCGATCTTATTTTGAATCTTCCGTAGAGAATCTTCTCGACTTTATTTGTTCGTGATGTGAGTTTAAATTCACAATATGTATGTGCGTATGTCACACTCAAAATGCTAAATGAGCGTAAAAAACGACCAAGACGCGTTCTGGTCTTAAAGAAAGATCCAAATCTAATTATAATTTAACTAAAAATAAGTTTGGGTCAAGTTAGACGTTTTATAAGATGGGAAGAGGCATTATGAAATAATACCATAATGCGTTCTGGTCAATTTCTTTAACAGCCATGACACCAATTTCGCATCGTGGTATTTTTTAATCATTCGCGGACTTCATTTATATCCTCAAATTTCACTCTTGAATTCCTTCGAAGTGAACTTTCATTTTTGCTAATTATTTCTTCGAAATTTTTAATACAAAGGCCGAGTGTATATTAAAATAGAGATTTCAATGAATATCTTAGAATATTTTTTAGATTTCTCTCAAAAGTAAAAGATAATAAAAAAGATAATAAAAAAAGATTGGTCATTTAGACAAACCACCCGCGGAGGGTTAACAAGTTGTCAGAACAAGTTGTAGTTGTTCAAAAACAATTTCGCGTTGTGATCATTTCTCTAAAGCCATCACGCGTTCTTTTTCGCTCATTGAGCGTTTTCGGTCTTTAAACCTAACATACTATATAAAATATTCAGAGTGGAGTCCATTATGATATTTAATAGATGTAAAAAGAATTCTGTTTAAATGTTATTTCTTTAGTGGTGTTCACGAAAATATTTGGTGACTTTACACAAAATATTGTTAAAACATTTGTACTGTTTCTTTTATTTTGTTATAGTTAGTTGATCAAAATAATTGAAATAATTTTTAACCATTTTTCCATAGGATTTTTTCATTCTTTTTTTTTTTCTTTTCTCTGAAGCTAAATCACACAGTCTTTCATCATATTTTATTTCATTATTGTACTATTATTATATCTCATTATTATATTAGAGATTAATATAGTGTTTCATGATGTACAAGTCTGATCCTCCTGTGCAAATTTCAAGATTGAAATTTAGAGATGACTTTAAGGTGAAGTTTAAGTTGAAGTTTATTTAAATTCAATAATTGTATTTTATCCTAATTATTGCTACGATACGTCAGAAATTTCATTGCATACTTTATAACACATATTGTAAAATATTAATTATTGATTAACTTCATTTATACATATATATACAAAAAATTTTCTAGGATCTGCGTTAGAAAATAATAAATATAATTTTGTACTAAGTTTTATAGTATTGATTGGAAATATTTGCGCCATGATAAAGAAATGCAACCATTATAGTTTTTAATTCCGTAATCCTTCTTATGTGGTCAATGAAACTAATGAAATATATGCAAATATCTATATATTTACCTTTATATCTACCTTTTTTTTATCATCTAAAAATTATCTATTCAAAGGTGATGTAAATTGAAATCAAACTAAGAAATAATCGAGCAAACTAGAAGTCGAGGTAAACAATATCCGAGTAAATCAAAAAATACAGTACCCTGTGTCGAAGAATATTTTTACCTGTAAATTTGATTATATCCTTTTATTATAAATTTTAAATCACTCAGAATGTCGACATTGGCAATATATAGCTCAACGAAATCAACGAGGTGCGCCTTCCTTTTTTTTTTTTTTGAAATTCTGGGACAGTTATATATATCTCTCAGCCAGGCGGTTATTTTAATCAACAGCGAAAGAGTTGATCCACGAAGTTCTTTCATAAGGGCTCGGATCATAAGACGGCCCAGAGACGAAACAATGTTTTCCTCGGCGAGGACTGTTGTTTTGCCGTGATAGACGCTTGAGGATCCAACAAATTGATCGACTTCGTGTCGCGATGAAGTGTGGAGTACAAAGAAAATACGGCCGAGAGAGTGGATGAGGCCGTGGGCGGTACAAGGTGTTGGCAGCGAGCCGAGTTTCACTACCGTGTTTCGAGGCTTCGTAATTTGCGATCGAGTCAGCGGATTCGGGGGGCATTATTAGCCGCCTTTATCATCCCGGGCTGATTCGAACCGAGAGGCGAAAGTTCGCTTCTTTTAAAATGGAACACCGCGTATATTATATTTCGCGCGACTCAATCGATCGTCTATGCTCAAGTAGAACTGTTTCGCCTACTGTTTATAGGCTTCGGTGGATTCCAAGTCTGAATTTTTTTTTGGTAATTATTAGACTGCGGATTTGTATGTATTTTTGTTAAATTTTTATAGAATAACAGATAAAATAATTAAAAGAATGAAATCTAAGTGGAAAATTTTAATGTTTCTTCTGCGTGTTATTTCTTTGAATATTTCATATATTTTATACATACTGTGCTCTCAGATTATCTATAAATGCATAGAAATCCGTAATTTAATAATTATTTACAAAAGGGGAGCCATCTCCGATTTTAGTGATTTTTTTTTAAATGTATCGTCAAGATTATCACCCTAAGTAGTATGGTGAAAGTTTTAGATAGTGGTCATTGTTTATTAACATTACAACAACTGGCCTCCGATACGTATCAAAATATTTTATAAATTAGATAATTAGATTTATATGTAGAATTAGATTTAGATTTATAGATAACGAAATAAATAGATTTATACAATTATACGTTTCTGTCTAGATAGAAATCAAGATTAATTTTGACAAAAATATCGAAATTTTTTAAGCAATTGACAAAAAAAGTCTGAAGTTCATCGTATTGACAGGTTTGATTATTTTAGTGTAAAAATGTTATTGTCAAAAAAAATGTACTCAACAATACATAATTTTCCAGACAATACTTATCTTACATTAGTATTCAAACGCTAAATATTTAAACTATTAAAGTTTCGTAAAAATAAATCATAAACCGACACTTATTTTGAAGTTTGAAGCTTCCGTTTCCAAAATACATGGTTCATTTTAAAACTTTAAAAAAATTTTAGCATCACATAACGACGTGTAAGGTGATATTTTTTTTTTCTAAAAAATTGTAAAAATTTAAACATGTGTAAAAACATTAAAAAATTTCAACCATTCCGACGATGTAAAATTATTTTCGAAAGAAACGAACTGACGGCTGTCATTTAAAATGAGACCAAATGGATCGTTATATAATCCTTCTTTACAAAGTTATATCAGTTTAAATTCTCGACAATTTTTCATTGTCATTGGTGCAATTATGCACTTCAGTGTGTATATATATTTATGTTAGAAATTAAAGACTGTTCCATTCTTTGAATTATTTTCGACCCAATGATATTTTGCTATCAATATCTTTTATGCATCGTTGGACAATTATAAAAGCCCACATGAAATGAGATGCAAAACAATTTTTCGTTAATTGAAATTAGACAAACATTTTTAAACAGTTTACTATATTATTTATTTAAAAACTCAGTATGTTATCTGTGATATATTTATTATATTTGACGTGAAGATAAGAAAGTGCAAAATACAATGTCACAAAAATTGGTCACAAAATTTCGTCCCAAGATTTTTATCGAAATTTCCTTAAATTTCTTTTTAAATAGAAAATTAGTATATTAAACTGATGTAATAAACAAATGTTCCGAGATAGAGTATCTACGTCTTTGATTTCTTTTGAAAAGTCAAATGCACAAAATCCGGTATGGAACTAACTGTGTACCAGAGTAAAAAGTTGACTTTAGTCACTTTTGTGCTCAGAATTACGCTACTCCTATTTTTATTCAGATTATATCCGAGTTCTGCGTTATAGTTCTCTATGTGAAAAGCGATAAACTTTCGTCTAACTTTTAAACTTTACTTTTACGTCAGCTTCATAGAGAAAGTACAGTCGGATCTTCAACTTGTTTTGTTAGTCAAGTATTACAAGTTAACAGAGATATGTAGAATAACTATTCCGCATATTTCAGAATAACATAAGAAAACGGTATAATTAGCAATGTAGATAGTGATTCATGCGTTGATTTCGTGTCTCTCTGACTTTTGAAATATTAAAGTTGCGTTGAAACCAGAAAGCCGGGTCAATATTCATAAAACACTTTCAATTTTTTCCCTTTATAATACAAACACTAAATATTACTGAATATTACTAGATATTACTAGATATGATCAAAGAACATATGATGTTATGAATGATGTCAAAGAATACGTGCAATCAAAGTACAAGAGGGGATTAAAATTAAGACTGCATACGTTAACAAATCAATCTTTACCGTTGATAGAAGTCGCTATGAAATTGTATTATCGTTAAAATATTTTCATATTAAATTATTATGCGAACAATGATTATAAATTTATTGCGAAACATTCGGGCCTTCAGATTTTTAGTAGAAACACGCACGATGTCGGAAAATCGCAAGTGTCCCCGACTTTTTGGCTATAGACTGCACTGTTGAAGTGAAATGTCGAGTTCAAGATCAGTGCTGTTTTTCAATATTCTTCGATACAAGTCTATACTCACATTTGGTAATGGAGGAAGTGCCCGCGCTGCTACCTTGCTTCTTCGACTTGTCACCCATGGTGACCTTCCTGCGGATGTTCTTGTCCGGTTGAAAGACGATGATGTACACCTTAGGAGAGTACAGACAAACGAGCGTCACCGTGGCGCTCAGGCTGATTGCCACGCAGAGCGTGGTGATCTGGGTCTCGTGCGCGTTTCCGGTCCCGAAGTAAATCGGCACGAACGCCAGCCAGATGATGCAGGTGGTGTACATGGTGAAGCCGATGAACTTGCTCTCGTTGAAGTTCTCCGGTATTTTCCGCGTCTTCACCGCGTACACCGTCGAGATCAGGATCAGCAACGCGTTGTACAACTGAGAGAAGAGGAAACTCATGTCCTGTATGTTGCACTTGAGGATCACCTGCTTCCGGTCTGGATAGGAGAACCTTGTCCCCGGTGGTTCGATGATCATCCACACTAGGGTCAAAACTATCTGATCCCGTGAAAACAGAGATAGACAACGCGATTAGAATTTTTCGAAATATAGCTTTCTTTTCGAGCGTTGTTTTCCAAATTGTACCGTTAGGTGCAAGAAAAGATTTGGGTGACCTTTTTTTTTGGAGTGAAATACTTGGCCCCGTAATCGCATACGACGAAATATCTCGTCGTGCCGAGAGAGAGAGAAAGATATATGTTTCATATATAGATTGGAACAAAAGTTCCTCTTTCCATCTATTTTTTTTTTTTTTTTTAAATAAAACATTGAAATATAAAGAAAAAACTAATTTTATTAATTTCAAATTAGATTTAAACATGATTTTTTCATTATGTTTTAAAAATTATTTCCTTCAAATGTTGACCAACAGAGTATATTTTTGCATTCGCAAATTACGGATTTATTTTAATAGGAAATGATTTTTGGCCCATCCTGTTATATCGCAAATGTAGCTATATTTTCAACATCGGCGCGAAAAAATTACAACACAGATCCTGTGTTATTTTAAAGGCGTCTTTTAAATTTCATTTTTTTTTTTCTTTAAAATTAAGTTGCAGCAAATTAACGTTGATTGACTGATTCTTATCCTTCTGATGATGTATTCCAGTCAAACAGTAATTAACTTGAATTTATTACGATTTGCATAGATGTATCAAATATTTAATTTGTTTTTTGGTTAACCGTAAGTTAACCAAAGATTGTCTGTTTTCTTAGTTTTGTAATTACCAGTAGATTTATTGCAGCTCAAATAAGTCGACGAAGGAAGCTGATTTTTCATTATTATATATTTTCTTCAAATATTGTGTATATATGAGGTGTGTCTAGAAAGTAATGAGACAGATTGTGATCAACGTTGCGATGCTATTTAAGACGTATATTTCTATTCTACTTTCAATATTAATTTCAACTCGATTCAGCTAGTATCTTAATCTTAAGCTAGTATCTTAGTGTATCTTAATGATTCATTATGGAACATCGAGCTCAATCGTTAAATAACTTTTGACAGAAAAAACTCATTCAAATTCGAATCCATGTGATTTTCCTCTCCAAAAATCAGAAGATATGTATTTCAAGAGACATCATTTTGGAATCATGAACAACATCTGAATGACTATAACAGATCAAAAGCAGTGTCGGTAGAAGAATTTCAGCAATGTTTTCAGGAAAGAGAACATCGCTTCCGGTGATATGTAGCTTCTCAAAGGAACTGTTTTGAAGGAGATAACGTATATATTTTTCATTAAATGGTATAGAAACATTTTTACAAAATCAATTTCATTACCTTTTAGACATACCATGCACGTATGTATATAATAATTATATTATTACCGTTTTCAGCGAGCTTATTTTTCGATTTATTAAAAATGTACTACATTACTCAGATTGTGTTAATGGAACTATTAAGAAGAAATATTAAAGTTTTTAATATTATGAACAGTCTTGCAATAATTTCATCAAATATTTCATTTCTCAAAAGCATTTCCTTCGAAGTTATTTTTTGTCACTGAGGCATCCTATCTTGCATCCAATAGTACAATTTCGTCATTTTATTAGTGAATTGAAACACGATCTACGTATATGATTATTTTATTAAACTTTGAATATTCAAGCGAAAACGAATGTAACGACGAAAATGTTACGATTCCTCGAAATTTTTATCGTCTGAGCGTCTAATATTCAAAGTTTAACAAACCGACGAAACAAAAATCGTACGTCAAGTTTTTAGAAATCGTTGTAAAATGGAAACTCCAATCTTCAAATGCAGATTCTCAGTCGTGGAAAAATTTTTTTCAATTTTTACTCACTATGACAATCTATAGCTATATTTCTTCCGGAAGAAAACTTGAAACATTTCACAATAAAATGAATACGATGAATGTTGAAAGTAAAAGCTTCGAGTTTTAAAATAAATCCAGACTTATTGTCGTACGTTTCTCTTTACGAGATTACGATAGTTCAAATATTTAGCGTTCGAATATTAAGCTGTAAATGGATTAATGCACAGAGATAATTCATGTATTGTAATAGGAGCACAGCTAGAATTCAGATAGTCAAGCACTACTAGAATTTTAATATAAACGAAGTTCACGCAAACATTAAACTGTATTTAATATATGGTTTTGGCAATATATGTCAAAGGCATAAAAATCAATGAGAAACATTAACACGTTCATTGCACACAATATGAAAAGATCAGCGGGATGGTTTGAATTAAAAAGAAAAAAGAAATAAATAATAAAAATATGTTAAAATATATTTTCGATTCTCTTCGTATATAATGTTAAATATAAAAATTTGAGGCAATATATATACAAAATAAACATATATATAGAAAATATTTATTTAGTGAAATCAAAATAAATCAATTTACTTAATTTGGAGAAGTTGCTCTGAAACATTTTGATACACGTGTATAATATCTTCGTTGTGATTGTTAATTAAAAGTTTGTATGTTGTTTCGTCATGCAATTATGTATTATTATCCTATGTCTTTCATTTCTTTATCCCTGCTATTTTCATTGTAAATTTAACGATTTACAGTTTATATGAAATAAATGTATAAAATATTGCGATATAGAGACAAATTTTGTATGAAAAATATTACTTTCGTTTTCGTATTTGATAGAAACAGAGAAAAGGAGAAAGATTCAACGATCATTACGTAATTTAATGTGCCTAGTTTTTAACTTTTTAAAAATTGTTTTTTCATATTTTTTATACTTTTTTAATATATGTTTACATATTTGATGTTTTCTTTTTTTTTTGTTTGAAAATATAGTTTCTCAGAATTACACCAGTAAAAACATATTTTCTAATTCTTTAAATTGACAAAGTTATGAAGGTTATAAGCTTAAAAAAGACAGTACGCAATCTGTCATATGTAAGCTCGTTTTTCTTAGAATCACATTTTCTGAAATACGATATCTCAAGTTCCAGTTGACCGGTTGACTCTAAATTTTGCATACATCTTCTGTATGGAAGGATCACGCTATCACACGAACCATAGGATGATTGAAAATGTATTTTTTCTGTTTTTACTTATTCAGTTTGTGGAAAACAAACAAAAAAAAAAAGATTGAAGAGACTTGACATTCAAACTTCAACCAACATTTTTTATGTCATATTCTCGTTTGTACCGTAATCACATTCGATGCTCATAATGACAAAGAATTTCTTTAGCTTTTGCAGTTCAGTTTCAGATAAATAGGATATCGGAATTATGTCAAGTAAGAAATATATTTAGTAAGGCGCATACTTTTTAGAGGATGCAGTAAATGATTTTTAGTTTCATTAATTTTAATTTTAATTACGTAAACTTAATGTTTTATCACAACATGTTATAATTATCTATAATAATAATATATTGTTATAAATATAATATAGTAACTCATAAAGTTTGCTTAAGTGGCAAAATTAAAATTATATTACACAGTAATTTATTAAAATCTATACGATATAATTTTAATTTTATCATTTCGAAAGAAATTATATAAAAAAATTATATTCTCGAGACAGATGCATGGAGGTACTCATTTGAAACTCCTGTTTAAAAACTCTTCGAAAAAAGTAGCAGGAAAAATCACTTTCTAGACTCTAGACTAGACTAAATATCCAATAAGTTGATATAATTAAAAGTCGAAGGCGAGTGTTTCCTGGCAATGTGTGTCCCATTGTTGGTGAAACGTCGCGCGATAAGAAAATACGCGTCCGTTATCGTCGCAATGAACGTGTCAATCGATGATAATCGAAATCAACAGGCCGACACGTCGACATAGACAGCATGCAACACGTCTCTTTCTCTCACCTGCAACGCGATCAGGGCGGCCGCGATGCAGACTTGAGACGCAGGACTGATATACCTTGGCCTAACAGCCGTCCTCGAGGCAGAGTCGAAGATCCTGGCGATCCGGTTCGTCTTGGTCAACAGTGCCCCGTAAACCGCGCTGAAACTCACCCCAACGCCGAATCTCTGCAGGATGCAGGTGACGGTGGTGGGCGTTGCCAGCAGCAGGAACGTGTTCAAGTAACAGACGAGCACTCCGGCCAGCAGAATGATCGTCAGCTCGCGTCCCGAGGCCCTGACCACCGGCGTGTCTCTATGGTGGAACAGTAGACAAGCGACCGCGAGAGTGGCCACAATTCCAAGGCACGAGATCACCGCCGGGGCGATCGCGAACGCGCTGTTCCACCTGATGTGATTGATTGGCAGCTCGTAGCAGCCCCTCTTGTCGTCGTGCGGCCATTTGCCCGGGCCACAATCCACGCAGGTGTACTCGTCGTAGACGTACTCGTACTCCTCGCACTGGTCGCACACCCAGCAACAAGTGTCACCCTGTTGCTTCTTTATCATACCTGGCTGGCAGGGTAGCGAGCACGCCGAGATCGGTATGTCCTTGGTGCCTCGTGCCCAGACCAGCTCCTCCGTGCGAATATCCAACGAGTTGAACCATTTTCCTACCACCTGCTCGACAGACCAGTCGTTGTCCATCGTTATCGATCGCGGTCGAGCGTGTGCCCTGTGATGTGTCTTCGACGTCGAGGCACCGCGCCGATGACACACGGCCGAACCCGCCACGTCAACACCGCGGACGTCTGTAAGATCCGTGTGTCCTATCTGTCACACGGCCGCGTGAAAATCCGACGGATTTTTGAAAAATAGCCGACGGCCGAGCGAAACGCTCTGGTTCCCGACGCGTTGATCGACGTTTCAAATTTTCTGGCGAAGTCTATTGGACGGACAGTGAACGAGCGCACGATTTCAATTCTGGCTACTCGATTGCGTGCCTCGATGTTCTGACAGGGAACGTTTATAACGCTGAAAAACGTTCGTACCCTGGGGAGGAAATTTTTTTCATTTGCCCTGCGATCGATCGAGATGCACGTGTATACGTGCATACAGGTTGTCCCGTGCGAAGCTAACCACGACCATTGCTGTAGAGGAAAATGTTTCGAACAAAGAAACTTGAATTTTGTTTGAAACATTTGTTTCGAGGGGGAATCCCGTGAGATTTAATAATGACTTTGCTTAGAATAAAGATCATCTTGAAATCTCCGAAGCATGATCATCTAGACAAGTTCGTGATCACCGTAAGACACAACATAAATTTTATTTGAAACATTTTTTTCTATAGCGAGCAGTTCAAGAGAAAATTACGTGGACACCTTGTATATACAGAGTTAGTTTTGTCCCGGAAATGGTAAACGAGGAAAAAATGGTTTTTTCAAACCAACAACAATGGTTTTTTGCGACCAACACAGCAGTGTATAATAATTTTTTATGTTTGCAATATTTCTCACGAAATTAAAGTGACCTTTAATTTTTTATATAGAATGCTATTTTTTTTTTCTTTTTTTGGTTTGTCAAGATTCAATCGCATGGTAGTAAGTGATTCAAATTCCTTTAGAATTACGAAAGATCAGGAATGAGCGGTATATACACGACGCGGTATTTTTGGAAAATTTTTCGGACAAAACGCGAGTTTGATAATGAAATACGTGTACATGAAAATTGAAACACGATGGTGGAAATTTTTCCTCTTCTTTTTCCTTCCTCTCTCTCTCTTTGCTTTTTTTTCTCTCTGTCCTTTTTCTTTTCTAATAAACGGCCGACCATTTGGCGCGCAAACCGGGGCGCTCTTTGACGATTTAGAGTTACCTGTTCCGGCGGGCAAAAGTTATATGTTTCATCCTGTAAGTTGCATCCAGCGAGGCAGGAAGGCGGGCACGGCGAAGGTCACGTTGCAATTTACGTCCGGCGGCCACTTTATCGCTCGAAACATGACCGGCGCACCCGGTTCTACGGTTTGATTTACGATTTTTATCGAAAAACAATCGTTAATTGGATACGAGAGACGAGGGAGCCACGGTCTTGCGATTCACGTCGTTTCGTTTCGACTCGAGGTTTCAACGGTTCAACAAATTCGAGACCTGAGATCGAGGGATTTTGCAAGAACTGTCCCCGATAGTCGACGACAGTTTCTCCACGCACGGTAAAATTAACTCATTGAGTACATTTGACGGCTGGCACTCGTCATGCACTTGTTTTGCTTAAGTGCAAGATGACGAGTGTAACTCGTCATTCGTGCTGAGACAATATTTAACATGTACATTCTTGTTCATTTGAGATCAGTTAGTATCGATTGCAACAGAAGAAACAATCCCAGTATTTCGGTGAACCTTGTTCGCGATACACTGCCCCATAATGTTAGAAATTAAGGAATATATTTTATGAAAGTTTTAATAAAATAAGCGACTTTGAGAAATCCGATGAAGAATGTTTCAGTAATCCCACAATTGACGTTTACAGTGAATTACAAAGTGAAGATGATGAAGACAATATTTAGTATATATATTTAGTATATATATTTATAATTATATAATTTTAATAGTAATATATATATATTATATATTATATTTATATATATATATATATATATATATTACTGCTTATATCTTGAATTTATTTATTTTGCTCCTTTCACTTATTTATTTTTGTTTTGCAATTCTAATTACCTGAAGTTCTCTCAATGCTATGTATACCACTGAAATAAATGAATTGTCACATAGAATCTACTGTTTTTACATACTACTTCATGCACCAATGAAATTAAATCTGTTTCATATGTAAAAATTTTTTCAAATAAATCGGTACTTAAAGAGTTAATAGGGATGAAACTTTGCGTTGAAATTTTTTAAAAGCGTTGAAAAGCGTTGCGACAAATATGTGCGTCCACAGACTGCGGATGTTCGTGCAACTTTGTGAACGTAATTAATGTCCTCGAGACACTTTCGTCCTCGTCGTGGATTTATTTTGATATAACTTTCTGCGATTGTAGAAAAAGAAAACTGAAAGTGATCGTATTAACGCATTTTGGTTGTTGTAATATTAAAGAAACGCGATGATTGTATAGGATGAAAAGAAATATTTGATATATATTTTGTATATTCTTGATATATATTTGATACATATTTTATATATTTTTATACATTATATTATACATTATAATATGTATGTACAGGGAGATAAAAAATGTTTGGTTTTGGCTATCATTGGTGAATTCTACATCTAGTCTGTCTGACTAGAAAAACATGCAAGAAACCTGTCCCAGAAGTCAGAAAAATTAACTTTCGCCTTAAATTTCAAAGTCAAAACTTTTTTGGCTCACATTTGTGTTCTACTCATCGCGAAGATCAAACATGTCCAAGCGGGGTTGTCGAACGTCTCTCTGGTCCTCTGCGAGGATTTTTAAGAGAACAATTAGATTGTGACTCGTGGTTCCTTGGACAAGTTTGATTTTGGTGAAAGGTAGAATGCAAACGTAAGCAAAAAAATTTTTGACCTTGAAATTCAAAGTCAAGGCAATTTCGTGGCAACTGTGTAGAATTCACCTGACAGCTAAAACCAAATATTTCTTTCCAACCTGTACATATATATTGTAATATATAAAATCACAAAAATATATTATAATATATAAAATATATATAATATATATAATTATAATATAAACAATTATGAAAATATATAAAATATTGGAAGTAGAATGCTTGTTATAACATCGTTATAATATTGTTATAAGTATAATGAGTGTTGTAAGCAGGAATTGAAAAAGTTAAGGAATTTATAAATAGATTCTACTTGAAACATGGATCGCGGAACTTTTTCGAAAAATGTCATATTTTTACGTTACGAGTCTCAATGGGAACAAATGTTCTTAGAAAATAAAAGTTTCAGACCCAGAATAGAACTTTTAAAATGTAAAAATGGAAATTTTCCTGTCGGAGAGACACATAATTTATTCATCGTCATTGAAAAAGTTTTCGATATTTCTAACAAATACTGACACTCAATGTGCTATTCAATGAACAGTACTCAAAAATGAAAATGGATTTTTAATTAAACGTTCTGAAATAAGTCATTTCCATGGAGCTTTCATCGTACAGATTCTAAACGTCGAAAGTATTCCCAAGTACACATAACACTTCTTTCTATAAAAATTCCACGAAAACAGAAATGTAATGTTCTTTTTTCCATGCAAAATATATAAGTTCGAACAGATGTTTATCAAAAACGAAAAGAACCTGTTACAAGTGAATACGCTCTGCTTGAGCAACGTTCGGTTTCTTAAATTACACTCATAAAAACATAAAGTTGCATAAACTTTGGGTCCGATAACTGTGTATGATATACGGATCAGTTCGAAAATACATATGCATATCATAAACGAGTCGAGTCTGCAATAAAGCGCAAAAGGCAAACAATTACAAATACTGCTCTTATTTATTCACTTTGTACGTTTAAGGCAATGTAATGATATGCTCCTCTAATATTTACTGTCGCACACATACACAGGGTGTCCCAGTTTTTTCCGCATAACTCTGTCAGCATATTTTATAAATAAAAATAAGGAAGTAGAAACGCTGGGTTCTTGAATGTTTTATCAAGACGAGCGAAAAATGTAGAATATAATTTTTTCGAGAAGATAGACTTTGAATACATTTTGCTACAAATTGCTTTGTAATTCATACGTAATACTTGATGAATTTTCAAATTGAATTCTCTCAGAAACGAAATGTAAAAAAATTTGCGTTAAAATCGTATCCTACATTCCGTTTATTTTCTCGTAATAGAGTAACTTTTTTGCTCAGAACTAGAAAATTAATTTAATTTAAAGTTAAAGTCTCGAACGAAAATATTTTATTCTCTCTTCTCGATTCATTTTGCATGTAAAATCACGAACGTGGGACACTCTATATTTTCAAGGATGAAAATGCACTCTTAATTTTTTAAATGCTTTTCGTATGAAACTTTCAGACTTTTGGTTAGAATTTCTAGGCACTCAAAATGTTAAAGAATTACGCGATCGCGTTATGCGAGGACACGATAGCAATTTTTTTGTCGTCTTAAGACGTACATTGCGCAAGGTCCCACTGTGCAATTACAAAAATAAACCCTGTGTACCTGTATCTGTATTGGGAAAAAGTTTTATGTCTACAAATAAGATTGCACAATAACGAGTGACGCGACAGTGAACTAAGAAGGAGAATATCTGCTTGGTTCCATGCCTGTTGGCTATCTTCTCATCTCTGAATAATAGATGGAGAAGTCACGAGCGATTTTCACGATCACTAAGATAAAATTGTACTTGTCACGGTATCATCGAAGATAGACCGTACTGTTTCCAAGAAAGATTAGTCCAAGTAATAATTGATACTTGAACTTGGCGAAGGAAAAAAGAGAGGAAAATAAATTTTCGCTGGGCTCTTTAGTTTTCTAACCTCTGAAAGATTAACTCATCAATTAAAGACCGGGGAAGAATTAATCACGACACTGTGAACACTTCGGTTCCTTTGAAATTTGCAAAATTATGAAATCCACGTAGAAGATAGAAATGCTGAACGAACGTTTGGAATTTCTTGTCATCAGGACTTTTGAAATGAAATTTATTCGTAACAGAGATAAAAAAATTTGAAAAACAATTTGAAATAATGGATCATTTCGACTAATTTGTTATTCTTGAAAAATAATTTATCTTAGGTCTGAATCAAGAAAATCATTTCCAAATAATCTTTCATTTGAATTAATTCATTGGCATCAAATAACAGGTAATTCCAGTAGGAACTATTTGTAGAAATAAATATAATAGAAAAAGTTATTTCATTTAGTAATCAAATAATCATAATTTAGAGAAAGGTCATTTGCTTGGTCAAATAAATTATTTCAAGATAACCAGTCAAACAAGATGATATATACCACTTAAATAATCGTCTTCCGAATATTTTATTCAAATGATGCACAAGCCTGTATTTCTCATAAAATTTGATAATACCTGTTGAAAAGAACTGCAAATGAAATATTGCATTAACGCAACGTTGGTCTTCGATTACTCAGAAGACTGTCGAAAGGAACTACAAAAAGAGAATGCAACGCGTAAAAAAAATTCGGAAATGAAGAATTTCAATTATTCGATACTCCTCGATAGCGGCACGTTCTTTAGAAAAGCAATTTTGAAACGTTTCCATAATAAAAAAAAAAAGAAGAAGAAGAAGAAGAAAGAAAAAGAAAAAAACAGAGGAAGGAAAAATTCAAGGGAAAGTACGTTAAATCCAATTTGTCAAAGAGGGAAAATCAATTTCACGAGGCGGTTAAAAGACACACTCCTCGAGGGAACAGGTTAAAAAAGTTCTGGAAGCGACGAAGTATACGAGGGATAGGGGGATGAAATTCAATTGTGTAACCAAACTAATTCCCCCCCCCCGTACCTGCCAGGGGTCGGAGGATTATTTCAATTTATAGCGGTTCATACCACCGGGCGAAGTTTCTGGAAGGATAATTATCTCTGCCGGTCGTTGAAATTCCGTCCGAGTCCAATAATAGGAACTTCAATTTCGATATTATGCCAGGCTCGAATGAGCGTAAAAGTGCCGAAAGCGATTCGAATGGGCGCGGTGTGCGTCGCCGAGTTCGCGGAAAGTTTGCCCTCCGACTCTCGGGGGATGATGACGAGGACCGTTGCCAAAGAGATGAGGAGGGGGCGGGGAGGGTGGATGGAGATGAAGACGGAGCAGGAAGACCGTATTTTCCAGAGAGAAGTTCTAATTAATCGGTGGAAAGAAAAGTCAAAAGTACTTTCACTTGCCCGATAGTGATATCCATTAGTCCCGTTGTTGTCCGATTTTCGGAAGTTGAGGATCTCGTAGCGGGCCAACCCGTCCCCGTGCTCGTCGAACTTCACCTCGCTGCCAGCGGTGTCTGAAACATCACACGCCGTGAGTTTCCCTTGTTCGCACAGTCGATGTTTCTCGCCCTGAAGGCGAAGAAGACACGCTACGTGGTAGCTGCAGGGGCAAAGGGATAATTCGATCAATCTCTCTCGTGCACCCGTAAATCGGTATTTGGATTATTCAAGTTCAAAGACGCTTTTGATCATTGAATTCGGATCGATCGTTTTCGATATTTTTGAGTTTTAGCATGTACTTACGCGTCTGAACATTGATTCTCATTCTACTGTGATAATAAGAAATAGAAATTGTCGTGATATATGAAGTTTAAGATTAATTTTCATTAAAACAAAAAGCAAAATTAGAGGGTCTGAGAGCGATTTTTATGATCAATTTTATTAACTATTAAATTATACATGTTTGCATATTGCGTGTAATCATGCGAGTAGTTGAAGTATTGCATACATACGTGTTAACAGTTTGCATTTTCTTTTCACATCATCAAGATCAACAACGTATGTTTAGAGATCCAAATGCATAATTATTTTTATCTCTCTCGGGTTGAATAAGTAGTGACAAATAGCATGATATCATATGTAATAGTGTGTAGTAGTGTTGTAATAGTTAATTATAAACTGTAATTATTCGCCTCATTTAACAATTTGTAATTAGATTATAAATTGTAATGAAATTCAGATACCTCGATTTTACTAAAAATGATATACATAATAATAACAATAATAGAAAAATAATAATGATAATATATAGCAATAGATACAAAACATTGGAAAAATTTAATGGTTTTAATTCCAATAACCAAGAGTTGTACATATTCATGTACTTACGCGTCTGAACATTGATTCTCATTCTACTGTGATAATAAGAAATAGAAGAATTGTCGTGATATATGAAGTTTAAGATTAATTTTCATTAAAACAAAAACTGCGATATTAGTTTGCTACTAATATAATGCGACGCCTTTTAATGAAATTGCAAATATTAGATTGGCCAAAAAGCAAATGGCTTAATTTCTAAAAAGTTAACCATCAATCACATACTTATTTTAATTCTTCAGAATACAGAGTTGATATACAGGCTTCAAAATGTAGAGGCTTCTGGATAGCTCAGTTATTATTTAGCATGTAGAAGATTATGTAAATGAATTTATTATTATACTAAGATGATTATTTAAATGACGTATCATCTTGTTTTCTGTAGTTCTAATTAATACACATATTGTATCAATATTCATATTTAAATATTCATTTCGCGTATTGTCTTTTTCGTTGTAACTTCTTTAATGTTTCCAATGACATTTTTCTTTCTTTATCTCGACCTACAGAATATATCATACAACGATATTTGGCCGAAAAAAAAGCTGAGACATCTTGCTTAATAAACCTGCTTAATTCCACACTATATTTTATCGTGCTAGACTAAACTCTCTATCGACAAACAGCTCTATCGTTTGAGCTCGTGCCGCCTGCAATTTGAACGATCAGAGATCGTAGAAAATCTCAATTTCGAATGTTCCTCGCCGAATCGAGACAATATTACTAATCAAAAGATAGAGGATCCCAAGCTACAAATATCTCTCTGCGACCTTCGCCAATGCGTTGCTTATAATCGTCACGAATTAATACGATGAAAGATATATACATGTACGAGACGAGAGAACAGCGCTGATTGACATCGAGTAAAAAGGTTTCTCTCTGTTAATAAAAAAAAAAAATCGGTTGAAAAAACTCTCGCGTCCCTAGTCCCTTTATATCCTATTGGAAAACGTAAGGCAGAATACACGTATAATTTTCGTTTTCATCGAGTTATCAGGCTAGGGATGGATCTCGAGGTTCGGCGGCCTGGAGAGAGGCGATGAAGGGCAAGGGGGACAGAGAGGCGACGAGTAGACACAATCGTGTGTCAATTACGGGAAGCGGAAGAGCGGTAATTAAAAGCCGTACTGTCCGGTTCGTGTCCGTCCGCCCGGATATATTAAAATTGAAACGAACGTTACAGAGAAGCGAAAGCGGCCGTGTAAATTCGCCGCGTTAATCTAACGAGACGCTTTACCCGCGAGATCGGCTGCCATTTTTTCGCTGAGGGATCGTACATGATCCTCGAGAAAGAACATATACGGGGAAGTAGCGGAAGTATCGGAAATCGGAGATCTCGCGAACGAAAGAAAGAAAGGGTCGATTCGCTTGGACGATCGAGTAAGAACGCTTTTTGTAAATGGACAGAATACTAGCAACGGGAGAGAGGAGGGAGGGGGGGGGGGAGAAATTCCCATTTCTAAGCGAAGCATTGATCCTAGCCATAGAATCGTTGCTGGACAATGTTCCGTGGACAGCTTGAGGAATTATACACGTAAGCACAGTTACTGGTTGAATTGAAGCACGACCGTGTACAAAAATGTCACGCATTAGAGAGCAAATAATTTACCGTAACATGATACAATGGCCATGTTAGAATAAAATAAACCTTCGTTTCATTAAACTATCATTTATTATAAAAAAAAAGAGTTAAGAAATACAACAAATACTTTTCGTTTAAGCATCTCATTTTAATTCAGTCAATTATCTACACGACTATTTATTGTTTAAGAAATGATATTCCGTATCAAGAAGGATATGTTTCCGAGATGTTTCTTAAGATCATCTCTTCTCAAATGGAATCTCAAATGGAATATACCTTTTCTTAATGCGTTAATCGATTTCAAACAGATCTATTGACTTTAATGCATTATCTATAAAAAGATGTATATCGAATTTATTTAACCTAGGAGATGCCTGAACTTTAATTTTGTAAAATCTATCGTATGAAAGACGAGGAAAGTCGAGAACAATATGCCTTGTTGGAATCTGCTAAATTTTTAATGATTATTTTTAATGATATTTCAACTAAAAATTGCTCTTAAACTTTCTTGATCGATTAGCGGATCTAAATTATTTTCAATTATCTGCGTGTATAGAATTATATCGCGATCCGATGTCCGTATTTATGCGTAGAATCGCTATTTTTCTTTTTAATATCTTCAACACTTTAACAGTATACGTATATTTTCATTCTTTCTTGTAGAAAAAGAATAACAACAACGAGAGATCGATGAAATTTAAAAGTACATTAGTTTTGATCGCACAATTTGAAATTTGAGAAAAATGTTTTGTTAAATTTTGTTAGAGTTTAGTAAAAGTATCCAATAGTGACCAATTGAACAAATCGCTGCAGAAGTTTTAAATTTAACTTTTGTCCTAAAAAGAAGAACTTCAGGAAACCTTTTTTTACACTTACAAAGTAAACAAAAATTTCGCAACAACTCAACTATTTGTTTATCACAGATACGCGCAACGATATGATAAATTCGTTTTTGAAAAAATTGCTCGATCAATCTTCGTTGATAATAAAGCGACAAAATTTGATGAAAAATCTATTCGCGTATACGGATGATCGCAAATTTCACTTAACGTCTCAAGCGAAGGTGAATTAAACGCGATAAAAATTTCGAAATGGCAAAGGGGTGATCTCGCAATTTTATTACGTGGAAAACAGGAGGCATCAGCCACGGAAATGCCTAATGCATTCCTTCATTAACGTCACGAGGCAAATTGTAATATCAGTGAGTATCAGATTAGGTCAGACCGTGGCGTTTCGCACGCGTGTTTCTTCGTAGCTCGTGCAACTCAACTCGTGAAGCTCGGCCATCCGACAGAACCGACGTAATATTTCTCCTTGATAACTAGCCTATATTCCTGGCTCAATTATCGCCGCAACAACGCAATTGACAATCAACCATATACGTGGAACAAAGTCGCGTTTGACGCGTATTGAATCGCATCGCTCTCCATTGTCGATTCCGGAAACGAACGAGCGTTCGAACGGTTTCATTCAAAGGATCTCTGAAACAGTAGCGGATTTATAACGGAGAGCGTAAACCGAATCAATAACCGCGTAAGTCATTTTTTTTTTTTTTATTGCCCGTCAAGACTAACCGAACGATAATTTATCACAGTGTCGCGAATACTTGAACAATACTTTCGCAAAATTATAGAATCCGGATGGAATTTTGCTTTTTTTAAAAAATTTTACATTTCATGAGCAATTTAGGTGGGGAAAAATCTAGATGGAACTCTTTGTTCCGTTCACGGCCTGAATATCAAGATATAGAGTCTGATTGAGATATTAATTGATTTCGGGAAAATTGTAAATGAAACGCTGCCTTAATGAAATTTAATGGCCTTTGATATCGATCCCTCTGACGGGATATCGCGTTGTGCCGATATGTAGCCTACAATTCGAACGAAGTTACTAACTGATTATAATTAGACTGCGGATCTTTAAGTAAATTCATATTTTCGAAAATGTAATTTAAAGAGTAGAATTTTGATAAAAAAAATTGCATGTGCTATAATGCATAAAATGAAATGTATCGCACGTTGTAAACAAAAGTACGTTACACTTTGGATGTGTTATATATGTTTCATGTCACACGTATTTTATGTCGTACATAATTGCAATAAATCGAGACTGACAATAGGTTCAATTATTTACACACGATAGTGCACGTTCTTTTATACGTACACGTTCAAAAAGAAAAAAAAGAGAAAAAAAGAGAGGAAGCAATGAGAGGAGAACAAGGAGAGAAAAGAAAAGGGTAAAATACTGGACAGAAAAATACAATTTTTTCCGATCCATTTTGCGGCACGGGTCGTAATCTTCGATTTATCCGGTCGTCCGTGGCGGGAGAGCTCGTCGGATCGATCTAAAGCGTGCGAAGTCACCGAAACCGGGCCATTATTTCCTGGTCATTTCGTAGAAATCGCTCCCGACGTGCACACGTCGACCGAACGAATCGATAACGCAGCACCCGCCGACCGATTCGATTCGAGATACCCGTTTCGAACTCGCCGCGGTGCACGTGTACTCGGTCGCCGACGATCGCCACATTTGATCATACACGGGAGAGAACGAAAGAAAGAAAGAAAGGAAAGCAAAGGGGGAATATAAATAAATCGGCGTTGAGAAACGGTACACGTGTGCAAACGTGTATTTGAAAAAAGTAGCTTCAGTTTTTGTGTATCGTTGTTTTCGTAGTGCCACCCCAATTTAACCCTTCGTGTCCTGACAAAGGCCGGTTCCGGATTGTTAGCCGCCTGCGTGCTAAAAATATTTGGCCGTCTCTATTGGGTTTATTTCACGAACACATTCGCGAGTGGCTATTAATATAATATTTTTACGGTAATTCTATTTCATATAGTTGACAGAATGAAAAAAAGGGCGAGAGATACCTATGAAATTAGAATTGTCTTCGAACGAATCTGTCATTCTTTACAGTGAACAATACTTTAGAAATTTTGCCACCTGCGTGAGGGAATCGGCTCTGATCCTGAATATTACCTAACGTCCCTGTTTATATTATTTCAATGTGATCATTAGGATGCAAATTTTATGTATTCGTGGAGAATTGGAGGTTGCAAGCAAACATGCATGATACACAGTGCATGTAAGATACAAAAAATACAAAATGTCTGAAATAGATATCAAATATAAAATGTCCAAATGTCTAAACGTAAAGTGTCCAAAAATGAAAGTATATTGTAATCTACGGTATGATGAAACAAATTTTTTTTTAAACTTTTTCTATTCTTTTAATGATGTTCACGAAAATTTTAAGATGCATAAAATCTGCATCCTTTCAACAATCTTTATGGTGGCAAAAAAAAAAAAAGAAAACATGTAGAAGAAGCATTTGTGAATTATTGAAAGATAACACGTCTTACTTTTTCTGGTGTACCATCTTAAGAATCATTCTTATATGTATAAATCTCTATTTCTTGAGCATTTTAATCCTCGATAGGCAGTCTAGATCCCTTTTCCGTAAGCGAAATTTTTATTCGTGTATGTCTTCGAAGTAGATTTTTATTCTTTCTAAAAAAAAAACTTTCAAAGATTTGATTCAGAAACTGAATCGTATCTGAATATATCGGATCGAATCTGAATGTAACAAAAATTTCATTAACTTTTTTTTATTATTTCAATTATCTTAATTATTTTTTGAAATCCTAGGACAATGTCACGATGAGATGTATACATAAATGCTTTCGTATGGATACTGTGATAACATTTCTCTCTTCCTTAACATTATGTTATTAAAACGTTAAGATCTCATTCTTAACGTCATATTATTAGAATTGAATATGTGTTAGTAATTAGAAAAACATTTATCATTAAATGTTCCATTCTGGTGATATAACGTTTGAATATTAAGATAAAAAAAGAAATTCGTATTAAGAAGGCCCTTAATCCTGTATGTATATTAAATTATCAGAAAGTTTATTTTCTGCTTTCCTGTGTTTAGAATCAATGGCGTCACGCTAATCTAAACGTTCATATTTGCTTACCTATATATAGTCTATTATAATTGAAATAAAATCATTGCACCTGCATTGTTCTTGACAATCAACTGACTTTTTAATCAGAAAATTAAGCTTTTCATATACGGGAGTTTCTCGTATTCGAATCAATGGGAAGACAAAAGTATTTGGTTAATGAAATTTTCAGATAATAAAATAACTCCTTTCCTCGTATTAAAATTAATGTATCGAAATGGGGAAAATTGAAACAGAAAAATTGTCGGTTTATTTCAGTAATCAGGAACTTATACTGTCCCTGGAATTCAATTAACTTTTTAGCCAGGAAATCGAATGAAATAATACAATAATAAGGAATATATATACTATATATTCAAACGTGAGATTAAAATAAAAATTATTTCATAAAAACTGATTATTAGACTGTGGATTTTCACGCAATTATAGGAAATTTGAGGATGCAGATATTACATGCAAAAATATATAAAATATCCAAATCAGAGTATTTATTATAATATTCAATGGATGAAACAAATTTTGTGTTTCTTCAATTATGTTCATAAATATTTTTAAGCGCATGAAAATTCTCAGTCTGCCGATTATTAAAATATCAGCGATGTATCTAAATCGCAAGCGATTTATTGAGTTATTAATTAACATTAGAACTACCAGAGTATCCAAAACGATGAATTTATAATTTTCCATTGAAATTTCTATATATTTATAACAGCATATTTTCAGAGACTCGAATGATCTTTAATAAAATATATAAATAAAAGCTTCCACATTTTACCATATTATAAATTTTTTCTTGTTCCTTGCACTTTAATTTCTCTGTCAAACATTTTACACTTTAATCGTTGGTAATTCTAGTGTTAAACATAGATTGCTATTCTATTAAATATAGATTATTTTTTTTTTTTTGTATTTTCACGCATTTGCACTTCCGAGTTCCATATTTTTTGAGAACGATTAATTTTTAGGCTCGTCGACTCGAACGAATAGGTAAAGGAGAGTGAAGCAAGCGAAAAGAAACGTCGAGACGCGATAACTTACTTTGTTCTTCGAGACCTGATCCATCTTTAACATAAACCTTCGTCACGCATCGGTCTGATAAATGGGAGAGGGGAAAAAAAAAATAGTGGCCTTGGACTGCACATTTAGGATCGATACAGCACGATCTCCCTGTGATACTACCTCCTCCTACTTTTTTTTCAGTCTGTCTCTTTCCTTCTTCTGCTCATTTTTATGTTACCAATCTCTCTCTCTCTCTCTCTCTCTCTCTCTTTCTCTTTATATGCACTCTGTTTTCTGTGTACTTGTTTTTCCCATTTTTCTCGCGTGCCTGTCTGTCATCCAAGAATCACGAGCGCACGCTAGCGAAAAATCACGAAAATCGCGGTGAAATTTAGTCCATTGTAATATTCGTCCTTGTTTTTCTTCTGCTTTTTTTTTCTTTTTCTTTATTTTAGAATGACAGTACGGTGAATTAAAAACGTGATTAATTGTAACGGAAGCCGTCACTTCTCTCGCAGAGAAACGAAATTACTCGATGTTTCTTCGATTTTTGGAAAGGGACATTCAAATGGTGGGACAAAATTCAGTTTGTGTGATGTAGAAGCGCGCATTACGTCCTCATGACATTATACCGTATGAATATTCATAGATGTTATCGTAATTTATTTCTGGAAGTTCAAGTTTTTACAGACAATAAATTACCTTTGCGTGAGCAAATGTTCTAGAAAAATGCGTAGTCGTAAATTTGATTAATTGCATTATAAAAAAAAAGTGTAACTCTTTCCTACAATGTAGGATATAAAAACGTATTTCCAATATTTTTAAATATTGTTGTAAACGTAGAACGATTTCCAGATTTCTGTTCCATTTTATTTTAAATATATATCTGGTATAAATTGTAAATTTCAAGAAACAATTTTTCGCAAAATTCAATATCAATTTAGCGAATAAAAGAATTTTACAAATGTATTTTTTTTATACATTACGATCTTACTTTCACTCGTTTCTCAATTTACTTCATACTGCATTGCACGAATAAGTATTAGAATTAAAAAATTCTGCAAATCATTCTAACTAGATTTGCAATATTCTTTTTTGTATTAATTTTTTTATTTAGTTATTCTTTCTTGAAAGATATTAATTTTCGCAAAACTTTCAAAATTTTCAAAACCGCAAGTTCTAATTGACTAAAAAGATTATATCATACTTCTATATTTAAATAGACAAAGGAGGAATACCGAATTTAGTCCAAATCGATATAAGCTTTTAATCGCGAATTCTTAACAATTCGTTCGTGTGCCGTTGGTTTCAATGACCTCGAACGGGTTCTCTTTTTCTTCAATTCCCTTCTTAGTTTTCTTTTCTACATTGGTTTTTGATTTATTAATGGCTCTAGACATATGTAGATCAGAATTTATTTATTTAAACTGAACGTGGCTCGTAATTCATTCCAAACACATTAATAAAATTATATATCATTCATTCACAATTAGGGCAATTAAGCAAACAAAAACTAATTTATTCCACAATATTCGATTCCGAATGGAAGTGCTTAGAAATACAAGTGTGTTTGTTATTTCGTCGACCTCGAACGATTCTTTCAATTTGCTTTTTATTATAATTTTCATTGGAAAAGGGCTTGATATTACAGACTTCAGCTTTCGTGATTTTCATATTTGCAATGAATGTCGTATTCTCCCTTTACTAACTATCAACACAGAAAAAACGTTTTCGTTAGAATTCTCTGTAATTAGCATAAATAACTTATTTTGTGAGAAGATAGTTTCTCGTTACTCAAAAAGAAATAAATTTTGCTTCTAACAAATGCGTAGATGTTTCATAAAATCTGTATAAACTTTTTCAACGTGATTAGAGAAACTGAAAGAATCTCAACAACGAAGATACTTAAAATCACTTTGCAAACTCTTCAGCCACCTAATAATTAATTTATTCATCTTATCAATATTTATTAGCCGACACGATCACAATTAAAAGCAATAATCATTTTATGATCATTGAATTATTAAATTATTAAATGAATCATTCTACGACGATTAAAATTAATCGCTATCCTCGATTACAACGATTTTCATCACTTCCATCATTCGTTAATCCGTGATAATCACTGATTATTACGGTAATCGACAATCATGATTAATATCCTGATTGCAGATTAATCACAATCCTTGATCATTAATCAGATTATTACGTTACGCCCAGCTCTGATTGGATGTCATTCGTACTTCGTCTCGACGAACCGAGCGATCGCGGCGCTTTTATCAATTCCGAATGCGAACCAGCTAGAATCATCCCCCCCCCGACCTCTTCGTTCTCCCCTAGTTCGTGTTTTCACTGGTCACGCCGAAAATTCGTTTCGTCCGTGCATGTCGGACGAAAATCTGCATCGAGGCACGAGGCCGGAACGAACGAACGCGCGGCGTATTCTCGTTCCTTTCGTGTACGATCTGGGAATGCATCGGCCTCCGGGGAAATGCCTGGAATGGTTCAATCTGGTTCCTTCCACGATCCTTGGAAGCTTTCGTGCGGCTAAAGGATAGATTGAAGATGTCTGGTGATTGCGAAGAAAAACTTACGAGCAGAGACACACGAGTTGATGATTTTTTAAATATATCGTTCAGACAAATGGTGTTTTCGCAAAATGGTATAATGGCCGTTAAATTCGTCGTTGAAAAAGTATTAATTTCATCGATTTACGGAAAAACTGTATCTTCAATAATTCACAAAATATGTTCCGGACTTCCAACTTCGAGGGTAGTTTTCACCCCTTCAACATGGACGTGTTGAATATTTTTTTCGAAAACTACATTTTATGCAGATGAAGGTAACTTACGTCTGTTCGAAAAATATGTGTCAAACATTTATGCCAAATTTCGTCAAAATCGGTGATTGACACCTCGGTGTGTGTTTCTTTGTGAGTTCGTCTTCGAACACTGGTGTCATTTTTGTATCATTCTGTGTATCATTTTGTATCATTTGCAACAGTGCGTTATCAGATGAATTTGATAATTTCGATCAAGAGAGATTTAAGGTCATAACGTCATAAGTGATTCTAACTCGTGTTATCTTTTTTTTTTTAAATTAACATTTGCAATATCCAAAACTCTTAAGTTATTGTAACATTTAATCCCTTTCAACAGGGCATTGTAATTCTTATACGAGTAATTAGTTTGTATTTTTCGATCATTATTATGAAAAATGGAATGAGATGATGTGCAATGGTTGTTTCTTTTTCTTTGTCATAATGTATTCCTACGCTATTTCAGTAGTAGCGTATTATAGTGGATCATTGTTATCTGAACGGTACATTATAGTGAATCGTTTCTTATTTCAGGTGCGCTTTATAAACAAAAGTAGAAGATATATCTTCAGCGAACAAATAAACGAATGTATACGGAGAATGTATATCATTTGAAATTTATGAGTGAAGTCTTACATAGAGCAACATGTACGAACAATTATTTACTCATTTATGTAGGTTAATCTATTGAAGATAATAAATTGAATAACAATAACTTAACTTAACAATAACAATAACTTAAAAAAAAGAAATATTTACATTTCGTGGCTTCTGGAATAGCATACGATAGAATAGAGAAAACTATCAAAATTCTCTTTTCTCTGATTCTAACTTAACCTAATCTAACTTAATTCTTGATTCCCTACTTCTTACTAACATTCGTCTTACGAAATGTTTCTTAATATCTGTCGTCTCGTTATAAATACCGTGTGTTATAAATTTCTCTTCTTATTATCATTTAAAATATCAAAATTGAATAAGAACTATATTCATTATAGATACTGTTTTTTTTTAATATAAATGCCATCATGTTACAAATCTCCTTTCTTATTATCATCTAAAACATCGAAATTTAATTCAAACATCAAAGGAATTGACATGTATTATAAGCCTGCCAATGATAAAACGTACGATAACATCGGAGGGAACGAAATTATTTCAAATTCAGGATATTGACAATTGACGATACGCTCGTCAATTCCTTATCAGGACGAAACTTTCTTTCGCGTCTGCATCCGGCGCGCTTTCCGATCGCTGTCTCGATCGACGGAAATACTCGTCAGGTGCGATAAAGCGTGTTCGCTATTGCGCGAGCAAATTCCTCGCGGCGAGTCACCGATAATACGTGATCAAGCGCGAAATTCCGTATCCCGGTTGAAGACAAGCTTTAAAAGCTTGCCCGATGACCGGCCAAGGTATTCGTCGTTCTCAAAGCAGCCGTGGCGGCAAGCGTCGAGCAAGGGCCCGTAAAATTTCATATCGGCCTCCGGAACCGCTTTCGTGCGAATGTCTTCGTTCCACCGTGGGCGCGTTTATCGTTCCATCGGGCTTGTCGATATTATCGGTCGCGCGTTATAAAGCTTGGCGCGAATCGCGCGTTTATTGCTTGCCCCGTCGCGAGGATGGGTAGAGGCAGGAGGGAAATTTAATACGCGAATACCGGAATAGGGAACCTACTAGCGATGAGAGGGGTGAGGGACAGAGGCGCGGTATATACGTCCGCGATTCCCGAATATACGTGTGCATGTCCTGGCGCATTGAAGAGCCCGAGGAGGTGGCGACAGGGGGTCGCGCGAGATATTGAATTTCGAGGCCGGTGGCTTTTGTACATACGTACGCGGTAATTTCAGACTCACCTGTGAAGGACACGTTCAGCAGGTAGTTCCTATAGAACATGCCACGGTCGTAGTTCGCCATCGTGGCGCAGAGGCCTTCGGTTTTCGTGCATACGTCCCTCTGAAGATTGTGCAGCGCCAGAGCGAACGCGTACACCGCGTCCACCACGAATTGAACCTTCGATTCCTGCTCGTATCCCGTCTCCGGTGTCAGTCTGAGCTTCTCAGGGCACACCGTGCTGTTTTGACCGGTCGCTGCTGTTTGGCCGACGACGTTCTTCCTGAAGACGCAGCTGAATGCTTCCTCCCAGTACTCACTGAACCAAGGGTTCCGACGATTGGACTCCGGAGTCAACGAGGCCATGTACTCGTCGAAGCCCGGGATGTTCTCCGACTGGAGCTCCACCGTGATAGCGCCTTCGGCCTCGTCCTCGAGGCCCTCGACGAGCTTGATCTGACGGCCCCAACCGTCGCTCGCCAGCCACTGAAACGGCTGGCTCATGTTGCACCTTCTGGCAGCTTCGAGGATCCCTCGGGCATCCTCCGCGCGGGTGAACAGGATCACAGCCCTCGCGTTCGGCTTCTTACTCAGTCTTTGGATGATGTCGTCGAACATGCGGTCGTCCGCGGCGCTAGGCACTTTCACCGCCGCCGCGATGCACACGTTGCGCTCGGTGGCTTCCCTGGTGAACACCTCGATACCGTATTCCCCGTAGCTGCCCTCCGAGTAGACTGTCGAAACGTACGACCAATTCGCGCTCTTCACCACGTCCACCAGCGCGATCGACTGGAACGTGTCCGGTGGCACCGTCCTCGCGAAGTAGTCGAATCTGAACGAAGAGAGATCGAACGCGCATTTGATAATTGTTCCTTGATCGTTTAATTATCAATCAAAATGAGACACACTCTCTCTCTCTGTATATATAGGCTTCTCTATGCCTATAATGACGCAAAATGTGCGTTTCAAAGAGGAGATTTTGTTCGGTCTTTTTGAAACTTTCTTTGAGACTGTTCAAAAACTGTAGGATAATAATAACGCAAAAATTGAATCTCTTGAAAGATAAAGAATGAAAGAAAGAAGTTAATAGTAAAAACGAGACGATTCCGCTTTGATTACGATTGCGAGCTCGAGCTCGAGCTCGAGAGAGAGAATGTCGAGGACTCACCTAGTCTTGTCGCTGAGCGCTTTGGCGGTGGAAGCGGGCGAGATCTGCGGTATGTGAAAAAGCCTGAGTAAATTCGCCACCTGCAACGACACCGAGCTGTAGGAACCACCGATCACGCCAAAGATCGGCCCGGCACTGGCCGTCTTCTTCACCCTCGGCACCGACTTGTCCGCGCACTCGAGCACGTTGATGTCCAAATTCGACAGGGACGCCCGAACGAAGTGGAGGCTCTGGTTGAGCGCGTACGTGTCCCTGCCGCATGTGTCAAGGATGTGCACGCCGAGCGTGATGCCTGGCAGTATCTTCTTGTCCCTGTTGATCTGATCCACGGCGAACAACATCGCCTCGAGACGCTGCACGCCTCGATTGTAGACGTTCGGCCCGCAAGAGGCGCCGCCTTTCTCGTGTACTGGAAACAGACCGCCGAGAACAATGTCTCCGGGGATCAGCACCGCTTCCCGCTCGCTGTGCGCCTTCGACTGGCTCACCACCGACAGCTGGTGCAGCGATACCAGCAGGACCAGCATCTGAACGAGAGGCTGGCTCATTTTAGCCGGCTTTAGACGCTAACTCTACTCTAGCTGCGTGACGCGACTTGCTGCTCGCTCGAAGATCCAAGCATTTTATGCTTCGTTTCTTCGTCTCCTTCCGGTTATTTTCACGAGCGTTCCTTCTCGGCTTGATTTACTTCGACTAGTCGGACTAGCGTCTTTAAAGTCGATTCGTCGACATTTGGGACAGTTTTCTACGTGCTTCTCTACGCGTTTATTGGCCTGCCCGAACAATTTAGAGAAGTTTGCCGTTTGTTCCTTTCGGCACGCCGTAGTAGAAAAATCTTAGGTCGATTAGGACTTAGGCCCTCTGTCTTTTATAGATCATCGGATTTTCGTTTATCGATGTCTTCTATTTACATTTTTACATTTTGTTAGAGGCAGTCCTGAGACGATTCTTAGATAATGGCGATGCTGAAGTTATCCGATCGTCTTCGTACGTTAATATCGCTTCGTCGAGAGTGATCCTGGTCGTGGTTTCGTCCATCGTTTCCTCGAGCATCTTCCAACTTCTCCTCCTGAGCTATCGTCTGGCTCTAGCCTCCTGGTTTCTGAAGTCTGGTCGCATAAACAATCTTTGTATTAGTGCGTCGGAGAGACTCGAAGGAAGACGGAGAGGATCACTGGGGTGGTTTATCGATTGAACAAATTGTCAAACCGGATGCGTTTTAGTTCCCGGCCGACCCGGAAAACTGCTTCTCCATCAATTTCGCGGCACGCAACGCGACTCGATTCCTACGATTTTTCGTCGTCAAATGGTTTCCGGTTTTCGGCGTCCGGGGACACGTGTAATGTCCACGAGAGCTTCCGGACATAAGTTACGTTCCGTTCGTAGGTCTTTTCCTCGTTAATTTTTTACTGAAGTAAAATATTGTTATTCTTTTTAACGTTAGAACTATCGATGATTAAAACGTAAAGCATGTTCGAAAAAAAATTTTAATGTTTCTTCTCGCGTCTTCGTTTGAAGTGAAATTACTGTTCCTTTTTATACTACAATTATCGCTAATTAAACGGTAAAATATGTTCTGAAAAAAATAAAAATGTGCTGTGAATTCTCTTTTTGTGTTTGCAGTGAAATTATTATCTCTTTTTTATGTTCATTGTCTCTTTTAATGTTAGAATTGTCGATGATTGAAACGTGAAACACGGTCTAAAAATCGAAATGTTCCGTTCTTCTATTATCTCTGAATTTTTTTTTACTTTTAATCATCTCTGAAAATTGCTATCTCTTTTGATATTACAATTATCGGTAATATAAAATATGTTCTGAAAAGATCGAAATGTACTGTGCATTTCTCTTTTGTGTTTGAAGTGAAATTGTTGTTTCTTTCGAACTGTGATTAAAACGTACCCTCTACGCATAATCTAGATAATTACTAATGTAAAACTGTTTAGAATTAAATCTGTCAGATCAATCGCGGCCTTCGGAGGATTAAATCTAGCTAGAACTTCCCTTTTTATAATTGCTAATGATCACAACGAATTGAAACATATGTTTGATACGTAATACTGTGAACAGACACTTACAGTTAGAATAAAAGTTAAATGTAAGAAGAATAAACAAAGTTACTTCCGAGAACGAAGTTTAGTACAACTAAACTTGTACTGAAATGGATTACTTTCTTGAGATTGGAAACATGTGATTGCTATAAGTTAAGTAATTCAGACAATATCAAATGTTAGAAAAATGTAATCAATGTAAACCATTACAGGTAAATACCATTTAAATAGAATGATTCATTCCTTTAAATACAGTTTATGTATTTAAAATTTATACTACTTCGCAAATGGTTCCGAGTGCAAAATCTTAATAATCTAAATTCATTACTAGAATAGTTTAGTTTACAATTAGACTAATTTAATTTAGATACAATTTTGGCGATTAAATTACTATAATCGTCTACAACGATGTTGCACGAGGACCAATGTAAATAAAAAATCATTCCTACTCTTTTTACTAATGAAAACACATATATTTCAAATATTTCAACGAGTCCTGCGTTCTAATTTCGATGTCAACCACCACATCCATAAATTCCACAAAAAAAAGAAAATAGAAGAAAACAAAAAACTGAAAAAGTAGGTTGAACCGGTAAGTTTCGAGCTCGAAAACTACGACAAGCTAATTGAAACGTTACGTATTATGTACATGGTATGCCCATCGAGAGGAAAGAAAAGAAACAAACGATCGTCGAGCACGCAAGCGCTACACATCCGCGTCCCGACGTCTCTGTTCATTTCTGTGTACAGAAACTGAACTCGACGCGTTCGAAGTTCTCTCGGGGCCAAGTTCGCCCGACGTACAACCTCGAACGTCGTTGAAGCGAAGCCGACGACGGAAGATGAAAGACTCCCGAGGCAAGTTTTCGAAGGAGCCTCCAACTCTTTTATCATCGAGCGCTCCTTTAATCTCTCAGTGAATTTTGATCGCGACAGCCAGACGATAAAAGTATTAATAAGTTGATCAGAGCCGAACGTCCGGGAGAGACAGGATCCCCGAGCCCTGATGAAAAATTTCGAAGCACACTCGCCTCGCTATCTTAAACTTTGTTCCAATCGCGAAGTACGGGCTTTCTTCGTGATCGATCGATAACGTACTAATCAATTTTCAAGATGTCTCTCAACACGGTCAAAGTTGTCTTTTCCTAATGAAAATAGTTGTGTAAAATCCCGTGTTATCAGGAAGCGAACGGGAGAGAAGCCGTCGTACAATTCAAACAACTTGTTGCTTTTTTTCTTTTTAACGCTTCTGTCGTTTCTTGCCCACGATCGTTATACGATTTTTGAGTAAATTTCTAATTTAGTAGTTTTTTCCCCAATTTTGACTGTTTCGCTACGCTCTCTCTCTCTTCCGTCTCTTTTTCCCAGATGGTTCCATATGTTTGTTTCGATCTAGCGTTTCTTTTTATTTATATTTTATTTAGAATGTTAGAAACCAAAATTGGGAAAAGTCGCTAAACTAGAAATTTACTAGATTTTTGAATGAACTTGTTCGATGGGACATATTTTAATCACAAGTTTAACATTAAAATTCGGGACACCCTGTATGTAATAACAAAATACCTATATATTTCCTATCGTAACAAACTGTTTAGTTGAGCGTTATGTTTTTAATCATAGTCGAAACATTTTTACAAATCTCGCGAGGTGCTGGCAATGATAATATTTCTTGCCATAACAAGTCTGAAAAATACACCAGAACGTTGTTTGCCCCTTGTGTTTATGAATCGGTCTTACAACAATTTCGTCGCTATGTGACAGTTAGGGACGTGGTTATAAATCGACACTCTCTCTCTCTCTTTCCCAGTTGATTTCCTTCGTCTGTTTCTTTCTCGTTTTCGTTTTCGCGCAACTTTTCCTCTTACACCTTCATCCACGTTTCGTACAATTGAACTCGACGACCAAACGCGGCTCAGCCGGCTGCTATTTAGAACGATTTCACTTTTATTTTTCTTTTTTTTTACCGAGAGAAACAGAGGGAGCCAGAAGGAGGTACATACGACGAGCGCTGTCGCTTCGCAGCGGCTGCGAAAATTCTCCGGGTCGACGTTGCTCTAGACTCGCGGGGCTCGTTAAATTCCTCCCCCAACCGACTACGTTACTCGTTAAACGGACTTAATTTCACGGAACTCTAACAAGCGTGACTGTGCTCCCGGCTTTAAATTCGAGAGCTCTCCCGCCACTTTTCTTTTTTTTTCTTTTTTTGGTTTTTCTATTTTTTTTTCTTTTTTTCGTTTCTTACCTCGCTGTCCAGGTGGGGTTACACTCGCACCTGTTTACCGATTGTTACCACTCACTTTCGCCAAAAATTGTTTCCCAGAGGTGGCTTTCCACCTCTAACTCTCGGCTTTCACAGAAGTTTAAGTGATATTTTAATTATTTGTCCGTGGTGTTTGTTGACGATAATTAATAGACTAGAGACGTTTATTTATTTACGCATAATTTAATCGAGGACACTGTTTTTTTCTTTTTACGCAGTTCGGTAATTGTTAAAAATCTTCGTAACTGACTAACGTTTTGAGCGTTTAGCCCGTATTGAAGTATCGTACAAATAATCTGAGATGGTTAAAATAATTAAGCTCAAAAAGGATTTATTGCAACGTATTGAACAAATATATCAACTCTCTAATACGTTTAAAAATAAATGTATTTTAAATTCGTTACGTCAATGTTTGATCATTTTAATCAACATTTGTTATTTTTCCTATATAAGTTGTTCCGCTCGGATATTCGTCAAACTATCGAACGATTACAAAAAAATGTTCAAAAGAAAAACTTTACACTGTACGAAGAGTGTATGCTAAGAAAAAAAGATTAAGTTATTCAACAATTAAAAAATATGTAGCATTCTTAAATATTGAAATAAACTGACAATTTTCTTAAATCTCCACTTAAACACGCGCAACTTAATATCGTGAAAAATAGTTGTTCTGTTAACCAAACATTAAACAAAATAACGCGATCGATATCAAAAGTATAAAAAGAGAAAAAAAGTTTGCTTTTTTGCTCTCTGCCATAAAGTTGAAAGGTCGATTGGATTCGATTGAAAGCTCGAATCGGTTAAAACTTTCTCAATAAAGATATTTTACACTGTAACACAATAATATATAATGAGAACAAAATTATTCTTTCGTCTTCACTCGTGCAAATATATTTTTCGGCAGCATTGCGTAAGAAAATGCAATTTCACAGCCGAGAAATTCTAGAGGAGAGCGTAAGATCGAAGAGTTCAAGTACAAGTTCCATCGAGGTCGCTAAATGGTCCACCGGCGCGGCGCGGCGTCGTCAGACGGCCGACATCATAAGCGCTTGCACTATAACCCACGTGGCGCCGACTTTCCAAACGAATATTTGGTCTCCAGAGGAAAACTTTGCCACGGACGAAGTGACCTCGGTCCAGTTCTTATTCTCCGATTTTTAAAAGTATTTCTTCATTCCTCCTTAACGCTGGAGCAGAATAACTGGTTTCAATTTTCTTCTTTTCTTTTTTTATCACTGTCACGGTAAATTACATCAATTACAATAAAAGTATTCGATTATCGGAATACCCGTTATCTGAACGTTCTTTTTCAGTATAGCCCATAGAGTATTCACAGTGACTCGTATTAATATTCGGACACAAGAATATTGAAACTGTTACTGACACAGTTTCAGTCTTCTCAATAAGAACATTTTGTAAAAAATAAGGCAGTAAGTTGGCGAGAAAGGCCGAAATATTCAAATGTGAAAAATATGTCCGAGATATTAAAATAAGACAAAAATCGCGGAGTCGATACATCGATTTTTTGAATACCAGAAGGATTAATCTATTAACGTCCAAGGTTTAGTTAGTTTATCACAATGTTAGAAGCAGAGTAGAATTCGATTGTCCGGACATCCATTATCCGAAACTCTCTATTGTCTGAAAGTTCTATCATCGAGATGTTCTAGTATCCGAACAATGCACTTTGTACTTTTTGCGTACGTAGCCATACAGTGTTTACAGTGTAATTTCGTAAAGAAATTATGCAGTAATAAACTTTCGGCTCATTTCAAGCCTGTACTTTCAAAGTGTATCGTTCGTTTTACTTTCAAAATGTTTTCACGTCACGCAGCGGGTGAATGCTCTTCTTCTCGAAAATTCTGCAAATTGTTGTAATATTTATAGTGAAACTTCGATTATCGGAATGCTGATTATACGAAACGTCGAATTTTCATTGCATTACGAATGCAAGATGAAAATTTTTAATATGAAAATACCGACTGAAATATTCACTGAAAGAATTTCGAAATAACTTAGGTAATAAGGTTAAAATGAAATTCATAAAAAACGAACAACAAATGAAATTCACGTAGTGAATTTTGAAAGTACACTCACAGTATTCGATGGAAGTGCTGTTTTTTTTTTCTTTTTTCTATAATAACTCAAAAACTGCGAACTTTGAATTTATATCATTATTGCAGCAAATGAGCGATATGTTAATACTTTGCTTAAATATGTACACGAACGTTCACAAAATATGTGAATTAACGATGAATTAATGATCACAAGTTCTATTTACTGTTTTCATATTGATATATCGGATTTTATCATATGAAATTGTTTATTTAGAATATTATCAATAGTACAGTAAGTCCATATCCGAATAAATAGGGGGCGAAAATGCTCGATTAATGAAATTTTCAGATAATAAAACAATTTGTTTATCATATTAAATTGCATGTATTATTTATTTCAATATTTAAAAATCTTATTACTTTTGGCCATTAAAGTACCATTCCTTTTGTACTTCAAGACATTTTTTCAGGAAAAGAAAACATCATACTTTTATTTGTCTCAGTTAATAGAAAAACGATTTCTCTCCTTATTCTTTACAATTTGTCTGCTTGACATTTAATAAATTCTTCGATTAAGGTATCATGTTAACCACAATTTTCATTAAGATGACATTTTAGGACCATGAATTATTTTTAGCGATCATTGAATACAGAGAATGTGATATCGTACGGATTATAGGAAAGGAAAGTTTTTGTGAGAAATTCTCTGGCTTTCTAACCCAAGAATTACTATGTATTTCTGTATTATTATTGTACTATTTCAACGCGAAGAGAGCGTAATAAATATGAATTTTTCATGTGAGTAACGTTCATTTATTGTGTTTATTTGTGTGCGATAGATCAGATAGATTTAGTCAATAGGGAAGTAAGAAATATAATAATAAGTGATAATAATAGTTATCAGCGAGAAAGGTACAAACGTCCGTGTTAAACAGTCGTGAGATGTCTCATTCAGGAGTTAATCCTTAAGTAGTATTGTTGGGTCACAAATGACTATAGTGGTAATTTGTATTATGAAAAATTAACGTTATTGAACCATCGTATCTTATAACGTTATGTTACAGATGAGATATCTCGCGTCGCAGACTCGTTCATGAAGTGCTATGGACGAAATATCTCATCGTACAATATTGTTCACGAGGACGAGATATCTCGTCCATAACAGCGAAGGGGTTACGATTACTGATCCCTTTCATATTAATAAACGGGAAGTTATATCTTAGAATTGACTTTTATCCAAATTATTGTTCAAGATATATCAGTCTTGTCAAAAAAAAAAAAAGAAAAAACAAGTCAAAAATTATGTGAATGCGAATTACTTCGTTCATTGATACAAGTTAAGGATTAAACAACGCGAGTTAGTTATTTAACACGTCATTAGTCAAAACATTACATTCCCCCAACAGTTTCTCTGTCTCTACTTTTTATTATTGTCGCTTTAAGAAAAAAACACTCGGAGCAAAAGAAGAAAAAAATTGTTTCAGTATCGCGAAACATCGATATACGTCTCTCTTTGTGTTTCGTCGATCGAATAAACACAAAAAAAGGAAAAATAAAAAAGAAAAACAGAAAGTCAAAAAAAAAAAGAGAGAGAGGGGAAAAGAAGTATCAATAACGAATCAAAAAAGCAGAAACGATGCACTTTAGCCGGAAGCTTTGGACCCGTGGCGGTCCGCTTTCAGAGAAACGGCCACGGCTGCGCGCATTTTCAGAGATCAGAGAGAAACGCGCCGACTGTCCTCTTAGCCGCGAGAGATGGATGCCCAAATGGAAGTATGCATATCGAAAATTTGTCACGTCGCGCGAGCGCGCGTGCACCGAAATCCCACAAAGTAAATGGGGGTTTTATGCAAACGGGCTTTCAGTTCCCCGGCAAGTGCCATCCACCGTTTCTTCGAACCGGCAACGCTCTTTGTTAACCGCTCGCTCGCACTCGCGCGCGGCCCACTTCTGTCACGCGTGCGACTAATACACGCGACCCCTCTAGACCACCTGAGCGACATTCTTATCTATCAAGGACCCGAGAAAAGAGAGAGAGAGAGAGAGAGAGAGAGCGAAAGAAGAGACGGACCATTTATCTCCCGTCCTTTATCTTACGTGAATGGTACTCTTATTAATCTTCTAAGACAGTGATTTCCAATTGGGGGGAGGAGGGGGGGGGGGAATCTCTAGGAAGAAAAAAATTTCGCGGTTTTATCGTGTACTATGATCATTAGTAATTTTTAAGACGCGGATTTTGTACATTTTTATGAACATTTTTTATAAACGTCGCTAAAAGAAATTTATTTTATCTATTGTGTGTTGTAATAGTTATAACTCTGTACGTTTTTACACTTAACTTTATCATACTTTACTTCGGTATACTTTGTAACTCGGTAACTCCGATTAATATAATTGGACATTGAATATCGAAAACTTTATAAAAAAACGTTTTTTTTTTAAAAAGAAATCGAGCCTACATTTTCAAAATGCAGCGTTCATTCTATTCTAATTGTAACATACTTTTGTATCGCACAGCGGAGATGGAGATGTAAGGACTTTTAACTTTCTTTCTTCGAAAATTGTAAAAATTCAACCGCGTGTGTAAAGATATAAAACAAGTTTGAAACATTCCGACTGTGTGAAATCATCATCGAAAAAGAATGAACTCATAGTCAAAACAGAGGCTTCGCGCTTTAAAATAAACGAATGATCGTTGCATGATATTTTTTTACGAAGTTACATCAGTTTGAATTATCAACAATTTTTCACTGTACACTCTTCACTATAACGTATATACAATGTATGTTACGTTCCACACAATTTTTGAAATATTTGTAATAATTTTATGAAAACATTTTTGTCTGTATCAAAATATAGAACGACAATGTTTTATCCGCGTAATAAACTAAAAGTCACTTTGAGATTCTTAAATAGAACTGTAATTGAATATTGATATAAGTATAATTCTTTTCCATCGTATTTTATGTAATACAAGTGTTTGATTAAGAACATATTTTTATTACATCGATAAAAAACGAAGTAAAACGAAGCCACGTTTACAGAAGTGAAAACAGTCTGTTTTGTAAGAGATTTAAAAATGTAAAATCGCAGTGTGAGAAAATATGTAAAATATCTAAATTACAGCGTTTCCCGTAATGTTTGCTACGTAAAACAATTTTTCTACCACGAAAATTGTTTTCTATCATTTTTTAAATTATATTTCTATCATATTTAGTCACATTCTAAAGATTTGAATTCCCATTGAAATCCGCTTATTACAATTCTGATATATACATATAATACATATTTATTATATTACAATTATATATGTGTGCTACATTAATATATTATATTATATATATTTTTAACAATATGTTGGTATATTCTTACCCAAAGCAACTCAATATATTCATTCGAACGACGTACCAATATATAGTATAAAAGAAATTAGCTAGTTTTCTACACACACAAATAGAATAACACATCGTCCGAATAATATCCATCTGCGAGAAACAACAAACCAGTCATTCCGAGCATTTTCACGTATCCTGCCAACGTGAAATTTCCAAACGCGACTTCTTTCTTTCTTTCTTTCTTTTTCTTTTCTTTCCTCTTTTTTAATCGCAATTTTCAAACTCGTTTCCTTTCGCACAAAGTCATTTTCGCTCTATCCCCGTCGTTTCAATCTACCTCGAACGAAAGAGGAACTGGTCATTTTCCACCTTCGGCCTCTCATCATCCGCCATGAATCGAGTTCCCCTGCCAGTGGGGAAGACCCGCTGGAAATTTCGACTCTCGATCGAAAGGGAGATGCTGAGGGACTCTTCCTCTCTTCCTCTTTTTTCCTCTCCCAGTTTTTCCCCCTCCCCCCTTTTCTCATCTCCCATTGAATATTCCGGAGGTTGAATATTCACACGCGTGTTTTCGTATCCCGGTTCGCTCGATGTACTTTCTCCTCGCGCGGAACCTCCATCGTCTCTATATACCACCCCTTTTTCTCTCTGTCCGTGCATCCATCTCTCCCTGTCCCGGTGTTCGCGTCTGTCTGTGCTCCGGCTTTAAATAAAAAGGGAGTATCTTCCCGTTTTCCCCGCTTAGAGTATCGACCGAGCGTAGGTGCAGCTCGCAAGCACTCGGGATATTTACCCGGAGCTTTCACAACGATTCCAGCTGCCTCCCGATATTCGCGCCTATCCCGCCCTTTCAATTTGGATACATCGATTTTCCCCCCTTTCCCCCGTGCTCCGTCCCACCCCTTCTCACCCTTCCTTCCTTCCTTCCTCCGCCCCTCCTCGGTGAGCTCGAAAACCCTTTCTTCCTTATTAACGAAACCTGACCAAAGCGAATTCACCGCGAATTTCATTCGGAGGAGAGAAGCAGGTGGCGCGGGAATTGGCAGAGTGATCGAGACAAACGAAGGAAAATATGGAACTTTCGAACGCTTTAGGCGTGTTTGGTTCATCGAGTATCGTACGGACAGCCTGAAATGGTTGAAAATGATCGGTTTGCTTACCGGTGGTACTCGAGAGGATAATGCGTCAAAATATATATATTGAATGATTGTATCGAGAAGTACGTTCAACACCTCGAGTGTTTAAGTCCATACTGGAGCACTGTGCATAGTATTTTATAATCGAATATCTTCTACAGAAAGTAACAAGCGTTGCAATATATTAAATAATTATGTTATAAAAATACACGTTCAGACTGTGCGAAATGTTTTATAATCGATAATAAAATGATTTACTTGCTTTAAAGAAGATTTAATAATTATATCAAAGGATGTACTCTCCGAGGTTTAACTCTCTTATTTAATTTGTACTTTAATTCGTAGTATTGTGCAAAATATTTTATAACCAATAATATTACTTATTCGTGATCATAATTAATTGAAAGAATGCTGTTCACCACTATGTAGTTAGTTTTGGCCGAATTGTTATCTAAAAAACGCAGCAAAGTTGAATAGTTTTCAAAAACAGTGAGCAGTCGTTGTAGGACATGGATTTCTTCCTGTATTCGAAGTTGCCTAAACAAAAAAAATTCTAGATAACCTGTGGTAATTCATGTTTGTACCTAAATTTAGTCCGAACATTTGGGAATGTATTTTAAATTTCACAGAGATTTTTTCGCATAATTCGCGAACCATATACGATGAGAGCTCTTACTTTATAGCGCTTACAATTAGCTCATAATGCTCAGAATTTAGCGTTGATTTTTAATGACCAGCGATTATTCTAAATTCGTACTTGGAGCAATGCTAAATGGAAAGAAATGAACTCTAATAAAAAAATAAAGAATGGATCACCAAAGAGAGTCTTTCCAGTGATCGCTTGTTCTTTTAGAAAAACTTATTATTCTCTCACGAACGTGACAGAACAAACTTGAAAACAACACCTCTTAGCTATCTCACAATTAATTAATTAATAATCTTGCTAATTAACAATTCTTAAATTAAATCCAAGAAACAATTGGTCTTTTAAAGGCAACAGTTAATGCAACAGTTTTTCATAATTAGACAACAGATTTTCGTCTATTTTTATTTTTTTTACGACTATAATTAAAGAAATCTAGATAGAAATCCTAGATGGAAACAAGAAGTCAAACATTTCTCTCAAAAAAAAAAAAAAAAAAAAAAAAAAATGGATCAGGAATAATTCAAAAATGAAACACCTTTATTTTATTCCTTTATTTATAGAGATATTGAACAAAGAAGTTTTCAACTTGTAAATTTTCTTTCTTCGTCGAAATTTGTAAATCGGTCTCGTCCGCTTTAGTTACTCATATTTACATTTAAATGTTATAAAGATCTTCGCTCTTTCTTTTTCTCTTTTTCTGTTACCATATTCACTGTAGTCAAAGTGAAAGCGAATCCATTCCAAATAATAAGTAAATGAATAAATAAACAACACACTGTAACTTCAAGCTTGTCTGTCATTCTAACATCTCGATTTGGTCGTTTTGATCGCTTTGATCTGCGTCGACTGGCAGAAGGTCCCAGGGTAATTCGGAACAATGTGAACGAACTGCAAAAAGAGTTTTAGTTTCGCATGGAATCCCTCAGTTAAATTGCTAAATAATTCCGAGCTGGTCGGATTCGGCGCGATTTCGGTCGAGCGCATTAGCCTCGACTGTTGGGAAAAATCTTGGCGCTTTCCGGTTCAGGCGATTCGTCGGAACACAGAGTGGATCAGAGCGAAAAAGTGGGCGCGTGAAAAACTCGTCGGAAACGGCTCGGAATAACTGTTCCCCTGCATCGTCTTTCATTTCGTCTCCCCAAACCGGGGAAAAATGAAATTTAAAAATGAATCGGCGAGTTGACGAACAATATACGTGCAAAGACCACATTTTGAGATATTTGAAAGAGTAGAGCAGAATTTAGTTTCTGTGCACCGTCTCACTCATTATGGTTTTTCTAGCGTTGCTCCGATTTGACCTTACTAGACGATCTATGTTTACTTAACGTTAAACACAATAATATTAATAAATATATAATTATAAATTATATTAATGGATTAATATAATAAATGTAACGCAATGTACAACTATAATACAAATTAATAGAAAATAAACCGAAAGTCGAAATAAAAACGAAATAAAAACACGAGTATCCATTACTTCTGAACGAATGTTCTGCGTCGACAAAACGAACAGTCTATATGTATTCTTGGTCACGCTATAGGTAGAATAAAGTATGAGAAACGTGCACTTAACTTATTAAGGGCCAACGTTGCGTTAACGCTACACTGTAATCTTTTTTCCAGGCAATTTAGATTATTAAATTCTACTTTTTGCAACCGTAGATTATAGAATGATTTGCTCAATACTTCATTTTCTTTATCATTTACAAAATTTTCTTCGAGAGGTTTGAGTAAGGAAATTTTTAATCTTCGTGTTTAGAACATTCTATTTAGAAATTAATTATTTTATTTAATTACTCTATTTTTATGTTTATTTTATTCCATTCATAGCAATTATTTTACTTTTATACATATAGTTTAGTTTTATTTTTTACTATTTTATTGTTCAAAATTAGAGGATTCAGTGCAAGTTCAATAATTGACTGGAATTGGAATAAATTAAAGTAAATAAAATACTTCAAGAGAAAGCACGCTTTTCAGCACGCTTCAAAATAAAATGCTGTTTTCAAGTAGCACTTTAAAAACTTATCTAACTAAGCTAAAAACTCGTTTTTGAAATTTTATTCTTTCAAGTCGCGCGCGTAGTTCAAAATAAGATAGATTGTTCGCTGTCTGTTGTCTAAAATGATACTTTAAAATCGAGAAATCAACTGTCAGATGATTTCACACCGAAGCAACCAACCCTGGCCTCGATCACCCTACAGAGTACAAATTATTCCATTCATGTTCTCCATTAATGGCACCTTTTACACGCCCTTTACCTGTTGTTTCAGCGACACTTTGCCCTTAATAATGGTTTAAAGTTACAAGTTCACCCATCTATCACTAGTCCATTATTTTCCCACCGCGAATTTCCGAACGAGTCTCTCCCTCGAGTTCTTCCTTCTGTGTCACGAAGAACCAGATGTTCTTTTTCCCCGAGATATATAATATGTACTGTGTAAGAGAGACATAGAGGGACGAACGAGACGAAGGGAAAAGATTTCCCGCGGAAAGCAATCTCGATTGCTCGCGTATATCTTCGAGGCCCGACTACGGAAACGTTCGACCCCGCGCTATCGTCTGTGTACACGTATGTGTTCGCGTACGTACGTACCTACGTGTGTATGTAGGACGTGCGCGCATTAGTAGTTTCCTGGGCAATCACGGGCCGGAAGTTGCCCGCAAAATTATTAGTCCGAAAACCGGATACACAGGCTCGATACATAGATGCCCGTGGAACGTCTAGTCGTGGCGAACGGATACTCGGCAAGTTCAGGGGGGCCTCAAGTTCCGGAGTTCAACAAGTTCTGCAGGACCGAAAGGAAAAATGCCCAAACGATTCTGATAAAATATCGAACGATGCGATAAAGGATAAAGGAATTTTTTGGCCATTTTAAACATTGATGAACGACTTTTAACTCTCTTCGTATCTTACAGTTTTTATATGTGTATGTATATATATATTTTTTATATGTATATTGTATATGTAAATATATTATATATATTTATATGTATAGTTTTTATATGTATATACGTATATATGTATATATATATATATATATATATATATATATATATCGTCCGAAACTAACAAATAGAAACAGAACGTGTAAAAATCTCATACGTACGTAAAACAAACACACGTGCTTTTCAATAGAAACATTTTATAAAAATATGGCAGTAAGTCGGCGAGAAAAGCTGAAATATTCAAAATGTGAATAGAAATGTTCGAGGTATAGAAAATAAGACAAAAATCACGAAGTCGATATCGATTCTTGGATACACTTGAAGGGTTAATTCTATTAAGGTTCAAGGTCCGACTAGTTTATCACAGTGTTAGAAGTAGAAACTCGATTGTCGGAACATCTATTATCCAAACTCTCTATTATCCGAATGTTCTATCGAAATGTTCTAGCATCCAAACAATACACTTCGTAGTTTTTGCACACGTAGTCCATGCAGTGTTTGCAGTGATGCGTATTAATATTCGAACACTCAAATATTCGGGCACGAAATATTGAAACTGTTGCAACTTCGTAAAAAGAAATCGAAACTTTGGACTCGTATCAAAGCTCGAAGCCTTTACTTCCACAGTGTATCATTCGTTTTGTTTTCAAATGTTTTCACGTCACGCAGCGGGTGGATAAATATAAAGATAATTTTTCTTGCTTTTTTCTCAAAAATTCTGCAAATTGTCATAGTATTTATAGTAAAACTTCGACTATCGGAACGCTAATTATCCAAAACGTCGATCATTTATATTTCGGAACACATACTTTTGCCTACTTTATTTTCTCGCCTAGGTGAATACATGTAGGCTTACATACAGATTTCATTTCTATTAAATCGTGTGTATTAAAAAAAAAAGAAACAGAGTGATGTTGAAATTAAATGTTATTGAACGTTTTCAAAGAGGCGAAAATATTTTTAATATATTTAGTCATAGACGTGTAATTTAGTCATAGAATATAATGAATTAGAAAAGTTAGAAAATTGTCGATTTAATATGAAAATAGTGAGTAGGAATATCATTAAAATTTCAAAATGATAAATAAAATATCATTAAAATTTCAAAATGATAATAAAAGGAATTTTCATCTCTGTAGCAGGTTGAAAGTACCAAATGATGATAAATTAAATCCAGCTGTGAACGTACAAATGAATCTTGCATTAATTCAAGAGAAAGCTTTTGAAATTGCATATCAGATTAAGAGATAGTAGGAAATTCGAAGCATCTGCTGATCATTATACGTGCATTCTTTTACGTAATAAATATTCATATTTGAACTATTAACTTCTAGTTAATTTATGACATGATCACAAATTCAGTTCTTTTAGACCGAGTCTGTTCAAAAAACCGTTTATCCGACCGGGTTTGTCTTTCGGAATTAGTTCGGATAATCGACATTCTACTGTAAAAATATTTTTCATGATTAAATCTACAATGGACTCAAAGATCGAAGAAACCTTCCCTTTATAACATTTTAATAATCCGAAAATTTTTTAACTTAATTTCAATTCAATTTCGAAATTACAGATACTATAAAATTTATCAATACTTAAAGTTTCCTTATTTTAAATATGATTGAAAAAATAAACGCACTGATGGTTTACAAAATTTCTTAAAGTCACCACAACCAACAAATATAAAATTTTTTCAGAAAAATTATAAATCGGTCGTTTTGGTAGTTCTGGTATTAAAATGTACTGGTATGTTGTACAAATTCAAAGTACGCTGAATACTTAATAAAAAGTATAATGTCAAAGTATATAAGTCATAAAAGATGGACTTACTTAATTCTTAATTTGTTACATACTTCTCGATGTTAAACTTTTATATGATAATTGTAGTGAGCGCTCAAAGAGTTATGATAATAATCAGTCTAGAATTTCCGATACATTGTCATAAATTTTTAATCCTTGAGAGTGTACGAGCGGACGTGGTATTGGAAATTGTAAACGGAGATGTTAATTAACGTAAACCGATAACAGAGTGTAGAGTATTGAAAAAAAAATTGAGCAACATAATACAATCGTGGTAGAATTACACGGTGTTTCGATCAGAGGGTGAAATAATCAGATACGGCACCAGAAAACTTAGTTAAGCAGTGATGTTGATTGAAAAACATTGATAATTTTCTACAACAATTGATTTCAAGAACTGATTACAATAATACAAACGTGATGAAATTCTGTATCGATTCGATTAAATAATAACAATAATTGAATTTATCATTTGATTCAACACCCAATACGTTGATATTAATCTTGATCTTGGTGTTGATTGATCAAGTCACTAAGTGAACGAGAATGAATGTAGAAATTTTTATGAAGATGCTGATTAGAGAACGTCAATAATTTAATCAAATACGGATTTTCATACAAATTCATATTTTTGAAAGTTTAAATTAAAGAATAGGAAAATTGTAGAAAATATTAACTGTAATAGAAAACACTCTGTTTTAGACATTTTATAATAAATATTTTTTTATATCGTCCGAACTCTGTGTAATTTCGCACTGTATGAAAATCCAATAATTTAAATGCAGAAAATAGAAACAATGCGCGCTGTTTGTAATTTCGAAAAATTGAAATTACAAACACATCGAGTGAAATTTCCGAGAAATTCATAAAAATCTGTAAAAGAATTTAATAATTGAATACAGAAAATTAAATTTTTAAAATTATGTAGATTTCTGACAAGTTATAATTTACAAATTATATACGTACAGGTACATTTAAGATTATTATCAAAGTTACATGTAGAAAAGTTTAAAATCACTTCATTCCTTTTTAGAATTGTCATCGAAAACAATGTCAAGATGAAATTTATTTTTGTAAAATGCTAATCAAAAAATTGATATCTGTAGATATCGTAGATCGTTCTATCATTTAAAGAGAGTTTATTGTCAGGCTGAAGATAAGATAGCGATTCTTTTTTTATTAATTCTAGTGATAAATTAACTTCAAAATATTCTATTAATAAAATATTCTATTAAGAAAAATAATCTATTAATAAATAAACAATTTTTATTTCATATGATATATCTGATGTGCATATTATAAAATAGTAGCTAATACGTTACTTTATTATTAGTGTATATATTTTAATAAAATCTATGTCTTTTTAACACAGACTGATCAAAGTATCGAGATTATATCATTTAATATTTAAAATTTCCGTAAATTTCGCCTTTTAAATAAAGTTATATTGTACAGGCTCTATTATGAAATAATTAAATCTGTATTTTAAGCTGAAATTATGAATATCAAAGACGAGCATAAAATTAAAGATAAAAACTTCTCGGATGTTTCGAAGCGGTAAATTTAATTAAAAAGAGCACTTAATTATGAAAGTACAAATAATGCACATACAATTATACGTATACAAAGTCAATGTTACATGTATACAAATAATATGAAAAACGGACATATTTGGACGTGATTTCTTATGGAAAAATAAAAAAAAAAAAATGTAGAACAAAATTCTATGATTTCCGAGAAAGTCGGAAAGTATTAAAGTTTATCAAGTATTTTTTCGTTTAATGCTTCATTTTCAAGACAGTAGACTTTGAACATGTTTCGTTAAAAATTGCAATGATATACTTGTACTTGATAAATATTAAATTCGACTTTCTAAGGAACGAAGAATGAAAATTAAAAATTTTATTCCATGTGTTCCATATATTGTTATTTTTTCATGAAATTTCATATCGATCGATTAATTTATTTTGAATTTCATTTGACTGTTCAAAGCTACCAAGCTTTGTAAACATACCTGTAATCAATTATTTAGAGCGATCGTAATCACTAATCAATTAATCATTGTTAAAATAATCTTGATTAACTTTTGTAATTTGTAATCAATAATTTTTTTAAATCATTAACTTATATTTTATTAGAATCGGCAATGCGTTATTTCTTCACATATTATTTCTTGCCATAACACTTCCAAACGTGTTGATCATTTAAGGCTTAATACATACTATTCGATATAACTAAATTATTGAAAAGTTTATAATTCTCTGATAGATTTTTAATATGAAAATGACGTACGCAAGAATCTCAAAATTTTGATTATTCGGCAAGTTTATCATTAAAATTATCACATCATACAGAATAGCATCATGCCAATGATGCCTATGAACCTAACCTAAATCTAACTTAAATCTAATTCGTCTAATTACCACCTAGAATTATATGATTACATGAGATTTTCAATTAGTTGACGGAATATTTTTTGGATATTTGGAACAAATCCTGATAAAGATTTGCAGGGTTGTGCACATTGCAAAACAGTAGAAATAATAAAAAATATGCAGGTAGAAGTAGAACCACCGACGCGATCATGATCAAAAGTGTAACCATTTTATGACTAATTATTATAATTATATTATATTATAAATTAATTATAACCTTTGATCGCAATAATTTTTATTATTTCCCTCGTTCATTAATCCCTGATTACTGATTATTCGATAATCGGTAATCACGATTAATATCCTGATGACTGCATTCATAATCATTAATTATTATTCAGATTTCGTTTCGCCCAATTCTGTTACCGAGTAATTACGAAGACAAATAATATTATAATATATCACACTAATTTGAATAGCCTCGAGAATAAAGTTCCCATGAATTTGATGGATTTACATAGGAATAATTATCGAGGAATAACTCTAGATGAAGAGTTCCCTCGAAACGGGAGATCCTGTTCATTACAATAATCGGATAACGTCATCATCCTGTCTGTCCTTTTTAGCTATTCTCCGTTGTTTCTTCCTCGAATTAGTTTCATTCAAAAGATAGTTGAAAACAAACGGATGCATTGTTACCTCGCAGAGCATTGTTTCCGGCGATTCTGGAGTTCGCCTCCCTCCCCTCGCCCGAGCACGAAGCAATTGCAACGAAAAAAAAATAGCAAACAGAAAATAAATAAAATGGCAAGTAAAAAGTAATTTCACCATAAGTTTTCCGCGTCGCGCAACGATGCTCTTTTTTCTTTTTCCCGCTCGAACTTCCAGGAAAGTTCCCTTCGCGGTTTTCACAAAAGAACGTGCCCCTTTGTGTCTGCGGTTCTAAAGAAAAACGCCGTATGTCGCGGTTTCAAAAAAAGGAAAAAAAAAAAAGAGATTCGCATATACGCATTAATTGAATTTGTACCGCGCCTGGCCATTGAATTAAGAGCATTCAAAATTTTCAACGTTCTACATGTTTTTTGGCCAAATTAAAGCGTTTGAGGAAAATTTAATTACAAATTTTTTTAATTATTAAAATATTCCGTACGTACGTACTAATGATTAATATACATGGTGTCCCGAATTTAAATGTCAAAAACATCAGGATCGTACAGAGGACTGATAAAGAAAAGTTCTTTTGGAGATTTCTTACTCCTCTAGAATATTTAATCGTGTTATCATCTATTTTATCATCCATATCGTCTATTCAACATTACCGACACGTTATATATATATATATATATATATATATATATATATATATGTCTATTCTTAGTATCGATATGATATAAAGATCTTTTTACGAAAGGAATGCAAGTAATCATCAATTTGATATAGGAAACAATGCGCAAAGTAATTTTTTAGATGATAGGGAAAAAAATCATATATTTTCGTTTCTTCCAGAGTTTCAAATCAAATTTTTCAACCGATCGTTTGAACAGGTTGGTGCCAACGTTTAATATTAATAAAGATATTGTTCGAAATGCTGATATCTTGCAGCAGTGCAAGCATTGACTAACTGCAGCTAAATATATTTGGTACACTGTACAATTTTTTTATTTGCTCTCCAGCTGCTCGAGTTGATCAGCATCGAATAAACTTATTGCGTAAGTGAGAAAATGAAAATTTCTTTTTTTCGCGATTTTCTCTAAATTGGAGCAACAAATAAATCTTTCAAAGAATTTTTTTTCTTATTGTTAGTTTATCGATCCTCTGCACGTTCGCAAAATTCTACATTTAAATTTGAAACACTCTGTATGTACCACTATGTACATGCTATTTTATTGTTTGCTCAGAGAGCAAAAATTACGAAAAAAAAATCAACAACTGAGAGTTATTTGTTGTTGAATTTGAAGATATTGATCTCAAAATGTAAAGAAAATTTCTCGAAAAGCTGCACGATTAAAAATTTAAACGTTTTCCTTACAAATAACCATTACGAGTGAACGAATATTTTTCTCGTTGCTGATAATCATGATCGATGATGGGAATTCTATTTCGGTTGCTCATAACGGTGATCGATGGGGGAAATTTATTTCGGTTGCTTATAACGAGTTGTCGGCGAGGAAAATTCTATTTCAGTTGCTCATAACAGTTATCGATGAGGGGAAACTCCATTTCGATTGCTCGTGATAATGTAAAAAATATAAAGTATTGCTCCGCAATTGTCAGCAACCGCATTAACATTAGAATTACCAGAGTGGTAAAAATCACCAATTTATAATTTTTCCGAATACAATTCTGCTGATTCGCAACGTTGTATTTTCGGACAATTTGGACAATTTTTATAAAGTACATGAATAAAAGTTCGTTGTCTTTCGTTGTATTATAAACATTTTACTGTTCATTGTGCGCTCTAATTTCTACGATATACAATCTTTATTGTTATAGCTTTGTTGTTAGTCGTCGGTAGTTAGTTCTAGTGCTAAAAACATTTAAAAAATCGTGGAGCTAGATACTTTCCGATGTAAATCTCGCGAAAATTAACGAAAAAAGAAATTCCCTTTAGCGATAGCCGATTTGACTGAGCAGTCGAAATAAATTTCCCTCGTCGACAACTATTACGCGTGGAGCTACTGTCATTTATAAAATCACAAATTTAGGGCAAAGAGCATAAAAACCCGCGGATTTTTCCTGAAACTCGGCACTTTTAAGCCGATATGTACTTTATCGTTTAAATTATTAGAATCCCGATACACTGTGACTATTGCACGTTATTAGTTGGCATAAATGTGCGATGTAACAGCTCATTCGCAACTGCATTTGCTTCTAATGCTGGGCCCACACTGGACAGAACTGCTTGCGAGCAGTTCGCGAGCTGCTCGCCAACACAAACTGCATCGAATCCACACTGCTTGTTGGCGAACAGCTCGCAGTTTCAGGCTTGTTCGCTTGGTGCTTGCGGGCAGGTCGTTGTAGACGTTGCTGGCGTGCACAGGGTTCAAGTTTGCGAACAAATTCTTTGATGTTTCGCCAGCAGCAGCGTGGACGCGGCATAACGCGAACACTTGAAAATCGCTTCTCAAAAGAAATGCATTGCTGTCCATTGTGTCAGTATAGACGCGTTTTGGCATACGTCGCATACATCATCGAACACGCAATGCATATATAGCATAACACATATGTAAGCAAGCTGCCGGATCACTAGAGAAAATCTCGGGCATGCGGAAACGCCTTAAAAACCAGGACAAATCCGGGGAAAACCCGGACGAATGGCAGCCCTAATTATAAGATGTACGACAGCTATCCCCGAAAGCAATATTTTTGTTCCAAATCTGTCGCTACAGGGAGATTTTGGTTGAAGCGTTTAAAAATCAGCGTCATTTCTCATTTTCACGGAAATTTTGACGAGGCGTGCATATGTAAACTTGTGTGAAAAAGTTTTATATAAAACTTCGACGTAAATTGCATTTGCACAAAATTATATCTAACATAATGTTTCGAAATGTTGTCTTTAATATTTTGTAATAAATCGGTGCTTTTCGACACTTTTCGCGACGCGACTGCTTTTAAAAGTAAAATATACCAAAAGCAATATTTGCAAGCCTTTCCTCGCCTTAGATGAAAAAAGAAAGTATTTTTAGTCAAGTGAAGGAAGCATTGAAAATAATGTTACGTTATTAATAGAATATAGCAACGGAGTTCTGTATTACAACAAATAGGTATTAAAAGCGTTTTCAACTAAAAATAGCGGCAGTGATCGTCGAGGGAACATGCGTCGAGCACACCGCGACTCCCGTGGGGGTCGTGATTTATAGGAATGCAAGCAATAAATGAAGTTTCACTGTACCAAAATTTGTAATTAACTTTAAACGATAGCCAATTTATTCCGATTCCCGTTGGAAAAACAAAGAGCTACAGATTTCATGATTTTGCTATCCTAACTTAAAAATTCGCATTATTTCCCTTATTATTTTGACCTTCTTACGTACATTTTATTCTTCCAATACAAATTTATTACAATGTCAAATTTATTACACTATTAAACTTTTGTTCTACAATTTTTTTTTTAATTTTCTTAAACAGGCACTAGTTGTTGCAACGTTAAAATTTTGTTTGTAACAAACTAGTTGAGACTGAGCCTCAAACATATTAAACACATTTGCGTTTGCTTTCACGCATTTACGTCAGATTTTTATACATTTGTTAAAAATTATAAAAATGTATGAATGCGTAACAATATTTGCACGTAGTATTTAAATATATATAAAATATATAATATAAAATATCATATATAACGTAAAAAATATTCAAAGTACAATACTCGTAATATTTAAAGTATGAAAGTCATTTCCGTTTAGATTCTAGTCTTCTAAAAAAATGTGCAGAAAAATTCGAATTTGCACAAACACCCGCTAATCGTAATTAATTTACCTCTATTATCCTTATCCATTATCTCTATCTAAAAAAGAAATAAGAGTGAGATACGGAGAAAATTAGTGAGCTTCTATTATCCTGTACGTGATTTTGCTGTACTACATAATTTGTTGTATCGTCTCTTCTTCGATTGTTACTTTTCCATTCCACGTGACGACAATCACAGGGAGAACGTCTACTGGAGTTGCGTTTCCCGTTGCAATGGCAGAGCGTGCGAAATAGTCAGCATCGAATTTTCAAGGGAACTGGGCTCGCGGAAAGATCGTTTGAGGATTAGCAGCCGCTTTCATGGCTGAAGTGCGCAGGATTAAATATTCCTTAGACCCGCTGGTTTTACCCTGCAAACGTCGGAATCTGTATATTGAGTAAAGTAAATCGGGTTTCCCGCGATTTGATATTCTTGTGGCTTGTTCCCGTTTCCCTATCATCCTGTAAACCAGGATAGACCTTCTAAAATTATAATGTCCGCGCCGAATAGCTAACGAGCTCTATTAGAGTCGCTGGCAAAACTGTCCTACTTACATCTCGTAAAATAACACACCAAACGTTCGAAACCTTGAATTATTCTATCGAATAAACATCGTTAAATCGTTCGTCTGTATTCCTTCGATACACGTACGAGATACACGAAGAAGAATCTGTTCGACGAGGGCCTAAATGAACAGCTCGTTTCGTTTGCCGCCAGGAATTTGCTAATTTGCTAATTTGCTAATTAAGTCATTGCTCGATAAACGTCAGGCAGGTATCTGTTGCATACAAAGTCTGGCTATAGTTCAACGATTGTTGAACCAGTGGATTGGTGACACGTTCCAAACGCGTACGACGCATCGTGTGCGTCACGATTGTTATCAGTTGCCGTTATCAGTCAGTGTCGCGAAAACAGTCGAATGAACGAGATCATCGCACGAGAAAGACTATCGCAGAGAAATTAAATCGCGTGAAATTAAGAATTAAGACAAAGTAAACCGAAAGATGACTCGATAGGATCCTAACGTCGAAATTTCGACATTCGTCAATTTTTTCTCTTTTTTTTTTTTGCAGATTGTCGTTCAGTTAAATATCGGGCTCGTATTGGATAAACGACAGTTAAACGTTGTTCGGAAAATCGCGCGTGTACGTTCGATCTAGGATAGAACTCTATTTATCCGGAGAGCAAACAATTCACGTAATTGAGATCCGTACGATAAAAGTTTCACTGATTTCCCGTATCCGCGATTTTTCGCGAGAGTTCGCTTTTGGGACGAGTGAGTTTCGATCAGCGATCAGTTCGTTTAATCCGGCACTAATTAAAATTTCAAATCGCTCGAATACACGTGATTCATACGAGGAGGGGTTCCGCTGTAATGGCTCGCATGCGGATAAATGAAGCGAACGGGCACGGGCTCGGTTTAATCGGGCACTAATCAAAATTTCGTTCGAATAAATGGTGTTCGGTTAAATAGAGTTCCATTACACCGTTTCGCCAAAAGCCGAAAAACATCTTTTTCCTCTTGGCAAAAGCGGCCCCGGCCGTATCGAGTTCGACGGCCGCGTTTTTCGCGCAACCGCGAACTCGTGCAGATGCGCGATAGACAGCCGATTCCAAGTATAAACTTTCCGGTTTTCCTCTCGTTCCGTTCGTTGATTAAAGGCTATTACTTACTCGGTAGTCGTACAAGCTCGACAAGTCGACCCGTTTTCTTTGAACCGGCGAAGCGAGAACCGGCAAAGTGGTGGTCCTCTACTTTTCCGCGCCACCCTTCTTTCTCTGTTCCTCTTTCTTCCACCGATTTCTTCGCCCCCCTCCCCACCCTCTTTTTCTTCCATTGTGCCCGTTCGCCACGATTCGATCTTCCTCTTTTACCCACCTTCAACTTGCCAGACGGACTCGAGTTTCCACAGCACGGTCCAGCACTTGCACCTTTTCTCTCCTCTCTTCTTTCTCTTTTAGCGCCTTCTTTCTACCGTTTCGTTTCTTCCACTCTCGTGTCTCCACCTCAGCTCCACCTCGGCCCTCCTCTTTTTCTTATATCTATTTCACATTCGCCCTCGGTGCCTCCCCCATCCTCGTTTTCGCTTTTAGCCCCACCGCCCTCGCTCTCTGCACTTGGCAACCCTCCCCGCCTCCAACCGTCCTTCTCTAGGCCACCGACGTTGAACCACCCCCCGACGACGACCTCTTGAAAACTCGCTACACGCGCAACATTTTACCAAATGAGTTCTAATTCATGCCACGTTTCTTCCCTCTTCCCTTCACCTGTCCTCTCTGCTCATTCTCTCTTACTCTCTCTCTCTCTCTCTCTCTCAAACACACACACACATTCTCTCTCTCTCTTTCTCTCTCTCTTCCTTCGTCTCGCCCCTTTTTCTTTGAAGTCTCCTAGACTCCTCGACTTCCCGCTTCTTCCACTCATCGACGAAGGCGCCGCTGCTGTTCATTTAGTGGTTCACCCCCAGTCGCTCGCTCACCCTTCACTCGCTTTTCATACGCGCGCGTTTATGAATCGCGTTGTCGTCCACGCGGTTCGACGCTGTTCGGCTCGTCCATCGTCGATCGACTGTGTGATGTCAGCCTTTTCTTCGTTCTCACTCGTCTTACTTTGCCACTGTTTGTGATTAATTCTTCACTGTTTGGTTCTTCACCGTTCGTGATTATTTCGTTCGTTCTATCTTCTATGGTTTATCTGCTTGTTCCTAGCAAACGACTCGAATTTCGTCTTGACCGGTCTGACTTGTTTTTCTCGTTCTTTTCTCGTCCAGAACACGTGTGGTTTTAGAACGTGAGGAAGCTGGACACACCAGGAGGATAATTGCACCGAGTGGATGTCGGAGGCAGATGCAAAAAACACCGAAGGCACTGTACCGTTTCTTCCACCGATTTTACTAATTTCCTCAGTGTCCTTAGTGCACGTCGTGGTGTACATCGAGACCGAAAGGATGGACCCGCGATCTGGAAGACTCTCGCGACTCTGGAACAACGGGATTCCAGCTTGATCGACGCTCGACAAAAGTTTCCGGATTAGCCGACGCGATTGCCCAATCGCTCTCCAGCTCGCGGATCGATAACGAATCCGCCGTCGGCCGGATTCCGTGTAACGCGGTTATTTCAATCTCGCAACGTCCCCGGGACGCCCGAAGCAGCGTTGAAAAAAGCGGGAGGAGCGAAACGTTGTTTCTCGAACGCGGCTAGGCTTCCATTCGAAGCGGAAACGACCGTCGCTGTAACCAGGCTACCGGCCGTACCAGGATAGTACGTGAATCACGGTGGTTTCCTGTAACATGGTTTAGAATTCGAGCAATTTCTGGAACGTCGTTAATCCAGCATCGAATGCGGCAACGATGTTCAGCGGAGGAAAGTGGGAAGGCTGTATCCGCGAGGAAACGGATCTCCTCCTCGTCTCGGTGGTCTGTTTGCCTCGCGATAGCGAATCAATAGCACAGCTACGCCGTCCCTCGGCTTCGCTCTCATTATTCGTGAAACCGAGTCTTCGACTTCTGTCGACCTTGCCTCTCGTAATAATCGTCCCGAGCGACGACGTGCCGTTTCGTCTACCAACCTATCTCTCTCCGTTTCTCTCTCTCTCTCTCTCTCTTTCTCTCTCTTTCTGTCTCTGTCTCTCTATCTCTATCCCTGTCTCTGTTCCTGTCTCCGTTTCTCCGACCGTTTCGCCAACCCGTCGTAGGAACGTCGAGGTTGTTTCTTCGTTCGCCACCTCTACCTCCCCCTCGGTGGCTGGCGCGCGACAACCCCCCCCCCCCCGGTTCTCAGGACCGCCCTCGGGAAATTTCGCTCGCTCGTCGCCTTCTGACACACATTCGGCCCCGGCTATCGCGTGTCCGCGAGCAACAAAAACAAATCAATATCCCCCTCCCCCTTCTCTTTCCGCCTCACACACACACACTCTCTCTTTCTCTCTGTCTATCTGTCTCTCTCTCTCTGTCTCTCTCTCTCTCTCTCTCTCTCTAGCAAGAGAGAACTTGTCCTCTCTCTAGCAACGTTACTCTCTAGCCCGCGGATACTTATTTCACCCCCTTTTTGTACGGACGCCGAGATTACTTTTCCGCGGTGATTCTGCCCAGCTGTCCCTCCATCACCAGGACCTATCCCTCTTATCCTCTGTCCGGCTTCCGGAAACTTTCCACTCTTTCCGATGTTCCTCTCGGCTTCGTTCTTCCCCCTCCCCTTCCCGGGCAGGGGGGGGAGGGTTGTTTCCCTGAAAACGATTCCTTTTCTTCGCGAGTATCCTCTTTATTGCCGGCCTCGTTACTATTTTATCAGTCTCTGCGTCATCGGGACAAGGTCTCTCTCTCTCTCTCTCTCTCTCTCTATCTATCTATCTATCTATCTACCTTTTTCTGTCTACGTTTCTTTGTCTCTTGCTCCCTGGCTCTCGAACCCGAGACTCGAACTCGTGCTTCTTTCTTGTACCTTTTCTTCCCTTTCCTTTTCTCGTTTCATCATTACAATTGTTATTATTATTTCTCACATCGACGAGCTCCGGACAGATTTCTCTCATTGTCCCCGGGAAGAGCTCATTAGCCTGATCGATCAGCGCGACCGTTCGATGAAAGACGAAAAAAAGAAACCACCACGTTTCGTTGTCAAGGGGGTGCGTCACGTCCATGTTGTTAGGCCGGGGGGTGGGGGTGCATCAGGTGTGCCTAATCGCGGCGTCGGCCCCTCTTTTCCATGGATAAACCGATAATTCTAAGTGGCAACGACTATCGAGTTCCAGGTTAATTCGATTTTAACGAGACACGTTCCGTTTCCGAGTAATTTCGAGGTACTGAATTCTCGATGTCCAACACCCGCGTTCTGATTAATTTAGAAATCAGAGTTTGACTTTCGGAAACTCTCCGACTACGGTTTGCAAATAATACCTGTTAACCATAGAATATTGTCTTCGTTCTAATTTTTGCATGTATTTCTAGAGCCTCGTTCAGGTTAATCTCTCTTGAGTCAGGTGACTTGACTTCAAGATTGCGTTCATGTGAAACAGAAGATACTCGATTTAAATCCAAGTGATTTAACCCTTTGCCCTCGGAAGCTTTTCTTATATGATCTTTCTTATATGATCAGCAATTTATTTACGAGGTAATATCATTTCAAACAAAATGACACAGCATTGGGAATAATCAACTTGTTAAAATGGCATTTAGCATGAAATTTTGTTATCTAACACGTGATATCGCTTACATTTAAAGCGTCAACGTGCATTGCCGGTTTTCTAGAACAACTACAACGTACAAGAGTTAATGATACATACAATACTTTCAATCTTCGAAAAAAAAAAATAATCTTCTCTGTCATTTTGTAAACTTCCGTAAGAAGCAATGAGAAGTCTAGTTTATGTTTATCATTTCGAATGAGTGTCAATTAACTTACGATTGCTTCCTCGGAAATTTCGTCTTCTGAAAGTCTTTATTTTTCCCATGTCGTTATTATAGCTTTTACTTTGGACGTCTGTTCAGGTATTATGCTATTACATTATTATATCGTACAACGTCAATCCCTTAGAAGAGACAGTCGAGTGCAAAGGGTTAATTTGCATTAGCGCATGCTTAAAATAAAATGGAATATTCTGACTGTACGAGAAAGAAGCTTCGAGTTGTTATTTAATTTGAAAATGATGCTTAAGACGATGTTTAAGACGAAAAGAAGAAGCTCAAATTACTAACGATAGTTGTTCCTTTTAAATCGAGAAATAGTCGAGCAAACTCCAGCTTCACTTGCAAAGATATTCATCAAGTTGAACTTTAAGTCAGTTGAATTCAGGCAGCTTGCTTAAACGAGGCTAAAAAAACGATAACTCTTCGTTACTTATATATTTCTCGATCATTTCCTGCCAAGACACACTGTTCAAAAAGCTCGGGTTCAACGTGATATTTTATTTATTACGATATTTGAGAACTTCATCCTAGAAAAGCACGGAAAGCAAAATTCTCTTCTGAATCGTTTTCATTGAGACACGTTTGTCGGAGAAATTACGAATAAATACGGTATTGTAGGATCAACAACGACACCACAGTGTTTATTGGCAAAGATATTAATATTGACACGTTATTACGAACGTTATTGCCATTGTCGCCAACACAGAGTTGAGAGATGAACGATCGAAGAAAAAAACGAGCAACGCACCGTGAAACAGACACATGGAATTCTCATTAAAGAAATTACAGCCAGATCTGTTTCTCACTGATCCGACAGTTCTTACGTTAATTAAACAGAGTATATCCACCGGTAATATAACCGGTAATATAAGTAAAAAGGTAGAAAGGTATCTATCCGACCAATAACACGAATCCTCTTCCCGGAGCTTTCTTTTCCGTTCCAGTCTAGGAAAAAGCTTTGGAGAATCGACTTCGGGTGGCTCGATTCGAGGAGCAATCACCGCTTACACTTACCTTCAAAGGATCCCTGTGTCGAGCGGTGGCGAAAGAAAGAAGAGCTTTAAAAACCCACGGCCCCAAGGGGTCGAGTTTCCTAGAATTCCAACGCGGCACGCTCGGGCCTGTGTAACGGGCAAAAGAGACTAAGAGGGATAAAAGGAGGAAGAGAAATAATGAAAAAAATAGAAAAAAAGAAAAAGAAAAAAGAAGAAGAAGAAGAAGAAGAAGAAATCCGCGGCGGTGGTTCACGGTCTTTTAGCGCAGGTTAGCGTTATCGCGCGAGCCTCCTCTCTTTCAACTCGGGTCCCCATCTGAAAACCCTTTAGAACGCTTAAAAGCCCCGGGTACGAAAATTGCCGGCTGACCTAAATAACGATCTCTCTATTTCATTCATTCCGCGACGCGGAAAAAACGCTGGCAACACGCAGTCGATGACAACCAGCGACTGCCGCTGCCGCCGCCGCGCCGATTTCCCTCTCCGTTGGGAAATAATTAGCCCTGGACCGCCGCCGCCGCCGCCGCCGCGTGCAAATATGATGCGTATCGAATCGATAATACCTTCCAGGCAAGACTAGCCGACGCTGTTTACATTTTACCACCCCTAAATCGTAGCCAGATTCGACTAGCAAAGTGGATCAGCCTCAAAAGAGTTGAATCACCGGCGATCCCTCGATCAATGACCATTTCTCACATGGTCCGCGGAAAATTCGAATTCTCTATTCGAGACGATCAACGATGATCGATATGGTCAACGAAAAATTCAAGGCGCTGATCGTTGATCGATGAGACTCTCGCGACTCTTCGCGGATCTTCTCTTAAATTTCTTTTCTCTCGTGCGTTAGAAATCGGAGAACAGCGCGTTAGAAATAAAGAAAGGAAGAGTGAGAAAGAAAGAGAAAATGCTAAAGGTTCTCGTTAATTGCGAGCGCGCTATAGTTCACGTTTGACCTAGAGATTTAGATAAACCAAGATTATCCGAGGCAGGCGGCAAGGATCAGCCTCGGGTGGCGTGCAACGGCGAGAAAGGCGCCGACGATCAAACGTCTCGTCCTTGACGAATCTTGCAAGCCTTTTTCCTTCCGCCGTGAAGATCCCCCTACTACTTACCACCTTTCGAAGGTTGATCCTCAGATATCCGGCGCTCTGCCGCGAACAGCCAGAGGGAATCTGTTCAGCGATCAACCAAGGATCAGCCAGCGTCGATTCGTTCACGCGCGAGAACACGTCCCCAGCTTTCAGCAACGGAACCACTTGTACCCCCGTGATCGATCGGCAAACCACCCACCCTGGCACGTGTACCAGAGACTCGATCCACCACCAACGATTCGAAAGTCCCTCCTTTTGTTTACCTCCCAACAGGAGAACCACGAATCTCTCGAGCAATCGGACACGAGTCCCTTTCCCTTGCCCTGGATCACTCTGCGACGCGTCTCGAATAAACGGAACCAGGACGATCCCACTAACTCGACCGCTCGACGACGACGGATTATACCAGCTGATAGGCGTGGAGACCGGGACACTGGTCCAGGAAGATACATACGAGATCCCAACGATCCGTACGCATCGTCGTCCAGTCTTAAATCCCGACTTTCAACGCCCGATTTTTCTTTCAACTCTTAGCTCATCCGTGCCGCGAATCGGTGCTCGAGGTGTCGAAAAGGTGCCCGAGAGGGTTGTTTGGCAACATGACGGGTGAACGTGAAACGACTACGCGTCGTGGTTGCCGCCACAGCACGACTGGCCGGCCGGCCGAACTACCCTCACTGCTTTTGCCCCGTATCTCCTGACTGCCTTTCCTCTTTCACTCTCTCTCTCTCTCTCTCTCTCTCGCGCGCGCGCGCTCTCATGCTCTCGCTCTCTCGCTCTCTCTCTCTCTTTCTGTCCCCTTCTCTGTTTCTATCGTCACCACCACCGTGCCCATCCCCCTTTCCCCGATTCGACGATCCGCCGAGCTGCTTTATACGCGTTTCGTTCCCTTCTTTTTCGACCTCCGATCCTCCGTGTCACCCTCTCTCGTTCCCGTGTTTCCCGCGACTTTTCGATTTCCCGCGTGACGTTGCGTTGCTCGAAGTTTCGGAATAAGGTTCCGGTCGCGGTCACTTGGACCGTATTAAGAGTGATTCGCGTGGAAATTGGCTCATCACGTCGCAGTGATTTCAGAGATTGCAATCGTTCGTTTTGAATCGTATCAAGGTCCGTGAAGTCGATCTTAACGCGAATGCAGCTGCGAATAACACTTTTTTAACGTGTGAATTTCTTTTTTCTTTTTCTTTTTACTATTCTGTCGCAATGATGATGTTATAACGATGTTATTCGTAACCATCTTCTTTTCCATTTGTCATGCAATACTCAATCGTGTTTGTTTTATTGATTTTTGAGATAACGATGAAATGTATCATGGTCAAATTCCTTTTCTCGGTTTTATATTCCAGTGAGTTTATCCTAGTAGGTTTATTGTGAAGATAAACACGGATCTGCCCGAATAACAGCTTGAAAATAATTATGGACCACAAAGGATTAATGGTATTCTTTAAGAATGCTTAAAAAATTTTCGTTCTAAGGAATAATTTCAAAGAGTTTCTTTTACCGAGTGTAAAAGTATCAAAGATGTGACTAAAGAGGGAATGATTTTACGAACAAGTTGAAAAAAAAAGGAATAAAATTTTCATTCGTTTCATTTCTTTCCCAAAAAATTTAAATTTAGATAATTCTGAATTGATCGGGAAGAAAAAGTCAGGAACGAACGGAAGATTACTTGATTTGTGCGAATAAGTCAAACGCGTAGAATTATTTTAAAGGGAACTAAATTGAGTTAAATGTAACACTTAATATAAATTTTCACTGATGTATTTTCAAAAATGAAGAAATAAAAAAAGTTTTACTCTTTGTATCTTCGATTTATTCTTCTAAGAAGAATCATCCCTTTCTCGGTTATTTCTGTCAATACTTTTTGAACATTCAGTAACATCAAAGAAAACATCAAAAAATTTAAACAATGAAAATGTAAAGTTTCATGGCGAGAAAAGAAAGAAAAATTAGAAATGCTCATATAGGGCCACGAAACACCAACTGTATGTCGATAAGTAATTAATGCCAAAGGTGATCTCACTATTGGCATAAAGCAATTACGTTCGAAAACCACGTAAATTCTCCGAATCGATTTACAGAAAAAAAGAAATCGAACCAAAAAAACGGATGGTCTGCTTTTAGTTTCCTTTCAGTTTAATATTCTCGTAATGTTCTGGCGTTGCTGCGTTTACAACACGGTGTACGTCGAAGAAACGAAACGCGAGTTCGCTTCTCTTGCAAACACTTCTCTCTTGCGCGTCAGCATTGCCGATCATAATTAATTCAGCAAATTGAACACTCGTCGCAACGGACGCGCCGTATTTATACATCGTGTTAACCGGCCGCTGTAATAATATTGTAACAATCGTCGGTGACGGCTAGTGCGTCACGCGCGCCTGCAAATTATAGTAACGCGACGTAATTCACCAGACACCGGTATCACGAGCAAACAGGCCGGATCGATTGCCGATCGCGTGCACGGTCTCGCGATATACGTAATACGAACGTCTCCTCGAGAACTTCTCTCTTGGAAAATTTTCAAAAGAAAAAGAAGACTCCAGTTGGTCACGTGGGTCGTAAAGAAAAAAGCTGCGAATAAACCGTTGCACGTTTCCCAAAGTTCTCGAGCGCCGTGGAAGGGTTATTTTTACGCACGAGGCGTTCTACTTGGCGACGAGCGGGGCAGAGGGAAGAATAGCGGCCTTTCAGAAATTTTCTCGACTCGCTCGTAACCGTAACAAACGTTGCTCGACGTAAATCGTCCCACGTACTCGATTGTACGTGGCGTCTCTCTGGATGCAATCGCAGCTAAAAGTCGAGAGAGAATCGTTCGACGATCGAGCCGAAATGGCCATTCTCGATCGAAGGAGCACCAGTTAGACTTGGACGAAGCTGTAAACAATCGCGCCCGAATTCTCGAAGAATTCGTCAACAGCTTGGTTTGAACACAATTGCTCGTGTTCTACTGCAACGAATTCGCAAGAAGATTTCTGATCACGACTCGCGATAGTGTGTCTCGAACCGTGGTCGCGCGATATCGTTTGCACGTATATTTCTATATATTTTTTTCATTTCTCTCCTTTAAAATGAACGAGCACAAAAGACGATTTTGTCCTCGGTCGTGCCTTCCGGGTCGTTTGCACGCGCGATACGTTCAACAACGTTTTACATGTGACGCGTCAAGAAAAGCGTCGCGTCGCCTGCAGGATTTACTCTGTGCCCGGGATAAACTGCGCTGCAAGGGAAATAATATCCTTAAACGCGGCGCAGCTTCCACGACGGAACGTCAAAAAGTACGACGACAATGACGACAACGACGACGACGACGTCGCGATGCATTAATTAAAACGAAATCCTCGGACTGGCGCGACCCGACCACCCTGGCATCTCTAATTCGCCGGATATTCCGGTCCAGCTCCTTCAATATCCGCCCGGGATTCGAACAATCGACCTTAAACGACGCGAAGATTAGCAACGAAATTATTATTAGACACGCGAAGGAGAAGGGACTCGTGAAGTGAGCGAAATATACTTGAGGATGATGAATCAGTCCGTGAAAAAATACCAAAGAGATTAGATATGTGGGACTAAGAAATATTAGTAACGTATTTTCTTGTAACACGTTACTAAACATATTGTTGAAAGTTAGTGATAATTGTCAGGTACCGATATTCTGTGGAATATGTCACTGTGATAATATGTTACCGTGAAATGTTACTGGTAATTATCAGATTACTTCATAAAAATGGACAGAATATTACTCATATGCGATAACGTGTGGTTATTTAATCAGTTACGTTTCAAATTGATTGATCGTTTTAAAGCGTCTTAAAATTCAAGCTTGAATAATGCACAGACTAAGATAACCTAAACTAAGTATTCTTAAAAAAATATTTATCGAATTAATTTAGTTATTGGATAAGTTGTAAAAAACAATCACGAAATATAACAAAATTGCTTTCAAATTATCCTTTTGGAAAATTAGCAGATTTATCCAAGTTTGTATGATAACGAGAAATGAGAAAATATCGTGTTCTTTAGATTTAGCAAGAAGTAATATTGGAAACAAACAAAATAACTCAAACAATTCTATAGTAAAGTTAATTCGGTTAACGAAGTAATATATGCATAAAAACTAGTAAAATAAACAAAAAAACCAAGTAATAAGTTAATATGCACATGCTAATTTATGATAATTACAGCTATGAAATAACCTTACTACTACTTGCATTTTCGTTGTCGAGCTCTCAATGTTCACGATATATTTTACTGTTTATTACTCCACTAACAACGAATTAAATAGTCTATTCATTTCAAATGTAGATTGCTCGGAAATTATTCATGACCGACTTGAGGAGGCTTGATCCAATATTCTACAGAATCAAATAATCTTACATTAGGTCTGTAAATAAAATAATAAAAATATATCGTTAAAAAAAGAAGAGGTGTTCAAAAAGTGAACTTTTGTCAAATTCTTTTACTTTCTAGATAATAAAAAAGTTAAACAATTCTACAAAAATAACTCTTCAGTGGTTCATGATATAATGAGATATATCTTCTGCAATATAATATATGTGAATATCGTAATAATATATGTTCAAATCTAGTAATGCTACTGTCTTTTTCGACTTTGATGAAAAAAAAAAAGAAAACTGAATATTTGAATGAATGATAGAAAAATTCGAATATTTGTTATAGACATAATTTTCTCGAATATATGTAACATATTTTATGTATTCGAAATTTTTTTGAAATTTCACTGGCACTATGGTAAAGTAAACATATCATGATTGTATTGATCAAAAGTCAATCTAAAAATGCTTTCATAATTGCTAAAAAATTAATATACCACAAGAATGCTATTCAACATATGATTAATGCCAAAATGATTCCATTAAATATTATAATTCATTAGTATAATGAATAACTAGCTGTTTAAATACTTTATGATATCTATAAAATGTTTACAACAAGAATCATTTATGCTTTCAGTTTTGTTTCAAATTTCATACTAATAATTATAACAATCATACAAACATCTTATTGCAGTGCTATGAAATTTCAAAATGTTTAAAAAGACACAATGATAAAAGGAAAGAAGCTCGATACTTAGACTTATAGTACTCATCAAAAGGGATAAAAGATATTTAATTAACATCGGTGGATGTTAATCTTTTGGATGTTAAATTAATTTTTATTATTTATTAGCGTTTCTGTCATAACTGAATCAAAATGTTGGAGTTTTTTAAATATGTAGTTTAGGATTGAATGAAATGTGATTATTTTTCTGTGTACAAGCAACGATATGATATGGCGTGTTTTTATTAGCAGTTATATAGACACAGACAAAAGCTATTTTTATGTATAAAAGAATTCGTTAACGAAACGAGAATAAGATTTACAGAACTGGATAAGTACTGAAGATTTATATTATGTTTACGTCCGTGAAGTAACGTTGATATTGGTAATAATCTTGTATTCACAAGTTTGAATTAATACTTTTAATTCTTTTGTGTGGGAAGCAAAGGTAACGTGTTTGTCAATTGTAAAATCGTCTTAAGTTATTTGACATACACAACCTAATCTTCTTTAATCTTGAACAAATCCCTGATAACATTATTCCGCTTCCATTTGATTACGTACGACAATGATCGCGATTGCACTTCCTGTAATCTCTTTAAATATTTAATTTTTATTTTTTCATCACCGTGTCTGGTGACTTTGTGTTCACAGAATAATTTTATGAATATAAATGCCCAAAATTGTGATGCGAGCTAATATATGTGGAAACTTTAGTTTGAATATCGCGCAAGAACTGAAATTTTTATATAAACTGAAATTATTGTAGAATCGATTTTTCCTATCAATTTTAGTGAAAATGAATATTAATGATAAAATCAAAAGATATAATTCTTAGAAGAAATTGTATGTTTTACAGATTTACACAAGATTCGATTGGAAATCCTGGTCTATGACGATACTTTTATCTATTTTTTATTCTTTAAGAAAAAGTGTCGTAACACATTCAAATTAGTATCTGCAATCGACTTTGTTGCATCTTTTACAACGAGAAATTAGAACGTTCTAACGTCCATTATTCATAAATATTCTATCCGTTTATATTAAATAATTTAATGATATTCTTTCGCTGTGAATAAATATCTTCATCTATCGTTCCCGATCGATATTAGATTTTTCACACTAGCGAAACAAAATTCGCACGGCCGAAGTTTCGTTTCGGCCGCCTCGTTTTCCGCGAACTTTGCCAATCCTTCACGGTTTACGCGAGAACAATTTTTCACGGAACGGGGTACCTATGAACAGCTGCGCCAAGGCAAGTATTAATCAATCGTTCACCCGACTCGACGAATTTCACCAGTTTGTTTTAACTTAGCGCACACTAATTCGTACACACCGCTCCGGTGGTCCCCCCCATTCTACGTAATCGCGAGGGCTGTGTGTATTTCGCGAGCGATTTATTTTCCTTCCGGTTGCCTTTTCTCTCATTCCACGCGGCTATTCGCTAGGCAGCCATTCCGGTAGTTTTACCTTTATTTAGAACAACGAAACACTGTATTAATCATATCAGACAGAGTTACGCTGGTAGTAACTCGAAGCAACGTGTTTTCGAACTGTAATGCGAAACGTAAACAATTTTTGCTTTCGAGCTGTTTAAAAAGATAAGGGACGGCTCCTTCGATTGAAGAAGAAAAAAGAAAATGTAATAGATTGTTAAATATAATAATAAATGTAATAAATAACATCAGAGTAATTTATCTTGGAGTTGAAAATTGAATAGGACTAAGAAGTTTGATGGATCGAATGGAAGTAAAGTTCAAATTTAAAGAAACTTGCTTCTGAGAAATAGAAAACGTTCAAATGAACGAACAACATAAATGTCGAACCTTACAAATTTAGCTCCGTTTATAATGAAAATCTTTATCTCTGACAGCTTCGTCATTTGTCATTTGAATTCCTGAGCAGTTCGATGAAAATCCACCAATTAAACGGCACGGTCTTTCCATCAATGATGTAAAGTCACTTTCAATTGAAAGTTCCGGCGATCTATCGATCCCGTCGAGCTAATATCGCGCAAATCTGTTCTACGTTTGCACGCTCTCTATTCGGACAGAAATATAGCCCGGCTAATGAGTCTCTCTATTCCCAAAGAGAATCGTCGCGATGACGGTGAACGTTAATACCACGATTCGTGACCGATTCCGTTAAAATCCTACCGCTCTTCGGGTAGTATATCAATTTCGAACGACCTTCGTTTCGTCGATCCTCGGGCTCGATCGGCGTGCCACAAGATGGCGGATCGATCGCCAACGAACGTGATTCCTCTACTACCCTCTCCCATTCAGCCACCAGGTTCGTTCCACCAGGTACGCCGCGGTAGAAAGGATCTTAAGGGAGAGAAGCGTGACTCGTTAATATCCTTATTCAAGCCATGCACCGTGATTATGTCGGTCCGTCGATATTCTTGCATGACCTAATTTCCGTCTCGCAACCATTCCCTTCTATCTACCACGCCTCGATCGTCTATCACCTAAATACAAGAGCAGGTTATACTTATTATACAAATAATTATTCCCGCTATATACCATGTGTCCCTTTGTTGATTTTCCTGTATTGCTCGAGCTTTTATTAGCGGCATACACGTATACTGATATACTGATATACTCGCGCATATATACATATCCTTTGGTGGAACGAGCCAGCTTTAGGGAAAATGCACCCCTTTCCTCCCACTCCTCTCATTCTCTCTCACTCTGTCCCACTCCTTCGTAGAGATTTGCCCCGAAGTTTTCAATACACCTGCTACCAAGCTATTGTTAGTACAACGCCATCCAACAGGGTGAGATTATTGCGCTGACAAACACGCCGTTCTATTTCCTTCCATCAATCTTGACTCTGCAATCACCGATGACCGGTGTACGAGGCACCGATTTATATTTTTGCAGCGGATGCGCGACAACGGGCACAATGTGAAATTTAGAACGAGCGCGAACGTGGTAATCAATGAGGTAAGTCGGGAGTACGCGTGTTTCATTGGTTATTCCGCGACAAGACGCGCATGACAGTTTTCCTCCTGTGTCTGTCTCTGTCATACGCGCAATTCTCGTCCCTCGTCTCCTCTTCGAGCCCTCTGTCCTCTGTCCTGCTTGTCCCTAAAAACGTTCGAACCCCTTACCTCGCTGCCCATCGCACAACCCAGCTCCATTCACCTTTTTCCTTTTCCACTGGGTTTTCTCTCTGTTTAGCTTCGTTGGTCCTTCTTGACAAAAGTTGACATTGTTATACCACGATGAAAAAGGGATAATGTATCATGCCGGTTGTTTCTTCATTAATTCTGTTCTCTTGGTGACCATTGGTGGTTTCAACTGGAGCTGGGTACTGAGATATGCTCAGATAGAATAAAATTACCCCATTATGCAAAATAGAATGCAAAATTATCTAATGAACTATCCGAATAGCCCCGGATATCTTACGAGATCATTGAGGCTAGAGTTATTATTATCCAACTCGTCGGATATCCGAACACTCGGTATAATTTTCTCCGATGTTTCGAGCAATTTATGTTTCTGTGACAAGTAATAAAAGAATTTGTATTAGAATTTATGTCCGCCAGAATGGCGGAGAATCTGGGAGAAAGAATATCCAAGATTAGTGAAAATTGTTAAAAAATATTTATGCAAAGCAGGAACATTTGTCTGCTCTGAAAGAATATTATTATTTCAGATAGTAGGGGCCTACTGTTAGTCATAGTATTTTTGTAAAAATTATTAGTACAAAAAGCAAGTACTTCGTTGTTTTTATTATTTATCGCTGAAATATAAATTACATTATAAACATCTGAGTAATACGAGTAGAAATAATAAATATGTAGTCTCAACAATTTCGTGCATCCGGGTATCTCGTGAGATATCCGGGTAGCCGGGTAATTTTTGTTTACTCGGGTATCTCATAAGTGACGGCTCTTGTTTCAATACTTTTTTCAATCAATTAGAAAGAGCGCGGAGAAAGATGAGATAAGAGAAACTACAAAAATTTAACTCGTCGTGAAATTCGTGTCGAATCAACGAGGTTACGATTCTTTATCTCTGCGTTCTTTACCTCGTTTTTACCTCGTGAACCCTTCGCGACAGTGGAAATTTCGAACAAGGAAATTTCAAACGAGAGAGGCAAACTGTTAATTAATAATTCGAACAAGTTAAACACTCCGGCTCTCGTTTGATTTTTATTCGATAAACGGTCCGTGCCGTGGGATTTTTTAAAAGCGGATAAGAGCGGATAAAAGCGGCAAAAATGTTCGTCTCTCGAAACGGGAAGTGTCATATTAATTAATGAAATGGCGATCCATTCTAAGAACGAACTAATATTCAGTTTGCAGTACCGTAATGCGAAATAATTCAACAGAAAACGATGAAGTGTTATAATTACCAGTATTAAGCTACTTCCATTCTAGTAAGTTGCAAATTCATTTTTAAACAATACATAAATAATACACGACAGTTAAATTTTATTGACAAAAAAGAAAATACGTGTGAAAAAGGGATAATGTATGCCGGTTATTTCTTCGTTAATTCTGTTCTCTTGGTGACCATTGGTGGTTTCAACCGGAGCTGGTCATCCGGGTACTGAGATATGCTCAGATAGAATAAAATTACCCCATTGATCGTATACGAAGATATAAATGAACGATCGTATATACCGAGAAAAGAATGATCAATTTTATACTATTTGCTCGAGAGCAATTAAACACTTGCTCGAGTGTGTACATTCCTCGATAAGATACCGCCATTTCGAAATTAGATTCTAGTCAGTGCGATTTCTGCATACTGCCGATGCACTCTCGTGTGATCTCCCATAGTGTCCGATTTTGCCGCGGTACGGCGCTGGCAATGTTCTTAACGGACGCTTTAAATTTCACGATGTTCCTTGTAAACACGCGTCTCTCCCTGTCGATGGCTCAGGTATCTTTATATTGTTTCTGATTGCGTTTGCTTTACGATCCGTGGCTTGTTTCGTTGTTTCCTCGAGCTGGGATAACTCCTGCTATCGTTAAGAATAACAAATTGTTCTCGTACAGCGTTTTGCGAAGTTAGTATTTCATTCGAAGGAAATGAAGCATTAAGTTGACAGTGGGCTGGTAATGGGCTTTGCGTTAAGCTTGGCGCGTGCATCAGCCAATGCATAATTATATTAGATTCTTCTGTGACAATAGCGACCAGTTGTTCGTACGGAATGCGATAAAACCATTGACGTTCGCAATGTCCACGTAACCGTAAATCGTATTCGTACAAAAATGTAATTGCCTTCCTGTGCGGTACTTAAATGTATTGGAGTATATGCTTTCAAAAATTTACTTGCTGGGCATGAATGGACAGGTGCAACCCTCCAGGGAGAGGTTAGGTAAGTGTTAAATTTGACGTGAGTCAATCTCGCGCAAAAATTTCCTGTTATATGTCCACCTCTTTTCCCTTCTTTGGTCAGTTACAATTCCTCTTTATCGCTCATGCTTCTTTTTTATTACTAAAATCTCTATTACCATGGCTTTTAATATATATACTTACTCGTTCCTTTCTCGTTTACCAAGCAATCTCGTTCACACAATGAATCGTAAAGAGAAAAGAATATTTTAAAGTACGAATGTACGAACCATTGATCAAAGATTGCTTTGTTCTTAGGAGGCTTTACTAACAGTACAATAGGATTATTTTCTGGTATGATTACCACAGATCGTGTTCCAAATATACAACTAGCTACTACAAATAATGGATTGCCTATGGACGACTCCAATGTTACTACAGAGGTTGATAGCAAAGTCAAAACAAAATTGTTGTCTATGTGGAATAATGTTAAATATGGTTAGTGCTAAACTAAACTAAATTTCACGATTGATTATAATATATACGTGTGTTTCTCTAAATCTCTCATTGATATTTGATTTTTTCAAAGGCTGGACCATTAAGGTAGTTAAACCGAACTTCTCGAAAGAATCTCCAGTATGGTTACTTGGAAAAATTTATCGCAAGAAACCAGAAGAGTTTCTGGAAAAGGCTTCCGAAGCAGAGAAAACTTTAGATACTGGAAGTGAAATATCTTTAGCTATGGATGCTATTAGTTTCGAGGATGGTATAGAAGAATTTAGAAAGGATTTCACATCACGCCTTTGGTTAACATATAGAAGAGAATTTCCTATATTGAATGGTTCTACATTCACCACCGATTGTGGTTGGGGATGTATGCTACGTAGTGGTCAAATGATGTTGGCACAAGCGCTGGTCTGCCATTTTCTTGGAAGAGGCATTTATTTTTTTCACAAATTTTAATTATAAATTGCGATATAATAATTATTAATTACGTATATTATACTTATGTTTTATTTATAAAATAATACATTTTTCTTACAGAATGGCGGTGGCAGCTAGATCAACCAATTAAAACAGAACAACAAAAATCAGATGAATATAATCACAGGTTAATAATTAAATCATTTGGAGATCTACCAGATAGTATATCTCCATTTTCTATACATACACTTGTTTCTTTGGGTGCTCCATGGGGAAAACGTGCAGGAGATTGGTATGGACCTACTTCTGTAGCTCATCTTTTAAGCCAAGCAGTAGAGCAAGCAGCAGAACAACATCCAGTATTCAGTAACTTAGCCGTTTATGTTGCTCAAGATTGCGCAGGTGATGTAGTTAAATAATGTTAACGATGAAAATTTGCCATATATTCCTGAGACTTATTATTAATTTATATTTTCTTACAGTTTATCTGCAAGATGTAGAAAATGTATGCCAAATGCCAGATGGCAAATGGAAATCTCTTATACTCTTTGTACCTTTAAGACTTGGTGCTGACAAATTAAATCCTATTTATGCATCTTGCTTAACACACTTACTTACACTAGACACCTGTATTGGTGTAATCGGTGGTCGACCTCGGCATTCGCTTTATTTTATTGGTTTCCAGGAAGATAAATTAATTAATCTAGATCCGCATTATTGTCAAGAAACTGTTGATGTATTAAAAGATAATTTCCCTTTGACGAGTTTTCATTGTACTTCACCAAGGAAAATGTTAATATCAAAAATGGATCCTAGCTGTTGTGTGGGATTTTATTTTCATAACAAATTGCAATTTACAAACTTTATGGAGATTGCTCCCTCTGTATGTATGATTATTCCCATCTGAAGATCGTTGTCCTGCATTATATATAGATAATTTGCAAATACAACAATATATTTTTGATATTGCAGTACTTGGTGCCGGAAGATGAAAAAGTCGATTATCCGATGTTTTTATTTTGCGAAGGGAGCGGGAAAGATCTCCGTCAAAAAATTGAAATTGCAGAAAATATAATTCCCTCTACTACCTCTTTTACAGGTAATGGAACGTATGATGACGATCTTGACGAGTGCGAAGAATTTGAACTACTACAATGAAATGTTGATTATAGACATTAAAACAGAAAAAATATCATGTACTTAAAAAACATTCATGATAATTCCTGGAGAAGAATGATAATGTTTGTCATTAACTATAATTCTCCGTTCATTCGTCCATATATGTATAAGAAAAAATCGATTGATGACTTTAGATGACAATGTTGCATATTAAGAAGTTGAATATTAATTTTTAAAATGAATTTATGCCGCAATATGATCTTTAGATCTCAACATACTCGTTGAACGACTGACGTGAATTGATATATCGACTATTTTTCATTCGTGATAATGCATTTATAGATTCGAATTGACATTATCTATACATTATTCTGTGATCATAATTTAGAACGCGGCTTTCATATTCCAGTTATTGCACAATCTTGTTTATTGATCTCGAAAATTATTAAGTAGCGTTAATTTAGTATATGACTTAGAAGTATCATAACCAAAAAGATATTTATTCTTTTTCATGGATAATTATGTCGAGAAAATTTTACTTGCGTAGATCGTAAGTCGAATGATTTTGCTATGAAGAATAATTTTTATAAAAATTTCTTAATTCCTTATGAAAATGTTCCTGACACTTATTTTGTGACGCAGCAATATTAGATTCCTCGCAAGATACAACTTGAGTATATTTTCTTTTGTGTGAAAGATATGTCTATGCAATCATCAGTGTGCATTACATATTCAACCATATCTACCTGTTATAACATTTAAACCTCAATTAATTTAAATTTCTTTTTTCTACGATACTTTAACTTATTTATTTACGTAATATTCTGATTTTCCTTCAACAGTTATAATGAACTTATACTAAGTTCTCACAGCTCATCACTGCGTTTGACATAACGTTTTATGTTATGAAAGAGAAACACGTAATTAATAAGCATATATGACATTAAATCATTGTTATTACTGAGGAATGACTTAATTTTCGAATGAAAAGAAAATGTGAGCATGATATATAAGGTATATTGTACTCATATTGATAAGATCTGTACACAACTAAAGGTTGTTAAAATTCTTATATCGGTACAGTTAAAAATAAATATGAAAAAATGATAAAAAAAAATCATGTTTTAATATTTATTACCTATTTATGATAGTTAATACATTTTAAAACGGAATATACATATGTCTTAATATACTTGCGTCATAAGACTCAACAAATTCCACTGATTTAGAATCATTCTTTAGTTTGTTTGATCCCTTTATATTACAATATCAACAACGTTTTACAATTGATGTTTATAAAGCATAATAAATAAAACTTAAATATAAATCATTTACAATGCTTGCTTTGTTAATGAATGTTCGTAAAATTATACTTCATCAAATCTTACGTGTCGATACAAAGAATATGTACAAATGTGTACAAAATATAAAAAATCAGATCGGGTATGTACAAAATAAGTAAAAGTTGTAGATAAAGTTAATAAAATTGATTTATACTGTATTCATCCAAAATATTGAAATAATCTATGTTAATTGTATATACATAGTAACTTTTATGTATGTACATATATATATATATATATATATATATATATAAATTGCAGAAAAATATATCAAATCTCTACAATTTGTGTGCATCCATTCAATTCGTCAATTTGTGCGCATGTAAATTAATATTGATATCTTACACAGCACAAATGGAAGCATGTAATTATTATTAATTAAAAAGATATGCACTAATTTGTTATTTATTTTGTTATAAAATATTAATACGCCTAAGTAAGTTAAGAACACGAAAAAAATTTGGTAAGAGTCTCCTTAACATCCGGCCATAATTCATTAGTAGTGTTACCTCGAAAAGTATTTAATAATCCTAAATTACTATAAAATTCTAAAATAGGTTTAGTAGCATTTGAATATCTCTCCAGTCTTTCTTTTACAATTTCAACCTTATCATCGTCTCTTTTACTTAAAGGCTCGCCAGTCACGTCATCCTTACCCTGTTAAAAACCAAATTATTAGTTATTCAAATAGTTTTGGGTACAGTGAAAAGTTTCAAAGATATAAAAGTCGTCTAAAAAAAGATTCATCGGTCAGTAAATCGGAAGGAAAATCTAATTATGAAGATTTACTAGGCATGTTGCCAACGATATATTTGAGTATCAGTCAAAGTTTCTGTTCCAACTTACCGGTACTTTTGGACTGTTGAACCCGACGTTATAAACTCTTCCACTTGGCAAATGAATCCATCTATTTTGCACGCGATCTAATATCACTTTGACGGGAACATCGAGGTAAAGAACCAGATTCACTGAATGCATTTTTTGCAGCATTTCCGCTTGTATTAATGTTCTTGGAAATCCTATAACAACCGCAAATATTTGCGAATTTATTTGCCCGTGTATGTTCACAATCCACATCTATCGACATGATGGACATCGACATCAATTAAGACTTTGAATTCGATTGAGTTTGATTAATTACAATCAAAATGAATTAATCGTAAAAATCGTGATTAATTTAATAATTAAATAATTAAACAACGAATTTAATTGCTGTTAATTGATAGTTAGTCATCTACCTTAATAGGTAACAACAATTATTTGAATAAAAATATTAAAACAAAGTAACAGGTAATTGCAAATAACAATAAAATATATTCCCATTATAATTTTTAAGATTGTATTGAATATTGCTTAACGCTGATTAATCTAAACGGTGTTTTTAAGATTTCAATTCCCGTTGAATTACTTACCATCTAATAACCAATTTTGATCAGCAATCGATTCGATTTCTTTATTTATCATCGAAATCATTATATCATCAGGTACGAATTTACCGGATAATACGTAATTCGAGACTGCTTTGCCCAGTTCTGTATTATTAAAACGATTACATTTTTATTACATTTATCATTTCGTACACGGCGTTATTATTAATGTAACCATACAGTGGACTTTGAGACGGCCGATAATTGTATTGACGGGAGATTATATTTGTCTCAAGAATTATTTGAATTTATGTGATAAAAAGTTTAGTATTTTCTCATTGTACAAATAAATAGCCCGACAACGTGATATCAAATATAAAAATGCGTTACAAAAAAATCTAATCATATCCAAATAGCTATTTTTGTAGATGTAGTACTTCTAAGAAATTTGTCGCAAAACAAAATTGTATGAGTATGTAAAATAATGTGACGATTTCTTATAGAATTAAAAATTAGAAACTCGTTCATAAAAATATTGAAAAACGTCCGAACTAACGCAGATAAGTAAGGCATGTTAATTAAACCAATTCGATAATATAAATCTACGTATATTGGCTTGATTATATAGAATGACGAAGGAAATGTACACTTAAGAATTAGATCAATTTCCTGTACTTATATTAACAACTTATTAAGTTACATGTGGAATTTGAAACAATAACAGATCGACAGAAATCCATACTGTTTAGTAATAAATGATAATGCAATGTAATTCCGAGCACAAATCTAAATATTTAAATGAATATTTATAAATGAATAGTATGCCTTTCATTCGATAACTATTGCGTAAATTTAGCTCGCAACCATAATACGAATACATAGTATAGAATAATATCATGAACCATTAAACATAAATCTTAATTAGAGACTGTCGAGAAAACAAATGCATCGAATAAATCATAAACATAACTTTTAAGGTTGAAACATATACATATGTACACGTCATAAATATACTTAAAATCAAAAAATGTTTTTGACGAATCAACTTCAAGAAAACAAATGATATGCAAAAATTTTAATCTGAAGAAATAAGAATGAATGATAAAAGTTTCATCGTTCTTTATTAGGATCATTTAAATAACACACGAACGGTTTATGGTTTAAAACGTACCGGTATTCGACTTCATATGAAGTCGTAATTTATCACCACTTGAAATGTGAGTCATCTTAAAATGTTCGACAATTCTGGTTGACATGGTACCTTTACCGGAAGCAGGGGCACCTAAAATCACGGCCCTGAAGGCCGCAGCCTTGAAACACCACGTGGATAGTACTACCATTAAATCGTCACTTTAAAGAGACACGAAAATAAAAAAAATTTGTCAAATATTTACGTCGAACTTCTAGTTTAATTGCCTCCCGTCGTTGATTTACGCGAGAATGTTGTGGCAACTGCAGTTCTTTAAAATATAACGCGTTACTCTATCTATAACAGTGACCTGTGAACCACGATGGCGACTAGTTGCCGGATTGTTAGATAACTGATTAACCAATGAATGAAGGAGTCCAGTCTTTTCTGGTTCGACTGTTGGCTACCTTGCACGATGTGCATATACACGTACAAAAATATCTGACATAGATATAAGTCGTTTTCTAATTTTTGCATGCTTAAATTACGATTATAAATATTTCTTTCCACTTTAAATATGTAAAGATTTTCTTAAAATCTTGATAAAAATAAAGCGCACTATTTTTATTGACAAAGTAGCACTTTATTCATATGAAAAAGTAATACAACATTAGGGCCTGTGCTCGATTTCTTTTATAATTATTTTCAAAAGCGTATGTAACGAGAAAACTAGAGAAGGCCTTCTTTTCGTTTGGACATCTTACGCATTCTATGTAACAATAGATCAAAATTACAAATCGTGGAAATCTTGTTGGCTTGTGAAAGCCTATCATTGTGTACTAGGGTGTTTGTCTCTGTTTACAAATTTGCATCTCTATAACTATGATTTTGATGTTTCATTTTGTTTCATTAAATCCGTAATGTCGATGTAATGTACAATATATCGTTAAAACCGCTTCTTTCTTTTTCTGCAATATTGTGTACCCCCTTTAAAATATATTTATAAATCTTTGTAATCACGAGCTATCATTTATATGTACCATAACATCTTTCATTATAATACTAAGCACCCAAATGTCACTCGACGTATCGCAAATTTGATCAAATGCTTCAAGCTTACAAAAAGACTGCAAGGCTTTCGGATCTGGGATTCGAAGGCTGGGATTCGGCTGAATCTTTATACATTGATAGATTTCGGTATCCTGTTTATGAATATATACCATTGTAAGGCCAGACTCGAGGGTTTTTAAGATATTTGCGATTAAAGTTTCATTATATCCGTGAGTAGAGTTGCAGGTGAAGTGATGACAAGAGCGGCCGTGGCTCTATGGTAACGTGCTAAGATGACACTCGGATTCTATTCTACTTTCTCGGGAAATTTTTTTCAATTAGATTATTTTCATTTATTATACTTATAATTATTTCATTTACTATACTTTTTATTTGTTATACTAATAATAAAATACCGAATCCTTACAATGATACAAAACAATAATTCAGCAAACTGTGACAAATACCAACGTTACATATAATAATAGATGACTAGTTATAAATATTTTACGTTATAATAAATTTTTTGTGTATAATGACATATATCATTTTGGAGTTCCTTTATCCAACAAATAAAATAAAGACTTAGAAATGAATAAAAATAATGTACTAAAAATAGACTTGAAAATAAATTACACACCTATATACATGAAATATAATAAATAAAAATATTTTAATTAAAAAAAAAAAAAAAAAGAAAATTGTCCGAAAATGGAGAATAGAACCCGAGTTGATGGCTAACCACCCTAGTATGTTATCGTGGAATCAACTATTTTTGACCGTCATTTCAACTGCAACTATACTTGTAGGTACAACTTGTGAGTAAAACTTTAATCGCAAATATCTTGAAAACCCTTAAGTGTCTGCACTATTCATAAATAGAATATCAAAATTTATCAGTATACAAAGTTTCGAATCCCAAAAGCCTTGCAGTCTCCTTGCTAGTCTGATCCTAGTGCTACCTGGGTTTTTACTTAATACGTATTAAGTTTTAAATCTTAAAAAAAAAGAAAAAGAAAAGATAAGCTAATTAAAACTTCAGTTTTTTTTATATTTTATTGCCTTTTCATGTTTTTTGTATCGAATTCTTTCCAGTAAGAGAGTTCATAATTATCAAAAACACTATTATGAACATCTTATAAATATTTTATTGCAAAATATTTTTAGATTTCGACAGATATTAAAAAAACGAGAGAAAATAGAAATGTTATTTTCCTAAATTACTTACTTGGAACAGAACTTCAATAAAAAAATAACATATAAGTATAAATCAGTATTGTGATATTTCATTCTTTTAACCTATGGGACAAAAAAAAAAAAAAATAAGTATATAATTGAATTTTTATCCAATAAAAATATGTAGTTAGTCCATTGCAATAATGGTGCACATGTAAGTGCTTTGAATCTGGTACAATAGTGTCGATCTATGTAAATGCTTTCTCTGTGTTGCATGTGATTTCTCCTAAACACATGAAAGTAAATAGAAAAAATTTCATCACTGTCTCTGATTCTTTACCACAGCTCCCCATCTTTTTCTTTAGCTGGCACTTCTATTACTCGTGGTTTATCAATTATTCTAGCTGTGCGATTTCCTTTCTCTACGATACCAATAATCCATGCTTGGTAACCTTCCTGCTTTTCGATATCTTTACAATACGCAGCGGCCTAAAAATTATTCGTAAATTATAATAATCTGTTCACTAATAAACATTCCACCAATGTGTTTCGTATTACAAGAAATAAAAACAATTGTAAGAGATTCGACGACACCAAAATGCTTATAATAGCAAATCGGCATGAGATTCTCTATTGCTTTTCCTGCCGTTCTTTAAAGTATTCAATGATAAATAATATACTCTACTGTATTAGCAGGATACAAGAAAAAGATATTTAAAAAGGAAAAATTACGAACCTGTTCTCTAGGTAGGCAAATGAGCAATCCACCGCTCGTTTCCGCCGAATGACCTTGAAGAAGTTGGAACATATTACCGCATGCTTTTGCTACAGCTGCCATTTTAGCGATAACAGGTAAATTATGAATAACAAAAGAGACTTCGTTCTTCTGGTGTTTGGCCAGATTTTGTGCATGCCCTAAAAGACCGAAGCCCGTAACATCTGTTGCTCCATGAGCATTGTATTTATGCATTAATCTAGCCGCTGAAAATAGAAAAAAAAAAGAATTAATTACCGCTTTTGTATTAATAAAAATACAAAGTTGTAATTTATTGCATACCTATTCTGTTGAGCCTGGCCATACTGTCCATTGCTCTTTGATAGGCTTTTCTCACATCATCTTCACTAACCACAAGTTTGATTCTGTTCCAACGATCTGGTTGATCTAACCATTGGTGAGCATTGACAGCAACTTGAGTGCCAAGTGGCTTTGTCAAAACAAGAACATCACCTACAACTGCATTGTCCGGTCTGTAACATAAACAGTTATTAAAAAAGAAATGATACTATGTTACATAAATCATTCATTGGCACATACACAATGTATTCATTTGGTTGACAAACAGTAGAAGCAACACCACCTATCGTACACCAAGGATTAACAACTGTCTGACCTCCTGTCACTGTGGTACCAGCTTCCAAAGCAGAATCTTTGAATCCCCTCATGATCAAAGGAACAACAACATCCCGTTCTTTCTCAGTCATTTTTGTACTGACTCCCAACAGCATCAGCATATTGTCACACTCAGTAACACCCATGGCGTATAGGTCGCTGATAACATTTGCACACGCAATTTTACCTGAAAAAGTACTCCAATAGCAGTGGTTAAACAGGATACTATCAAACAAATTTTATCCTTAATAAAGGAATTTTATATAAGAACAATTCCTCAATAAAGGAAAATTCATATGAACGTACGATGCGTAATCTGTTAAAATATTAATGATGTGTCTTACCCATCATATAAGGATCATCAACTAATGGGTAGAAAAAGTCAGTAGTTTGTACCAAACTAAGCCCCCCATGCCTCAGTGGAGTTACGGAGGAATCCATGCCAATGCCTGTAAAAAAAAAAATATAAATTATTCTCAATATTTATGTATTTTTAAAAAAATAATAATACTTCGAAGTTATTTTCGCATGATTCTTTCTGTAGATTCGTTTTAATTTAATTGTCATACGGTACTATGAGTAAAAAGAACTCATTTGTATATTAATAATTCCGGTGTTATGATTCCGTGTGTCGTTAAAATACAAGTTGAGAACACTAGTATTTCCGGTGGCGTGGGAGAAATTGGGCGGGAGACGATAACATGGCTGCTAACATGATAGGGCTGCCTATTGAGATATTTGTGCCCTGGGTAAGTTTTTAATAAAATTATTTGTTTACAAACAAAATCCCTACACCGGGTAATTTCTTACAATCAAGTAAGTAAAACGTGGCATTTAAATGTTTTTATCAAGCGTAGAAAAATATTTTAGCCGGGAAAAATTTCCATAATTCACGCTTAAATTTGCAACGATAGTTCTTTACTTTAACGAACGTAATTGTTTAAATTGTGAAAAAAAAAATAATTTAACAGTAGAAAAACATTCGGGCAGATATTTGTGTTAACACAATTAATAAAACCTAAAAATATACGAGAAAAGAAAAAACTAAGACGCCTGTGTAAAAAAAATCAAACATGTCGGCGCAGCGCTGTCTCGTGAAGGCGCGCATTAAAATCAAACAACTTACCGATGCGTGGAATGGCCATGTGCATAAAATGGGCATGCTCATGATCTTGTGCGCTACCATCGTCGGCCTGCAGTCCCTCGAGGAGTTTCCCGAGAACCTCCTGAGGGACTTTACACCCTCATCCTTTCAGGTCGGCGAATCGCGTAAGGTGGAAGGTTGCGTCGAGATCATGTGCCACCGGATCAAATGGCCTACGCAACGCCAGGGCATTCGGATTTCCACCGAGCTCCAACTGAGCTACGGACAGGGCGTCCTGGGCAACTGGGGTACCCTGTAGTTCCGCCATCTTGCTAAAACGAAAACTAATGACGAACCGGGTACGCGACGCGTTTCGCGGCCCTGCACGACGATTCTCTTTCCAATGATTTCACCTCCTCAATTCCTCTTGCGCGATGTATCTACAAGTAGGTTCTCACACTGGCCGGCTGCGCTCTCTGTACTTACAGTACGCAGACACGAATCTACGAACGCCGCCGACAGACAGCCACTGGCTTTGTAACCCTTACTCGACTCGAGTAACACGAACTCGTCGCAAACGAGAATTATATTTTGCACCGGCGTCGACTAACCGGGATCGTACGTACTAACAAAATGGACGTGCCTTCAGCTTTTGCAGAATCGGAAGAACGCGCAAGGCCACCAAGAGCCCCCCCAATGCCTCCACTGTGGCATTGCTCTATTTTGATTGGCCCTTTCGAATTGGCGCATGCGTACTTTTCGTCTAACGCCCAGGTACGGCCATACCACGACAATTCGCCCGTGCTGCACGTACGCGACGTTGAATTGTGTTATGCATTAAGAATTGACGCGACAAGTGTGCCTTTGTGACATGTATACGCTTTGCTCTTGATAAGTTCAAGCAGTGACTGGCAAATTATATTTTTCGGTATGCTAGATCGTAATAATCGGATAACTAAAGGGAAGATTCGACTTGTTTCAATGGATGCGTAATTTCACATAGAGACAAATGTTTTTTCAAATTTGAAATTTGATTATCGATAAAATATATATTTTGATTATTTTCTAATAATTATGTATCTTTTTTTTTATTACAATTAATACATTTTTGCTGATTTATTAACTGATTATAAATTCATTGGTCAAAATGTCGTATCTTTTTGGATAGAAGTGTTCAATAGCAAAAATTCAGATATACGCCAATGAAGGTACAATCTGATTTAAAATTCTTTCATCTCCAATTGGAGCAGTACACGTTTAAAAACAGAATTGTTTAAGATTAACAACGTTAGTATTTCTGTCAATCTTTATATTGTTCCGAAAATTGGTACACATATAGTACTTTTGATTATAATTAAAAAAAAAATAAATTTTATGTGTAAAAAGATAGTATCATGAACGCCATGCTTTGTCCTTGACTATTACTCATTCTTGTATATCAGTTTGACATATTTTTCTTATAAAATATATACAAAATGTGTAAAATCACGATATAAAATTGAATATAAAATTGGATATTTACAAGTGAGAATATATTGGATATTTGTAACTGATATATTATAAGAGATTATATATATTTAAGAGGTTATAAGTGAACAGAAATTTAGTCTATTTACTGTTTATAAAAGAATTTGCAAATTTAACTATTTCTTTTCATCGTAGATATTAATTTCTTACCTCTGTCAATTTGGCAAGGGACAAACTAAATTGGAAAAATGAAAAAAGAACGAGATGCATTTATCTTCTTTTTTTGTATCGATCTAGATTATGCCATTGTTTTTTATAAAAATCTCTTGTTAATGCAAAGTATAATCTGCGAAAGCAATTTGTCTAGAAACGTCATGTTCGCATTCGTAGATTTGCAGATTCGCACGTACACTGTACATTATGGTGCATTTAAGAATTCGGTTGTTTTCGAATAATTAACCGGAAGCAGTGGAATCTTTTAGCGCAACACATGCTCAATTTTCATTAGCTTCTTCCGTTGGCTCGAAGACACTGCGTTGTCTTTACTGACCAATCAACATTTTTCAGTGATTCTCAACCACGTCAAGATAATACTTTGGTTGTGCAAATATGTGTTTTTATTCATTTTTATTCCACGCTGCGAAAACAAGCTGAAGAAAGGAGAAGGGGAAGGATCCCTTTTCCAAGTCCAATCATGAAATTCTATGGATCCGACTATACCTTGTTTTTAATTGTCTTTTATTGCTGTACATAATTTTAATAATATATATGACTTTATTAATTCTTATTAATGATAGTATACTAATACTATAATAAATTACAAATTATTTTAGAATATAGTTTCCCACGTAAGTTGTGCTAACATTTCCTAGTTATTTACATATAAATTTTGTCTGTGTGTGTGTGTGCGCGCGCGCGTGCTTGTGTTTAATTTCGTATACGTATGTATATACATATAATTTATCAGTCGTTGTAATATTCTGCGTTCATTTATAACAATTACAAACTTTTATAAAATCTTTTGATTTAAAATTGATCAACTCTCTCGTCTTGTTGATTTTTCACCATCGAGCAAGAAATATCGTTTTCGATTGACATTGCCGATTCCTTTTCGTTTAATATCTTATCGATCAAATTCAATACAGATATTTTGAAGCTTCTCTTCTCTTGTCTCGTCATTTGTCGTACGTCTGGGAGCAAGCTTTTAAAGAACAACAAGTCTGAGTCGTTGATCGATTCGTCGAAGTCTCGACGATTGGCGAGGACACAATTATCCAAGCATCTGTGTGACAATAATTGGTCGTCTGTAACCCTGATTGTTTTACTCCTCGAGAACGCGTACTCTTCGTTCCTCGTGTCTCCCTCTCTTTCTGGCTCTGGCATCTTTTGCTCGGATTTGTTTAATTTTTCATAATTGGAGGATGTGTCAGAGGCGGTTTCCTCTTCGTTCCAATTCTCTTGCACTATTGGTCCTTCTTCATTCAAACTGTCATCCGGCCTGGGGATAAAAACAAAAAGAAATATACAAAAAAAAAATAGCTTGACGAATCACGGGATTTATTAACGATTTTCTATTCGCGTGTCAATGTTTTGTCAATTACCTACGAAGTTTGCTGTAAGGAAGTAAAAAATCCATATAATCGGCCATGTAATACGGCCTCTTCACTTTCGAATTCGCCGTACTTTGATTTCTTAAATGTCTGCTGAAGCTAGCCCGAAGATTTTTCCATTTTTCCTTGCATTCCGCTGCTATGGGGGCAAACATACAGGAATTCGAAATACACGATTGAATTTCGCATAGAAAATCTTGGAAGACGCGTTTGAACTCGGAATAATTCTTACCAGAAGCATTCACCTCTTGTGCCACTGCTCTCCACATTTTATTTCGTACAACTCTATTATGGTAGTCGTTACAGCTGAGATCATATAACGCTGGATATTTTTTAACTGTTAATACTAAGTTTATGTAATTCCTTGTTTCATCCATCTTTTCTGTTTTTTGCAATATTGTTTGTAACAAATAAATAAATACGTCGCTCTATCGCGAGTTAATATCTTTTTACAAAGAACGTGATGAAATACACTGAAATAAAAACACGTCTGACAACAACGAAAAATTATTTCATATAGTAATATACAGTTATCTGCTTGATTTTTGTAAGAATAGCGTTATCACGCTTTGAATTCATAAGTTTTGTATCCCTCGCGATACAATTCGCAACGCGATATGTGTCATACGGAGTTCGCGAACACGCAACGTCTGCGACGCTTTTCCGAACCGTGTCACTTTCACTTTGGCCACCCTTTTTGCTTTTTGATTGATTTTCAGAGTACCGAACGTCGAACAATAACCAGGATATCGCAGCGCAATGCGTAAAAGAATACTTGATCGGTGGATACGGTTCAATATCAGAAAGTTGTCGCGTCACCGACAAAACGTCATGTCGCCTCGCGTCTGTCGTTCCCAGGGATGACTAACATGTTATAGGACCCAGGGCAAACATTAGTTATTGCAAATTGCCTTTTAAGATTGTCGATGAGATTTTTATTGCATTGCAATTCATGTAGGATCTTATTTAATGTGTGACATGAAGGAATTAAGTCATAAGTTACTTGAGATGAAAAAATAAAATTACAAATGATCAATTATAATAAGGTACACTCATGCAGGGATATTTTTAGCGTGTCTGAACCGGAGTATAGACGTACTTTTAGTTATTCAGGTATCCGCGTTATCCTTACGCGATAAGATCAACAATTCGATAGGTGGTGCTGCTATCGATAATAAATCAGTAGATAAAGTCTTTTAAATCAGTCAAATGAAATAATTTGCTCGATCATACAATTCATTTAATCAAAGATGCAAAATACAGAACATATCATCTAGTATATTTTTGCTTTACGGCTCAAGAGTTTTTTTTTCGGTTTTAAAGTCGTTGCCAACGTTATCGATTCAGCATAGAAGGAATAAGATTACAACGTTATCAATAGTTGGAATTGGAACTAAATTTTATTAAAAATTGCATTACAAACGAAATTTATATTCGACGAACATCACATTTATGTCATACGATAGAAGGAACATCCAATGCTTTTTTGTGACTCATGTTTGGGATACCTGACCCCCGTACCATTTTCGTGTCACATCCTACCATATCGATTTAGGCAGATTTTGTACCACAGCGCTACTAATAATAGGAATTAAAATTAAAAAATATAAATAATGTTATTATATTTGCATCGAAAATTATTTATTGAATTAAACGTGAACGCTTTCTTACTTGCATAACTCTTCTTAAGGGACAACTTAATTTTTGACTGTAATATAATTATTTTCTACATAAATTAGTATTGTATGTTACGGCCTATCAACAGAGTTATGATTAAAACTAAATTTATACTTTCATGATACTAATTTTTAAGTTACAACTTCATTGATGTATATTAAATAAAAATTATGTAGTTAAAAATCAAATTAAGCAGTAATCATCGCTTTCTTTGACTTTTTGTTACTCTCCTAGTTCCTTTACATTCTCTACTCTACAATTTTTTTAAATCAAACTATAAATACCCAATATCTCGGAACTCCTTCGGAATCGTTTTCGATGTATTGTCGAAAGAAAATCTTTGCACAGACGAGGTATATGAAATCTTTGGTAGTACATATATGTTCTGTTGAAATTCTCCTTATGTTAATGGTTATGTAAAGGTCCTTGTTATGAAGCTGTAGTTACTACTTTATGTTAAATACTAAACTTCGGAATTTAACGTAAGAAACATTTTTTAATAACTTTTTAATTTTTAATTTTTAATAATAAATAATCGAAGCATTCTTTCTAAATAATATAATTTAATATAATAATAAAGTATATAATTCTATTTGTTCAAGTTTATTAATTATTTAATAATTTTTAATTATTTGTTATTAATTATTATAATCGATCGATTCGACTTATTCTTTCTCACACGCTTGCTTCTAAATGGACGAAAAATGACGAGACAGGAAAATTGTTTAAAATATCAGTATTGAATTTGATCGATTGAGAATTGTAACGAGAGGAAATCGGAAGCCAATCGATTTTTCTTCCTGCACGATAGTGGAAGATCAATAAGATAAAAGAGTCTACCAGTTTTAAATTAAAAGATTTTATAAAAATTTGTAACATATTATATAATAATAATAAATAAATATATAATAATAAATATATACGTGTGTATTATTAATATATATATATAAATTATTCATCTATTTAATTATATACCAATTTTTAAATATTAGATTATTATATCTATATTTAATATTTTAATTACGTATATGTATTTTGCTTGATTTCATTTCTATATCTTTCATATTTACAAATTACTCTATCATGTATGTAGATTAATTTTTGCAAAAATACATTTCTTATTTTCTATAGTTTTAACATCAAACAGCTTCTATATAAGATTATCTTTTACAAGTAAACTTTTTTCAAAATAACTCTTGAACTGAATTTTATTTTATTTTTTGTACACTTTTATTAAAAATATTTATATATGTGGACTTTAGATATAATGTTTGATATCCATATAAAATCATATAATGATATATTTTTTCAATAATTTAGTCATCCAGTTGACATAAGCAAGCAACTCCTCTTTTAATCCAATGAGATTCGTCAACGTGTGTTGGAAATAAAATATATAATACAAAATTGGAAGAATGGCCAGTGGTAGCCAAAACACCACGTCTCTCGCTCGTCTTGTACACAGGACAATGATACACATATTCAATAATAAATTCAGCTTTTATGCCAGGCTTTAACCATATTACAGGAAGTAAATCAAACATAATTTTTGGTTCAGATTCATCGATTTCTTTTAATTGCCTGTTCCATCTTGCTCCTTCTAAAAATAGACCCTAAAAGTTGAAAGAAATTTCCTTAGAATAATTGTTTGTACATAATTCTATTACTATTATCTTACAATAATTTGTATTTTATCTATCTGTAGTCTTCATGAATATAATATTTGTTACAATATACTCTAGATTTACAAGTATTACAAAGAAGTTCTATTATTGATTTTTCTAATAACGTAGACTTGATTTTAATTATTATTAATATTAAATATCAATAATATTTATGTTAACATTAGATATTAGTATTTATATCAATATTAAATATGCTTATTTTTATTTATAACAATATATAAAATTGTCAAAAATTTTATAAAATTATGAAAAATATATTTAAATCTAGCTGATTTTAGAATGCAGAAGAATGAATAATTAATAGGAGTTATTCTAAAATAAATAAGAAGCGTAAAATAAAATGTTTAGTTAAAAATTAACTCAGTGTACTTGATAAATTTTCAAATTGAATTTTTTTGGAAACGAAATGATCAATTATTTTCTCCTCTCTAATTCGGAATTAGCCAAACTCAAATATACTTAATAAATCTTAAAGTTCGATTTTCTCAAAAATGAAACTTTAAGTAAAAAAATGTCATTCGTTCTTTTTGACGACTTTTTATCAATTATACCACGATTTTTGATACACCTTGTACACAGTAGAAGAAAATTTTAGAATTCTAAATTATTTATAATAAATGTTTATATAATATTAAAAATTTTACCTTTATATAAACTCCATGAGACGGTGCAGTTTTTACATCACTTTCAAATGAAGTTATTTCAAAATCAAAATCTAATTTATCAATTGGAATTTTATGTTTGCGGGCATAATTTTGCAAGGCGCCCGTAAGAAAAGATTGTGTAAAAAAGAAGCCGGATATCCAAAAGACAGTTGGCGCGTCATGATCTATCCAATCTTGGAAAAATGCTAATCTCTCTAGCAGATCATTGATATAACTCCCTAGTGGTTTCAAAGAAGGATAAGACATTTTACTCCAAGTAGCTGGTACTCTGCCAATGCTCATACTGAAAAAGACTTCTTCCAATTCGGAAGACATTAAGACCAATCCTTTAATTGCTTTTTGTACGTCTACCAAAGTAGTTCTAACAGTATCAATCAAATTATTAAACTTAATGAGTTCTTGACGAAGAACCGTATTCATGCTATTTATATAGAGCACTGGATATTTTTTAGAAACTTCTAAGACATCGAATCGTGACGTCAATTTAGATAAAATGTCATCGCATAAACTGTAGACGATATCATCAACATCTCGTTCAACTCCCACTCCAATGATATGTGTCTGAGTCAATAGAGTTCCCTTAAGTAGCTGCAATGATTCCTGATTATCCTTTGTTATATCTGCATTTTCATGTAAGCCAAACACTTCTGGCTGTTGTGTCATTGGTAGACTTCGAATGTATTCTAGACATCCGTGATATTCTGTATTTTCTGGTAGACGATATATACAACTTGGTGAAAAACAATATCTGTATTAAAAATATAAATATATATATATATATATATATATTTAGTTTATAAGCACAAGATTTACATTGTGTTCGCAAATCTTAATTGCAATAAAAAAGATTGAATTCAAATACAATATTTTCGCGTGACGAGATATAATTTTTATGTTGTAACATATTAGTTCTCTATAAGGATGCATAAGAAGAAACATTAATTACAGGAAAATTGTTCAAAATACTTTAATCTATGCATAATTATTCGAACGGTAATTATCTATGTAGTATTTATATTCATACTATATATATATATATATATATATATATATATGAGCATTAAAATATAAATGAACATTAGAAAACGTACAAAAATAGAAGATATATACAATGATAAATTGCGATAATTTAAAGTAAATTAATAGATTATTGATTTCAAAAATATTTAGACATATTTATAAAGCTTACTGCGGATCGGTAACAACTTTATTATTGTAATATTGCTTTAATAATGAATTCAGCAAACGTCTATCCTTATCATCAGTTACACGGCCGCCGTAATTGCATTCACCAGTTAAGTAAAGAAGTGCATCAAATGGTATTTCGTCGTAATCGTTTAAAAAAAGCTAATACAAAAAGAAGGAAACTTTAGTATGTTATAATATCAAAGATATAATACATATTTCATGACATAGTATTTCATAATGAAATAAAGAGAGATCTATTTTATAGATTATTATTAATTACAAATAACGTAATATTTCACATATGCTCTATTTTCAACAAAAATATATACGAAAATTGGACTAGCTTTTTCTACATTTATAATCTTCTAGAATTGTAAAATGCAGACGAATCTTGCAATTTTTCAATTATACGAAGATTATGGATAAGAATGCATAAAAATACGAAAATTTAAAAAAATTAAAAAAATCGATAATGTTCAATGATCCGACCAATCGAATCACGTTGCAATTATATAAATATATAAGATATCAGTTGTTAGATAGATATCAGTGAATATTACTGAATTTTAAGAATTTATCCTTTTCTTCCTTAAATATGTACTGTCAATATATATTCTCAACGTTTATAATCCTTCTTTTTTTATGTTGAAAGAATATGTTCAAAATACTATAATAACGTAGTTAAATAATATAATAGAAAGGATTTTCTACTACATTCTGTATAAGAATTTTCTATTAATTTTATATAAATACTTGTCTCATTTCATAATTCATCCAAGCAATTATCGTCGTAACTATTCATTATTCGAAAAAATGTTTGTGTGAAATAAGAACATAAGGATATGAACACAAGAATATCATTCCTGTCTTTTCTTCTCGTCTTTCATACGATAGATTTTACAAAATTAAAGTTAAAATATCTCCTAACTAATAATTTTTTATAGAGAATGTCGAACTGCATCGAAAAATATATGATTTCATTAAAAAAAAATAGATGACCTTGTGGTGATCTCGAGAAACGTCTCCACCTATACAAATTTAGTTTCGTCATAAGATATCCTCTTTCGAACAGAAGTTTTTGAGATATAATTGCGTGAAAGAATATAATTCCTACCTGTAGCTGTAAAATACTAATTCGAAGATCCGACTCGTTGAATTCGTATGGAATATTCCAGCCTAACGGCCCAAAGTTACGTCGTTCTTGAACAACTGCATGAAAGAAACACAGAGCAAAAAGAAGTTTCCTCCATTCGTGTATATTGGTGCAACTGGCAAAGAACTTCGGATCCGATATTGGATCGTTCATATAACTTCTCAGTAGATTATTCTTCAGCCCTTTTGGCGGTTCATTGGTCATTTTAACACCATTTTGCAGTATAGAAATTGGGAAATCCTTCGACGGATAGCTGGTCAACCACAAACGAAACTTCGAATGCGTATTCTCTGGTATAATTATTTCGTCGCAGATTCTGTCTAATTCTTTCATCCAGGACACTGCCAAATGACAATTTTGAAGCACTACCCATTCACCGCTCTTTATTCCTCTGTCTATCATGTTCACCGCGATTGGCCCTTGACCTTGTCCCAATGATATAGTCATCAGATTCTCTTTCGATATTCCATAATCTTCCGAGAATCTGATCAATCCCGCCATTGGATCGGATCCGGGAGAAAGAATAAAAATAAGAGGAGTCACGTTACTAGAATCGTTGTAACACGCTTGAAGATCAAACGGTGGAGGTTCTACGAAAGATTGGCCCATGTTATACATAACGAACATTCGCACAGCGGTCACAATTTTATCGGGCCTTACGCACTTAAGCATGACCAGCTTTTTCAAGCTTTCAGTCTCGTTTTCAAACGGATGTGGGAAAGATTCATTCTGAGGATTAGACGAGTCATAATATGCCTTCCAATGTGACGTTTGCGTTTCAAACGATTGTCTTAATCCTTCAAGACCCGGCATACTTGTAGCTCGAACTATTTCATTCCAAGATTTATCAGTTAACCAAGGGGTGCCGGGATTAGGGTAAGGATTATCTAGGCCTGCATCACCTGCCAATAAAAACGTCCAAAACTCTTCGTTTATTTTTTTATCAGCACGTAAGAGGCCAACGCACAAAACGAAACAGAATATCAGCTTATCTTTTTCAAACAAAGAACGACACACGTTTCTATAAATACTGGCTGTAAAATACGCGTTTAAATTGTTTATTCGGACGTTTAGATTCTCATCCGGTTCACTGTTCGCTATTGACATTTCATAGAGATGAATGAACCATGGTAGAGAATACTGATACATAGGATCGATGTTTGCCAGCTCGGAAATGCAGAAGAGCAGCACAGAGCCATGTTCCGAAACAGGTTTGTACTCGTTACGAGCGTAATCAATTTCCATCGCCGTTTTAGCAGCTATCTCTTGTTTAGCTTCAATGTCCTCTGCTAGTATTTTCGATGTCGATAATATTGTAATCGCCGTTTCATCCTCCAAGATATTGCCCTCCGAGGCGGACAAAACCTCTAAAATTTTATCCTCTATTTCCTCCAATATTCTCTTGTTATTCGCAGCTTCTACGATCAGCTGGTTCTTACGTTCCTCGAGCACAGGTAGCTCCTTAGCGACAACTATACCCAACAACTGATCCTGAAGTCCTTGTGGCGTAATCATGAAATTTAATAGCGTTACTTTCACAACCACTTCCGGTAAATAATGCGGATTTCTTAAACGCGTTGTTATATAAAATCGGAAATTAGGATCATATTCAATCACATTTTCGCCGAATTTCATGTACAAAACGCCACGTTCTTTGTAGATGTTCTTAAGAAGCACAGGCTCCAATATCGCGTCTATTTCTTCTAAAATATTTTCTAACAGAACAGGCGTGCCAAGTTGTATGCAGGTGTCCACTATTTTCACATAATTCGGGTCAGAAAGTTTGACAACCGTCAAATTATTTTCTTTCTCCATATTTTTTATCCACTTGTTCGCTTGATTTTGTGGGTCGATCATAAGTGGCCATCGATCAGCGTTCTTTACAATTATTCCATTCTCCACGGAGAAGTGATCTGCTGGTAAGCCGAAGATTATCCATGCTCGAATTTCCACCTGTTTGCCCAAAATATCGATCAAATTGAATTTCTCGCCGCATGGAATTGCCGCGTTTACGCAAGATTCGTGCCATTCTGTGATTAATTTATTTCTGTACTCTATCGTGAAGGCACCGAAGTAAGCGACTACCCCCGAAGACAATAAAACATCTCCGATAACGTTGTTAAGACTTGCGCCTAGTATCGTGGCTGTTTCCTGCCATCTGTTTTTCTCTCCACTTAAACCGCCTAATAGTTTCTCAGCTCTGTCCAATTTTTTCTTACAATAGTCGATTTGATCTTCCAGCTTCTTTTTCTCTCTCATGCACTCGGCAAATTCGTCATTGAGCGATTGCAATTTCTGCGTGACTTCCTGAAGGAGGGCTCTTTTGGCGTTCAAAGCCTCCATCTGTTTAGCAAGAGCTGCTTCAGCTTCTGCCAGCATCGCTTGCTTCGGGGCGACGACTTTAATCACTCGGTCGTAAACTTCGATCGCTCGTACCCACTTGCAAAGACCCTCGCAGGCAGTGGAGACCTTCTTAATAGCCTCAGGTTGAAAGCTTCTGTCGTTTATAAATCTCTCGCGAATGATCTTCATGTACGCCGGTGGTATGTTGTCTTTGTCGAAGTTTTTCAAACTTTCGAGAAACCTCATGTCGCCCAATAGCCTTATAGACGCTGGCCAGTAATCTTCCACAACTCGGCCGGTTGTCGGATCCTGTACTTTCTCAGGTTTGACACCTTTCAAGATGCAAATAGCTTCCATCACCAATCTTACGCCTGCTGGTGGGCTTTTCATTGATCGCACGATACTGATGTCCGCGGGTTTCAGGGTATCTAGCGCAGCTAAAGCAGCCTCTAACGCAGGTGTTGCCTCAGCCAAATCGCTTTCACAATCGTCTTTTATCGCCTGTGCAGCGGCGGCAGCTTCGTTTGCTAAAGCTTCCTCAGCAGCTACGATCTCTTTTCTGGCCTCGATGTTGATCGTATCTTGCTCGATTCTGATCATAAGCTTGTTACTTAACTCAGACTGCGCCAGTAATTTTGGTTGCAAGGCTTGAAGTTCTTCCTTCATAACGGCTATTTGATCCGCCGCAAAATCTAATCTTTCCAATCCCCTTTCGTATCGCATTTGCTGCGCGGTGATTTCATCGATTTTCTTGTCGTACAGCCTACAAAACGATTTGATGAGCTCTAGGAAACTCGTCGGTGTTATGTAGTATCTTCTTCCTTGCGTGTTATAATAATCTTCGCTAGCTAATGCGATACTCGTGTGGAATTTTTTGGACATAAGGACACATTTCTCTCGCAAGTCCGCACTGATGTTAACATTTTTCAACGATACACGCGCTACCTTCTCCAGCGCGTCTTCAGGCCAAATGGTATACCAGTCGATAGTACAACAGTTTATCAGCGATGGGAACATCCGCAGACGGTTTCTAAATTTGTCTCCTATAGGTGACATCGTTAAAATCCAGTGAAGATTTTTTATTATCCTCTCGAGGAATAGATTGTAAAGAATCATAGGAGTAATTTCAACTTTTCTCCCACCGATACTGTGCATCACGTTCGTCATTTTATCCAAAATCTCAGCCTTCTCCTCCGTGTCGTATAAATTTGGCACGTCAGCCGTGTTTAACACCATATTTATATCCTCGATGAAGGATTCGTCCTTTATTTGATGATCGCCAAAAAGAAATACAGTGGGTTTCCCATCGCATCCAACGCGTAGCAACAATTTCCTCAAGTCTTCCCGCCATTCCGAAAATTCGTAAGTTGTAGTAATTTCAATTTGATACATCAGATATTCGCACATGTTGGTCGCCAGCTTAGCGCACGAACTTTTACCCGATCCACCCATTCCTATTAAAAGGGCATGTCCACTTTCTTGCTGCAGTATGCGAGAAATGCGAGAAATGTGTTCAATGGCGTATCTGAATAGTACCAAGGACATTGGTGTCTTGGAAAGCATATTATACTCCGTTAAATAATAATCCATCTTGCGTTGCAAATCTTCTAGATCTTCCACTTCGTCGTATACTTTTGGCTCGGCATCAGGTTCTATATAATTACCAAAAAAAAGGTCACACATGTGGGAACTTGTTATTGTCTCTCCTTCTTGCAACAGTCTACCAAGTACTTTTTTCAGCGGTTGTCGCAATTGATCGTAACAAGTATACTGAACCATTTCAAACAACATTTCTCGGTCATTGTCATCTATCAGTCTATCATGAAACACTCTGTACACCTCGTGAACCCAAAGTCTAATCAGCTTGTCCGGATCCTTCATCCTGGAAGCTGGTAGCAAAAGTATACCCTTAATAACTCGGCTGAAATCGCGCAAATTAAAGGTGTAATGACTCTTCGCTGGAATCGGTAGAAAGGTTTTGATCGCGTTGAGAAATATATCCATCGTCGCGGTTACGATCATTCTTCCCAATCTTGAGACTTCTGGTAAAAATCCTTTTGCAAAGTGCGTATCAAGAATCGAGGAGAAAATTTTGGTCATCGTCACCTCTTCGAAAAAGTCGATACCAATTATGTGCATATGTCGAGTTAATCTAGGTGTGACCACGTTTGAACCACCTCCGGGTGGTAACATAGCACAAATCAGAAACATATCCACCAAGTATAACATTGTTGTGTCTTTTGTATCAAACCAGTGTCCATGATCCACCCACTGACGAATAAGTTCAATTGGTGGCTGAGCACCGTATTGTTCTTTCTGCGGCATGCTTAAGTCATCAAGAAATATTACGCACTTTTTCCCCATTTTTGGACCGTACACACCTTTTCTTCTACGATCTAGCTTGGACATTATTATCTCTTGAGTTTGAGCAGCAGTGGTGCGAGCGCTAAAGTTTACAATATTCTCTATATACTTGTCTCTGGGTAGAAATTGCAAATAATTTAATACAATAACAGATTTCCCGGTGCCAGTTGGTCCAACAAATAAAATAGGTATTTCTCTATGAAGAAGATTTCTGATAAAGAAATATTGGATTACTACTTCGGTTGTTGGCACAATTGACTCACTTGATTTTGCATCCGGTAATAAAGACGCCTAAAATATAAAAAAAAAGATGAATTAAAAGTATTATAATATTTTATAAAGTGGTAAAGTATTTATAAAATGGAACATATTTGTAAAATGTCATTATTTATCTAGAGTATCAATTTCATTTCTGTTTCCAATAGAAGAGAAATAATTTTGTATTTAAAAACAATAAATATCGTTTTGTACTGTAGAAAATATTGTAATATATTTAATAAAATAAATAATATTATGATATATTTAAAAGAACTAGTATATTTAATAAAATGAAATATAATATTATAATATAATTAATTAACTAGTTTAATTAATTATAATGTTTTTATTTTATATATTAGTTGCATAATATTTTTCTACATTCAAAAAATGAATTATAAATTATTATGAGGCAATAGAATATCACACATTTAATCTAAAAGATTAAATCATGATTCAAAATTATATTATTAAAAAGAAATAAATATCTATATAAAATAATTCTTATAATATAATAGCGTGAAATTATTAAGATCAATATCCCTATTAATATTAAAGAGATCAATTACTTTACTTTCTTTGGAAACAATATTTCCTCAAACTTTTCTTACGAAACGCATTTTAATACAAAAAGACTACTTAAAACATTTTACAAATTTTACAAAAATTTTAAATTTTTAAAAAAAAAAAAAAAAAAAAAAAAAAAAGAGAGAACTGATTATGAGTCGATATTTTTAAAATATTTAATACCTGTAACGCTGTGTCCATCCACGGTATCCAGCATCCATTATTTCTTTTATCATATATCCAATCATAAACAGTTCCCTTATCAGGAAAAAGCTGTTGTTTCGTCAATTTAAAAGCTTTTGGTTTAGGATATTCATCATCAGTTCCAAGTAATAATTTTCTTAAATAAACATCGAAAATCTTTCTGCTATCGCTTGTTAACGTTGAACACATTCCCCAAACAATGCTAAATAATAAAACGCATTGAAGCCAAATTGTGCTAACTTGTGTTTCTCCGTTCAACATTGCGGTGAAAAGTTTTGTAAAGGACTAAAATAAATAGCAGTAAATCCTAATTTTAATTTCCAATAATCCATAAAGTACAACATGTAATGTTTCATTGGAACATTAATTTTAGCATTTTAATATCATCGGTAAAATAATACGAAATTTATTCATCACGAGCAAGAACGTTTTAAAAGATATCAGTTAAACTCAAACTTATTTCTACTTACTAAAAACATATGAAGCTCTGACATTTCTACAAATGTTTTACAACGATGCTGAACAAAAACCAGAACTGGCTCCGTCAACCACTCGATCAATTCAACAGTCAATTCATACTGTTCGACAAGGAGCTTATTTTTAAGATACGTTTTATACGAGTCGAACAATGCATTCCATCCAAGTTGAGATGGCTCCATATAAATCATGCCGCATCTGCTAACTGTAGCTGGCGAGGCATGCTCCAAATCAGCTGGTTCGAACATCATATTCATTTTATGCGACATTTGTATAATTTCTCCGGACATCAGGCAAAGCTTCCTGTTGTCATCAAGCACCGTATTCATACTTTCGATCCACAGAGCATCGATAGGACCATCGAAAACTATCCACTTCCGATCTGGCGAGATAGACTGTGCGAATTCTCTGAAAATGTTGGCTAAAACGCCATCGCTCCATTCGTGCGATATTGGATCGAAACTGCCATACAGCTGATCCAAAGTAATAGCTTTTGGATTGATGATCTTGTATATCGTTGAGAATTCTTTCATAATGGCGCGTCTTCTGCTACTTAGCTCGCCTAATGCTTCGGCTAAAACTTGATATGCTTGCGTCTTTCCGCTTAACGTATTGCCCACGATCATCAAACCGTGACGCACCAACAGCATCTCGTAAATTTGGATTATCTTTTCCACGTACCACGGCGTAGCTTGAAGATTTCGCTTTTTCAAAACAGCCTTGGCCAATTCTATCAACTCTTCTCGATGTGGTTCTGGTAAACTGGTATCAGGGAAGAGGTCTGTGTATATTCCACTAAACAGAGGAATGTCGTGAGCCAAAAATTTCGGTAGATTGACATCGACGATCGCTTGGAGAATCAAAACCGACTCATTTTGCCTGGGATATTTCAATTTTAAATTTCCAGCAGCGATTAGCACAGTTTTCACGGCTCGCATTCCGTAATCGTAATGATTTTGCGAGCTTAATTGTTCAGAACATAATTTGTAAGTGTGAACTATTTTCTCGGCAAGATTCTTGGCGTCTATGAAACCGAACGAGTACAATGTAATTTCTCCTATCATGGCATAATCCGGCACCATCATTGCCACTGTACGAAACAGAACCTTTAAATTGTCAGGAAGTTCTTGACGTCCAGCATAACCAGGATTCATCGTTATAATAACGTAGCAAGTAGGATCTAATTTTATCTCCGTACCTTCGAACATAAATTTTTCCAATTGCAAACTTACAGCCATTTGAATGGTCAAGATCTGCTGAGCAATCACGGAAAGAACTTCCAGATCTATTCTGTTAAATTCATCGAAACAGGCCCACGCTCCAGATTGCGCAAGCCCTTTGAAAAATTTGCCCATCGCTTGATAATCAAGCCCCTCCGAACAATTGAAGACCACGCACTGTTTAGCCACAGCTTTTGCAAGATCTTTCCCTGTTTCTGTTTTACCAGTACCTGCCGGACCTTCAGGTGCACCACCAAGATTTAATTTCAACGCGCTCATTAAAGTTCTGTAGCATCGATCGGTTAATGGTGTTATGACGAGTCTTGATGTGTTCCCAAGGTACTCAAAGGCGTACGCTACAGTGGTCGTGACTATCGAGACGATAATACTATCGTCCAACCAATAATACCTCAATTGTGATATCCAATCGAAATCCATGATGTTACTCACTTGTTTATCAACGAGCAAACGTACTACGTCTCGTGCGTGTACGTCTATCACGATCAAAGCATTTATCGTTATCCTCGCACCCGGGTTCAACCTTCCCCTTACTAATGTAACCGTATTTTCTATCTGACTGTTGCATGTCTGTAAATAAGCAGCGGTAGAATGATCTTCGAACGACTCGCAAACTTCGCTAGTCCAATGTATCTGACTGCAGCAAATAACAATCTGACCAGGCCAAGAGAATATCCATTCTTCTCTATCGGCGATGAAATACGCGACGATACTTTCTTCGGCTATGTCTCGAAGGGAAGCTCTCATAAGTTCCTCAACTTGAGACAACCATTTCTCAACCATGCCTTTTGCATGTGCTGGATAAATCTTTCCACTTAGCGGAACGTATTCTTCTTCGTCCGACAACATTCCGATAATTTCCTCCTCTTTGGTGAATCGCAATTTGCTGATACCCTCGAAGCATTTCCTCAAGTGTGGCTGTACTCTCTGCGGATCCTTAGTTTCCGAGAGTATTTCTAACAGTTCGTCGTTCGACAAGAAGAAAAACCTTGGAAAGAATAAACGTTTCTTCTCCAAGTATTCGTTTAATCCTTTCTGTATTTCTTCCAGCAACGTGTTGCACAGCGTTAACTCCTGCAATATATTTGGCATGTCGGTAGCATCGAGTACCTGACTATTTTGTACAGCGTACACCATGATTTTACGCCAAATCTTGTCCATCCTCCTGAAATGTTTCGCTTCGGTCGGCATTTGACGCATTATATCCTCGCTGCTAAATATCGGCTCCAAATACATCCAGGTTGCTTGACACATTAACCATTGATCAATGATATCCTGCATTTGCAGTAATTTATTCTCCCAAATTTGCATTTCCTCTTCGAAAGCTTTTATAAATGGAGAACTTCTCATTGTCTGTGCTTTCAAAATATGATCGTCCAACAACTGATGAATATCGTCTATAGCGGTTAATATGTGAACACCGGTTTCGCGATATAGCACAAATTGAAATTTAATGTCTGCCCAGTCTTCCTTCATTCTCTGTAAACTTTGTTGAAGCGCGTGCTCTTTCACAGCAGCAGACGATATCTCTTCGAGTTTAGCTATGTGAAGTAACAATCCCAACTCTATCATATCAGCCAGACAACTCGTAGGCCTTACTGTTATATCGACCTTTACTACTTTGCTAATCTGTTTCCAATGTCGGTCTTGTAATCCAGGAGTACAAATAATTTGTAAAAGGGGGATGTATTGCTTGAATTTGTCCACCTTCGCGCGAACCACTTCGGTGATTTTCCGTGCACCTGGAATGTCGACGAGAACGCGTGTTAATCTATATAACGTGCGCCAGATGTTGTCAGTTTCGTCCTTAATTTCCTCGGCATCGAGATCGATAAATGGACCATTATGCCATTTGTCATAATTCGTATGAAAATCTAACACTGTGTGCCAAAGAGTATCGAGCGCACTAACTGTCGTAGACATCATGGGAACTACTAAATAGGGACTTAACTCCATGTCTAGAAGTCCTTCTTCCTCATTGATTTCCTCAACTTCTTTCCTAATCTCTTCCATGCTTCTAGAAAGCTGTTCAATTTGCAATACCGCATCTTTCATCTCCTCCATAGTTAATACCGGTGGGTCCTTTTTTTTAAACTGATCGATCGCTAGTCGCATGTTATGTATCCTTTGTTCAAAATTGTCCATTCTTATACGTAATACTTCTTCGAGATATTCTTTTCTCATGTTCAACCTTGTGTTCGCTAGATCCATCACTATTTCCATTTCCTTCGGCCATGTGATGACACGAGTATTTAAGTGAATGTCGTCGTCCGTGGGTGATTGATAATTAAAAAGGAATAAAATCAATTCTGTAGAACGTAATAATTGTCTTTTCAAGTTGAACATGGTGACATCCCGACTTTCGCACAAATAATTGTACAGTTCGACGACATCTTGCGTTTTTTCAGGCATTCTCGAGATATTCTCTGCTATTGTATCAAAATTGGAGCACAAATCTCGATTGTTGGTTCGTAACTCGTTTGCAAAGAAATCACAAATTTCAGTACGAAGGTCGTAAAGAATCTGCCTTAAAGTGTTATTTAGAATAGTACAATCGATTTCTATCAAGTTCAGAGGAATCTAGAACGAAATATATATAAGCTCGACATATTCTTGCAAAATATCACATACGTTTACCTTGTTACGAAACACTAAAATTTCTTTTCTGAGTTGATCGTAGCCTTTTATTTTTTGTTCAAATTCATGCAAATATGGCATGGGTTCAATGATAAAAAATTGGTCTAAATTTTGTTTAGCTTGACCATCGACTATATACAACAAATCTTGATAACATTTTAAATAAATTTGTGGACCTTTTATGTGAGCACTGATAACATCTAGTACATCAGTAACTATGCTTAAAACCTGTGATATTTATTTATTCATAAATAAGAATAAAAGTAGTAAAATACAAAACAGATCGTAAAACAATAAATCATAAACCATGGTAAAAAAACAAATAATAAAAATAAATATTTTTATACGTAAATTATATGTTTTTTTATGTAAATTATATGTATTTATTTTTATTCAAATTATATGTTTTTATTGAATATTTTTCAATTTTCTCAAACTTAGGTCAACAGACATTGAAACATCAACCTCCTCTTCATTTCTGCTTTAAATACAATGTGGTATAATGTAAGATAAATGTGTACACTATTTAAAGATTTTGATTAAACAATACAATGAGATACTGAGCTATTTTTTTGTAGAGAAATTATAGTATAGTATATTAATATTATTCCATAAATAATTATTTTATTTATTCATCCAACTTAAAAATCATTAATTAATTTAAATTAATTAATTAACCAAAATAATATACATGAATTATGTATATTCCAAGACAAAAAGTTAAAGCACGAAATATAAATGCTCAGTAATAAACGGGTAAAAACATTAAAATTTATAACAATTCGTTTACCGATTCTTCGTATCGTGATATAGAGAATAAAAACTCCTGCTTCTCCAATTCAGGAAATAAAATAGTTTCAATTTTTGGAATCATTGTTCCAATTCCAATAATTTTATCAAAACATTGTGAAATGATGTTACGTACTTCTAAAATATTCGGTTTACAGTGTAATTTATTTGTACCAAGTATTGGTTGTACTGTTACTGTTATAAAGGGGGTTCTGAAATGCAATTTTAATGAATATTATGCATAAAAACATTTAAATTACTAACAAGGAAATTTTAGCGATTGGAAAATTCAAAAAAATTTGAACTTCGTACACATGTAGCTTATGTGATATTAATTACGGAGGAATTCCTTTTTCTTGCTGAAAAACAATCTAATCTCTCCCTCCCTCCCCCCCAAAAATCTTAATTTCTTACATTATTGTAAATATTTATGAAACTGTATAATATATTTAAAAAAAGTTAAATTAAAAGTTGTATCGTTTTCTATGATCCAAATTATACTAAATTGAAAAAATTTTTAAATTAAAAACAGAATACTTTACACTAATAAACTGTATAACAATACAATGTTTTTCCTCTATCTTAAAGGATAGAATTTTATTATAAATATCATAACCAGTTAAATGCATTTATAGTGTTACAATATATGCATCTGTTGAATCATTTGAAAATTACATATAGAAAAATAGTTACATATAGAACATCAAATAGTCGTCAGCTCTGACGAACAAGCTGAGATGCTGACTCAGAAAATCTCCTAACTTTGTCCAATCTGCTTTTATACAGTTTTATATACATTCACAATGATATGAAAAATGAAGATTCCTTTGGAGAGGCATTTTCATCTCTAGAATTATTTTAATAGCAAAGAAAAATTGTTCCATTATTAATGTTATATAAACTATATTTGTACAAGATTTTAAATTTTTTTTGAAATTTACCCATTTTTATCGAATTTCCCTTGCAAGTCACTTACTTGTAAAACATAAGATCCTTGTAATCACCTTTAAAATAATTTCCTTTGCTATATTCCATAAAAAAATCTCTAAAATTATTCAACGTTTTCATTATCATCATTCGTAATTGTCTAGATAAAAGAGTATTTACGCTTCTAAAATATTTCTCTATTAGCGCTGTAGATGCATTATAATGTTTTTCAATAAAACAAGACCAAGCATATTTCTTCTCTAAGAAAAATTCAGCAATCTCCGCCAACCAATGTTTAATAAGTCTATCTACAGCTTTATTACATAATAAATTCATCTTCGGCTCTATTTCATTTGCTGAAATAGGAATGGTTCCCAGATCTTGAAGTTTAATTATCATTACATCATGATATCTAAAAAAAATAATTTCAATATACATTGATTGTTGAATTGTATATTTACAATGAATATGAACACAATAGTTTTCAAATTTCATGATTGCAATGAATGCTAATCAATAAATTTTATCAGTTATTAATTACTACTTAACATATATCTCAAATTTTGATGTTCTTTGAAAAAAATTTTAATCAATAAGTTGATTATTAATTATTAATGAGCACATCGATTTTCAAATTTCATATCTGATTTTATTTTTACCAATTAATGAATTTTTGATAACTGAATTTTGTTCGCAAATATCTTGTCGGCAAGAAATAAATTTCTCTTATTATTGTTTTTTCCATTATATGCACTAGAAATACAAATTAAATAAAAATTATTGATTTGTAAAATTTGTTAGAAAAATTATCGTATTTTTCTATACTTCAATTAGAAACTGTCTCCTTAAATAGTAGATAGTTACATAAATAAATCTCAACACAACGAATTAAATTTGTGACTATTTATCAATAACTATCTATCAATTTTTAGATTATAAAATTAGTTATATAAAACAGAATTACGAACACATTAGTTGTGTTCAATATCACTTATGTTATATTTATGTATAGTAATGTATAATAGTATTCCATAAATAACATCTATTACAATAGAACCTCAATCATCATCATCGGAAAATGAGAGACAAATGTATTCGAATAATAAAATTTTTAGATAATAGAACACGATATAAATGAGGTTTTACTATTGAATTATCGTTGTTTTTAACTTTTACAATTACGTATGAAATCTCTGTAATTATTTACAAAACTTTCACATTATATCAGCATTTTTTACAAAATGTTTCATATTTTAACAATTGTTAATTACATTATGTACTAATAATGATTGTTATTACATTATATATTACTACAGTGTATACTACTTATTAATAACATTTACAACACTTACTCATTAAAATATAAACTTTGAATATTTCTCAATATTTCATTTCCAATAAATAGATTATAATGCATAAAATGAGTTGCGGTTAATTTATATTGATGCCATGGAACAGGCGCGCGTATTATTAATGGATGCTCTTCAGGCAAAGGTCTTATAAGAAATTGTTTATAAATGTCGATAATTTCTATTTCTAACTCCATTATTAGTTTATTAAAACTGTAAATAAAATTTTTTTTATCAAAAATCATCAATGTGTATAAAAACAAACATAGTAATTAAAAATTTGTTAAACTAACTCTTCTAATTTTTGTAATCTACCAATAATACGTTTTCTTGCTTCTTTAAGGTGGATATTATCATAATAATCTAAATCATTGTCAATGATACAATAATTTTTAAAATATATTGGTTTGGTACTACGATCTTCTTGCTTAGGTTCCATTTGTTTCTTGTTAGTTTCAATCAATATATCATCTATTTTTTCCTCTACTGATTTCGGAATTTCGGCTTCAATTATTTGAAACACCTGTAAATACAATTCCATAATATTACATTTTCACTTTATTAAATTGCATTAAATGTTTTTTTCAGTTGCCTGTAAGAAATATTCACTGATTTAAATTTGCATAATGCTTTCATAGTCAAATTTTTTAACTTCAATAACTAACTAATGTTTGTTCTGTAACCCTTTGACTTTTAATATGTTTTTCTATATTTTGTACAAGATTCTGCAACATATAGAAAACGCCTGAAAAATCACCGAATGAATCTTTTTATCAAACGATTGCAAACAATCGCAATATAAAATTTATATATCCATTTTCCTATAGCTTATTTGGAACTATTAAAATATATAATTTTAATTCCAAAAATTATATTACAAATGTTTGATATTACAACTTATTGATTTTATCAACTTTCGTAACTTATTGAATCAATGATTGAATAATTGAATCTTAGAGCGCGTAACAAAATCTCCAGAACCTCCAAACCTTCTTTGTCCTTCCATCTTTTACACGATCGGTATTTCAAAACATGTTCCATAAGGTGGCAAATCTATAGTATACCTCGTCTATGTTGTTAAAATTCTAATACATATTGACATTAGTTTATTTTCAAAAATGGACGTTTTTATTCTCTAAATAATTTTTTTTTAAATATAAAAATGAGTTAAAAGTACATATGTACCACATAAATTTAAATTATATATTATACATACTTAAAAAAAATCAATTACATTTTTAAAAATATTTATATATTCAAAAATGTTACAAAAAATGATTCAAAAAAAGAATTTTTTTATTATATAGTATAGACTTTTAAATTTTTTTATTATATAGTATAGATTTTTAAAATTTTTAAACTTTTAAAAAAATATAAAATTGATTTTTTTAAAGTATGAAATATAATTTATTTATTCTGTATAACTCATAGATAAATACAAAGTTTTTGCCAGTACTACTTATTTTACATATATATTTGTATCATTACATTTATAAAATATAATGATATATATCTTTTATGTCTAAAATATTCTTACATAAAGACAAACTTTTGCAATTTAAATGGTATAAAAATCATATATTACCTTTTTCTTTGCTATCATTTTACTTTGTTGCTTTTGTCTCTTTAACATTTTATTCCTACATTTTTTATGTATTTGAATCTTTTGGGTTTTTCTCCATGACCATGTATCATCTGCCAAATCTTTCAAACTAATTATATTACTTGATAAAGAATTTACAAATTGTGGCATAACTTTATTTTGTTCATTTTTATATTTTTTTATATACTCTATTGATGAATTAGTAAATTTCTAAAAAATAAACAGATTATATTGTAATCATTGTATTTTAACATTTCAAACTTTTCCTATAATATATTATTAATATAAACATATTATTATAATTATATAAATATATAACATAATTTTACTCGTAAATAATTTTATGTAACATAACCCTCTGATTCTTAAAAATTGTTATTCGACTGCTTCTACCTTCTCATCACTTTCTAATTACTAATTGTCTAAATGCATACGTAATATATATGTTGTTTACAGCTTTATCAAATATTACATTATTACATAAATAATATTTCATTAATTTCATTTTATAAAAGTGAACTTTTTCAAAAATTCAATTTTAGAAGACACTATCTCTAATATTATATTAACATAAAATAAATATAAAAATTTAACCTAAATATGTTGTTAATTATTCACATTGACAAAAATAAATGAAAATTACATACAGAACATACTATATTATTAATAATACAAAATTATAAAAAGATAATTCTATCATCATAAATTTATAATATTTATCTATATATCATATCACATATAAATTTTACTAGGAAATACATAATATAATTGTTGTTTTTTGAGTATATTACCTTCATTTGAACAAATGTATATCAGACATTTATTATCTTGAAGATGATGAGTGTTCAAAAGATCACCATAGTAACAATAATAAGTTACATACACATATACGTTCATACTAAATATTAGAATTATTTTAAAAACATTGTTATACAAATTATTCAAATAAAAATTGCACAAACAAGTATAAAATAAATAGAATTTGGTAATGTTTTTAGAAAAATAATATTGACAATATATGAGAAAGTATAATTTTATTATATATAAAATAACTTCAACAAAGATGAACTTGAAAATATTTAAAATATTTAAAAAATAAAATAATTTTCTATTCCACTTTTTACATTATGTTTTCAGAGATAGAAATTTTGTATAGAAATCCACAATCTGATAAATTATATATCAATATATTATATTGTATATTATATTACATTGTAAATTATATATTAATATATTACATTGTCTTATTTATCAATTATTCTTCTTCTAGGTAAGTTAATATATTGTAAATAATGAAATGTAAATATTATTTTTAAAGCAATAAACTACTATTTCTGACAATTTTCATAAGAATACAAACAAATGCAGTTATAAAAATATTATAAAAAATATATTTTAAGAGCATTATTTTAATTAACTCCAATATTTTAATTAAACTATTATATACAATTAAACCGTTATATACATATTATTTTAGTTAAATTATTTCTAATGGTAAACATTTAAAATCATATAGTGAATTTCGAATTAATGATATTTATATCTTAATTCATGTATTCATATAAAAATTTGTCAATAAAATATTCTTAATTTATTCTTTAAAAAGACAATGTAAAATAAAAATATACTGAATTAATAATTTTAATAAAATGAAACTTTTATTATGAACAGCAATACTTTTTTATAGCTCTAATGTTAATTTTATGGATTAATAATGATGCATTTTTGGAGATTTGAGATTTTTTTGTGAAATATTATATTATAATATATTATAACATATGAATTATTTCCATTCTTATACTTTGATACTTTGATTCTGTACTTTAATCCTTACTTTTCTTTTAATCTTCTATATTTGTTTCTGTATTATATTTAAAAAAATAATCTCAAGTAAATTATATCTACAGATAAATATCAGGTTTTGTTTGTAAACAAAGAATATCTAATAAATGATAATATTATACATCATTGTGGCAATTAAAAATATTAATAAATTTTTAGAAATATTTATAAAATAAAGTTGTATAAAACATGAATAAAATAATATTTTGTATAATTTTAAGTAATCACTGCACTTATTTTAAGTTAAAAATTATATTTATTTATAATATAATTTTTAAAAATAGCATTTATGTAAATATTGTAAATGCTGTACATACTTGGAAAGAATACTTAAAATAACTGGAAAGAAATTTAATTATGTACATTTGATACTTATTACGTATAAGAGTAAAAATTAGTTTATTATAGATTATCTGATTCTTACCACATAGACAATGTGTATCATTCAGTAATATTCATTAGTATTTTCTTTTAATACAATAACTTTTTTAACAATTTTTTTATATATTAGTTATGAAAATTTTTATTTCCTTTACAAAACCTATCATACTAGTTGTATATAAAACATTCGTAGAACATTGCGCAATAAATTAACTTACAATTTTTTATTCATAATTATTCATTTATAAAAATAATATAAAATACGAAGTAATGTAAAAAATTGTATTTATTAATATTGCTTTCAAGAACTTAAATTCAATAAATATAAATATTAAATTCTGTGTTTGTAATTTTATCCAAAGAAGTTTGTAAAAATTTTAAATTTTAGAATCTGAAGTTTTTGATTACAGGATAAAAATAGCAAAATAAATCATCATTGACTTTAGTATTAGTTATAGCATTAGTATCCACTGTGTCTTAAATGATAATATGCTTTATGATAATATGTATATCGTATAAGTAATATACTATAAATTTTGCAATGACTTAGAATCAACATATAACTGTCAGTCAGTGCAGTATATGATTTGTATTCCTCCTTTTATTTTGAAAAAACCTAAAAATGTTCAGATTATACATTATAAAGAATAAGAAACAAACTGAAAGTAGTGCGATATAACTCTATAATATTACCATGTAAAATTAATAAATAAGTACAATGAAGTACAGCATTTCAACATGTGTTATACTCGAGTTCATCCTGATCGAAGGTTACGAAAAATCCGACTAGAGTTAGATACATAATAATATTACCTGCTAAAGTCAAATAACAAGCACCCCACTGTATCTGAAAGTGCATAATAGAAATATATATTATTTTTTATATTAGTGAATTGTTTATCTAATATAATACAATAATAATAATATAATATAGTAATATAACACAATATATAATATGCATAATTATGTATATAAATATACCACTGGATCGTTAACTGGGGATCGAGCTAAGACAATAGGAAGAGCAAATGATGATATAACAAAGCCTGTAGTAATGAATATTGCCAGCTCCAAACATGGATTAGAATTATTTTCAAAATCATTTGCATAGCGACGTGCAATTATAGTTGGAACTGGTGCTAATATATAAAATAGTACGACAAAAAATGGCCACCATACTCTAAAAACAATATATTATATGTAAAACTAGTATATGTATTCACATTATAATTTATAATAGTATATATACTATCAATTTATACAATACAATGATAAGTAAATAATATCAAGATTAGTAATAGTATCGAATGAAAAATTAATTATATATCAATAATAATACTTACTTATATGCAGGTAAAGCACAACCAAGTATAACAAATGTCATACCAATAGACCCACCAAATGCCAAAAGTACTAATCTATAAAAAGATTTTTGGCTAAAACTTGCATTAAGAAAAAATTTTGTATAAATTTTATTTTAAATTACTTACGCTGTTTATCAATGAAGACCATTAATAACATGGAACAAACCAAAAACAATTTAAATTATTAAATATAACTTTTACATCATAAATAATTATAATAATTATGCTCAATACAATATTTCATACATTTTCTGATTTAGAATATGATTAATAATTTCATTATAAAATAATTTATACATATAATCAAGATCAAAATGCAAAATGTAATAGTTACAAGAATGAAGATTTCATTTGAAAAATTTAAATATAAAAAAATTTGTATATTTAAAAATAATTAATTTGCAATAACGAATGTTAATTTCTTCCTTTTATGTAAAATTTAAAATAATACTTCTCATATCTTTTTAAACTTGTATTTAAATGCTCAAAAAAAATTTGATTTTTATAAACATTAATTAATAAATTTGAACACAACATACATATTTATGTCTACAACTAATAAAAATAGATGCATTAAATTTAATATCATATAGAAAATAAATGAAATGTATGTGTATATGTTTATAAAATAAGTTATAAAAAACACGGATCATTTGTATGTAAAAATTTGACAGCGATGATAATAAGAAAAGTAAGGTTATGTTTGGACGTATCATTTTTTAATTCAGCTTTTTCATTGTACTTTCATCGGCAATATCATGGTTTTAGATTTTATAATAAAAGTTTATGTAGTTATGTGACATGTGATCTAAAATATATGCCGAATAACCTTTAATTCCAGCCATCATAGACCGATTTGACAACTAAGTATATTTATCGTATTCTCACTTTGAGAATGTCGTGAGTTGTGACGTAAGCTATTTAAAGCCTAACATACTTCAAAACTAAATACTGATAGATTATCTAATGAATATTTAGAAAAGAGGATAAATATCTTTTACGAATATAAACATTTATTTATTACGAATATTATAATCCATTTAATACTTTAAAGTATTATATTTCGAGTTAATATTATTTAATAATACTGGTATGCAAAAATGTTGCATTGAGATTAAAAAACAAAAAAACAAAAAGTATTTATAAAGTATTGTAAAAAGCTTTTTTTAATTAGTAAAAACTAATAGCATTCAATGATTCGTTTATATTTTACATATTTCAAAGCAAATAATATAACGTAACGTTGAAATTTTTCCTAGAATTTCTACGAATGAAAAATACTGAATTAAACAGCTAAAACTGAAAATTGAAAATTAAAATTATTGGTAATAATTTGAAGATATTCATAGCACCAATGAAAGCTTCGAAAATAATAATACGTAACGTAAAATTATTGTAAATTCTCCTTTAGTTTTTGACTACAATGGGGGAGTCCAATACAAGCCATGAAAGTTCAAATGAGAATGTTCATTGGATCGACTATAGGTGTTGCTGACTTGTACGTGTGCGATACTGAGTTCTGATCGTTGCGTGTGCATTTTCTTTTGCGTTGAAATCAGAAGCATAATGAGCGAACCAAAAAGGTAAGCAAATTTAACAGAAAAAAACGTTTGATATTTATAATAATTTAATTTCAACGTTTCAATGTTGAAAATGCAGTGAAATATGCAAATAAATTGCATCCATGCTGGCTTCCAATTTTACGTTGTCATCATGTCGACGCAGCGCGTCTTTTTATAGATTTTTATGAAAATAAATGGCATTTATTGAATTTTGTTTTGTGAAAATCAATTGTTCTTTACAAATTGCTATTTTTTTTTTTACGATAATTATTTGTAATCGCGCAATGACACAAATCGCGCTTATTATTTTTGTATGCCGACTGTTCATGGCCGAATGCTATATCGAACATGACAAAGGAATTTACTGATACCGATATTTATTTTTTACTGTAATATTTCTCAATCTTATGAGAAAATCATAATGGAAATAAAAGCTACCCAATTTTATTTGTATTTAGTTTTACAGCATAACACTGACGATGACAAACCGTATATAAAAATTGTATGTTTGGTTTTAAAAATTAAATTACATCAGCTTGTATTACTTGATAACAAATATTGATGTGAATTAAGTGTATCTTATACGATCATTATATGTATGATTTGATTCACACAGGAAAAATTCAAAAATTTATTTTTTACGAGTTTAATAAATTATTTTCAATATCTATTGCATGTAAAAACAATAACAAAAACTTTTGAATTTTTGAGGGGAAAAATATATTGAAGTATATCATTTAATTTTATCTAGTACAAAAATTAATATTTTACGCATAATAATAATTCGTACAGTTAAATATATGACAATAATTTATGTTATAATTTATTATAAAATAACAATAATATAAAATACGTCACAAGAAGCTTAAGAAAATTAGTCTGATTATTGAATTTATATTGAAATTATGTTTATAATACAAATTATTTCTTATTTATTAACATTATTATATCTCATCTAGCTATTAATATTTATTTGTTTAAATTAATTAAATGCATTATGTTATAACAGCGAAGATTTGGCAACAGCAATCCTTCGAAAGAAGGACAAGCCAAATAGATTATTAGTGGATGAAGCTATTGCAGATGACAATTCTGTTGTGGCTCTTTCTCAAGCAAAAATGGATGAATTACAACTTTTCCGAGGAGATACAGTATTACTGAAAGGAAAAAGACGCAAAGAAACTGTGTGTATTGTTCTTTCTGATGATACATGCCCTGATGAAAAAATTCGTATGAACCGTGTTATAAGAAATAACTTGCGTGTACGTTTAAGTGATGTTGTTTCTGTACAAGCATGTCCAGAAGTTAAATATGGAAAACGCATTCATGTACTGCCGATGGATGATACAGTAACTGGTCTTACAGGGTAAATTAATGATTTTTTTTTTTTTTTTGGAAAACTAAAGTAATTATTTATTAGAATTTTTTTATATTTTTAATTTAAATTTCAAATACTAATCAAATATTCATAAATATCACATTAATTTTATTGAATGAATTTCGATTTCCTATATTATTTTATTATTTACTCATTAGTATTTTATAAACATATAATATGTTTTCAGCATGTATTACATACATACATACGTGCCTTTTTAATTAATATTTAAGATTCATAAAATAATTGTATATAAAGCAATGATGAAGTCAACAGTTTGAAATAAAAGTAAACATACGTGTATTCTATTATTTTTTGATATTAAATGTTAATTGTAAAAATAATTAGTCATTTTTACTTTTTATTTTTCTCCAATTTGAAAAATAAATTATTAAAATAATTTAAAATTCAACATTATGATAAAAGTAAAGAGCATTGAATATATATACATAATATATATATATATAATACATATATATATATATGTAAAAAATTTTATAATATACAATATGTAAATGATTGTCCATATTTGTAACAAAGTAATCATTGTTGTCTATCTGTCAATTCATATTTTGTATTCAACATTTTTTTATTAGATATGTTATAAAATATGTACCATTTTATTTTCATTTTAAATTCATATCAAACAAGTGTGAGATAAAATATATAATAAAGATGGGTGCATTACCATAAGATTAATTTAATTACATAAACATATAAATATAAATGTTAATACAAATTATTTTTGTGTAATATAAATATCAATATGAATTATTTTGTAGTATAAAGACTATATATAATTCAACATTTATTTTAAGGAATTAAAAAATATGTCTATGTTTTAGACTTTTTTACAAATAGAATTACAATATGTTAGTATTTATGTTATTAATTATTGGTAATTTAATATTATTTTAATTAATTATTATTGCTTTTTAGGTAAATATAAAGTTTATTTGCCTAAAATATAATTTATTTTTTTATTGTAGCAACTTATTTGAAGTATATTTAAAACCATATTTCCTGGAAGCTTATCGTCCTGTTCATAAAGATGATAACTTTATTGTACGTGGTGGTATGCGTGTGGTAGAATTTAAAGTAGTAGAAACAGATCCTGGACCATTTTGTATTGTAGCTCCTGATACAATTATTCATTGTGAAGGTGATGCTATTAAGAGGGAGGTTAGTCAGGTGTAATTTTTCAATTCGTTATTTATTTATTTATATTGTTATATAAATATATAAAATTATTATAGGAGGAAGAAGAGGCATTAAATGCTGTAGGTTACGATGACATTGGTGGTGTTCGTAAACAGTTGGCTCAAATTAAAGAAATGGTAGAGTTACCTTTAAGACATCCATCTTTGTTTAAAGTTATTGGAGTTAAACCACCTCGTGGTATTCTTTTATATGGCCCACCAGGCACAGGAAAAACTCTTATCGCTCGTGCTGTTGCAAATGAAACAGGAGCATTTTTCTTTCTTATCAATGGTACGTTAATTTTTAATTAACACTTTCCAAATAACACTTTATTTTATTTTAAAATGTTATTCAATCTGTTATATTAAAAGGTCCTGAAATTATGAGTAAACTTGCGGGAGAATCAGAAAGTAATTTAAGAAAAGCATTTGAAGAAGCTGAAAAAAATTCACCAGCTATAATTTTCATTGATGAACTTGATGCTATTGCTCCTAAAAGAGAAAAGGTTTCTATTAATCATTTTATTTTATATTCTTATAAATTGATTTTAAGACTGATATATTATTTTCGATTTAGACTCACGGAGAAGTAGAAAGACGTATAGTGTCTCAGCTGTTAACTTTAATGGATGGTATGAAACAAAGTTCTCACGTTATTGTAATGGCTGCTACTAATCGACCTAATAGCATTGATCCTGCATTGCGTCGCTTTGGTCGTTTTGATAAAGAAATTGATATTGGAATACCTGATGCTACTGGTCGTTTAGAAATTTTACGTATTCACACGAAAAATATGAAACTTGCAGACGATGTTGAATTAGAAGAGGTTTATATAATTAAGTTTGATGTTATTAAATTATTGATTTTAATGGTATTTATTGAATTAATGCAATCGTTTAGATTGCAGCGGAAACACATGGACATGTTGGAGCTGATTTAGCTTCATTGTGTTCTGAAGCAGCATTACAACAAATTCGTGAAAAAATGGATCTTATTGATTTGGAAGAAGAACACATAGATGCTGAAGTTTTATCTTCTCTTGCTGTTACAATGGATAACTTCAAGGTAATTAGCTAATATGTAATAAAATTAAATTTTAACTTAATTGATATGCGATGTATGTTTACATATTTTAACATTTTACATGATAATTTTTTTCTGTGCAATTCTATTTAAAAAAGGATCGTGTATAATTATTTCTTTAATTTTTCGGAATCAGTAGATGATAGATTAATTTTTAGATTACAATGATAGATTAATATTCATAAATTTATTGATATACTAGTTACTAGGACTAAACTGGTCACTGAAATGAGAAGACAATTTTATCTTCAATTTTTTGAAGAGCTTTAAAGCTCTTCAAAAATAGTTCTCGAAAATTAATCTGAAATTAATAGCATTATTGTGGTGATATAATAATTGAAAAATTTCTATACAAAATTGTAAATAACTGTTGTAAACATCATCGTGTCGAAGAGGTTAAATTAAATTCATAAATGTATCATCTTGTATGAGTAATATTATATTTTTAATTTAGTATGCTATGACTAAAAGTAGCCCAAGTGCTTTGCGAGAAACTATTGTCGAAGTTCCAACTGTTACATGGGATGATATTGGAGGTTTACATAATGTTAAAATGGAATTACAGGAATTGGTACAGGTAAGTAAAATGTTAATTAAATATTAAATGTTAAATAAATATTATAGCTATAAGATTAAAGTAATTATGTTTTTCTTGTCATCTAGTATCCAGTTGAGCATCCAGATAAATTCTTAAAATTTGGTATGCAACCATCCAGAGGTGTATTATTCTATGGACCTCCTGGATGTGGTAAAACATTATTGGCTAAAGCAATAGCTAATGAATGCCAAGCAAATTTTATTTCTGTAAAGGGTCCAGAGTTGTTAACTATGTGGTTTGGTGAATCTGAAGCGAATGTCAGAGATGTTTTTGATAAAGTAAGTAATCTTAAATTTAACTATAAAATATAATTATTTCATTTATTGTTATTGTATTTATAGGCAAGAGCCGCAGCTCCTTGTGTATTATTCTTTGACGAACTCGATTCTATTGCCAAATCTCGTGGTGGTACACTAGGCGATGCCGGTGGAGCAGCAGACCGCGTGATAAATCAAATTTTAACAGAAATGGATGGTATGGGTGCAAAGAAAAATGTTTTTATCATAGGAGCTACTAATCGTCCTGATATTATTGATCCCGCTATTCTACGACCTGGTAGATTAGATCAGTTGATTTATATACCATTACCAGATGAAAAATCTCGAGAAGCAATTTTCAGAGCTAACCTTCGAAAATCCCCTGTAGCGAAGGTAGAAAAAATTAAATACATTCGCATCACTAATTTTGTTTTAATCTTAATCATTTAATTCTATTGTTGATATTTATACCACAGGACGTAGATTTGAGTTACATTGCTAAAGTAACACATGGTTTCTCGGGTGCTGATATAACAGAAATTTGTCAACGTGCATGTAAACTTGCTATTAGACAAAGTATTGAAACTGAAATTCGGAGAGAAAAAGAACGAGCTAGTAATCCATCTGCATCTATGGATGTAAGTGTTTATTTCTAATATTATATGTTTTATTTGTTCATTTTGGAATAGAAAAGTTATGTAAAAAATGTTCCAAATTTAACTAAATATATAAATAATAACTATATACTATAATACTTGCAAAATGGAATTTTATTTTTTATTCCATTCAATATATGTGTTTTGTATATTTTATTATAGATACTAATTAATTTAATATTTCTTATTATTAATTTTATATATGATGTTACAGATGGACGAAGACGATCCTGTGCCAGAAATAACTAGAGCTCATTTCGAAGAAGCAATGAGATTTGCACGACGTTCTGTATCTGATAACGATATTAGAAAATATGAAATGTTTGCACAGACGCTTCAACAGTCTCGTGGATTTGGAAGTAATTTCAGGTATATAAATTGTTCCGATTCCGAATTTTTTTTTAAACGTACATTATCTAATTTTTTGTATAAATTGTGAAATCTAATAAATGATAGAACTTACTCCGTCGTTAAATATTCTGTTCAATATAATAGCTTGTGTTCATTCTAAAATTTTAAATTTTTACAGATTTCCGCAAAGTGGAGCAAGCGGTACTCAAGATACAACACAAGGTGATCAAACCTTTCAAGATGATGGAGATGATGATCTTTATAGCTAAGTCTTCATGTCTGTGTACCTCATTACAGTGAGCATGCGACAAAAGGGCCTGTCTATACTGCAGAAAATACTTTGTGTTTATAAACACAAATTTTACAAAAAAGTAATTCTAAGAAATTGATAATACAAAAATATATAAATCTAATACCTATTATTCTGTGTAAGTATATGCAATTTTACGTATGTAATTAGGGTAAAATTTTAATTAATCTAATGATATAAATGTAATAAAAGAACATTTTTTAATATTAAAATTGAACAAGGAAGGATATAAAAATTGCAAAAGTTATATTATATGACTAAAATTATATAACTAAAATTAATTTCATTTTATATGTATAGATAAAATGAAATATAGTTTGATGATTATTACTTTATATGTGCATAAACTGCCCTAATATAATACGTTATTTTGTATGTACTTTGCATAGGAATATACGAATTTTTCGTTATTCATAAGTTTTTCTATGTAATTTTATATTTGAGTTATTCACATAAAAATGTAATTCTAATTCTGTAATAGTGTTATAAATTTTTTCAACTTAGAGATAGACTCTTTTGCTACGTTGTCACTGTATCTAACTACATTTCATTGTTCACACTCTGAAATTACAATAATGTGAGAGTTTATGCAATGTCAGTGAAATTGTTGGAAGTGGTGATGTGTATTGGTGAATTTACAGCCTGCTTATAGTAGTAAATTTATTTACAAATTACCAAAGAATCTCTTAAAACCTTTCACTTTAGAATAAAGTGTTACAATTATTTATTTTTATCGTACTTTTCATAATTTCACAAAAAGTTAGGGTTTTTTTTATTAAACAATTAAAACTTTCTTCCATACTTCATTTTATTCGCAAGTATATTAATTTTTACATATATAATTATCAAATTATTGATAATTAAAATTATTCGTTATTTATTTATGCAGCTATTACAAACTTAATACAAGTTACAAAATACTATATTTATAACTATAAGTAGTTGAAATTTTTCGGTATACATTTTTTATGAATATTTATTAAAATATTTATATAGGCATTGAAAAGAAGAAAAACTAAGTGGAATTAAACAATTTTTTAAGTAATATATTATTATCTCTTACATTTATTAAATGTTTGTAACCTTAGACTGATTCATACTTTACATATTTTTTTTATTTGATTTAACATTTTTTGTTTTCATTCTTTAAAAGTACATCTACATATTATTATTGTGAAATTTCCCATCCTCACTTAATATTTCTAATGGAATCATAACTTACATTTTTATAAAACATGAAAGTTAGGTTAAATACATTATGTAAAATGAATAAAGAATATTATAATGGAATAGTAGTTTATTGTATAAAAATCTGTCATTATATTCAATAATATAATTGTTTTATAATGCAAAAAATTTAGAAAAATTGAGTTTTCATAACTAAAAATTAAATTTCTTTAATGCATCATAAAATTGTACATATTCATCAAAAGTTTTATATGCAATGTCAGTACTTAAAAATTTATTATATATGCGTATGTACACTTGTTTTTAAAATTACTTATTTTTATAAAAGTAAAATTATTTACTAAGCAGGACATTACGTTCATACAAAAGCACCGAAAGACATGGGTCTACAATATTCGCATATTTGATAATTACATGTTATATTGTTTAAAATGATATTGTTTTAATTAACATATGTTGTCTGTATCCTTAGATTAAAATATATACAATAAAATAAGAATAGTATTTTACTACATACGTATTTTAAAAGTTACAGATCAAAAACAGTATAATTTTATAAAAAAGAAACATAATTTTATTTTATATTTTAAATTGAATTTTTTGAACAAATAAAATTACAATAATTAATTAAAAATAATTAAAATAGTAAGTATTACAGACAACATGAGATTTTTAAATACAAATTTTTAATTACAAATATGTAAATACAATATTCTGAATTTTGCTTTGTTTTATTTCTTTTTTAGTATTCAAAAATAAAGACAAATGAAGGCAAATAGTAAGCAAAATGTGTGTACATATAAATAAAATTGAAAATGTAACAAAAAAAATTATGAAACGAACAGAATATAGAAAAATCACTTGAAATTTACAATATATTTTCAGAAATGCTATAATTTCTCATTATACATACTACAAATAAGGATATAATAAATTTAAAGATTGATGATACCATATATAAAAAATTGTATAATTAATATTTCAATGAACTGATAAATATTATATTTTCAATTAAACATTTTACTTTAAAAAAAAATGAAAAATTTAATTTCTTGATGAACAGAATATTGAGAACATACTATGTATTACAGTATATATTGAATAAAGTATGATTAAAAGATATCAATGTCTTGGTTTAATAAATAGTAACTACAGTGGAGTCTTCCATATCTGAACTAATAGAGACACAGAAATATTAAATTCTATGCATTCAAATGGAGATAAAGAAATTTGTCGATTTATTTCGATATTTGAGGATGATATTTTTTTGGTTATTGAATTTTTTAACTTTAACATAAATATTTAAATTTTTTTTGTTTCATACCATATTTTCTAAATATCTCGAATTTCATCATTTCTTGTTTCAATTTGTGAAAAAGTTATATCTGATATTTTTATCATTCACAGATGAAATGTTGATTTATCACAAAATTGAAAACATAATATATGTTTCATATTGTTGTTTTAACAAAACCATGTATTTCATACTTTAGTAAATTTTTCTTTAGCAATTATAAAAAACACGTAAACACATATAATAATGTATACAATGGTTTAATACAAGAAAAAACACCTATTGTTAGCAAATATTTTATTCAAATAGTTCAGATAGGATTAGAGTATTTGGATAATGATTCAGATGTGGAAGGCTCTACTGTACATTATTTTTTAAAAGATACTTTCATACGGGTTGACTCATTTTATGTTCAAAATAATTTTAAATTAAATAAAAATTCAAATATAAAGAAATTCCTTTTGTTTTGTATAACTATTTATATAAATCTGTTTTTTTTACATTCATATTATACGAACTATTTTGTAAATATAGAGAAAAAATGAAATATGTTATCAAAAGTATTTTAGAATATGTAATTTTTTGAAAATATTAATGGAATAATTTTTTAAAAACATGTAAGTATTGTACTTTTCTCAAAATGTAAATTTATGATTTTTTACATTATTTTCTTAAAAGAATAATAAGTCACTGAACACAGAAGATGACAATATATAATTATAAAATACAGTAATTTAATACAAAGTACAAAACATTCAATAAGAATATCATGTACTAAAAAAAAACATTTTTCAGTAATGTCTAATGTATGTAATATTTTGTTACAACCATTGTTTTAATAATTCACAGTAAAAATACATAAATGTCTACATATTGTTTCACAAAAGATTATATTAAACATTTTTGCTAAATATTTTCAACTGTATTTTAGATTGAATTTTTTCAATGTATAATCGTTAAATTACTAAACCTCTTAAACCAACTGCATGCTTTTTGATGATAATAAGATTCTAATATAAAATACTGACTTGAAAAACTGAAACTAAAAGTATCATTTAACTTCCGATATGATATAAACATCTAGGTATGATAGCTTTAATATTTATATAACTTATACAAATTCATCACTTTTTCTTTATATTTTCATTAAAAAAGAATTTGTTGCTTTTCTGAATTCGCAATCATAGTTTGATCTGTAGTCAGTGTTCTAATTTCAATCACTGTTAGATACAATTCGTCTTCCGTAAATTTTGATATGCCTGAATCGAATTAATATTACACTCAATCCGTCCTTTGCGTAACAGGTGGAAATTCAGCGTCATCTTTCAAACGGAAGGAACCCGAAAAGCCTGGTGGACTCTCAGTTGCTGCTATCATTTCATGATACTTCTCTGACTCTATAAATCCATTCATTTATTTCAGTTACAATTATTCAAATTAATGATAATTTTAAGCGGATGTAACGATAAAGATGTATGAAATTGAAATTCGATGATACAATTTTTCATATCAAATTTCATTAAAAAATCTTTAATATTTATTAATTAAATATAACGAAAAAATATTTCAATTATCATTGTTTTTATTTTCTTTGACAATGTAGCTGGAACATTCGTTAAAGATTGTTAATAAATAAAACATTCATTAACATTAATGTATAAAATATCTTTTACAATAAATCGAAGAAATCTGTCTTTCAAAATTATTAATATTTTACCTACTTATATTATCTTATATCTAATATTATCATTAAAATATAATTAGGAATTTGATTAGTAATTTTATATTTAATAAAATAAAATTTAATTTATAAAAATACATAGCTTAGGAATAACATATATATTTGTATTATTAAAATATTTTTGTCTTTTTTTATTTTCTTACAAAATAATTGCCTATAAATTAATTACATTTTTGTGATTCGAAGTAATTATTAAGAAAAATTCTTTATTAAATTAACTTAAAATAATAAATATGAAATAGGATGTGCAGACTCATTTTTATTTTGGTTAAACAAAAATAAAATTTAGTATTCCATATATACCTAAGTGCATATTAATTGTTTCAATAGTTGCTCTTTAATAATCTAACATTGTGTTTGACAAGTTTAATATAAATATATTTAAACTATAATTATTAAATTTTAGTAAATATAGCCTTTAGTATCCAAACCATGTAAAAATTATTATCCAACGTTACTCTCATTCTTTTTTCTAGAGTGCATATATTAAAAAAGGCATTCAGAATAGAAAATTAGTTAGAGTAGAGAAACTACGATAGAAGAAGTTTTAAACGGAATACAAATGAAGAATGAGAGTGAAAAAAAGCATGGGACAGAATAGAGAATATACCAGTACCTGACATGGAGTCTGGCGACCGACCGCGTAACACACCCGCGTAGCTATTTATGCAGGCTTCAGTGGATAATAAAAAGAAAAAAATTACATCAAGTAAGGTCGATTGTTGGGGCCCCCCTTTAGCCCCTAAAGAAGTTGCTTATTTATTTTAGAGGGGTTAGAAGCAAGGAAAGAGAAATTATAAAGTGAATAATAAAAATAATAAATAGTATCAGCACAGGGGGATAAGTAGTATTTATTTAATTTCATATATCGCAATGATATTAAATTTCAAATATCGCAAAAATTATTTTATTTTATTATGCAATTAGAAATATCATTTTCAATAAAAACATTGTATAAGTTTTATATCTAGTTTAAAAAGAGTCAGGACACATTGTTTATTTATAAAATTGTAATTACTTATTCAATAGATATATTTTTCAATTTCTTAACATGCATCAAAATTAAAATTACGTAAAACAATGTCCCAGAACCAATTAAATTATATACAGTAAGAAATTAAAGTAATAACAAAGTTTGAGATTGTGTTCCATTTTATGATGTAAAATGTGCAATATTAATAATAATAAAACAAAACATGATTAAGTAGTCACAATGTGAGATTTTTTACTCAATTTCACAACTCATATGTAAATATATTAGTTGTTACTAATATTGCAAAAGATATTTTGAAATTATATTATGAAATATTTTGATATTTTGAAATTTCACAATTTATATGTAAACATATTACAATATGTAAACTTCACAATTTATATGTAAACATTTACATTTTACAACTATTATTATATTACAACTATTTATATGTAATTAAAAATTAAATTATTGTATATCACAATTTATATGTAAATATATTAGTTGTTACTAATATTGCAAGACATTTGATGAGACCTATAATATTTTTAAAATATTGAAAATATAAAATATAAAATATAAATATATCTTAATATGAATAATGTGATTAATATTCAATATGTACTTTATCAATATTTTTTCTAATATTTTGCTTAAGTACATGACCTATAAAAAACAAAGAATAAATTAAATTTTGATATTTTGCAAAGAAATGTAAAAAATGCTATATATAATTGAGAAAAAAAAGAATAGGTTAAATAAATATAGCCAAATAGTGCCAAATTCAATATATAACATTTTTTAAATATTACAATGAAATTTAAAACGAAGAAAAAAAAATTTTTATCTAACAAATCTTAACAATTTGGTGCAGTTAATAACAGCAAACAAATTTTAAATATGAATTAGATTAAAAACTTAAAATTATATTTTTTAATGTTTCAAACTTTTTTTATATATATAGCAATAACGTGTTATATATAATATATATATGCACGTTGTGTTATATATATAACAATGACATACATAACAATAACAATATATACATAATCAATAATATAAACTAAAAAACTCAGTTTTACATTAAACAATGTATTAATTATATGTGATTTCACTCATTCCTTATGTCGATTGGATATATTTTTCTTATAAAATGTGCAAGACTACAATATAACATTGAACATTTATAATACCTGAAAGTAGGTTATACACAATTGAATAAAAGTTTAGTTTAGTCACTATTTACAAAAGAATTTGCAAATCTATTTATTTTTTCAATATTAATTTTTTACTACTGCACCAATTTAACATCAAGGGGCAAATGAAGTTGGGTAAACGAGGAACAGATAAGAGTTAAACAATTTTGTATATATTTTTGTTTTTTAAAAATTTAGTTTTTTTGTATATACTAATTATGATTATTTAAACTCACTATAATTTCGATTAATTTTATTAATAGCAAAATTTAATATTTGAATATTATGAATACTATAGAGAACACTAAAAAAATGCATTTACTTTGATAGCAAAGAATCTAAAATTTTGAAGTAAATAATTATACAATGATATATGTGCATACAATGATATAATTTCATACATATATATGCGTATTTGAGATATCGGTTTCATTATAACTTAAGAATTAGTAATATTTTTAATCTTAAACATCTGCACATCCTTAAATAAAACTATTATGATTAATTAAATATACACAAAAGTTACTTCCAATTATATAAATACAACGTAATTCATATTACGTGAATTACAATGTATTTTGAATTAATGTAAAGAATGAAAAATTATTAATATTTAATATCTTGTTTAGTATTCCTTAAGAATCAATATTTAGTTTTGAGTCAAAATTTTATTATAAATTTATAAAAAAAAATTTAATGAAAATATTTAGCAAAAATTAGAAATTTATTTAAAACTTACAATTAATAATACTAAATAATACTAAATAAACTTGAAAATGTATGTACATATATACAAACTCTTTCTATCCAAAGTATTATATTTTTAAAAATTTAAAAACATAGTTTTTTTTTAAATAAAAACATTCGAAATATGCTGTAAAACTGAGTCTTATTCATTTAACTTATTATTGAAAAATCTGAAACAATAAAAAATTATTTTCTTGTAATATATTAATAGTATTAGTTTTCATACTCAGTTATATAGTTTACTGGAGTAATTTTATTACTAATTTCTTGTATCTAATTTAAAAAAATTTTTTAATTTGTACCTACGATATAAAAATAGTTTTAATAAAATATTTACAATCATATACAAATACACACTGTGAATATCTGTTGAATAGTTATTGTTGAATAGTTATTGTTGAATAGTCACTTGCTGTTGGTTGTGGCTTATACTACATTATTAATTGATTTTAATATTTATAAAAATAGATTAATAAATTAAATTGTACCATATTCAATGTGGTATTTCATTTGTAAAATTAGAAGTAAAATATTAAATGCATTTTTTTTATATAATTAAACTATTTTTATCTTTTCATTTTTTTTATATAATTAAACTATTTTTATCTTTTACGTTGTATGATATAAAATGCTTATTTCTGCAAACAGATGATTTCTTTATATAATATAATATATAGATAAAATCGACTTATGTACAATTAATAGTTTGTGCATGTAAATATTATATTTACAGTATTTATACGTATGTTAGTATGTCTCAAAAACAAGACAATAATCAAATTTAATCTGTAAATATTTTAAAACAAATTTTCACGTAATATTTCATTTTAAGATTTCTAATATAGATCAAAGTTTTATATTAATATAAGCATGTTAATGTCAGTTTCATATGAAAGATATATCTTTATCGTCAACTCGCTCGACTATAAAACCTATATTACTTTTAATATATTAAAATATTCATGATATCATCATACCTGTATTTTGTACTATTCTTGTTCCAGATTCTCCAGATCCCGATCCTGCTGTAGACACACTAGCACAGTCCACGTCATCTTGTTTTCCGTCTAATCTACAAATGTAATTTATTATATTTTATATATATCATTACTTATAATTAAATAATTTAAGAGATGATTCAAGTTAATTATTTTAATTCATTTTTTCTAAATTATAGAAATTTATTTTTCATCAATTTATAGAAAAATTATATATTATTTTAAGAATTATATTTTATTTACATATATTATTTTTATTGCATAAAATTATTTTTAAAATGTATAAGTATATATTTTACTAAAACAGAGTATAACTGGAAATGAAAGTATAAAAAAAAGTCTACTGGAGTGTGCATGCAAGAGAACAAATATCTTGAAAGAGTTTTTGTTTCAGTTTTTTATGAATTCTATTCGAAAGAAGAAATAGAATTTATAAAAAAGGCTCAAACAGAACAAATTTGAAAACATTAACATTAATACAATAGGATATGATAGAACAGAAAAGTTACAAAAAGTTATGATAAAATAGAAACAAAGAAATTAATTGAAAATAGAATAATTAATTCTCGTATAGCAAAATATACAAAGAGACAAATGATGAGACAATAATGAGAAAGATTAAATAGCTAATTCTGAATATATTATTGCCAACTAAACCATATTAAAACCCAAATAAAAACACTGAGATATTAAGTGATTAAATGATTTGTGAACTATAAAATAAATGACACTGTATCAAATATGCATGTAGTATATATTTGAATGATAATTCATTAAATATTTTTATAAATAATATTTTATAAATATTTTTTACTTATAACATTGATATTTATTTTGCTAACATGGTTTATTTAAATTTTACAAATATTTAATATTTTTATAGTAATTTAATGAACAAAAAGCTTATTCTTAACAAATCAATTTTAAAATGGAGAAAATATATTAGATATATATCAATCATATTAAATTATTAATATAAAAATTTTTGTGTAATATTATAATGAAAAGATATTAGATAGATATAGGTAGATGAAAGATAAAATTTTGTAAAACATAATTTATTAATATTAATATAAATTAAAAAGGAAGTTTTTATATTATTTCTAAACAATGAATGGATATTAAATCCATATGATCAAACCTCTATAAGAGATCAGAAGTCATAAAATTAAACTTTCAATAAAAAGTTTGTTCGGATTTTTAAGTGTAGATTTAAAAAAATAACATGCATACATTTAACTCAGACATATAGAATGTAAGCAATATAACAGAGAGTGTTATATATAATAAAGATAATAATTAAATATTAAAATTATTGATGAAATATGAATTAAAAATATATTAAAAATATATTAAAAATAAATTAAAAATATTGTACTGTAAGAATACAAACCTATGCTGTTTTAATAAGGTACAATCTCCACCTTCGGTCGAGTCCAAGTTATAAACATATAAATAACCCTCAGCACTGGCTACAAGCAACCTAAGTACTTTGTGTATACTGTGTAATAAAGTAAATTTTAGAAAAATTATACATGTATATTAAATATCATATTAATTAAACTTACACTGTGATGGCACAAACATTTTTCAATCCTTGAAAAGGTAAGTGGACACTGGCAAAGGCACGTCCTTGAGTAAAAACATCAGTGACCTGCGAGGGTAGATAATTGGCTGACGCAGATACAGCCTTCGTTAAATATCCCATCCAACTTTGCGTCTCTTCTGTGGTTTGTCGCAATCTATAATAATAAAACAAAATTTAAATATAATAATAGTATCATTGAGCTAAATAATGACAAATTACATACGCTTCTTTCGGCTCTTCTAATTTAAATATGTGTACGGTTTCTGTATTGCTTGAGCAACATAGAAACATGCAGTCAATACTAAATGCAAGACTGCTTATCGATACACATCGTTTCACTCCACGACGAAACTCAAACAGTTTCGTACCATCATTTACCTTCGAATATATAAAGAATCTTCAGCAATGTATATAAATTTAGAAAAGTACAAATAAGGCTATATGAATATCTTAACTTACATTGAAAACTCGGATAACCGTTCCTTTTTCTGACGCAGTAGCCACTTTAGTACCATTGGGGCTAAATGCCAAAGCAGCTAAAGGACTGTCATGTGCTGGTATCATAGTTTTGGCTTGCTAAAAAGAAAAAAAGAACATTTAAATGTGATCCTTATTTTAAAGATTTTGAAGATCTATATATTAAAGATTTTTAGAATACTTACGAGATTAATTGCATCAAATATTTGCACTTCGCCAATTGTATTTGAGCCAGGATAAGCCAAATAACAGTTGTCGCTATTTATTGACAATGTACATAAACCAGATAAATTTGGCGGGGTATCTCGAATTGTATGTAGGACTTTCATGTCTCTTATGTTGTGAATATATAATGACTCTTCTAGACATACTACTAATCTCTGCAAATTTGTATTTTATATTTTGTATTTTATATTTTTATATATTCAATTAAATATGAAATTGTAAAATAGAAACTTGTTTGTATAAAGATTCCATACGTCTAATTTACATTTTTGCAACATATACAAAATAAATATCTTTATAGTATTTATTAAAATTTTTATTTCTGTTCTAATAAAATTCTTCATATCACTTAATTCATCAATATATGTTGATAAAAATTATTTAAGTCTTATATATAAATTGTATTATATATAATATATACAAAGATAATAGAATTGTTTACGCAAAGATATATAATTGTTTATAAAAAGAAAAATATTAAACAATTTATATTTGCAATTTTATATACAATGTAATTATAGACATTTTATATAAAATTTTAATAATTACGTATTAAAAGTAAATTTTTTACGTATTAAAGTATATTTAATTCTGTTTATACAAACTGATTTGGTAAAATATATTGATAGCGAATATAAACGTTATTCTGATAATATTTTTAAGAGATTCTATCCCAACTAAATGTTTTATATGGTTGCATGTAGAAGAAGGCTTAATTTATCTTCTAATTCATCAAAATATGCGTAACGAGTGTTCATTTTGAAAAGTTTCATTAAAATCTTTCAAGAATGCATATATTTAAATTTTCATATTTAAATATTAAATGATTATGTTAAGAACATATGTCAAAAGACGATTTTTACAAAAATCTACAAAATATTTAACTTTAAATAAACTAGTTTCTATCGTCGTATTATTATGTACAATCGTAGAATAAAAAAACTTACTGCTCTATTCAATTTTACAGCCAAAATAGTATTAGAATAACTATAATGGCAAATTTCGGTGCCTTTTCTGAAGTGACAAACTTTGAGTTTACGTGGGGATCTTAAACTAACTACTGCCACAAGACTGCTGCTGAATAGTCGTTCGACAATATATATGTCTTCCGTATCTATGATTTATATTAATTATATTATTAATTTATATTAATTATATTAAACATATATTAAATATATATATATATATATATACAAAATATATATACATATATATATGCACAAAATATTAGGTAAGTATAATTTCTAAATTCAGAGTTTTTCAAAATAAATAAAACCTTAAGTATGATAGCTAACACAACAAAGTTCAATATTTATCTGTGAATGTATAAATGTTTTTGTTACCATTTTCATATATTTTTTCAAGATGGTCAACAGAGTTTAAAGAAAAAAGTTTATAGCCTGCCTTTGATCCCACTGCCAAAGATCTGAAATGAAAATTATAATTAACAAGATAAAGGAATTTGGAGAACTAACGTTTTCAGATTATGCTAAAGAAATATATATGATAATAGTTATTATAATTATTAAAAAGGAAATAATTCCTTTCACTTTGAAATAGCGTGAAACAATAATAACAAATTAAAAGTAGCAGAGAGTTAAAATAATGATACAAAGTATAGTGTTGTTGATTGCTGATATACGAGATAATCAATCTGGACGACTGCTACAAGAATGATACGCAATTAATAGGTAAAAGGAAATGAGCAACGCACAAACGAATGGAAATGTTACAAGAACTGTAGCTACGTATGCTAATAAACACAAAAACACAAGTTTGTTTTGCGTTTTGATGAAACGACGAATTAGTAATAAACATAAGATATATATTTAATGCCGTTTTCGAAACAAAAGGATTTTTGCGAAGATTTTTACGGAAGATCATCGCGAATAAAAATAAGGTTAGGGAACAAAGGACGACGTCCTCGCTTTACAGCTGAGAATGCGACACTTACGTGCAATCTTGATTAAAGTTAACAAAGAAAACACGACTTTGAGGATCACTACTTTGATTTGCGAGGTTCATTAGTCCTGATATACTGTATTTTAATCCTTGTGTCAATACATCCACGTTATGCACGAGATTTTGCATAAATCACGGACAGCTCGCTTTATCCACTTCTTTCTTGATTTCTTTCTATATTTTTTTCTTTCTTTATTTTTATTGCCTCTTTATCTGTTTCTTTTCTTTCTTGCACGTATGGCTCATACAAATACACGCACGCGCACGCTTACACAAGATTCGTGAACAGATGTCGAACTTGATGTCGACGATTCCTACAAGACTATATAGCGCCTAACGCAGTACACTGTTTTATAGTGACAACGTTCCGTGTACCGGACAGCTGACAATCTCTATTAGACTGTCGAAACGACGGAATTGAAACATCAAATTTTACTAAATTTTACTAAATATACTGTATTGTTATAAAAATTAATACAAAAAATCGCTAAATAATGCTATAATATTTTTCGTATCGTGTTTCTAATAAATTTCATTTTTCTATTGTCGTATTAATAAAATTGATTCTTATTCCGCCAAAATTTCATATAATAATGTTCTGAAAAATAATAAATATTTTGAAAAAAAACACATGCAAGTATCTTTTTATAATTATATATAATATTAATATATGTTATGCAATTATTTTTTTTTTATATTTTTCAATTTCCTGAAATAAAAAAAAATTTTTTTCACTAAAAACCTTATTTGAGAAAAGTTTTATTTATTAAAAATAGATTTTAGTTAGAGTTAAATTATTTTTGTCAGAATAGATCGATGAATTTTTATTGCTTATTATATTCTTTACATTGATATTTATAATAATTTATTTTACTCATTATATCATTTACATTGATATTTATAATAAATCTATAATTAAAAAATAAGATTAACAAGATATTTGCAACAGTTATATTCATTCTGAGAAATTTTCCGTTCGAAAAGTATAACAGTATTCAGAAGTTGCAAATACGCTCCTGTCTCAATCGTGTGTGTTTGTTTTCTTTTACTGACTGGTCGCCTCACTGTTCTGTTGATCAGAAAAAAATTCAGTTTTCTCATATCATCAATGTTGGACGTTTTTTTAAATTAAAAAAAAAAAAAGAAACTCTATTCCTATTGTGAAAACTGTTTTACTTATAAAGATACTATTTTATATAATTGAACTTGAAATCTTGAAAATAACTTAAAGCGTTCTACACTAAAATACCTCCTTAAAAGACCAGTCTGAGTCTCAAAGGTCACTTCAACTGACATTCTTGTAAATTACAGAGAATTGAGCTGTAGATACTCTTGTCGCCAGTTACTCAAAATATTATTCAACAAATTCATACATACCATTTATACTTGCTACTACTCTGAGCACAATGTCTATGTTTAAACTAATAATAAAATTTATCGTTTAAATTTTCGACTATACTTTATCCCGTTGGAATCCGTGGAATACGAATGCAAAGCCAGAAAAAATGATTTTACATAGGATATGTAACCGTGTGTATGTGTGTGTGTGCGTGCGTGCGTGTGTGTGTGTGTGTGTGTGTGTGTGTGTATTTTAAGGTCGATATCACTATTGCAATATCGGTTAATGATCATCTGACGATGTCACTAACAATGCTTACAGCGAGGATTGTTACATTAATAATGTCTGTATATACACAATTCAACAGTTTTTATTAATATCTTAGAAAGTAATAAATGTTCGAAACAAACATTTTATATTTGAAATCCTCGTTTTCTTTTCTCCAAAAATTCCACGTCGATTCCGCCGTTGGGGTATTTAAGAAGTTCATTTGAAAATTGTTATTTACAAGTCCAAGTATAAAAGTATAAAGTCAATCGTTGTTTTTTTCGTTGTATTGATTTCTCGAATAGGATTTCAAAATCTTTAAGAACAAAAAAAAAGAAACGACGTGATAAACGATTAAATATTGAACAATGCCTATGTGACGAATCGTCTTTTTTAACTGTTTATAAATGCTATATCAACACGTATTGATAATTTTCATATTTCTATTGTGAAAATTTGTTGAAAAGGGATTCAATATTCAACAGATTATATTTAAACGACAAGACTTTTTCATCATATGATATGAGAAAACCAAATATTCTTTACTATCTTTTTTTCATCCAATTCAAATATAAAATCAGCTGTAAGATGCCACACCTAGGGCATTTAAATGTTGCGAGAGTGCACTCGTCGAGTCTTGTCTAGTGATAGCGGTCAGGAATTTAGTGTACAAGCGATCCAAAGGTTAAAAAATTATTTCGATAGGTCATGATAGACACGACAGAAAGAACAGTGAATCGTATAACTTCTCCGAGAAAGCACGTTAATTGAAAAGGAATCTAACGGGAAAATTAAAAATGTAAAATAAATTATTTTCTACGTTATTTAAATAATTTTTAAATTTGAAATAAAAATTTTATTTACTGTAAAAATTATTCTTGTTTGTACTGTAAAAATTATTACTGTTGTAAGAATTATTCTTTTAATTATTGTTAAACTCGTTATTAGTTAAAGATTAATTAAAAATTATTCCTATTGTAAAACTTATTCTTTTAATTATAACTTATTATTTATTATTTAAATAAAAATTTGTTTAAATTGCCAGGGTACAAATATTCGACGCTTCGGAATCGGATCGGATAATTTTATTGATCGAATTAGTTTTAACTGTTTCATTGAATTTCAACAAGCAGAACAATGAATGCAATATACGACATAGATTCGTAGTTCCTTTTAAGATTTTACAGATTCTTCAGATTTTCTAGCAATTGATATGCTAGTTCAATGTCTGTACTTTTCGTCAAAGATTTCAACGATGAATGTCATAGGTTTTAGAATTTCCACGCGATTGTTATTGGTTTGCCTAACAGTTAAAATTTGGACAACAGCTGAAGATAGTGAAAATTTTCCGTCGTTGTCAAATTTCTGTTCGTCGACGCATGGCGGAGTTTTCGACGTCTCTTCTAGAGAGGTTGAAATATGCTGCGATGCATGCATCAACTCCTAGGTTTCATGAAATTTCATGATCAGATGATGTTTCAGAATCAGCTTGCCTCCACTCTACCGATCCTATCGCTGTTCCATTAATTGTTAATGTTTTAATGTTGTCCTATTCGTAAAATAGAATGGAGTTTATTAATAATATAATTAAATAAATTTTTAATATAAACAAATAAATGTTTCAATAGAAAATTTTTATTACAAGAAGATCAATTATAACAGTTTCTTTATAATTAATGTAAAATGTAAAATTAAAATGAAATTAATTTAAATAACGGAATGTTAAATGTTATTGTAATATAAAATAATGAATAATATGTTGTATAATTGATATTATAAGAAAACTAAAATTATACTAAATTAAACTAAATTATAAAATTTTCTTTACAATATTTTTTTTATTGGAAATAAAATGTAATATGTTAAGACCAATCAGGAAGTATGATGGAAGTTTCCAAAATGTCTTATTGCCACCCATGAGATAATTCGAGCGGGATGGCAATTCTAGGAAAACGGTCGCATCTTCTTCTGGAAACTGTCCCATTGTTTGTACGACACCTCAGGTATGCACGTGTTTCTAACGTAACAACTTTAATGTTGCCAAAGACCTCATTGTACTTGAGATTAGCTAAATTTATGGGGCGTCTACTTTGGAGTTTTTTAAAAAAGAAATATCGCTGTTTTACGTAATGAATGAAATTCGTAACGAAAATTCTAGATGCAGCCCATTATGCGCCACGACAGTTTGCGACAACGCGAAGCCATGTCCATTTGAAGACCTTACCATGTGCAAACCATTGTCTGTACAGTACCGTCTAGACAATACATAACAATGAAGTCTAATCCGTCCTAGGCAACTTGAAGAAAAGATCGAATTCGATTGGCTGCAGCCAGTTACTAATTTTTCGAAAGAACGGCAAAAAAACAATGTCGTCCTCTTGTCTTCAAGTGGTCTTGATGCAAGAATCAGAGCCACGGTTCAATTGGTGAGCCAAGACTCCGAGCGAAACTTCGAGGGAGACTTAGCCAAAACAAACATTTCAGACAGAATGGAGACAGAACGAGAAGTTTATAAATTTGAAATATTTATCAATTTGCACGAGCGTTCGTGGAATAATATAACAGAAAGAAGATCAGATTTGATATTATAGGGAAAAAGTCGCAGTTTGATTTAAGATGTTTGAACGGACATCGATTAATTAACAAATTAATTTTTGCAACTCTTTCCAGTTAACTAGAAACCTTAGTGTTGCAGATAGTTTTTCCTCTGCGCTAGCTGCATCTCTCATGACTGTATTTCTTTTTTCAATCCTTGAACAGATAATAAAAATTCTTCTTGATAATACAAATTTCAATTCTCCTCCAATAGATAATAAAAAGCAGAGTCATCCATATACAGATAATTTTTATAATCACAAGTGTAAGAAAATTATACAAATACTTGTATTCTCTACGCTTTTATACTTTGTATGTCTACGTAGCGCGATCGTGTAGCTTGCTCGATTTGCTCGGTATATTCTGGATAGAATCCAATTGAGCCTGCACTTCCGATTGTCCTTTATAGTTCACAGGTAGTGTTTCTTGTCCTTCTGGCAGGTCGTAGAAAGTCGATGGGTCCTGTTTACTTATTTTATGATTGGCCTTCAACATGGGTTCCATAGTACCGTCGACTTTCTTTACACAAGGTTCAGTTGTCTTTACCTCTTTTAATAATGCAAAATTGGAAAATCTGTTTCTCTGGATTAACTATCTTTTTGCCTATTTCTTTTTAGTATTTAATTTCTTTCTGTTTTTTTGTAAGCAATAATAATAAACCTCCTATTGCTAACAGTAAGATTAGAGCTGGAAAACGAGCCAGCATTTTAAAACACGTGTTTAAACGTTGGCGTCGCATGAAAAACTGAAGAATCGACGTGTGAAGGCAAGCTGACTCTGATTCAGATTTCATGAAATTTAGGAGTTGCATGCATCGCAGCATTAACTATAAGTCGTCCTTAGGAACGGAATATGAAAAAGCAAGGCAAAACTGAAATGGTAACGAGATCATCACTCCTAAGCAATCGTCAGCATGAACATTGCTCTTTTTTTAAAAATAAATACGACGATCATTGTTTCTTCGATCCTATACAACGCGGGTGATCTTTCTTCAATCGGTGCACATACTATAGTCAAGTTCTATAATTGTTTAACTTTACAAGTTATACACAGTGAACGTAACAATTATGCATTTAGTAATTACTAATTACTAATAATTATTGTATCATATTTACCATCGGAGCTTCTCGGAACTTTATCTGAGAATTGTTATTTACAAGTACAAATGCAAAAGTATAAAATCAATGTTTTTTTCCGCTGTATCGATTGGCATAACTTTCCCCAAAACATGCGATTTCGAAACGTTCAAGAACAAAAACAAAGACCATGCGACGATCGATTAAATATCGAATACTGTCTTCGTGATGAATCGCCACTTTTAAGTTTGTCTACTATTATACTTTCTTAACTTGTTTATAAACGCGATATCAACATTCAACAATTATATTTATAAAAAACCACGATATTTGTGCGATTTTTTTCATTGTATGATATCAGAAAACCGAAAATTATTTATTATTTTCGTTTTAGCTAATATAAATATAAAATCAGCTAAGTTAAGTGCTACACAACACTTAAGCGATAGAGAGACACTTAGGCCTTGCCTAATCAGGAATTTAGCCTGCACCTTCAATCTTTTTCAAACGAAAAGTTCGAGAATTATTTCGGCAGCAGGCCATAGAAAAACAATAGACTATGGTTTTTCCGAGAAAGCGCGTTGAAAACAAAAACTGGAAGAGAATTTAACGTTTAAGAGAGAATTTTATTTCATCAACTTTACAAAGCTTTTTCGTGAAAAAAAAAAAATTTCATTTTTCAAAGTTCTGTCGAATCTATAATCTTCACTTGCAATTTACTGTAACCATCATTCAAGTTATAACAAATAATTATACTAATACAATAATTGTACCATGATCTTGACAACTAACGAATTTTTATATTTTGATCCTCCCCCTTTTCTTACATCTTTTCAAAATTTCATATCGATCCGCCACCCAATTGATTTAAACCTCCATATAAAATAAGGATATTGTTGGTCAAATGGTCCCCCTTCTCGCCAATTGACATGTTTGATCAGTATCATGAAGGATATGCGAAGGAATCTCAAATATAAAATCTTAACTTTCGGAAATTTAAGTGTTTGGAAGATAACAAAAGACAAGAAAACAGGACCAAAAATAAATAAGCGTAATGGTGTTTCTACCCAACTGCCGCTGTTTTCAAATCTGTATCTATCCAGAACTATATACTGATATATAGTGTATATGTGTATACATACATACGTACATATATACAAACATACATACATACATACATACATATATTTTCTTATTCAGAGTTGCTTATGTTGCGATACGATTTTGTTTATTCTAAATACTCGAATTACAATTCGCAGAATTAAAGAAACTATTTTCCGAACGAATGAACTCTCGAAACTAACAATAAGATTTTATACATATTTGGGTTCGTTTCACGTCTCTCCCAACGCTTTTCAAATTTTATTTCGTTACAGCCTAAAGTAATTTTTAAGAATTAATTGAAAAGTTAGTTAAGAACAACTTTAAAGAACAATTTATTTAGATATTTAAGATACTTATTTAGATATTTAAAACCGTGTATTGGTACTTCTTTTTTTATAATTAAAAATTTAGAACTTTAATATTATGTGAAAAAAACTCATCGATAATATTCGTAAAATACGGATAGAGCGTTCTTTCATAATACGTATATGCATAGATGCATAATATAAAATGGATAGTACATGTAGTCCAAATAGTACATATTTCGAAATTTCATGTTTCGGATTTTGGACAAGTGATTTTTCTGCTGGTCGGTATTTCAGAATCTGAGGCGCAAAATTTTATTTAATGCTTAGTTATTTTTTATCGAATAACGAAAAGGAATAAAAAAGAAAAAAGAGAGAGACTGGAATTCGGAAACAAATCATGTTGACCGTACGTGAAACACGTACTGATTATACGTACAGATACTGAAACTGATATCGCTATTATGTCATCGATTACTTGACAGTCGACGACGTCGATTAGTAAGTACAGCGAAAACGCTTGATTAGTAACATCTGTCAGAATTTAATGTGTTATATCATTGACTAATAGAAGAGACAGGACATCTTATTTTAGACAGGACATGTTATTTTAGAATCGTACCCGGCTACAATTGTATTACTGCTTTAAAAATAAGATTAGAATAATTCATTCTGTATAAACGTGGATAAAATGGCTTTTTTTCCTATTTTATATTTAAAAATAAATGATAATTTCATAAGCATCCATATTCCAAAATTTCTTAAAATAGGACGAAAATAGAGTAAACAAATAAATAGAAAATAAAAGAAATAAATAAACTTATGAACATAAATCCTTTTCAAGTATAACAAACAATTGCACAATTGCACCCCAGTGAGCTAAGCGAAATATGGTATAAACTTTCCAATCCTTCGATATAATTGGATTTCCAGTTTCTATATAAATACTCGTTAATCCTTGCACTTTAGCTGCATGGTTTACACGACGTTGAGAACATCGTACACGACGTTTAGAACATCTTTATCATGGCGGTCGGCGCAGCCGAAATTTCTGCTTTCAAATCTTACCTTATTTCAGAAGTGTCGCAATCTATTCTCACTTTATTAATTTAATGACGTATGACTTTCATGGATCGCGGGACAATTTCGCAGCAATTTACGCTCCGCTATACGCTTCTTCTAGAGAGTCTGGAAATGAAGCTAAACTCAACGTGGTAAAATCGCACTCTCGATTATTTACAACTTTTATTAAAATTGATGCTAAAACATTATTGATCTTGATGTATGAAACATTTACGTTTTGGAAATCGTCTGTTCAATATTGACTTGGTGAACAAGGTGCACCAGCTAACAATCTTGTTCTTGGTATTCCCGTTTACGGTAGATCCTTTACCTTGTCGAATCCTTCGTATAATACAATAGGTTCTCCAACAAATGGCCCTGGACAATCTGGTCCTTACACACAAGAAAGTGGCATGCTTGGTGGCATACAACGAAATCTACGAGTATATTAAAGAAGGACGGACCGCACAAAGTGAATCTGAACAACTGTGTGCCTTATGCTTTCAAAGGCATCGTATCCAAGGTTGGATACGATGACACTATGTGAGAATTTGCTTATGAAAATAAGAATGTATAATAATATAAGAAGATAATATGAGAGAATAATATATTAAATTATAGATCTGTCGAAGAGAAGACCAAGTATGCTGTGTCTATGGGTCTTGGTGGTACGATGATGTGGAGCGTGGAAACCGATGACTTTCATGGTACATGTGGTGACAAATATCCGCTGTATTCTGTGCACCATAAACAGGGTATTAAGAGGATATAATCTCCTTCTTTAACTTCTACTACTACGAAACGGCCTAATACTGGTGCAGCAACTGTGACAAAACCATCAACTACAACACCACCATCATCATCATCATCGCCGGTTTCTGTATGCACGCATGAAGGCTATGTTCGAGGTCCAAAAGATTGTTCAATATTTTACTATTGTCAGAAATATGTGGCGAATAAATTCTATTGTTCACATGGTCTTGCATTTGACACAACGATTAACAGTTGTAATTACAAATTTAATGTTCCTGATTGTTAGATCGATGCAAATAGATACGTGATAGAAACATGATATATTTCTATATAATTCTAAAAATATTGTAGTAAATGTTATTGTTATTCTATAAAACGAAACTAATATTATTACCTGTGGCAATTTTTTTTCTTTCAATAGAGCTCTCTCTCTCTCTCTCTCTCTCTCTATATATATATATATATATATATATATAATGTAGAATCCTTTTATTAATATAATATCATATACAGAACAAAATTAAGAATTAGTAAAATATGGATATTTTTTTTCTGCAAGTTTATTAAATCATAAAATTTATTTGTATGTAAAGAAAGTCGACAGTACTATGGAACCCATGTTGAAGGTCAATCATAAAACAAAGTAAATATGACCCCTTGAACTTCTACGACCTGCCAGATTCCTAGAAGGACAAGGAAAACTACCTGCGGACTATAGACAGTCAGAAGTGCAGGCGAACTCAATTGGATTCTATCCAGAATACCGAGCAAATCGAGCGATCGAGCGATCGAGCGATCGAGCACACGATCGCGCTACGTAGAGACATATAAAGCATAAAACGTAGAGAATACAACATTTGTATTGTATTTGTATAATTTTCTTAAATGCATAAACATTTATATATGTAAAACTTATGCAATATTAATCATAAATCTTATTTAATCATTAATCAATCTGAAGACAGCTGCGCTTATAAGCGGGCCACTTCAAGCCTGAATTTGATTAGTATAGTTTGTATCGAAAACATCGAGATGTTATCCTTCAACTTCCTTTCTACGACTACGCCTACTAAAATGCAAAAGGTGGGTTTTTCACAGTGCAAGTTCTATAAATTTTTCGTTTTTTAAACCAAAGAAATGTTCATTTTCACACCAAATCAACGTGTAATTTTGTTTTCAGAAACAAAAAGAACCAATTCAATCCGTGCAGGTCTTCGGACGCAAAGTGAGTGTTAACTGCCACAAAGTGAGAAAGGTTATGTTCTTCTAAGTATGTACATTTATATTTACAGAAAAGCGCAACTGCGGTCGCTTATTGCAAACGAGGCCGCGGAAATCTTCGAGTAAATGGCCGTCCGCTAGAATTGGTTGAACCTCGAGTACAAATTACAAGAACCCATTTTGTTGCTCGGCAAAGTAAGTATTCAATGATATATCAATTTTGTAGAATTTCAAAAATTCGCGGAGCGTTTCAAGTGACAAAAAAAGAAGCTTTTCAAGTTTTCTCCAAGTTTTTGTACGATGCTCTCTTGTTCCGAAAATGATTATTTATGATTATCAAAATAATAGCACTGATGCGATGCTTTGTATTTACTGCAGCATATCCTTATTTAATTAGTATCATGTTATATTTCTTGTTACAGGAAAAGTTCTCTGGAGTCGATATTCGAGTAAGAGTAAATGGTGGTAGTCATGTAGCCCAAATTCATGCTATCCGTCAGGCTATCTCTAAGGCTCTCGTTGCGTATTATCAGAAATGTAAGTATTGATGAAAGATTTAACGTTAAATATATAAGATATTATAAACTATGTGTTCTTCCTTTTTAGATGTTGACGGAGCTAGTAAAGAAGAAATAAAAGACATTCTTATCCAATATGATCGTACTCTTGTAGTTGCTGATCCAAGGAGGTGTGAACCAAAGAAATTTGGTGGTCCAGGTGCCAGAGCACGATATCAGAAATCTTATCGTTAACATCTGCAAATTTCACATTATACTTCATTCATATGAATCTAAATCTAAATCTAATCCTAAAACTAGGATCTAAATCTGATAATTTCAATAGCTCAGGTCTGATATTCCGTAGCCATTCAGGATATTCAGAATCTGGCTTTAACTTTATATCTTTTCCTTCTTTATAAATGTTTGATCTACATACATGATTCAATAATTTATTGACATCTTTTTCAATTGGTAGTATTATTTTTTCTCGAGCTTTTACCTTTTTTTTCTTAACTGAAAGATAAAATAATGTGATAAGAATTAATATTATTTTTTATTAAAATAAATTTTACAAGAGGAAACAAATTCTGTAAATTAAAAAATAAAACACGTGACATAACCTGTATTTCAAACATAGAAGTACGTATTTCAATTCATATGAGACGAGTTTGCTAAAATACAATTTTTACCTGCATAGTTTTTCACTTGCAGCATATGTTGTACTGCAATAATATTTTCTGCAATTCTAGGTAATCGTAAAATTTATAGAAGGGATATTGTACTGATAAATATAAATGACAAATTCTAGAATATTAAATTCCCCAGCCTTGCTTTTCTATAACTTGTATATATTGTTTATTGTTAATGATTATATGGTTTATTGTTAATATATATATATATATATTGTTAATTATATATATTGTTTATTGTTAATGATAATTAAAAGTGTAATGTATTTTTATATTTTCTACACAAATAAATTTAATTAGAACTATGAATTTAGTGTTGAAATTAAAACATTTCACCAATTATTTCATATTGTAAATAACTTAATAAATTTAAACGAGTTTGTGTCTCGATAGAAAATCTTTCATATTTACAATCCAAATTGTAAATTTAGTTACAGAATATTTTAAATTAATATTAAACTGCAATTAATGCAATTATAATAGTTATTTTTTGCTATAGTTGTATCATAACGCGGGACATTCAAATGTTGACAACGGTAGTAAATCGAATGCACAATGAAAAACAATAAATGTTACACTTATCTTAGACTCACTTTTTATCTTAATTTAATAAAAAAACTTAATGACTTAGGCAAGTATTGCACTACAGCGCTATCGGCGATAGAAATTAGAATGAGAAAATATAGACAATGTTGCTGTTTTCTCGTCGAAAACACAGAGGTACATGATACCTCGAGAAACGATATTCAGACTGTACCTCGTCTGTAACACGAAGGCATATTTAATGTCAGAGCTATCCTATTCTTAGTCAATGGTATAATGATTTGATATAAAAATGCATTGGATGTCACATCTATTTTACTTGTTTGCGTTATGTACCTCGCTTATCTAATCTATATAAAATATTACTCTTGAAAAAAGAAATCAAATATCATATTATATGTATCATCATTTAATACGTTCTTAATCACTAATTTTAGAATCGTATCCGGCTACAATTGTATCACTGCTTTTAAAGCAAGATTAGAATAATTTATTCTGTATAAATGTCGATAAAATGATTTTTTTTTGTATTTTATATTTAAAATAAACGATAATTTCATAAGCATCCATATTCCAAAATTTCTTAAAATAGGATGAAAATAGAGTAAATAAATAAATAGAAAATAAAAAAAATAGATAAACTTATGGACATAAATCCTTTTCAAGTATAAAAAACAATTGCATCATTTAATAACGATTGAGTAAGAAAAATGAATCATGTTCAAAGGACACACCTTCAATATTAACTTGTTAATAAATGCTCGTGTTTAGACGGTTCTATCTTCATTACATGCAACTCGAAGGAACATTATTTTTAAATCGTACGTAATCCCATTCATTATTATTGAAGGAAACACATAATTCTATTATATCATATGAAAACTTCTACATCGTACAAATAAAAATTGATCATATTACTATTGTAAAAATAAAAAACAAACCGAAATAGCGAAATTTATCACGTTTAAACCTAAATATATCAAATCATATCAAAAATATTCTATTATTTCCCAGGAAAACTTAAATTTCGTGGTCTAGTTTAGAAATATCCACTTTTATTCAACTATATTAAACAACTTTCGCTAAGCACAATCTCATATTATATTTCCCAAAAGAATAACGTTATTACGATATTGTTTCTCACGAACTAAAATTTCAACGTAACACAGAGACTACTCTCTGTAATTAGAATCATCAGAGGGAAACGAAAGATGAAATTGCATTTTGTCACAATGCGCTCGGTGAAAGAATGAAGTCAAGGTAACGGACAGGAAAAAAGTTAGCGAGAAAAACATTGTAGAAAAAAACCAATATTATAGAAAAAGGATGATACTAAGACTAAAGACATTATCAACGATTCATTTTTTCGTACGATGTTTCTTTCTTTTGCTCTTGGATAATATCTATTAGTGAGTGTGACGCAGTATGTACGCTTTTATAGTTTGCTTGAATTCTCTCAAGTATGTGAATTTCACGATGCTTTGGATATGAGAATGGTAGTGATGGTAGATGACGCTATAGACGTAATCAGCGACATGATGTCATTCAGGAGGAATCAACGTAAGAATCAACGTAAGAGTTAGCGAAAAGTACGGTTTGAAGATACAAAAGATTACCAATACATATACGCATGTTATTAATCGATGCAATAATAGTAGATTTGTAATGCTGTTGACAGTGCTGTGACAGTCTTTTTCGGGAAAAATTTATAAGGAACATTGTGAAAATGAAACAATAAAAAATTACAAAATAATCTTAGACAGATAAATTTAATAGATGATTCAAATTTTAGCTTGAAATTTTTGCAAAGAGAATTATCTTTATTGACATTGAAATTAAATATTTTTATATATTTTTAAAACGTAGACATAGTAGAAGAATTAACTTTAGATAATAACACTTAGTATTTTATTGTGTTTTAAAATTTTGAAAGATAATTTACGTTTAATGTCTTATTTGGGGACTAATAAAAGAATTAATTATCTATCATTTGGATGAAAAGCGACATACACTATTATTGATACACTATTATTGAAGATGACAAAATTAATAATGTATGTGAAACACATGAAATAATTGTTAATAATATTATTGACGTATATGACACGTATGGCGAAGAATGAATTGATATGACTGGCGGAGAATGAATCAGAGTCTGATATGACGTTTAAGAGAATTTAAAAGTATATTTTGCTGAATAAATCGTGAAATATACGACGTACATTAAATACATTAAGTACATTATATAGTATTAATTCAATTTAAAGTAAGGCGTAGTAAGTGGATATTAAGAAGCATCTAATAAGGCTGAGTGAAGTTCGATATATGTATATTCTCTTTCATGAAAATCAACGCCTGACCATTAACTTAAATGAATGTGATATCGTTTCCAGTGTTTCTCAATCTTTTAACCTAGTCCTCAACTCAACATTATGTCAAGTATATAATATATATATAAACAAATAATATAAAAAAACAAAAAATATATTTAAAGTAATAAATATAAATTCTCGATCTATCATTTCTAATCAGCATTTATTTTCATTGAATAATCTCTCATTAGCAGATATTAAATGTATAATACAATTTATTAAATTCAGAGCTTGAAATAATCAATACTGATAATATCTATACCAAAATTGAATTAACAAAAATTGAATTGATAATTTAAAACAGAGATAGATGCTTCCAACGTTAATTTTTAATATATAAAATATTTTCAAATATAATATGGATTAAAGAAATTTCAATCCTTTGATAAGAACTCTATTTTTATACAATTACTGTCTTTAAAAAAAAAAAAAAGAAAAAGAATGAAAGAGAGATTGGGAGACACTATACTATTACTATTACTACTACTACTACTATTACTACATTATTACTACTACTACTACTATTACTACACTATTACTACTACTACTACTATTACTATTACTACTACAGAGACAGTAAAGTCGAGGCTAAAATGCAATGAAAAGAGATGTAAAGAGATGCGTGTAAAGAGATCGCGTAAATGTAGCCGTGTTTCAGTGTGGTGGTAACGTTACTCCTTCACGATCGGACTTCAGCATCTAGTCTTCGTCAAACTCTCGCCTAGTGAACATCCACGTCCGATTAAATCGAATTTTTGAAATACAATTTCGAGTAAGTTTATCCTCAACGAAGCGTAACAAAGTAGGTCAAGTTCAGTTTTATACGATATTTTCAATGATAAATAGCGAATTTTCGATTAACGAAATTAAGATGAATTACCTAATGTATTTAAATGTATTTAAATCGATTAATAAAAATTGTGATGGAACACGAGTAAATATGATAGTTAAACTTAACGTGACGTTAATGTGATTTTATTATAATTTTTATTATAATTCTGTAATATTTATTACATGAATATAAATTAAATTAATTGATTACGACTGTGCGTGAAAAAAAATTCTGACAAAAAGTTGGTAGAGGACTGACACTGTGATAAGTGTTAGAAGCAAAGCAACATTAATAATTCATTACGATAAAGTAGAATAATAATTAAAGTTAATTTATTTTTATTTTTACTGTTGTCTGATAAATGAATATTCTTTTTGTTGAATAATGTAAACTTGACTCACTCTTGAACTTTTTATACATCTGTTGAACTTTTATATGTCTTTTATACATTTTTTGATCTGATTATACGTTATTATACGTTATTATACGTTATTATTGAGAATAATTATGTACTTGTTTTATAAGTTTTACAAATTATGGTTAATATCATTTTTTTCGATTTATGACGTACATTTAAGGCTCTTTTACCTAATGAATTTGAATGAAAACTTCTTTTGTTTTAAACATTTCAAAGAAGTTTATATGTAGTTTAAAAATGTTTAAAGTAATGAACAGTTTTAAAAATTTTTGTTTGAAATATTTTAAAATCAAGTTGAACATATTCAAACTACACTGCTTATATTTTGTATGCATATTTAATTCTTTTATTTTAGATAAAATAGCAGACATTTATGTACGAAATATACGAATAAAGCAAATTTTTAAGTTAAAAAAATTCCTAAGTTCGTAAAATCGAATTTTATCGGTGTTCGGATGAATTTTATCTTAAAACTTATTTTAAATACGTCGATGACAGTTACATTCTCATATAGCGGGTAATAAATTTGCTGTAAATTCCACTGAAATTGATTCGCATTCATATGTAAATTATTCTTAATTGTAGCTACGTTTTCTCTTTTAAAGCCGGTCAAAGAACACAGATAATTCTAGATCATTTTGAATACATATTTTTGAAAGACGTTTATGAAATTTAATTTCAAAACAGTAAACATTAAATTGAAATAGAGAAGGACATGAATTATGAGGAATAAATTGCAAAAAAAAAAAAAGAAGAATATCGAAAGAGTCAAGGTTTTCAGTGACTGTGCACAAGTGAAAGTAAAACTTTCTTTTCGGTACTGAATCTTCCAATCTTTACAATGCACATCCGTTTTCTATTTATTTCATTTGCAGAAGAAATCCTGCAAACTAAATTTTTTTTATTTTCTTTATTATATGAAGTTACTAGGAATGGCATTTAAAAGGTTTTCGATAAATTGAGATTTCTTTGAAACTTCGTGCCACACGATGTAAATACGTTCTCCAAAACATCAATCAAATTCGAGTTAAGCTTTTATATTTATGCAGACCTTCTGGAAATATAAGTTGTTTCTAAAAATGTCGAATATCATTTAAGAGATGTTCAGAAGGAAAGTGGTGCAAATATTCTTTTAACTTTTTAATTTAAGAAAAAAAAATCGATCTATTAAATCGTACGTGTTTCCCAATCAGCAATAGTTTTTACAATTCGATACTATTCAAATATTTGCTAAATTATACATCCGAAACAGATACTACTTCAAGATTCTCATTGAAACGTTTATACTTGCAAAATTTATAAATTCGCAAGACTATTATATACGTTATTTTCGTAATATGATTTGTTTAATAATAGTATGAACATTCGAATCAGGTGTTGGTATGTCAGCCTTCTTTCTGTTCATTTTTGGAAGACTTTGGTTACCATAAATGACCGTTCGTTTCACTGGCCCAATTACGTAATAAATCATTTTGAAATGTATTTTTAGCGAAAGTTTAGTATTACAAACTTTTAATATTTTTTTTTTAAAGTCGTTCTATAAGCGATCACAGTACTTTATGTTGGAGTACTTAATATTAGAATATTTACTTAATATTTCATTTTTTCAGTATTTTACTTTTATTCAATATTTTAAATTACTTTAATCAAATATTTTATTACAACTACACGAGTTGCAGGTTAAAACAATGAAAAAATAATCGTAAAAAATCATCAGCTCTTGTGATGAAATAACACTGAAGTGTTGTTTGTTAAAATGCCTAAAGTGCTAATAATATGTCTTGTATGCAGGAAACTAAGCAAACGGAGTATAAATTGTTTAAGTTTCGCGGGACTTTCGCATTTAGTATTCAATTTGCATGAATAGGATTATAGAATGAGCGAAGATAATGAACAATTGTATTGTTCGTTATTCGTAACTTGCATTTTATTAGATAATATTAGGATCAATATGTATCATACAGATTTGTACTCTGAAATAATAGCTATATATGAGCCATTTACAGATCAAAGCTATTAATTTAAGTTTTTAAGTTTTTAAAATTTGAAAAACAATTTGTTTGATGGCTAAATTTTTATATTTACAATTAGTAGCACTAAGTGACAAATATTATTTTGCCCAGGAAATAATAAATAATTTATTTTCAGAATTACGATTATTCTAGGAATGTACAATTTTGTTCATTTTGTAACTACGTTTGTACATTCTACAATATTTATTTGGTTTTTATTTATTTTATTTTGAGTCTAAAAGGAATTAAAAAAAAATTGTAGTTTATCAATTTAGCAAATGAGCAGCTCATATATGATTCACAAGATGAATAATTTTGATGCCCGTGAGTAAGCATCTAGTCATGAGAGATATGAAACAAATGATTTTAATATTTAAGTATAGTTTATGATTTTATAAAGATTATTAAATGTTTATTTAATTAGAATATTGGGATATTACTGAGGTTATTAATTTTATTACAGGAAATATTACTTTAAATTATTTTAATGGTATTTCTTTTGTTTATTTTTCTGGTCTGAAACTGATTTCGATAATTTGAAAATATTTGCAAATGATTGATCGAATTCATACAATAGAGATAATTCATTAGTTTGCTATCTAAAAATATAAAGAATTGTAATAACACGTTAACTTTAGTAAGTATATAATCACTGATTTATCATGGTTAATTCATTACTACTTTGGTTTATATATTTTAAAGTATAATACCACGAAAGTATAATAATTATTACTATAATTTTGTTTATATTATATACTGATTTAAAAACAATTTTTATGTTGTACAAAAAAGAAGATTATATATCATCTTATAATTTGAGAAACTATATAAGGTTATTAAGATTTTTAAATAATCATTTTCCTTTACAGATTCCGTTCCAAGATGGCATTCAACAAAGGTTTTATTCTTAAATTGCTAGAGCTGGTAAGTATAATAATCATTGCATCATTAAAATTTGCAAATATTCTATTCTATCTTATTATCATAATTAAGGTTATATATAATTGTTTAACTTCACAAATATTTCAGAAAGAATAGAAATTAAATACATATTATCAATCCCAAATAATAATCGTGAAAGTCTAACATAATAAGATTTTAAAAACTAAACTTTTTAGTATTTAAATGATTTTTCTCAATCGTCAAAAGAACTATTCTTCTATCTTCAGTGTATTATCCTCACTGAACTTCGTTTACATTTATAGTGAAGTTATTTTTAACTCTCTCCAGAGATAATTTTGAATAGTCTGTCACTTTTCACTTCTTATTTTTCTATATCTCTTATAAATCAAGAAACAACAAACATTGAGATTTCCTGGAGATTTCTAGACATTCGTTTCTTTAGTCTAGCAGAACAGATAATAACATAATAGCTAGTCATTGCTGTGCACGATATTTTCTTCTTCTTATGATCGCACATCGAGCCGGAAGTCAGTCACTATCTAAATTCCTCAGGCATGCATGCTGTGCATTGTTTAAATTTCCCTCATGATTTCGATAATAAAGTTCCTTTCACTTTACTTAAGTTCTATTCATAATTTCGAGTGTAATATATACATACTTTTGTATTTTTGATATTTTTACTATACTTGACACTATATTTAATAAAAATCGAATAAAATTTTGTGCTGTGTTTTCTATCTCTTTTCTGTGAAAAATACGTTTATTCTTTTTTCTCAATAACTTAAACAATGAAAAATTTAAACATGTAAACAATTAAAAGGATGACGAGGATTCTCCAAATTTATATTCCTTGTTGTAAATTATATGATATTGATAAATAGCTAATAAAGATCATCAACTTCCAGAGGACAAAATTTTCAATATCATCATTATATTGAAAAGAAAAGAAAAAATTTCTTCTAAATGAAATAACATAAACTAAATGTATGACGTAATGTCATTATGCGATTAATTAACAATGCAACGCTTATGGTGGTGAACGAATAGGATTCATAACATGTCATGAATGTAACATTAACAATGACGGAAGAATATCGATTGGATTTTCTGCTGAAAATTTACATCTTCGTAATAGAATCAGCTTCTGTTTAAAACGAAATACAGTACGATCGTTCAATCCTAATGGATTATTTGGTTTTCATGAAGTTAATGGACTTTTTATATTAAACATTCTACACTATGCTACATTTCTCTTTTGTAGATATCCTTTAATATTGATTTCAAACAGCTTTGCTGCACATCGAAAACAAAAATCTATTTTAATCTAACTTTTTATATTTTTCATTATTTGAAATATTTTTATATTAAATATTTCAATAATACAAGGATTTACCATTATTATAAAATAAACGTAAAACTTTACAGACATTCGGAATATATATTAATATAAATAAAAATGGTATTTCAGACTACTCTAAAAATATAAGAAGATTAAAAAATTGAACGATCCTCCATTAGTATTCTAAACGAATATTCTTGTTCCAAATTAAGGTTTCAACTATAGACAAGATGCTAATAGCATTCGAATTAATATCTAATTGTTCATAATGCTGATTCATTGATTAGAAATATTTATTTGTTACAATTTTTAATTATATTAAGTATATAATTACTTATAGTATTAAGTATATAATTATTTATACAATTATACAAGCATTAAGTATATAATTACTTGTATAATTTTTAATTATATTAAGTATATTAAGTATATAATTATATTTTTAATTATATTAACTACATAATTTTTAATTTCCAATTCCCTAAATATATCTATACTCAGTGCTTTTATAAATCATATATCTTCTTTTTATTGTTTTCAGATAGTGGTGTGCATTCTTATAGGATTGCATTATCACTCTTTCAGTGATAGTAGCATAAATAGTGCGATGATTACAATGGGCGCATACGGTGGATATTTAATTATTCTCGTGGGAATATTCTTTGGAATTATTATGGGATCTGGCATAGATCGTCGTATAGTAAGTAATATTTAATAAGTCTTACACTACAAAATATATAATACCTTAACATGTATTTATCCTATATTTTTTAAAACTTTGCTTCAAGTTTTTATTATATAACGTGTTTATTTTCCAAGTTCCTCTACATTTTTTTGGGAGTATTAAATACATGTAATTAAGTGTAATCAGTCTTTCATAATCATAGACAATGGATTAATCTGTTAATCAGGGAAGAGATTGACTTATCATTTGGATTTCCAATTTTTTCAACATATTTAAAAATTTCTTTATTTACGAATTCCTTATATATATATATATATATCCATAGCATGTTTGTATTTGAAAAATTTAAAATCGAGTTATCTTCGATTAATTCTGGATTTCTGTAGTTATAAAAATTTCTGTTTAAACAATGACCTGGTTAACAGATTAATATATATGATATTGACAGCGTGACTATTTACACGCGTCAATTGTGGAAGGATACTTACAAGGTTGTTAACTTGCAGGACATGTTCTACTCAGTGGTCGGTTGTATCTTATTCATCATCGCCGGTGCTCTGATCCTCGATCACTTCGCGAATTCAGTTTATCGCGGTTCTTTCCGTGACACGGGATTGGCTAAAGGTAGCATCACCATCGTCGGGGGAATTCTATTTTTGATAGATGCGATACTTGTGTTCCGAGGAGAAGCCTAAAATACAGAATAAATTGGACAACAAGCATTGTCAGGAACGACGAAATGATCGATTCATTTTCTAGACTACAATCGCACAATGATGAAAAATGAATAAAAACTTCTTCAAAATTGTAGGAAAATTGAATTGGCTTTCAAGAAGAAGTTTTTACTCTGAGAAACTTAGGCAAGACTGGTTTGTAAAAGAAATTTTGTGAATAGAGAATTATTCAATGATAAATAAGTACAAACAGAAGTAACAGTCGAAACAAAGATTTTTTTAGATAAAACAAAAATTTGTTTCTAAATAAATAATTTTTATATTATAATTGAATAATTTGAGTGAATTTATAATTGAGTGAAAAGCTCTCTAGTATCTATAATATATTTGTATAACATAATATATTTGTATAACATAAGAATTTTCAAACGTACTCGAATGCTTAACACCAAAAATTTTTAGTAAAAGATTTACGTAAGTACCGCATTACAAAATTTGAAGAAAATTGAAGTGAATGGTTAAAATAACTTATCGAATCTTCTTCAAATTTTGTAATATATTAATAATTATACCTCAACTTTGTAAAAATATTTATTTTTATAGAAATTTTATAGAATTTATAAAATTTTTGCTTGTAAAATTTTCGTTTGAATAATTTTACAAGCAGTCCGCTATATTTGTTCAGGGAAAAATTTTTTTCCTTAATACTTGCTATGACATTTATATTTGGCGAGAAAATATGTATGTATAATATTCATTTATGTCTTTTTTTCTTTTTTCAAATTCGAATGTAAAATGTCGAAAGTATAGTCGAAAATATCTTTCTAGAATAAGTGGCAATCCTTCTCTAATGTAAGTGAAAGTGCTGTAATCATGACTGTTATACATAAATTAAATTATGACCATGGCGCCATATTTATTGTAAGTTGGTTAAGTGTATTAGAATTCTTTCATTTTTATCGTTTCGTATTTTCAATTTTTCATACGTCTGTTTACTTATTTCAATTTGTGAATTTATAAGCTTATAAATATTATAGAATATGTGAATCTTCAATAATCATAATCTACATTTAAAATAATGTATTTGTAATTACATGAATAAATCGTTCTTTTTAATTCTTTTTAAAATATTTATTGCTTTGTATTAGATGAAATTCTTTTGAAATAAGTATAATTTTTTTCATTAATTATTATTAATATCGCGTAATATAGTTATGTTAAGTAGTATCAAAACAAGTATTTTCCAAAAGTATCAAAATAACTATTCGAAAAATTTAATAGTTAGAACGATAATCTTAGAACGTGTGTGTGTGTGTGTGTGGTAATGTCTTTTTATAACGAATAAAATATATTTAAACAGAAAGTTTTATACATAAACATACAAGAAATAAAGTATTTATGTATTTAAATATACGATAAAAGAGAAAACTTACGTTGTAAAATTTTAATGTAACCGTCAAGTGTAAGTTGCAGTTCGGTTTCGATATATTTCGAGAGACGCGGAGTCGATAAAATTTTCCAGTCGATATACCAGTCGGTAAGGTCGATCAACTGCAATAGTCGATCGTGCATAGTTGCGTGTGTGTAGACTGTACCGCCGCTTCGAGCAGCAGTTTTATTTACTAATTGGAGTGCCGATGTGCGGTAGGAAGCGTTAAATGTGCGTGGAAAATGTCGAATCCGGGCGGTAGCAGGAGGAATGGGGCCATGAAGATTCGTTTGACGAGTGAGTTTATTAAGAAATCACGATGAACCTGACAAGAGAGGAGCGTGAAAGTCGGCCTGATAGCCAACACGCGTTGTGATCCTTTCCTTGCCTTGATTTGTTATGTGTTCGTTGATACAGTCCTGTTGTAGTGCAACGGTTACAACTTTGAACAACTTTTGAATAACATCAAAACCATATTCTTACGAATATCTTACATCGGTCGATTAATACGAAGAGAAAAATACGCAGAAAGGCTTCACTAGGGTTTTCGTCCTTTGGTTATGGCAACTCCCTATCGGAGGTCAAGACCCCACCGTGAGCACTCCGGGAGACCATAGATCAAAGAGTTAATTTCGGTAGATTTCTTAAACTCGCATTGGTTCTCCCTCGATATACAACATATTTTACCTAGCCTGATACGTTGCAAGCATTTTTCCATTTCGAAATCACTCCTTGTTGACCGATTCAATGGGGAATATTGCGGAGCTCATAATCGAATGTGAATAGGCCTAATTAACAAATGTCAGACGCTTAGTACCTAAGCATGAGTTTAATATTCGCTAAACGAATGTACGATTTAATTTAATGAAAAATGCCCTTTTTAAAGTCGATTGTAAATTTACCAATTTATGACTAACTCTGTTGTATGAGATTTGTAATAAAAAAAAAATGCTTTTTATCATGTATTGTTCTTTTCTTGAGTTTAGTTATATTGTATTTTATTACTATCGTTATTCTGCATCAGAAAGTATTAAACGGTAAAATTAATGGGTCAATGTCAAAGATATTGAACAAGATTCATATTTGTACGTACTATGATGTAACTTTCTATATGTTATTAAGTAAATGTGTTTAGAAATGGTATTATTTAATTTGTTCTCTGGTTGATTGTATCATTCTGTAAATCGTTATTACCTGCACCATAAAAATATATTTATACAAGATACATTTATATATTTATTATGCAAATTTTACAGTTTTATGTGCCCGTAATCTTGCCAGAAAAGATCTGTTTCGTGAGTATTTTTTTATTTTCCAAAAGGAACAAAAATCATAAAGAAGTATTTTATTGAAAGGAAAAAATTTATTTCAGGCCTACCAGACCCTTTTGCTAAAATAACTGTTGATGGTTCAGGTCAGTGTCACAGTACACATACGTGCAAGGCAACTCTAGATCCTATGTGGAATCAACATTACGACCTGTAATTATTTTTTAACCACAATAGAGCACAATTTTCTATATGAAAACTATGTAAATTTTTAATATTTTATAGGTATATCGGGAAAGATGATGGTATTACAATATCAGTTTGGAATCACAAGAAAATCCATAAAAAGAAAGGTGGAGGATTTTTAGGTTGTGTACGAATATTGTCTAATACAATTCAAAGACTGAAGGATACAGGATGTAATTATTATCTTTTATACATACTATATAATTTTACAATGTTTAATAGAATTAATTTTATTATTTTATAGATCAGCGATTAGATCTTTGCAAAGCACATTCAGATGATACAGATGTAATTAAAGGAGAAGTTGTAATATCTCTTTTATCACGAGATGGTCACAATGGTGCTGTGAGTAATACGGTGGGTCATAATGCTGTAGTCGATGTTCTTGGAGATTTGAGCTGTCCAACTGATTTGCCAGATGGATGGGAAGAAAGAAGAACTCGAAGTGGGAGATTGTACTATGTTAATCACTATACTAGAACTACACAGTGGATTCGTCCAAACGCACGGTTGGTTTCATTTTTCTTTTAAAGATATATATATTTTTTTATTAAATTCATTTATATACAACTTGTACTAATGATTATACAGACCTACCAATGGTATAATACCAACTACACCAGAACCACCGCCATTACTGTCTTCTGAACCTACGTCTCCTAGTGGAAGTGGAAGTCCACCTAATATAAGAACAGAAAGTCCTACTAGAAGTACAGCTGAGTGGAATGGGGATGGAACGCCCAGTAGAACTCCCAGCAGAGATAGTTCTGCCCCAAATACACCAAGAAACACACCAACTCAACAGCAGAACAGAAATCAACAAAATCAACATAACACAAGAAATGTAACACCTGCATCGTCAAGGGAACGACGACCAGCACGAACAAGCGACGAACAAAATGGCAATCAGAATGGTAATGTTAGGCCAGAACGTGGTGTTAACAATGCTCAACTACGAAGACCTTATCGAAGTAATAGAAATAGAAATAGCGTAGTGGTTAATAACGAGAGAAGGTACGATCCTCCGCAACCACCAGATTTACCTAGAGGTTATGGTAAGTAATCAAAAATCTTGTGCGAATATAATGATATATAAACAAAATAAAAAAATATTAAAATAATTATTTTATAGAAATGAGGAAAACACAACAAGGTCAAGTGTATTTTTATCATGTACCAACGGGTTCATCTACCTGGCATGATCCTAGAATACCTCGCGATTTACCAGCCAATGAATTGGCAAATGAACTTGGGCCATTACCGAGTGGCTGGGAAATGCGACAAACACAAAGTGGTCGTGTTTATTTTGTTGACCACAATAACAGAACTACTCAATTTACTGACCCTAGACTGTCCAGTCAAATCATAAGCAATTTGTTAAAGTAAGTCAATGAAAATATTTTAATTTACAATAATTTATGTATAATTTAATATATAAAATTATATTTTACTCGTAGTAGACGGCAGAATAGTACAACTAATCAAACTACAAGTAATTCAAATAATTCAACTGCAGCTGCAAATGAATCTGCAGAAATAGAGACACCTGTATCACCAAGTATTCAAAGCAATATGGTTCAACAAAGGCCAAGAACAGAAAATGGAAGTAATAATAATTCCCCATCATGTAAGTTTAACAATTTATATTTTAATAATATTATATATATAATATATTTATAATATTTTAATAATATTATTAATAAAATTAAATATGTAATATGTTTTTAAGTACATTATAAAATTTAAATATTTGAGTTCATTATACAATTGAGTAATTAATGTCATTAATATTGTTTAAAACAATAAAATCTCTTTTATGCTATCTAAAACAAAAATATGTTTGTGCATTATAGAATTCTATTTTATCTCTGTATCTGATAGTTAGTTCCTATTCTCAATCAATCTTATTACAGCAGAATGCTTTTCTATTTTGGGGGAATTTTATGTGTTAGAGTACATTATTGTAATTGTCCCTAATTTTTCTAAATGAAAATAAGTTTTGTTCAAGTCTCTTACAGTTTTTATTTATTATATTTATTTTAGTGGAAAATACGTCAACTCAAAATGCTCAAACTGTATCAGAATTGCCAAAGGAACTAATGGACAATGAGCTACTGCCGAAATATAAACGTGATTTAGTGGCAAAATTGAAGTGTTTGAGAGCAGAATTAAATGCTCTTCAGCCTCAAAGTGGACATTGTCGACTTGAAGTATCAAGAAATGAAATATTCGAAGTGAGTATAATTTTATGTTAATGATTTCCCCAGTTCATATAAGTTTAGTAACATATAAATTTATTTGTTACAGGAGTCATATAGATTAATAATGAAAATGCGACCAAAAGACATGCGTAAAAGACTTATGGTAAAATTCCGCGGTGAAGAAGGTCTTGATTATGGTGGAGTAGCGCGAGAATGGTTATACTTATTATCGCATGAGATGTTAAATCCACAATATGGGCTTTTCCAATACTCAAGAGATGATAATTATACACTTCAAATTAATCCAGATTCAGGAATAAATCCAGAACATTTATCGTACTTCCACTTTGCCGGCAGGATAATGGGAATTGCCGTTTTTCACGGACACCATATAGATGGAGGTTTTACAACTCCATTTTATAAAATGTTGCTTAACAAAGCAATTACTCTTACTGATATAGAAGGAGTTGATCCAGAATTACATAGAAGCCTTACATGGATGTTGTAAGTAAAAAAAAAAATAATAATTGTTACAATGTTTATATTACACTGTAAAATCATTTTGTTTGTAGGGAAAATAGTATAGACGGAGTGTTGGATGCTACCTTTTCAGTGGAACATAGCAGTTTTGGAGTGTTAAAAAATCATGAACTTAAACCAGGTGGTAAAGACATTCCTGTAACCGAAGAAAATAAAAAGGAATATGTACGTTTATATGTAAACTATCGCTTTATGCGAGGAATTGAACAACAATTCTTGGCATTACAAAAAGGATTCCACGAATTAATTCCACCTCAACTATTAAGACCTTTCGATGAAAGGGAATTAGAATTGGTTATTGGTGGTTTAGGAACAATTGATATTAACGATTGGAAAATGCACACACGGTTAAAACATTGCACACCTGATACACCAGTAGTAAAATGGTTTTGGCAAATAGTAGAATCTTATGGAGAAGAAATGAGAGCTCGATTACTTCAGTTTGTTACTGGAAGTTCCCGAGTTCCCTTGCAGGGTTTTAAAGCTTTACAAGGTAAATATTCTTGAATCAATTAAATTTCTAATTATATCTTTATACAAAAATATTGCTATTTCGATATATATATTTTATAGGATCAACAGGAGCGGCAGGTCCACGATTATTTACAATACATGCTGTTGACGCGCCAAGTGAAAATTTACCAAAAGCGCATACCTGTTTCAATAGAATAGATATTCCAGAAAGTTATCCCAGTTATCAGAAAATGCTTGATAAGCTTACACAAGCAGTTGAGGAAACTTGTGGTTTTGCTGTTGAATAATAGGTAAAAAAATATAATTTTAATTAATAATTAATATAATATATTTGTTTTATATAATGAGATTGCACACTTTCATAGTAGGAAATATTTGCCGACAGATTTTGCTGTCGTTAAATTAAAAATAAATTTTTGAAGTACCAAGAGATGTTATCTGACAAGAGTATGGGTAGTATTATAAAATGAAAATATTAATACATAAAAAAGTCAGAAATAATTCTGACAATGTTCTGTATAAATCATTGAATGACCTTGATGGTTGTAATGATTTTTAAATGATTGTCGATTGGTACATTATATATGTGAACACTCTTGTGATTTACACACTTCGTCCATGAACATTTTAATGAATGGTTCCTCAGAAGTTCTGGCTATATTGGTCCTTAATTATTTATTATTCAGTGACTCATAGTAATGTGAAATTATAATTTCATTGAGGTAAATATGTCATAACTCTAGGCTCAATAATTTATTTATAAGATCACTATCAAAGAATTAACTTCATTATCTTCAAGAAATAATAAAAAAATATAAAAATCATGCATGCACAAATATGTATAGAAAATGAACTCTTTCATATAATGGAAAACATTGTTCAACTAAAAATACGCTCATGTTAGTATTTTATATTAAACAAAAATATTAAAAAATGAAAAGAACAAAAAGTATACTAATCGTTTACGAATCTCATAATTTAATTTATACAATGCATTATTTATAATCAATTTTAAATCAATCGGACAATGTATTTCATTTTCGAAAGCTTTCAATTTCTTTTTGACTAAATGTAATTACAACATGCACAGTCAATTAATGATTTCATATTATAACAATCTTTCAAAGAATAGAGTTTAGTAAAAAATAGGAATATATACTCAAATTTATGCTATTGTAGTCAAATATCAATTAAAAAAACAGTGTTGGGTATTTAGTATTTTACCGTGTATTATTTCAAGTCGGTCATGGTGATTAAGGGAAAAATACTATAATATATACATCATGACCTTAGATGCAAGTGTCTTCAATTGAAATTAATGAATATGAAATACTTTTATCAGTTGTAAGAAAAGATTATATATGTTTTCAGTATTAAAAATTATTTTTATTGATATGTAAACACTTGCTTCGAGGAACTTCGTAACGCAATTGGCAAGTTTCGTTGTTGTTGCAGCACAATTTGAATTGTGTGAAGATCATTGTTGCTTGTTTAGGAGCCAATAGTACTGAATGCGTTGACAAAATGTAAATAGTACAGTGTTTAATATAAAATTAACACGAGCGTATAATGTGTAAGCCAAGTTGACTTCGCACAATAAAAACGCATCAGTTCTAGTATAGGCTAAATCATGAATTATGTACATTAGCTTTAATTTGAAAAAATTGAACACATATTTAAAGAAAGAGTTTATTCGACGAGTTTCTGTAAAATTAAAATGGTTTTTATTCGAATCGACTCTTTGTTGTAGTTTATGAAATAATCTATACTTTACTATTAGTGCTTAGTAAAGCATAGAAACACTTATTTATCGCACGAATCCTTCATTTAGTTCTAGCATTTATTTTTATTGTAAAAAATATCTAATGGCTGATAGCACTAATCATTTCGTATTATTATTGCATTATTGTATTTTATTCTGCACGCAACTGTGATCAAACATATCGTGAAAAGAGAAGAAATAGTGGGAGACACCTTTATAGATTTGTTTGGATATTAACTTATTTACTCGTTCTATTTTTTTTTTTGTATACGTAAATTGTATACGTTTATGTTTATATTCATTTTAATCATTATTTTGTTAACAAAAATCTTTGTAGTTTATACTTAAATACATAAAAGTATCACCCGTTTTAGATTTTGAGAAACGGTCTGATTACTTTGTTCTTGTATTTTTGAAAGTTTACTATTAATTTTATTAATTATCATTAAAATTAATAATAAAACGAAGATATGTATTATTTTTTGCATATTTAACAATATAATATTAACATTTAGTCATAGTCATTTGATTTGAAAATGAGAAAAAAATATAACAGTGATAATTGTTCTACATTTGAAAAATATTATAAAACAGTATTAATTCAATAATATTGCTAATTTGGGAATGTTCAATCAAGCAATATTATTCATATCTTATTTTATGATGTTAATGTTTTAAGACAAATTCAGATTTTTAATAAGATTTAAATCAATTTATTAAGACTATAATCTATGTATAATATCTTTAATTTGAATATTTACAAGCACAATGAGGGTCTCCCACGAATATTTAAACTTTTTTCAACTTCTGTCACATATAAGGGGAATAAAGGCCTTATTAGTGCCTTGGAGTTGATGTCAATATGAAAAGTAACAAATTTTATGCCATCATATTTTGGAATAAAAAGTAATAGTGCATGCGAATTTAAAAGGAAAAGAATGATTAATTTCAGAAACATTTAAAAATGTCATAATGTAAATTTTACAAGTGTATGTATAGATTATTAGCAAATAAATGACTTTATAATTAAGAAATGAATAAAAATTAATAATAAGGTCACCATTTAGGCAAACATTGCCAAAGAAGATTTAAATTATTCAAATTTTTAAATATTTATTGACTATTAGAAACTTTTTTGAATTCATTATCTCTTGCTGTTAGGTGAAAAAGAAAGCATATATAAATATATATATATATATATATATATATTGAAAGAAATGATACATATAAATATTTTATAAATAAATGATCTACAAATCAATAATGCAATAAATACTATCTTGTAAAAGCTTCGAAATATTTAAAACATGTTACATGCATGGAGAATCAAAGAGAATTTAATATATAAAATTAAGATTAGTGAAAAGAATCATTCATATTGTAAAACACGTATCACTATATGCAATTGAATTTTGGTTAATTTCTCATGGATAATTCATTGATGCTTTCAAAGCTTTTCAACAGCCTAATTACATAAAACTTTAGCAGGAGACAATTTAAACAAGATAAGACAAAAACGAAAAGTACAAAATTAAAAAATGATTTAATACATATCATGTGAACTGTCACAGCGACATAAAGTCTCAAATGCGAACGTAATTTTAATTAAATTCAGTAATTCTTAATGTATTACGGGTATAAATGCTCTCTTGAATTGTATAAATGTTTTGAAGTTCTTAACAAAGGTATATGGTGCCGGATTTCGAATTCCATTGTTATTCAAGTACATCGTATACTGTGCTCGGCAAAAATAGAATTTTATTGTATTAAATAGCAGGATATTTTGCTAATATTTATCGATATTGAAAGAACAAACTTTAAAGATCTAAGAAAGAAATTTTATTTTATCAAAAAACAAAAAGGAAAATATTGAGATAATAATGAGGAATCGTTTGTTCGGATCATTGAAAGAACAAACTTCAAGGATCTAAGAAAGAAGTTTATTTTGTCAAAACACCAAAAAGGAAAATATTGAGATAATAATGAGGAATCGTTTGTTTGGATCACGTGTATTTGTATACGCGAATCTTTTAAAATTTTTTACTAAGTTTTGTGTGAAATTTTTAAGAAATTGCGAATATGTTAACTATATTACAATTATTGTAACATTATTATTGCTATAACCATTGATATTATAATTATTGCGCAGAATCTTCGAAACATAATTGTATATAAATCTTTCCCTTTTGTATTTTGGAGGAAATGTATATTTTAATAAAATATCCACTTTTTAAATTTTGTCTTTTTATTGTATCCAATTCGACGACCTTCCCTAATTCCTTTTATAATATGCATTTTTTTTTCAGTTAGTTTATGAAATTACATATAATATAGACAGCTGCACAGATATATTCATATGCGTCGTCTGTGACTTACGCATGCGCGGACGTAGGATCAAATGGATGTGGTGGGGATAGGGTCTACCTACCCGGTCTACCGGCCTGCAATCATCAATTGACCACATTTGTGAAAAGTATAGTTCGTGAGTGCACTTTGCGAGCTATCTTATTGACAGTTTGTAATTTGTGTGATATTAGTCACAGTTTATGATTTGTGAATTTGTGTGTACTGTATGTGATACTGTATGATATATATAGTATATATATATATATATATAGTATGATATATATAGTATATATATATATATATAGTACAAGGAAATTGTTCGTATTTTAAGATAAATATAGCAATTATAAAAATTGTTTTACAAAATGGCTATGTTTGAAGTATTACGGAAAGAATACAGTGTAAGTAATTAATAATTTTGAGGTTATGTGGTGTATTTTAATCTGCCGGTTCTACTGATACTTCAATCTCCTTTTCTAGGATTATTTGCAAGAGTGTTTTAAAATATCAGACGTACAAACGTTTCAAAAGAAATGTACCGAACGATGTACAAGTGACAGTGACAGAAAAGCTGCAATTGATCAGGCACTGAGAGACACTCTTCTTGTAATCTTATCTGAAAGTGCATCGAATAATGTGCATCTGCTTGAGACTTACATTGCATTCTGCATTGAATTATGCAGAAAAGATTTAGCAACTGCCAGTATGCCTGTGATGTTACTTGGCGATATCTTTGATTCTATGACACTTGATAGATGTGAACAATTGTTTACTTTCGTTGAGAACAATGTGGTGGTGTGGAAGGAAGATTTATTCTTTAGTGCTTGTAAGAACAATTTATTGAGGATGTGTAATGATTTACTTAGAAGATTGTCTAGATCACAACAAACTGTATTTTGTGGAAGAATTCTATTATTTTTGGCCAAGTTCTTTCCTTTCTCTGAGAGGTCTGGTCTTAATATTGTTAGTGAATTCAATTTGGAAAATCATACAGAATTTGGCTCTGAAAAATCAGAGGGAGATGATTTGGAGCAAATAACTAAGGATGATGATAAATCAGAGGCTAAAGTGCCAATCGATTATAATTTATATAGAAAATTTTGGGCGCTTCAAGATTTCTTTAGAAATCCCAATCAGTTATACCTGAAAGTGCACTGGAAGGTATTTTCAACGGTAAGTATAAATTAAGTATAAATTAAGTATAAATTAAATATAAATTATTGTATTTTTTTTGTTATATTTGCATTTATATATTTTTTTTTATCATAAATTATTTTCATATTTTTTTGTTGTTTAGCATGCTTCAAGTGTGTTGTCAGCATTTTCATCTTTTAAATTGGAAGAACAACGTAATTATCCTTCAACATGTGTTGAAATTGATTCCATGGAAGGATCTCATAAAGAAACTCCTTATTTTGCAAAATATTTGACGAATCAAAAATTATTGGAGTTGCAATTATCTGACTCAAACTTCAGAAGATACGTATTGCTGCAGTTCCTCATTCTTTTCCAGTATCTCAATAGCACTGTTAAATTCAAAGCGTAAGTATTTATAATTTATGTACATCTTTACATACATTTGTATTTTATTACAATCGAATTCACAATTCCTCTTGATAGAATCGCACATTTTTAATGAATTATTAGTAAAATGACTTTAAAAGCTATAAATGTTTGTTTTCCAAAGCTTCCTTGCCAGTGGCTATGAGACAAGGTCTGCTTTCCTTAAATAGTGTTTCAGGTTATTTATATTCTAGAGTCTCAATAATTTTTGTATTTTCTAGTGAAACACACGAACTGAAACCTGATCAAGTAGACTGGGTAAAAGCAACCACGGAGCAAGTGTATGCCTTACTGATAGAAACGCCTCCTGATGGTCCAACATTTGCTGAAACTGTTAAAAATATATTGAAACGCGAAGAGCACTGGAACGCTTGGAAAAATGAAGGATGTCCACCATTCAAAAAACCAACTCCAGATTCTAGTACTGACATGGAAGAGTTAAGGAAACCAAATAGACCAAGGCGTAGAATTGGAGATGTTATTAGAGATGCTCAAGCAGTAGGAAAATATCACATTGGAAAGTAAGTAACTATGGAAAAATTGTATTTATTTCTTTTTTCGTTTTAATCGTATTTATTTATTTTAATATTACATAATTGAATTTAATTGATTTACAGTCCTGAACTCACAAAGTTATGGAACTTGTGTCCCAATAATCTTGAAGCATGTAAATCCAAGGAAAGAGATTTCCTTCCCTCCTTAGAAACATACTTTGAAGAAGCTATTATGCAACTAGATCCTAATGCAATGGTAGAAGATGAATATAAGTAAGTATCTTTTTTATATATTTGTGTTTTGTTTTTAAATTCAAACTACTTTAAATTAAACTACATTATTTCTGCTTATTTTTTTTACAGAAAAGTAAATGATGGAAATTTCGGTTGGCGAGCATTAAGATTATTAGCTAGACGTAGTCCCCATTTTTTTGTTCATGGAAATTATCCTATTAATAAACTTCCTGAATATCTCGAAACTATGATTAAAAAAATTGCAAAAGATCGTCCAGTGAGTATAATACTTTTATTTCAGTAATCTATGTTAAATCTTTAAATTTATGTTAAAAAGTTTAAATTTAAAATGAATTATTTTTGTCTCTTAAAGCAGACACAGTCGGATATAAAATTAGAAACGGAAGAGACACCACCAGAAGTGAACGATCAAGAATTTAACGAAGATGTTCTAAAACAAGAAAGTGAACAAGTTGAAGTTGAAAATACGGATACAAAAGGACGAAAATTAACGAAAGTGACACCTGAAATGGTGGCGAAACTATCGGAAATTCTGAAAAACGATTGGAAGAAATTAGCAACCAAGCTTGGTTACACGAGTGAGGAGGTAGAGATCAATTTTATAATATACGCAAATCTAACCTAATGGAAAGAAAGGAAAGGTTATTAACCACAATCTTTACATTTTTTTAGATTACGTTTTTTCAAGGGAAACAAACACCGTACGAACAATGTAAAAATATGCTAGAAATTTGGGCGGAAGAAGATGTAGACGCGTCCATGGAGAATTTAGCATATATTTTAGAAGGTTTAAAATTCACGGAAGCGTTAGCTGTTTTAAAATCTTAATTGTTTCATAAAAGAGATATGATGAAATGTATAAAATTTTTTCCAAAAATGTATAACACTATACGTTGTATATACAGGTAACCCTCTTATAACACGGTAGATAAGTTCCTAGAAAATGCTATGTTGCGTGAAACCGTGTTATATGAGACCCAGAGCCAGTACAAAAAGGAGGGTTACATTCCGAAAACTTATTAAAAATAAACATATTTTTTTTAATTTCATATAAACAACTTAATTTTTATTAAAAATATAAATGTATGTATAACAGAAAAGAAACAAAAAATATTATTTTCATTTAATGCGATCTTAATTTAATAAATTTCTTCCTCATCACTGCTCAGTACAATCAAACGAGAATGTTTTAGACGTAACCGATTCGAAATCAATTAATGTAATGGAAGCTTGGAAGTAATTTTCAATTAAGTACTGCATATCGACATCATATTTCATCTTTGTCGCTAAAATTTTTCGGTTGAATGATATCACCTTCACTTTCAGAACCTTTTTTTTTATTTAGATTTTTGCACCTTCTATCCTCTTTAAAAAAATCTGTAATTTTGGTTTATTTGCTGGTTCTTACAAGGTCATTGTACATTTCACGGTATAGAAATAGACAATTTTGCAGCTCCCTTTTTAATTTTCGGCTTCTTTCAGGAAGGGATGTCTGCATTCAGGAAAAATTCAAGATTTTCAGCTAAGCTTAGGCTTCCTTGTAATTTTTTTTAGTGTTAAATTATTAACTTGACAGTCTTCATCATGCTATTGTCCTCAGAATCGATTTGATCTACAGCTTCGTCTTCCACTTCTTCTTCCACTAATAAATCTTGAACGTCTTCAATAGCCATGTCCACAAAATCTTCGCCTTCGATTAATTTAGCAAGTTCTAACATGCCACCAATTTCATTTTCTGACGATTCAAGTACGTTTTCTATTTCAACTGAAGATGGCTATATCTTCTTCCAATATGCATTTAACGTTGATGTTTTTAGTTCTTTCAGCGACAAAGATATGATGTCGATGCAGTGCTTAATTGAAAATTGCTTCCAAGCTTCCATTAGATTAATTGATTTCGAATCGGTTACGTCTAAAGTCCACTGTAATGCTCTTCTCATGTAATAAGTTTTAAAGGTATAAATAATACTTTGATCCAGTGGTTGGAGCAACGACAGTACTGTGTTAAGTGGTAGGAACACTATTATGACGTTGGGACGACTCAAATCTTGTGGGTGACACGAAGCATTATCTAATAGCAATAGCGCCTTGAAGCTCAAATTTTTCTGCTTTAAATAACTTTCAACGTTTGGCACGAAACAATTTAAAAACCAATCTATAAATAAATGTCCAAGCTCTTGGATTTGCTTTCCAATATATCAGTAAGGTGTTTTTATATACAATTTAAATGCACGAGGATTTAAAGATCTATAAATTAGCAAGGATTTTGTCATCAAGTCCCCTGACGCATTACTGCACAGAAGTAGCGTTATACGATCTTTAGACACTATAAATTTGGGAGCAGTTTTTTTTCTTTTTCCGATATAAAGATTCTACCGGGCATTTTTTCCCACCAAAGTCCAGTTTCGTCGGCATTGAAAACTTGATCTGCTGTGTATCTTTGCTCTTCTACAATGTTTTGAATTTTTTCTGAATACGTTCAGCTTCATGATCAGCTGACGCAGATTCTCCTTGAATTCTTATGCTATGAACTGCAAAACGCTTTTTGAATTTTTCGAACCAACCTTTACTTGCCACAAAATCTAGGTTTGACAGAGGATTATCCATGTTCTTTAAGGCGTTTGTAAATTTTAAGTGCTTTTTGTTTAACGATATTACCATCCAATGGAATTCTTTTTTGACAGCTATCATCAATCCAAATGCTGAGTGCCTTTTCCATTTTGGAAAATGGCGATCTTGCAACAACTGCACTTCTTATTTCTTCTCCATTTTTCTTAATAGTCCGGACTGTTGCTTCATTTAAATCAAGCCTTTCTCCAATGTGAGATGCTTTTTCTCCTTTTAAAAGACGATCCAAGATTTGTATCTTTACTTCTGAAGAAATAAATTTCCTCTTAAACGTTGTTTTTTTTTTTTCTTATCTTTATCAGACATGGCTTGGGGCTGAAACTTAATTTTCCAAAAATTAGTCTTAAAGACGAGAAAGGAAACAAAATGGGGGCCCTCGGCAGCGATCGCATTTTACAACAAATCGATACGATACGACGATATCGCATTGCACTTTATCCTTTTTAGATACGGCCTCGCCGCGGATGGCGTGTAAACTGTGCATGACGCTTTCCGCTATGACCTCGGGATAGAGTTATAAATCAATAAATTATAATTTGTACATTTATACATTTTCATCTAAAGCCATTATAGTTCATTATTCCTTCCCGTCATTTTTTGAAGGTAATTTAGTTTCGTTAAATGTGTTAAACAAAAATCATGTTATCTGTAGTGCGGTAGAAGTACAGTGTTTTTGAACAAAGGTTTTCGCAATTTTTTTTTTATCGTGTTAGAGCGAAACCGTGTTGTAAGACGCAAAGTCCGTGCTGTAGGAGGGCTACTTGTATATGAAATGAAATGTATAAAGTTTTTTCAAAAGATGTATAATACTGTACGTTGTATATACGTGAAATGAAATTTTATAATTCTTTTAAACAATCTATTTCTATGAATCTCAATCTTAACTTCGGTAGTAAATTATCCTCAGTAGTACCTCATGTTTCAACAATAATAGCTGATGTTAAACAAAAATAACTAGAATATTAATTAAAAAATATATAAATATTGCACTTTTATGGTAATATTTCAGCAGCTATGTAGAGTAGCAGAATAATTATAGAATAATTATAGATATTGTTAACACGTAGAATAGAATAAAATAGAAAGCCTCCAAAACTTTGCACGGTGAAAATCGGTATGTTCCTACATATATAAATATTTTATACATTTTTTTTTTTTTTTTTAATAAGAAATGATTTTGACATGGCGCGCATATATTAGGTTAATTGAATTTCAAGTATCGCGACGTCGATAGATCGAATTAGATTCAAGAGTCCGTTAAATGCAGTTTCCGTTCTTTATTTAGAAAGACAATAATAAAGTGTACAAATAATACAAAATTTCAAACTAAAATGGTCGTCGGTGCAAACTATATCGAAGGATAGTTGGTTTTACATCGGTACGTCAAGATCTACGTTACAGCATCGGGAAATTTTTATATTCTTTATATTCCTTTTTTCCGGCACGAAATCGATTCGCCAACAAGCATGCTGACAACCTAAAGGTATAGACCGACGTTCTCTCTACTTAATTGTAATAAATTAATTTAACGTTAGTAATATGTCGTATCTTCGAATTATAGACACCGACTTAGACTCGATTTATGCTCGATGTAAAAGCAGAGGCCAACGACGATTAAGACAGCGACAGCTCGCGGTGTGACGTATGCAACGTGTTTTTTCTTTCCGAACGAGAACTATACGTAAGTTATAAAATATCACTACGAGTATACGCCAAGATAGAGTCAGAAGCTTATTCCACAACTGTTCGCAAACTGTTAATCCAATTTCTAAATAATCCTTTTCGTCATGTATAACATACTGTTACGGGCCTGTAAGTTCGTAAGTAATTACTTGCATTCTTCATTGCACATTCATGCAGTATAACTATCGCACCGAACGCGCCTGCCGCGAATTGTACACAGAGCATAAATCCGGATTCCGGATGCAAGAAACTCAAATCGTCTTATTTCACGGAATCCCTTTATTTATTTATCTGTTTTAATCGACTCGTTTCTTACATCTAACATACACACTCATATGTATTGGCTAAAGTGTAAATGCAATTCGATCGCGGATATGAATTCCGACGTTCTTATTAGGTCGTAGGGCAGCTGTTAATTTACGTTCTTCTGTTTTCTTTTTTCCTTCATTTTTCTTCTCGTCGTTTCTACTCTTTTCGCTTCGTTCCTTAAATCGCTTGAACGGTAAATTCTGAATCGAGTGGCGAGTATCTCTGACCACGCTTCGAAGGATCTCCTCTCGCAGTAACGTTCTAAGTACTGGACGTTTATCGTGACGTAGGGAACTCCTAATGGCGTCGTGTTAAGTTGACGTACGTCGAGAAAACGTCGATATCGCGTTTTTCTCGACGCTCGATAGCGATGACGGATTAAGAGTACAGGCGATATGAAACACTGATGAACGATGTCTAGTCGATCAGTCTTATTTCTTAAAGAGAGAAGGGAAATTCGTATAAAGCGTTGGCTAATGACTTGCGACTGGGGGTTATAGCCTTCGGAATTACAGATAGATTTCACGCTGTTTAGAAACGAGATGGTCGTTCGATTTGTGTTTCATTGTCGTATTTTTTTTTTTTTTTTTTCGTTCAAGTAATATTCTTTTTTTTTTTTTTACATATTTTCCTCTTTTTTTTTCCTATTGCTTCTCGCTACGTATGTAGGCAATTCATTAAACAGGAACGGCATAAAATCGTCTCCATCTCGATTTCTATTTATACAACGATGTTGTTGCTGTAGTGTAGTTTATGTTATGTTAAGAGACAAAGAGAGAAAAGGGATAGAAGAGATGGTGGGTGAGGAATGATAGAGGGATTAATTCTCCATCAGAGAATCCAAGTACTCCTTATAATCGTTCTCCGACATTTCGTCCTCGTCCTCTGGAACTTCGATGCTTCTCCTCCTTCTTGTGGTCTCGCTGGTTACTTCTATACAGAGTAACGCGAACTTGTTGTCGCAGGAGTAACGAACTTGCTCCAAGAGGCGTCCGCCAGTCAACGGTGATCCTAATCCGTGACGATCCGAGCTGCTTGAATGCCAAGCGTCACAATACGTATCCATTGCCCGGTCTCCTAATTTGTGCGATCCGTGCCATGCCACCTTTTCTGGCCTGAAATGTCAGACGATCAGTTCAGTTGCAGAGTTATAGTCTTTGTGACAAAATTAAATAAACTTCTTGTATCATCGATTCCACCGAGTCATCGTTGTAAGCTTGGCTTCTGTCTGCCACGTATAACATGCATTATCTTAAAAGAAATCGAAGAATTTTACAAGGCTCGTTTCTACGAGCTTTCCCTCTCTCATTTGCAAGAATTCTCTTCTTGCAAATTTGGTAACTTTCACAAGAAGTATTAAGCACACGAAATGAAACAAAATGGACAAAAGTAAATTGTAGTTTTGTACACGTAAGTTTAAAAATAAGGAGAAAAGATAAATAAATGATGTATTTACCATGCAAAGTCGATGAGAATATTTTTGTCATTGAACCTGTAGATCCTTGGATTTTGCGAGAAGTAGGCTTCATTTCTGTTGAATATCTCCTTCCACGAGTTGAAGAGAACATCCCCCTGGAGAATCAAGGAAAACAAGTGTTTCGTAATACGTGCTGTACGTTTATGGGAAATCGTTTGGAAACTTGGCTGAAATACTTTCGTAAATAAATCGATCAGAATCGATGTGTTGTGAGTTACCTTTATGTTAACGATAGGGAAGTCCCCAAGTCTCTCACGATGCTGTTGACATTTTGAACTCTGGAACTGAGGAATGTTCGAAACATACCCTTCAAGCCTGCTCGCTTCGTTTGTCGATAACAAGCATAGTCAGCTCCTCGCACACCATGCATGTCTTCGAATGCAAATGGTTCGTTTAAAGCAGACATTCGTAACTGGAAATTGTAATACCAATATAAAATTCTTGAAATTTATTGCCAGGCATGGAGGAAAATATTTAAAATTATATAAAGATTGGATATAAAAAGAACTGTAAATGTCAATTCAGAAAACATCAAAAGCACTAGTAGGAAATAAAAATAAAAATGCAATTATGATTCATTTAGTCTTTAAATATTAAAATGCATATATATATATATATATATATATATATATATATATATATATACAAGAATAAGTCCTGCGATGTATATTTTATCAATGAACAATATTTTACTAAACAAAAGTTATTATTCTCTTGGAATTGGTAGCTACTTGTAAGATAGATTTTTAAATCTTGCGCATGTTAGTCAATAAAGAAAATAAATTTATCGCTTATTGAGAAAACAAATGATTATATTAATTAGAAAAATGTTATTGAGAAGACAAATTTTCTAGGAGAAGCAGTTCATTCATTCGTGTTTTATTAAAAGATTCTGTGGTAAAAAAATTCGATAGATAATGATAATTCGTTTCTCTTTCTCATACACATTTAACGAAAATGAAACGGGACGAAATTTTCTTGATGAAAACTATCAAAATTAGAAAGAGGAATGTAGAAGAAGATGATAATGTGGATACATTAATCATGCTAATATCTCTTACCATTCGTGGATACCACTTTGCGAGCAAGACGAAAATTTAATCGAAATTAGGTAATGCATTAGTCCACTCTTATCGATAACGATTTACACTCAACAGGATTAAGATAGTAACTCACCCCTGTTCCATCAGCTTTTACGGGTATCTGGTTGATCAGGTTGGAAGCCTCGAAAGGTGGATTTACCGGAGGCGGTGACGTGGTCGGTGGTGCTGGTGTAGTTATTGGTAGAAGTGAACCCAACTATACAAAATGTAGCATAAATATTTTCAATTGAATTGAAGCTATGTGATTTCCCATGTAGACTATATAGCGCTGAAATGAGAGATTTCCTTTGTTTGTTGGTAACATAAAAGTATAAAATGATTGCCCATTAGTTAACGAAGGAGATGAATTGCATTCGATAAAAAATATTTTTACAACGTTTCCACATTTCATAGTTACAACGTTCTACTTTAATAGATTCAGATTAGAAATAAGGAATAAATAATTTCAGTGTATTATTTAGAATTTATATAAATGAATTATATATTAATCGATTAAATGTTAATCACGTAAAGTATTATGAACAGGAGAGTTTATACTAACTGCAATGTATTGCCAGCCGTTGTTCACTCTAACGAGTAAAGCTTGTTCGTCGATGATGTAAGCTAACGTTCCAACTGGACTCACAGCAGACATCTAAAGGCACGTTAATAAATTACGTTACTTAGAGTATTTATACATTGCTCAAAGATATTTAATAATATCTGAGTGGTATAAAAAGATTTACTTTGGTCATAGCTTCGGTGTTTTGAAAGGTCACAGCTCCTGGTACAATCTTCGTTGTGCTTTCTAAGGGACCTCTGGTCGCGGTGGTTGCAGCACCTTGTAAACATTTTATAGAGAATTGGGACACGTTCTAGACGTACGTTAAACTTTACTGCTCAATTCTTCTAATTTAGAACATACTAAAATCAGACTAAATCAGAAAATCAATATTTCTTTTAGAATCGTATCTTATACTTAGAGCGTTACCTAAATGTTCCTTTAGCTCCTTCAATTGTTTTAGCTCTCGCAGAGCTTTCAGTTCGTCTAAACTAGTTCTGGGTCCTTGCAACATAATAAAAGAAATATCGCGTTTTTAATGGAATATACTCTGTTTGTATATTTTCAGTTATTAGTTATTTTCACTTCGATTTTCTAAGGTATATCAACCGGTTGTCACTTTTAAAGTGTTAAACTACGCGTTCTTCATAATTGAAGAATTCAAACTGAAAAATATCTGAAACTCTGAATTCTAAATTTCTGCCGACTAACAAAGTGAACTGTTTTATTTATGCATAGTAAATTTCTTCTACCTTGTCTGACTCCGTAATAGTCTCTCTCGCCAAAGATGTGACTTCTGCCAATTCCTGGTTCTCCTTTCTGTCCGATCAAAGATAATCCCGGTGGTCCTGGTGGTCCAGGAGGTCCTGGAGGACCAGGGACCGGGATATAGTTTCCTTGGGACGGTGGTCCAGGTGGTCCAGGAGGACCTGGAGGTCCTCTCTGACCGTCTCTTCCAGGTTGTCCAGGAATTCCAGGGAAACCATCGTCTCCTTTGTCGCCTTTTATCTGAATATTATTTGTTTTTTTTTTCAAATTATGTGCTTAATATATAAGACTGAACATCGTTGCTCAAAATTGAGATAACCGTGAACGTTAATGTTAGAAATAAATCTTTGGATGATAAAATTTATATAATATATATTTATACTGTATAATATATATTTTATCATACTGTATTATAATATATATTTATACATTTATATAATATATATTATAAACATAAATTATTCATATCACAGCACGTTACTCGTGTATAGTATCTCTTCGATTTATTTCTCAACTTCATGTTCACTCGTTCTAATTGTAAGTGGAAACTAATTTCTGTAAAGGAACGTTTGGATATATAATCACGGGGTAGGGGTACTTGAACCAGTTTCGTCGAGTGGAAATCGGAATAAATCGCAGGTCGTGCCTTGGTGGCTGCCGAGGCCGTTCGAGAGCGCAATAAAAGCGGCGAGTTTGCCTTACGTTGGCGCAAATTTTAAACCAAAGTGCGGTGAATTAAGCCCTGCCACGTGCATTCGCTTGTGCTCGTCGCTTGTCACCGACGAACGACAAAATTTCGACGAATTTCTGTTTGGGACGCCGAATAAATCGAGTCGTAGCTTCGTTGGACGACGAACATGAAAAGAAAAAAAGAAAAAGAAAAAGCGGGAGAGGGAGTGAATGTAGGGAAGGGGAAGGCAGAGAAAAAAAGAAATGGAACAAAAAAGAGAAGGAACGGAGTGTCAAGCGCACACTTGCATTAATTTTCGTCACTCGTCGCGCATTCTATGGCCCGTTCAATGAGACTTGCGGATATACACGGTGATCTACGAGCACTGTTACAAGAGACTGTTCGCGAGAGAGAGCTGTACGAAGTGGTCGTTCTGACTAAAAAATGTTCGAGTCTGCCTGTTCACGGAGCGACTCACGGAGCGTACGAGAGCTTCGTGTCGTAACAGTGATTAAACAGCTCTGCGAAGAATTGAATCGAATCGGCTGGCAAAAAGAGAGAGAAAAACATTTCAGATCGAGGGGGGAAATTTGTAGGGAGTAATGGGTTTCCATCCTACAGTTTTCTTTTTCAGCTTCGACGTTATACGTTTTTATATCGACGTTACGTTACATTTTTCACGTTGCACTTCGTCGTTCGTGCAAGTTTCAGCGAAATATTTTCTTTGTTTTTCTCTGCTTTTTAATTTTCCGGCATGATTTCTTAAAAGTGTATTTCGAACAGCCATAAATTCAGCGTTCGCGGTGGTATGTTTTTCCTCGAAATGACTCCCCTTCCCTCCCCTCTTCCCACCCTTTGACAATCCTGAAAAGTTTATAACGACAGTTATAAATCACCGGGTGTATATCTCCGCCTCGTCCTTTCACCCTTTCACGAGACAGGATAAAAAATGCATCCATTATCTTTATTCGTTTCACGCTGGAAGCTCTTTAACGGTTCATCTTTACCTTGACTTTTTCCTTGCATTAACTTTGCCGGGATAATTCTTGAAACGCGGACGAGAATGGTATTAGCTATTCAGATGGATATCTATCGGGAAAATCTTTTAATTCTTTTTTCTTCGTCTCGTGGATCATTCTAGTGCGTGTTCGTTTTATTAAACGTAACTTCGAAAGGAAGTTAACCAACACTTGCGCAACTTTCTCGTTCGAGGAAATATCACGAATGTTTAAAACATCAAAGTTTCTGGAGATTCACATCCGTTATTTGTACGCGTATTTGTACCATATGTATACTTGATTTTTACATCGCAAGAGAGAGGCAAATGATATTTAAAGATACGAAGTTAATATTTGACATTGATCTCGATCACATTTTATTACTGACTTTTTCAAATAATTAATGGAAAAATGTTCGAAATTTATTCCACGGGATATTTTATTCGCGGAGCAACGTTATCAATGAAACATCGAAAGGTCGAAGATTCAAAGCTACTTTCTGCAATTTCTGCGTTTCTCTGCGAATTTTACCGGTAATTTCTAAGTAACACAAGTCCCGCTCGCTTCACAGGGAATTGCTTACGAGCATTCATAGTTTCGATTTGAATGAGAATCTGTGACTGGTACTTACACCGACAGAAACTCCGTAAGGGCTCGGTGTGCCGGGTTCTCCTTTTTCTCCCTTGGGTCCCACTGGTCCAACAGGTCCAGGAAGTCCGGGAGTTCCAGGACGACCCTGTTCGAAGTAGTTACCGATACATAGCATTCATGTCCTACTCTCTCCTGTTCATGAATATTCTATGTTCATTAAACCGTTAATTAATCTAGCGTGCAGTTCGATTCGGCGTACACTTGGCGGTGATTTCTAATTTTATGATCTGATTATTACATCGTTAATTAGTCCGTTAGCGCTATTTCACATTTAATCGATCAAATTCAAGATCGATCGAACGCCGACACGTTTAAAATGTAATTAGAAAATTATTTTCATTTCTTATTACATTGTTAGATGATACTCACTTTCATGGTGTTCTGTGCATTGGAACGTAGCATTGGAAAAAGCATATCGTCATTTCAGACTGATTAGTGATTTTTATATTTAAGTGGATGATTAAGTGATTTGATGATAAACGTTTCGAATAGCAGACAATATGTGTTAATTATCACTTGATCTCATTGGAATTAGAAAATCTCTCCTCACAGTATGCATATGTGTTCACGAAACGTAGGTGTATCGATCCGTCGATTAGCATTTTTCGTTTTAAAAGTACAGTGAGAAAGAGAAATACAAACTATATACATAATATACATGTAAAATATAGTAATATATAAGTTGTATATAATATATATAAGTTTATATATACATAAACTCTCTCCATTATGTAGAAGTTTCCAAAGTTATGTTTCCACAAAAGGGAAGAAATCTTCGTCAACGATGTAATTCGTATAAAACTCGTTTTACATCAGTCGAAACAAATTTTAGAAATAAATAAATCTTCGACTTCATACGTACTATTTTCAATGTATATTGAGATGTGTACTAATATAATTTTTTGTTTGCTAATGTAATACTTTAGCTGTTATTAGTTCGAAAGGATAATCGACTTCGATTATATATATATACAAAGAACTCAGCGATTCGAGAACGTGTCCGACAAGGTTTACAGATCCATTGACTTGTACTTGTTCATCACGAAGTTGAGGTAGCCACTCGCCAATTAATCTAATGCCCTGAAACTCAGACTTCATGGAACAGGATTTCTGAGTTGTGGCCGTCAAAAGCCACCGCCATGTCGTGGAACTTAGGACTTTATCTCGGCTATTTACTTACATTTTCAAAGGATTTCGTCGTTGAACAAGATTGTGACGATACACGCATAATACTGGATCAGAAGTTACGTTTTATTTTTTATCTTTCGTTCAGTTTTCAATTGGGTAAAATCTTCATAGTCGTCAATTCGAATTCAAGTTGCTCGTATCGTTTAGCAATTTCACTTTAAGTTTCACGTCTAAATTATTTGACTTGAAGTAACAAAGTAATCGCACTGGTAAACTGATTGAATTCAAGTCGGTCGATTAATTTCACCTAAGTTTTAGAGTCGTTACACATACACAATCTGCGAAAGTTTCACTTCAACGGTACTGTTCAAAGCTACTTATTTCTTACTACGATCATATCTTGTCAATAAAATGAAAATTTTCACTCGGAGTAAAAAAAAAGAAAAACATGGCATAAGAAAATAATGTCTATCAAATAATAAACAGTAATAAATTTTTACTACAAAATCTTATTTTGTTGATGGACAGGGTATCAAACAGAGCAGGAAATCGGGCATTTGATCGATGAAAAAAAAAAAAGAAGAAAAGAAAAAGAAAAAGGAAAAGGAGAAAGAGAAAGCGTAGAGTAAAAAGTATAAAAGAAGTTTTCTCGTACCACCCATCCAGGTAACCCAATTTCTCCCATCGCTCCCGGCTTTCCAGGTGGGCCAACTGGTCCTGGTGGCCCAGGACGCCCTCTTCTACCTCTCTTGCCTTCTGCTCCCTTCTCACCCTTGATGGTGATGTAGTCTCCAGAACTGGCTATAGCTGTAGCCCCTGGCGGACCTCTTTCACCTTTTTCACCCTTTGCACCGACGATTCCCGGTGTCCCGGGAACTCCATCCTTCCCCGGCTCGCCTTTGTTGCCTTGCGGTCCTTGAATTCCGTTCACACCAGGAATTCCGGCTGGTCCGGAGTCACCCTTATCACCTTTCTCGCCTTTGGTGCCCTTGTCTCCTTTGTATCCTCGCGCGCCACTCTCACCCTTGTCACCTTTCTCCCTTAACACTAATTAATTCGATGCGTTCGGTGAAACAGTTCTTTTTTTTTTTTTGTTCACTTGACGTCGATTAATCTAAATGCAGGAATTTCGCAGATCGTATCACGTGTATTATAGTTTTCGTTCATCGAATTAAATAGCTATCAAGGTTTCTCATATTTTTTTTTTTTATAACGAATTTCGAACACGTACCCGATTTTTTTATGTATTACTTTCGAAACTTTATCGTACAAGCAAATTCGTCGGTTACCTTCGACGAAAATCACTCTGACAGAGTACAGAGTATTTTTGGCCAAAATGACGCGAACTATTATTTTCAAGAAGGATCACCATCGAAATTTAACACCACGATCATAAGTTTGCCCTTTAAATTCACATGTTACAAGTATCTTTTTGCAACTGTAACAATTCTAATTTATACTCTTTTTACAATTCGAACTTATACTTTGCCCACTAGTGATTTGACACCTTATTTCTTTATCGAGCCACCAGATCTGTCAGATTCGTGATAAAGACTACAAAGAGATAAGAGTACACATGTTTTTACCTGCTTCTCCAATGCTCACTCCTCCAGGGCCGCTTAAGCCAGACAAACCTGGTGGTCCAGGTGCACCTGGAGGACCTGGTTTTCCTTCTGCTCCTGTGTCTCCCTTGTCACCCTTCTCGGCTGGTCTCCCATTCTCACCCGGGGCACCAGGAAGCCCCGGTGCTCCAGGAGCACCAGGTTCACCCTTGAACCCTTGAATCCCTCGAGCACCCTCTTTTCCGTGATCGCCTTTAGCACCCTTGTGCCCTGGTTCACCTTTGTTCCCCTTGGCGCCGGCGATTCCAGTCTCTCCTTTCGGTCCTGGATTCCCTGGAAGGCCTGCCTCGCCTTTCTGTCCTGGCAATCCCGGTCTCATCGTGATACCTTCCGTCTAAAGTTTTCAAAATAACCTTCATTACTACCTTTTTAGAATAATTTTCGGGGGGTTTTTTTTTTATGTTCATCACAGAGTTGGAAGTTTCATTATTTCTGTTCAGTTTCAAAAGTTCTCGATCGATGCAGCGCACGAGTATTTTTTTTTTTTTGCGAATATTAAACTTAAATATAGTTCTAGTTTCTCACTGAGCGGACTAAGCGAAATTTTTAGACGTCCCCAATCTTTTCGCAAAAAAAGAATTTTTATTCTCTCGTTGAGAGAAGTTTCTATCATTTCGTATTTATCGAGAACGATCGTATGCTCACGGTAGGGGTGTTGATACTTTACTATGCTGATACTTTACGATCATTTCATACTTCTGATATCAGATGGAAGCGATACTGTTTAAAATCCAAAACATTTCTCCACGGATGCCACGTTGATCAGCCGGAATTTTTCGCAAAGTTAAAAACTCGGACGTTATTATCGTATTTCGAAGTATTTTCTCGAAAGGTACAAATCGTGTAATGTTTTAAAATACCGAGAGAACGAGCGAATACCGTTTGCTAATGCAATTGTCGTTTGAAATCCATCATAAAGTTTCGCTATAAATTTCCGCGGACCGCGGAGCGCAAGACGGAATGCTCGTAGCGCACCGAGTACAATCTCGAAAGAAGCTTTCGTACCAAAGTTGCTCTAAATATGGAACTATTACTCACCCCATAAATGCCTCGGGGTTTCCAACTGGGCTGCATGCGCATAATAGCCGAAATTTCTCTGTTTAATCATTGGTATAAGGTCGTAAAGCTAAAAGCAGTCGGTCGACCCCCGTTGCCACCTGCTCATTTGTATCGTTTAATGGGCAGTGACGAACAATCGTCGTGCAAACAGTCGTCTTCAATATTCAATTGAACTAGTATTCCGTTCTCGGTGTTAATGTTAGTCTGGTTTACTTTGCAAACAAGCGACCGATCATTTTATCGTCATCTTACATCAGCTACGAATTATTCAATAATCGATGGAACCTATTGGGAACTGGGTGTATTTCGTCGTTGGAGAGGAATTGGTTTAATTTATGATTTCCTTTGTGACGTTTATGGTTAGAGTGTAATTTCTTATGATGTACATACGTTTGTTGAGGACAGTTTCTAAGATTCGACTCATAGAACGACTGTGTGATAAGTATTATTACGATTTTAACAAAATAGATTTGATTCGAATTTTGTAAGATCTTTCGAAAATGTGAATTTTTCGAGATACGAAGAATTAAGTAATTAAAGATAGTTAGAAGATAATTACTTTGCTGTGCTCACGTATACGAGATAACTCTGAAATATTCTATTTTCTTTGAAATATTATAAGTCGTAGATAAACAGTTAAATAATTGTATAACAGAGTTAAGTAGAAATTTGGTTTTTAATTAATTAAAAAATTGACACGATTGTTAACACATATATATTACGTTATATTATATATATAACAAAACTCATGTAAACACATCCTCGAAATTTCAATATATTTCGATTTCGTGGATGCAAAATTAATTTAATCCAAAACTAATTAATGAAACGTCATTGCAAAAACTAAATGAAAAGTACGCGTGAATCGTATAAATTTATAAAGAACGATACTTGGTGAGAATTTCATTGTCATTCTGTTAGGTATTTAATCCTTGAATTGAAATTTAACATAAAGAACAGATTTTAATCGAAAAGAATACTATATATGTGGCTTCATATATATAATTTTGACAAAAACACTCGTGTCTTCTTCGTTTAAATCATATCATAAACATAGAAAAGTACTATAATCAATGGGCGTGCGAATTATACGAAATTGTTTATCCTCTCATCGTCAAATGATCAAATCGTTACTTCGCCGCCGACTCAATATTTTCTCGCGGCACGGATGGTAAATAAAACGGTCAAAGTATTCAACAATAGAATGGTCAACGAATTCTTAACGCGCGTTAAAAATATTTTTCTACGCGAATCAATATTTGCAATGGGAATCGTAACGATTGCATCTTTTTCGGCATTTGCAACTGCAAAGTCGAACATTCGAAATGGTCATTGATATGTTGTTAAAAATTAACCGATGCGAATATTCAAGTGAAATTCCCTATCGTGCGAAAAAGAAAAAGAAATAATCGGAAAGCGAACAAAAAAGAAAAAGAAAAGAGATACAGACTATCAATCAAAATTTCGCGTATATTGATACCTCGCTGCGTTCAACTTCGATGAATCGAAGCTTATTCGAGGGAAGATCCGTGAAATGAGTAGATAGAATAAATTTAAAAAAAACTAACATTTCAATCTATGATAAAGATGTGAATATATTTGAAAATATTGCAAAATATACCTATGTGAATAAGGTTAGCACACAGAAATTGATATGTATTGTATTCAAGTGGATGTACAGATGTGTAGTAGATTGTAACGAGAGATAATAAACGTCTTATGGCAACAGACTCGATAGACTGACTATTATCTATCTATTCTAGAGAAAATTTATTACACCTCTACGAGAGTGGTGGCATTTTTCTGGTAGAAAGTTTTGGAATTTTCCAGAAGTCGGACCATTCCGGTCCGATCCGGATAACTGTTTCTTAAGACGACTGATAATGAGTTATCGTTCAGGAAGAAAGGATTATAGAAAGATAATGGATTGTAAGAAATATTGAAATACCGAAGAGCTAGAAATATTGAAAATTAAATTCATACGAACACACAGTACAGATATTACTAAAAAGAGAAATTTTTCACGTAAACAAAAGGGAAATCCTTTTCACGTAAATAGAAGAATTTTGGAAACGCTAAACCCAACAAACTGATGAATTTATTTCCGCACTACGGTATATTTCTCTTCTTGTTCGGTGTAGGACCGAACATAGTGTTTTGTGCATTTAATTTTGTCGACGAACGTTCCGGATCGTTTCAGACGAGGGACACGCGTTTTACTCGACCTTTTATAAGATTCAATTTCTGAAAGCACAAACGAATGAATCCTTTTATTTTTCTTCTTCTTCTTCTTCCTTTCATCTATCTTTATACGAAAGCCTTCGAACGCCTATTTATCAACGCCACCAATCGCTTACTTATACGTCACGCTAGCCTCTTTAAGCTTTTCTAGAAACTGATCCTGGAACTTTCAGACTTCCGAGAGGAATTCAACGTGGATATCTTTCATTCCGTATTTCTTCGCTCTTATCTTGTGTCGAGTGTATTATCTAAAGATTTTAGACGAATTTTCAAAGAATTATAATATTACGCCTATAGTTTTCACCTGATCGCGAGATAATTTTTAGCGAATAGTGATCTTTTTCGTTCTTTCTCTTTGAATTTGTTGTAAATTATTGATCTTGAAATAGTTATCGTTGGATCTGCGGATTATAGTTTATATCACTAACGAATAGATAATACTAAAACTTAGGATATTTGATTTTATTTTGTATTTTACATTATTACCGCGTCAGAGATTAGTAACGAGATTTAATTGAATCAAAAATTTCAAAGTTAAAAGTAATTTAATTCCGAATGGTTTTCGATATCTCAACGAATGATATCAACTGAGAGTTAATATTGTAAAAGGAAATTGTAAAAGAATAACAAGAATTATGAAATTATGAAATTGGGGAGATCGTAATGAAAGTGACACTTATTAGATTTCTTGACTTTTGCGTAAGAACGTGTTTTAGTAAGGAGAAGCGAGATTTATAACATGGCAGAACCAATACCATAAAAATGATTTATGTTCTGATTTATTGTCGAGTAAAAATTTATCGGAACTATAAAAATCGAGATTATTATATTATTATAATATCATGATCATTAGTTTTAGATGATGACTTTCGTATCGAAATGATTAAATTTGATAATTGAAGTATATTTAACTGAATAAATCTTTCAATAAATATTTACTTGCCTTTTTGAAGAAGATAAGCATTGATAGATTGAAATTCTTTTAATATTTCTTATTTTTTTAAATTTAGTGACAAGGAAAGTATTTTCTTTTTTTTGAAAAGAGAAAGTTTTCTTATAAGAAGAACACGAAAAAGACAAGTGAATAAATAGTTTATAAAGATTTTGCTGATTTTTCACGAGTATCTTTTTGTTTTTGACCAATCTAGTAAAATTGTTTCGATATATGTTTTCGTACCTTCGTGCGATACAATTATTCAAATTGAGAATAATGCAACACTTTCCAAGGCATGAAAATGAGTGCCTGAAATATTCTGCTGCTCGCGATATCAGGTTAGCACACTCAATTATCTTACGAGGAACATGAAACATGTCGTTGGAATGACGGAGTTTAGTATGAATGACGTCAAATTGCATCATTCTGCGTGATGACATTGCAACGAACGATCGAGTATTAAGTCGAGTAAAATTGCGAATAATAATTGATATATTCAATAATAATCGAGAGCTAGTATTTTAAAATTGTATTAAAACCGTATTAAAATAATCGATAAGTAGGAAATACAAGATGATCTCTCATATATCTTGACATAATTTTAATCCTTTTGTTATGTGATCTTTTCAAAATATCACGTTGCGCTCATATTCTAATTTATACACCTACTGTATATTATAATATTATAATATAATTAGCGGTAATACTAATACATAACAAAGCATCTAAATTTGAAACAGTACATAATTAAAATTTCATATAGTCACGATAATGTGAATTGTCTGAGATATTTCTTGAGATATGAATGACTGAATTTTATAATTTAAAATCGACTTTAATAAAATTTTATATTATAAATAAATTAGTAATTAAATTGATAAAATTTTATCAATTTTCTCTATTTTATCTCTATTTTATATTTCATACTTCATTTCTATTTCGTGCTTCATTTTTCTCACTCTGAGAGGAAATTAAATCTAACACACAACAGACCTTGTATACACAATCGTATTATTTTGTCTTACGATTTTGGAATTCTAGGATCCCCTTACCATTCTCATATCTTGTTAATTACTGTATTAAAACTCGTTAAAAATTAATGTATTATTGTTTATTGAAGTTCAGCAAACTAACAAACAGTAATTAATTTTAAGGTCTCACTGTAAAGGAAGATTGCAATTTTCAAGATCACGATTGATCTAATTATGAAAGAAAACTATTCAGTGATAGAAAAACTCTTCTTCGACGAGATTTTTGAATTTTTACAATTTTCTAAAAGAAAAGTTCTTACTTTTATACTTGCTGCATGATGTAAAAAAATAAATATCTTTGAATGAAACAAATTCAGGATTTTTAAAGTGGAGACTTCACTGTTTAAAATAGGATCAAATTAATTGTTCTAGAATTTTTTTCACGAAATTATAATAGTTTAAAATACTGAGAATTTTTTATGTAGTGTATGAATATTTCGTTCTTTTCCGTTCAATTTCTTATGAATTTTGTGTATTTAATTTAGACTAGAATTTTTTATTTTTTATTTTTTTACTACAGCGCTTCAATGGTGAAACAGGCAATATACTTCCTATGATTCTCAAACGTAATCGATATTTCTCACGATCGATTTTAAAGTGCCAAGATGGCGAAAGAAAGCACGCCTCGCCTGTAAAGAAGAAAGTGTTATCCAGAAAAATCATCCAGAAGTTCCTAGGTAAAAATATAAATCAATAGTTGTTAGGTTTGTGTTTGTGTCGTAAATTTTTAAAATGCATTATTGACTCAAGGTAAGATTTAACCAGATAATTATTACATACAATTTTCAACAGTTAAAGAAATAATACCATATAAACGTTTAAAAAGAATATAGCATGTTAAAAGTTATTTATAATTTTATACCACAATTTAATTTCAATTCTAACCACTACAAATATTGTAACCTTTTAATATGACTGCCTCTTTATTATGTAATATGCTTTTACTTTTATTGTAACATTTTACTTTTATTGTAATATTTTGTTTATTCTTTAACCTCACATTCTTAATTCTTAACAATCCCAATAAATTCAATAATAATTTATTGAGGATTTAATGGCTGAAATAATATTGAATTGTTAAATTAACATTTCATTGCTACTGCCATATATAATAATGACATTTCTGATGTCTCAGTTTAAAGTGTTGACAATTTTTTTATGAAGTGTGTGAATATTTTCGTTCTTTTTTAAGAATTTGTCATGAATTTTGTGTATTTGATTTAGACCAGTTTTTTAATTCTTTATTCCTAGTTATCGTTTCGTGTGATTACAGCGCCCCAACGGTGAAACACGCAACATACTTCCTACGATTATCGAAATAATCGATATTTCTCATGTTCGATTTTTAAACGGGAAGCATGGCGGATAGGAGCACGCCTCATCTATAAAGAAGAAAGTATTATCCAGAAGAATCATCGAGAAAGAAGTATCATCCAAAAGTACTCAGGTAAAAATATAAATCAATAGTTGTTAGATTTGTGTTTGTAATGTGAATTTTTGAGATAAGACGTGCATTTTTGGTTTCAACTCAAGGTAAGATTTAACCAAATAATTATTACATACAATTTTCAATAGTTAAAGAAATAATACCATATAAACGTTTAAAAAAAATATAGCATGTTAAAAGTTATTTATAATTTTATACCACAATTTAATTTCAATTCTAACCACTACAAATATTGTAACCTTTTAATATGACTGCCTCTTTATTATGTAATATGCTTTTACTTTTATTGTAACATTTTACTTTTATTGTAATATTTTGTTTATTCTTTAACCTCACATTCTTAATTCTTAACAATTCCAATAAATTCAATAATAATTTATTGAGGATTTAATGGCTGAAATAATATTGAATTGTTAAATTAACATTTCATTGCTACTGCATAATAATGACATTTCTGATGTCTCAGTTTAAAGTGTTGACAATTTTTTTATGAAGTGTGTGAATATTTTCGTTCTTTTTTAAGAATTTGTCATGAATTTTGTGTATTTGATTTAGACCAGTTTTTTTATTCTTTATTCCTAGTTATCGTTTCGTGCGATTACAGCGCCCCAACGGTGAAACACGCAACATACTTCCTACGATTATCGAAATAATCGATATTTCTCATGTTCGATTTTTAAACGGGAAGCATGGCGGATAGGAGCACGCCTCATCTATAAAGAAGAAAGTATTATCCAGAAAACTCAACGAGAAAGAAGTATCATCCAAAAGTACTCAGGTAAAAATATAAATCAATAGTTGTTAGATTTGTGTTTATAATGTGAATTTTTGAGATAAGACGTGCATTTTTGGCTTCAACTCGAGGTAAGATTTAACCAAATAATTATTACATATAATTTTCAACAGTTAAAAAAATAATACCATATAAACGTTTAAAAAGAATATAGTATGTTAAAAGTTATTTATAATTTTATACCACAATTTAATTTCAATTCTAACCACTACAAATATTGTAACCTTGTAACTAACAACTCATTGTTATATATATGTAAGTATTTTATTGTATGCTTTTACACATACACTTCTATTCTGATTAGAAATTTTGATTTGTGCAAACATTTCCAAATATTTATAATACATGACGTAATATATTACCAGTGTGCATGCTGCACTTCAATAACGAACATTATTATTATTAAAAATTGTGTTCAGAATACAATTTTTACAAATGTTTCTGCAAATATAGAGAAATACTTTATAATTTCCAACTAATATCTTTAATGTATATTCAAGTTTACAATCATTTTCTAGAAAAATAGTAGTATTTTCTAAATGAACATACTCTTTGCTCTTCTCTTTCTAATCAGTTTTATTTTCAGAAAATTTTTGTGACCGCGCGCAATGCGGTCGCTAGAGTCAGTATTTGTTGCGCAATATTTCAATATTTTTCTGAGCAAAATGGCTCTCATTAAATTAGATCATTAATTCGTTTAAATTATAATTCGCGAAGTTAGAGTCAGTGAGTCCGCCGATTGTTACTTAAACGCGCGCGTTGATAGTCTTTTATTTTTCTATATTTTTTATATTTTTTCTTATTCAACATTCGTTTTCGATATATTAGAGTCAGTGCTCAAGAGGATAAGGTCTCTCCAGGATCTAGATCGTAAGTAATTTTATATATTCTACTTCAATTTCCTCAATTTTTTAAATTCGACAACAAAGTATAATGTTCGACATTTTGTTACAGATGCTTCACAGCATCAACTTCTTGGTATATTTTGGGGGAAATCCAACGGTGGCTCCAAAGCCAAGAATGTAAGAATCTTTCATTATCTCGAACTTAAAATTCTGTTTTGCTTTAAAATTCGAATGTTCTATGTTTTGTTACTGATTCTCTACAGTCTCCAATTTCCCTTATCTTCTAAGAATCTTACGATGCTTCAAAAGCTAAGAATGCAAGTATTATAGCACGTTGTACTTGAATTAATTCTATTCTCTATAGTTCTCTTTCCATTGAAGTCTAATGTAAAATTATAACTATAAAATAAAAACATTTCTAATTATTAGAGCTCTAGTTTTTATCATTATTAAAATTTAAATTTTCACAAATAACACTGTATTTATGTTTTTTAAGAAATTGTTCGGCGTTCAATTCCACCATGGGATTCTCAGTGGTATCTATTTGATGCACGACGACTTTTCTTGGTCCAGTATAGATGACATCGTTTTTTCGCGGTGAGTCGCATGCATTTTTGTTCCTCTGGCCACTCAATCATGTCGTAGGATGAAAGGTCCGAATCGGCACGGGTGATTGGTTGTATACGTAGAATTTTGATGAGCATAGTGACCACGGATATTCTTTATATCCGTGAGTAGCAACATCTTTTTCAGGTTTTTTATGTATTAGATCAGGACAGGGCTTCTTGCACATCGTGGTATTAACAATTAGTTTGAACATATAGAGTTATAGTAATTACTTGTAAAATCAAAATATATCCAATATAAGTGTTTGCAAAAGAAAAGTATTCATATGAATGTCCATATGAATAGATAAATTATAAATAATTATTATTAAAATAATTTCGTTTAAAAGCATTTCATAATAAAGAAGGCGAATACCTTCCGATTTCATTGCTATGAAATATGCTATGAAATAAGTTATTACTTATTGATACTGATGATATGTTTTGATATATTAATTAATAATTAATAATTGTTATAATATTTAATAATGTTCAACTTCTTTTTTATAATAGTATTGAATGATTTAATTAATTAAATTTTATAATTATGAATTTTAATACAATTTGAAATATATAAGATAGATTAGAATTCATTCCGTAAAAAAATATATGAAGTTTTATGTGCAAGAAGGTATTTCGCGACAGGCAGATTTTTGAATCAAAGCAACAAGTTTGAACATTTGCTTTCACATTTTTGAAAACGTGCTTTGATGAAGGAGTCACCTGAGATTATTCTATCAACATTTAATTTAATGTACAACATTTAATCATTGTTTCACTCGCAACTGTATGTACAATTGTACCATTATTGTGTAACATGTGCCAAATCTGGACGAATATTTCCCAAGTATTCCCAAATACGTGACAAAGTATGTTCGCGTGTTTTACTCACCATCACTCTTCAATAATACGACGTGTGTTCTTACAACAATTTCTGTCTTCATCGAGTTCGAGTACGCTCTAAGCCTTGAGCTGGAGATACCCAGCTTTGCTCTCTGGCTCTTCCGGGAGTGCCCTGCAACGGAGCTGGAGATATTTGGGCGCACGATAGTACGTAATTTTGAGCGATGGTGAGTTTTCTGTTCGTCCCGGTCGCGTCGCGAACTTTCCTTTGTATTCGCGTTTGAAATGAAAGACACCGGTGTCTCGCGCAAGTAAAGATGTCGAAACGAATTCGTCCGCACCTCCTTTGAAAATAATTCCCTCAGTCGCTTCAAGTTGGGCAAGTGTTGTCGCAACTGTATGTAATGTCTATAGATCTTTTTAACAAATTGTTCATTGTTTTTATTCTCTTGCAATTTGAATAATTTCTGAAAGAGTAGAGCCATTACAGTTTAAAAATAAAATAATACAATAGTCCGTTAGGTACAAATTATGTAAACTAATCATTTTTTTTAGTTTAGGATTTTCAGGTTCAATCCCTTCCGTGTTCATTGTCAGGATCTCACTCACGTGCCCAGGTGCTACCTGGGTGGGTGAAAGACATTGGGCACGATGACCATAGTTTGTAATTTTATAAAAAATTTCTCAGCGACTGACAATGGGTTAGCGTATCGTGCACGACGTATTTTTCATATGTGTGTGTGTGGTTAGGATGTGGAATTGCGTCGTTTTTTATTGTTCCATTTATTATAAGTTAATTTATTATAAGAAATATTTAAAATATTTATACACTAATGTGAAGTATGAATTTATCATATAATAATACACACTGAATATACTATGAGCATTAATTATACGATCAGTAATAATAATGATTCCAAGTCAACTTGCACATGTACTTTCTATAGAAATTATATTTTTTCTCAGTTATTAATATTTCAGATATAGTTGTAAATATAAACAGGTTTTAATCACGTTTTACGCAATGTTCGCTAGCCACTGTCAGTCGATTTCAGGAAAATGGTACGTAAATTAGAGTGTGAAAGTTGTGTGTTAAACTCGGGTGTCGGAGGCGTCCCGGGAGGTCCTCTCTAGTTTAGGTCTGCGCTCGAGTGGTATGTGTGAGAACCGTGAAGTGAGTGTGTTGGTGTGCCTGTTTTGTCATTTTTTAAATATAGGGCGACTGGTTATAGGATAGGTAGCTTACTTTTTGGTATGCCTGTGTTTAATTATAAGTAGGTAGGGCCAGGCAGGTTGGCATAACTCTACGTGTGTCTCCCTTTCGTGTGTCCAACCTGTTTCAGGAAATCTAATTTGAAAAATCGACAGTGAAGCTGGTACAAATTGAGCATGCCACTTCGATTTTTCGAATTTAGTATCGCGGTCGCGGATAGGTCGCGAGTAGGTCCCGAAACGAACGTTTATGTAGGTATTGCTCGAGCACGCACATGCGAACGGACAACGATTACTATGACTATTATCGATGGTCGTCCATGTGTATTGGGGTCAGTTTACTTTTTATTCACCTTTATAACTTATTTTTTGCGATTAGAAAGACTCGAGCCTAGATGTAAGTTTCAGCGGGCATTGCGCTCGAAGAAAGAAGTGCCACAACAAATGGCTTCTCATCTTCTGGATCATTTAAATGGTTCCAGAGTATGGGAGGTCATTGTCGTTACTACTTTGTCACTATGCTCTTTTAGTATTTGTAGTTGTATTTTTTTTTCTTCTTCATCACGTTAATCAACGTCTGTTAATCATCGTTTTAGGCATTAATCGCGGTTTTTCTTTGTAGTGTTGCGAGAAATTGATTACGGTTTCAATTAGAGTTGCGAAGAAATGATAATCGTGTTTGCTTTTCAGAGTTGTGAATTATGATACCGCGATTGTCTTTCGCAATTTTAGTTGTTTAATTTTTATGGTTATCCTTTTTATGGTTATACACGGTAAAATTTATTTTGCTTCCTATTGTTTATTGTTTAAATTAGATTATAGAGCTATTAATTAACTTTACAGCGTTAGAATATTTGAACTAGCTTTTGTTCATACAGTAGCTTTTGTGTTGTTAATAATAATTTTCATTGAATTTGGTTTTAGAGTTAGTGTTGCGACATTATTTCATCGCGATTAGTTCCCCTCTTAGTGTTGCCATAATGAATGATCGCGTTTCTTGAAGTAGTGTTGCGTTTATAAAATGCCCAAATTCTTCCACTGGATTCGTGGAAGGCTGTTCCTGCTCTTGAATCACCTGATGTAGATGGTCATTCATCGTGGTTGCACTGGACGCGTTGCAATTAGTGTTGCGCATTTTTAAACACGAGTGCATAGATTAATAACGTTCCGTACTTATTTTCGGAAGTTTTAAATCTGCCAAAGCACTCTTCGTGGTTTTGAAAATTTCTTATTTCAGAGTTAGTGCTAGTGAATTAGTGTTGCGAAACAGGATACAGTTTGTTGCTCGGGTTCGTAATGTAGATAATTATACAGCAGCCTTTCTGGTTACTGTGTCGTAAATTTCCTTTTCGGTAGTATTTCTGGCTATTCGTTTGCTTTCTTTTTTTTTTCCAAATGTTCAAAAATGTTTCAGTGGTGTGAAATTTTTGTGTTAAGTTTTTTAAACTGCCGATCCAACAAATGAGTTTGGTACAGATTTATCAACTTCCAAATGGATGGATAAAAGATGGAATAACGTGGACTATGGAACTTAGAGGGAATATCCTCTCTAATATAAATTAAATATATCTTGTTAAATTTATTCTACAAATTCTTTTGACATTAACAATAGATGATTGTGCACGTAGAATGCACCAAATATAGAAAATATCCTATGAAATATCCGAGACAGAGTTCGTTACAAGATGACAAGAAAATTTCTGCTTCAATTCTTGCTGGAATTCTATTTCAGAAAAATATGAATTTGCAGAAGACAGTCACAGTCCAGCAGATCTTTACATTTACATTTGGTTGATGAAAATCAGTAGTCGGTGCTAGCGATTTCTGATTGACAATTGAATCTTGATTCTGTTGTATTTAATAATAAGTGTTTAATTGATTCGGGGGGGGGATCTACTTTCATCTGGCGAGAACAGGGAATGGGAAACGTTAATTAGCTTTGTGCGAACTGTTATTAACGAAACTCGTACGTAGACACAGACGTACAAAAGAACAGGGTGAATACGTGTGTCGATGAATTATTGTACATGTAATTATGTAGCTTTCGCGATTTATACTGTTATTTTATCTTTATAAGTTTATAAGTTTATATTTTATCTTTATTTTTTTAGTTTGCTATCGGAAAGACTCGAGCTAAGTTTCAGCGGCCATTTGCGCTCTTCGGCTTCTTAAAAGGATCGCAACAAATGGGTTCTCATTCTCTGGATCATTTAAATGATTCCAGAGCATTGCTACTTTGTCACTATGTTCTTTTAGTATTTGTAGTTGTATTTTTTTTTTCTTCTTCATCATCGTTCATCATCGTTTTGGGCAAATCGCGGTTTTTCTTGTTACTGTTGCGAAAGATTGATCACGGTTTAAATTAGTGTTGCGGAGAAATGATAATCGTGTTTGCCTCAGAGTTGCGAATTATGATACTGCGATTGTTCTTTACAATTCTGATTGTTAATTTTCATAGTTGTAGCGTTATATAAATTTGTCTTGCTTTCTGTTATTTTAAATTATATTATAGAATAATTAGTTTTAATTAATTTCAGAATGTTAGAATATTCGAAGTAGCTTCTTCTTCGTACGGTAGAAACGTTCTTACATTGTTGATGATAATTTTCATTGAATTTAGTTTTATCGTTACATTATTTCATCGCGATTTTCAATTACTTTTACTCTAATTGTCACTGTTGCTTTAATGAATGATCGCGTTTCTTTTTTGAAGTAGCGTCGCGTTTACCAAATGCCCACAATTTCTTCCACTATTGTTTCTGCTACTTGATGCAGTTACAAGAATTGTAAAAAGGTGGTCATTCATCAGCAACTTTCAGCATGGTTGCGTTTGGATGCGTTGCAATTAGTGTTGCGTGTTTCGACATGTGAATACATAGATTAATAGTGTATTTACTTTCGGCAGTTTTAAATATGACGAAGCACTCTTCGCGTTTGATTTGGAGAATTTCCTGTTTCAAAATTAATGCTAGTGAATTAGCGTTGCGAAACAAGATACAGTTTGTTGCTCGGATCTAACGTAGATTTGACAATAGCATTTCTGGTTATTCTATCGAGTAGGAAATGTTCTTTTAGTAACTCTTCTGGCTACTTACTTTCGGATATCGCTATCGCGATTTCTTTTTCGATGATCTTTCCAGCTGTTGTTTTAGATCTTCTTTTAATTTGAAAAAAAAACAATCTATTATTCCAATAATTTGAAACAAAAATGCAATGAATTTCTCATCAAAAAACAAGAACTACTGATTTGTGAAAATAATTGTTAACTAACTAACTTGCATCGACGTGATTCTCAGCCAGAACTTGAACTGTACACAGCGAAGCTGAATAACCACGTAGAAAATATAGTTCTCGTTTCTTTCATTTCTCCTCGCACGGTACGTGTCCAGGAAAATTTATTTCAAAGATTCCGACGTAAGAAACCGAGAGCTCGTGTACGAGATATCCGTGCCCGATCCCTTTACATCATCGCCTTTAATCCAGATTTCTCATCTCCCGTGATACCGACTAGCTACACGACACACAGTCAGGCCAAGTGATTCGTGTAACCGGGCAAAACGCCTTTCCCGCAGATGTGTAGTTTCACCTAGCGACGATCTCCTTCGTCTAAGCAACCCAACACTCGGCTCAGCCAGTCACTCACCTGCCGTACCTGGCCGGCACACAGCCTAGAAATTGGTTTCTGTATTCCCGGGGGAAATCGGACGCTTGTACGTTGGAGCACGAAAGAGCACGGCACCGGGTTCACGTAAGATAGCGCTCGAGGTCAAAGCGAGATACTTCGCCTTTCGAGGATTCCCGAAGCCCTTGCAAGGTTGCAAAATCCTCCGCAGGGAACGAGAGGTCCACCGTTCGAGTGGTTTTCCTTAAGTTTTCAAGCTTCCATTATCGTCACCATCATCATGGTAGCTTAATTAATTCAAACGTTTTGCCGTATATCGGAGAACATGTCGAAATTAAGGACGCGCTTATTCGTAAACGTCGGTTTTTGGGAATAATTATATTTATCCTGCAAAAATGAAAATATTTTGCAAAGAAAAATTTTTTTTTTCTGGTAATAGGAGTAATTGAAAATGAGATTGGCAATTATTGAGAAAAGTGGAAGAAGAAAGATAAAGATCTAAGATTGATTTAAGATTGATTGGCGAAGTTCATTTAAACGTGATACTAGAGACGAAATTAGAGTGGTATTTAGATAAGTCACAACTGTTTAATTCTTTCAGACACGAATCATTGTGACTTGTAAAAATTTTCAAAAATGTCCAAAAACACGCGAGATATCCAAAGCAAGTCATTCAATCTAGACTTCACTTACAATTAGTTGATTTTGAAACAAAAAGTACAGGAACAAATTATCAATATTTCTTTAGATTTTGAAAAATCTAATAATAATTAATATTAAATATAATAATATTATTTGACATGTCTACAACTATTAGTTAGAGCGATAACAGATAAAAAATCTTGATCGTGCAATTAAGTAGATATTCCAGTTTTTCATCTACGAAAAGAATATTGTTGAGTACTGTTTCGAAATTATTTTCATTTAACTGTCTAAGGTTAATTTTTACGTAGTCCGTTCACTAAATGCTGCTAACAGATTGTTATCTGTCATAAACTTCGAATAATAAGTTCGAAGTGAACATTTGACAATTCTCTATTAATATCTTGTTTATATAAACTTAGAGTTTCCAGTATCGGTTGTAAAATTTTCAGCTAGTGTATCCCATTACGAAGCTAAGTCTCGGCTAAGTCTCAGGGGTCTGCGCAATTTTTAAAGCCTCTCTTATCGCGGAAAATATTACGCGTAATATGTAACACGTTCTACCGAACCGAGATGGTCTATAATTATACAAAAAAAGAAAAAAAATATTAATATTAATAAAATAAAATAACATCGATACTTTTTACATTGGAAAGTTCGCGAAAGAATTTGAATAATTCTCACGAACAGTTTCCCTCTATGCCTCAAACGGCCTTCTAAAGTCGAAATTTATTCTCCGCATAAAATAAAGCTCGTACAAGATGATTTTATCAAATTTATAGCTTTAAACAGTTACGGAAGTTATAACGTGTTAAATTATTCCGCCAACGTGGTAACTCAGAGCAGCCCGTATCGATTTCACTTATTTAGCAATGACTGAAAACTGCACGATAGTACAATTATGTACAGTTATCGTAAATATATAATCTGTTCAAGATAAATGTACAAATTTCCATTGCTAGCTTCGTCGTTAATTGAACGTGCCGATTCATGCCACATTAACTCATCATTAGGATTATTCTAAATACTTGAACAGAAGAGTATCTTTATTATACTATAGAATATATAGATCTCGCATTGATACAATGACCAAAGTCGATTTCACTGGAATCAACGTGAATCTATTAATATTCTATTAGTTATAAATTTTCATTGAAAAATAATCCCCGACTAGCAGATTGGAATTGGGTTATTTCGAAAACAATTTACAGAGTGTTATACGTGAAATTTCTTTCTAATTAATCAAGAACTCCAACGCGTTCGTTTCACATTCCTCTCTAAAAATTTTCCTCGCGCTAATATCTCGATGTCGGATAGACGCTCTAGCTTGCCGTTATCGTCTCGCAACATGTGTCTCGGAGAAAATACGTGACACCTTTCTGAAAAATCTTACGCAGAATGTTGCATACGGAAAGCATTATTCACGTAGGGTTTCCTTGCGTCGGAGAATCTTTTACCATCGCGTGTGACGCTGTAAGAACACTCTGGTACAAGTAGCGCGAGTTTGCAGGATTTCAATACCTCTTTTCTGGAACTTCTCTCGCGGCCAGAATATCACCCGACCCGGCGTGCACGTTGTTTTCATGTAAAATGTCCGCCAACGTGCGACACCCTTACGTGTTTTACACGTGTTACGCGGCAGCTTAAAAAAAAAAAAAAACATTACACGGATATTTTTCATTTTTTTTTGAAAACGACCAATTCGTAACTTTTTTTATAAAAATTTTACGAACCTACGTGATTTCCAATGATTCTTCTTGAAATATGCGTATAAATAAATAAAAAGTTTGTACACTATAAATGGCACTGTATTTCAAATTTTTTACCTGTCCTCGGCATTTTAATTTCTCCGATTGGCATTTTGAATCGGCATCTTGATTTCTCGTTTACACTCTGATCGTGGTTGATAGTTTCTAGTGTTAATTCTTCTCGAATATGAATTTTAAACGGCACGATTTTTATTCATAAATATATATAGGAGCGGAATAAAATGAGTTTGCACGCGAACGGAAGTGGACGAAACGGGAGTTCGCAGGATATTCTATTAAAATCCGTGTAATTAGATGCAGTAAATTTAAGAATAAGAATTATCTACCCTTGTATGACGTAGCCGAAATTGTGCATAGTTCAACTTTCGTAAGCATAATTCATTGCCGCTGCCGTGATAAATTCACTTTCAGAGTTCAGATTTTTTTTTACCCGAGTGTTATTAACCAAAACGCGCGATAGTTACATTATCATCATAACAAATCTACGCAGGTTAAATACATACGTACGTGCTTGCGTGAAATTGTTGGGATTTATGGAGAAAATTTTTTGTCGATAACGATTTTTCGTCGTGTTCGAGATGTATATATACTTCATTTTTTTTTTTAGTAATAAATCGTCCAACGCTACGTTTTGTACGTCGAAATTGATACGGTGGCTATGGTCAGTCAACGTATTTAACGTTCGTACACGTTCAAACGAATTTTAAATTTATGCAAACACTGTTGTTTATTTGATTTTAATCTTTCGGGTTATTTTTTCGTGATATTTCATGACACATTTCGCAGATGGATTATTCGAAGAGTTTCCATAGAGATTAAATTGTACGCAGCTTTATTATTATTATTATCATTTTTTTTTTAATTAAACTAAGAGAAGACCGTGTATGATATTGTTTGTAACGTAGAAATGTTTGCCATTGCATTAACGAAATGGAGAAAACACGAACACGGGTGTGTACACGTTGTTGCAAAACGTCGAACGGAAAGGAAAAATTTATATTTATTTTATAGATCGGCGAAGTTTGTGTAAATCGAACAGGTACAGTAACTAATACGACAAATAATAGAGAATAGAGATTGCCTCTCGCAAATTGAATCAAAAATCTTCGATTCGACGGATTCAAGCAGAAAACGTTGACGGATAAATCCGGAAATTAAAAACTGTCCGGTAACTCTCAAAGAAAAGGAACTGCAACGAGAAGAATCTACAAAGATTATGAAACGGATTCACTTTATCGTTTCTCCTAATCTCGTTCCGGACGAAAAAAAAAAAAAAGGAAAACGAAGAAAAGGAAAGAGAGCAACGAAATTATCAGTCAATATTAAACGACTCGTTAACGTTATTATATTCCACGGTTTGCTTTAACACGGTCGGAACGGTTGCCTAGCGGATTTGCGAAAAGAAAAGAAGAAAAAAAAAAAGAAATCATGCACTTCATTACGTCTGGGCTTGTTTCTTTCTCGTTTCGTTCTTGCCGATGGCACACTTCCAAATGCTTGCGCCGAGAGAACGAAACGAGCGGCCTGACCTCGCTTGCTAATTGTTGAAACGTCGGAAGCCCGAAAAAGCTTTGTTCTCTTCCCAAGTACGTTAAAAGCACGGAAAAAGTACGGAAACATCGTGCCGGTTCCGCTATGATTGCCGCTATCACGATGATAATTTCATCGAGTCGTCGTTACATCAGACTTACACTCTTTTGGATTCTTGTCGACTCGTATCGTGTCGTTCACGCGTGTATGCACAATCAAAAGCACAAAGTTATCCTTCGCCCGTGTTATTATCGCTGTTTTTGTTTCCTCTCATTGTCTACTCTGTGTAAGATCTAAAAAATTGTGTTCTCATTGCTTGAAGATTTTTGCACAAGAACTATAAAATTAATAGAATTAAATTTGTGGACAATGGAACAATGAAACGATAGAGACAATTCGTGGATTTTAGAATTTTGTTGCTCAACGATTTGATGAATTACGAGTTGGAAATTTGAGAAATTTCCGTTACACTTTATACCCGTTTTACTTTGGGCAAGATGATAATGAAATAGCACGATAAGATTCAATAATAAAGATTCGATCGAGGAAAAAAAGATTTGATCAATAAATTTCTGTTAAGCCAAAGGATTTCAGTTCGTTTGCTTATAATTCATTCATATCAATATTTTTGAATTTTTTTTTTCTAGTATAAGAAATATAAGCAGGATATAAATAGAAAAAAGAATGAACCGTTTCTAATTGGTTAAGAAAGAGAAAATTCACCGCAAAGCAAGAAGTTAGACATTGTACAATACTCTCAGACGTCGTTGAAGGGGGCCATTGAGGAGACAAAAGGTCTTTTAGAAATTCCTCTGTTCTTAAAGTCTGTCCTATTAGAATCCTGTTAGGACTATTTCAAATTTCTTCTACTACAAAAAAGTCAAAAATCTAAGAATTCTTAATGAAAACATGGAACAAAAAATGATCGTCGTCTATACGTTTCGGTACTACAGTGGCTTTCACGAATGTAATTGGACACTTTTATGAACATAAAAATTTCTTATTGGCGGTCTTAACGAAATCTTGAAAAGTCACTCCCGTGTACTCGTAAAACATTTGAAAACACAAAACGCATATAATCTGGAAAATTACTTAAATTATCGAAGATGTAGCGATCTCTGTGATACATAACAAATCAAACAATTTCCTATCCACGTTTCATTTCTCGAATTATATTTAAATAATACTCGCAGTCCGGATAACAACACGACATATTCGTAAAAATTCGCAACATAATTTAAAGAGAAATAAATTCTGCGTACAAGTGTGTTGTACTTTTAATTATCGATATTCACACTACGTTTTCGTTTCACGCCCGATCGGCTAACAGATGAAAATCGTTTTGTACGCGAAAAACTCTTATACGCGAGACTCTCGATCAACCCGCGGCGAAATAAATAACGCGCGTGAGGCAACTGCGCGGAATAAGACAAAGCGTTGGTAATAAACGAAGTTTGTATGAATTTCATAGCGGAGCAACAAAACCATAGCCGAGCGCGTTCCCACCTGAAAACCTGTTTCAAATACACGCGTCATATTCCGGCCGCGCGAATACCGAAATGCGCTGTTCATTTTTCACCCGGCAGCATCGGTTACGTTTCGCACCCTATTTAATTTCCACGCTGGCTTCCGAAATAGGTCATACGTACGGCAGCGTACGTTCACCGATCTGCTTGCTATCCGTTAAGAACGTTGCACACACGGATGCACGCGCGATTTCTTCTTGAATTTCCCAGTTTTTTCCCTTTTCTTTTCTCGCGTTGCGCCGCGGATTCCTTTACATTCTTAACGTTCCCTTGCGTTTGACTTGCGCACGGAGAAACAGACACAGGGGAAAATACACTGTGGCTTACGAAAGTATTCGAACGTATTTGAAGAAATCTTTTATACATACGAGCACATTTTATCTGTGTCTCTTGTAGACAGAACATTTTGAAACTCTGTTAATAATGTAACGAGGCTCTCTCTGGGGATAAAGAAATCTGTTTCGATTGTCCTACTATACATGTGTCGCAGTTCTAAAAATATTCCACTTTGGATATTTTATATATTCTTGCATATTTATATCCATTGTGTGCGTTTTTTGCACGTGGAAACTATCGTGACATATCTGACCAGTAAGCGATTGTTCTACTTACTCGACTCTGCAATATTTTAATTCCTCTTACTGGCTTACGCTCGCGGATTATAAAATACATACGTTAGCTGTGAATTTAGTGTGAATATGTTAATCACAATTGTGAGCGCATTTTCCACAGAATAAAAGATATTTAACACTAGCGATCGAAGTAATCGAAATGACCAATTTATAATTTTTCTATAAAAATTTTATATACTTATAACAGTGTATTTTTAGAGACTCGAATGATTTTTAGTAAAATCTAATAAAGCTTAGAAGCTTATGTTTTTTATTGTACCAATTTCTTTGCTACAAATGTTATACTTTAGTCGTCGATAGTTCTAGTGTTAGACGATAAATTCCATCCATTACAAACGTAACCATTTTTTGTGATAATTATTAGTAATTTAGTTATGATATAATATACAAAAGTGGTCGGTAGTGACAGAACGAGAAGTGAATAAAAAATAGCAGCAAAAAGAATAAAAACAAGAAAAAAAAGAGAGAAAGGATGGACACTGGAAATTCCGCCTTTATTACATGCATGGCTACTTATTCCCCATAGACGGATATCGCGTTCCATTTCTATTCAATGAATTTCTTGTTACCTTCGTTCGCGTCGTCGAGACAACCGGGAACAGTTGCGACCAAGTGTCGTAAAAACGTGCAATGTAAATATGGTCGCGATGGTCAGATTTCGCTAAATTTTCAAAATTATGGGAAATTCATAAGCATTGTCCTGAGTATTAGACGTTATATGTAATGGTACTTTTTTGCATTTGGCAGAGAAGCGCATTTCATATGCTGAATTCTAATTTTGTGATTCGTTTTAAAAAGATGTGAAAAAATTCGTTTTCAGATGTGAAAAAATAATGATGGTTTTTGCTTGATGATACTGACTGGTGTTATGAAAGTTGCGCCTTATGTAAAACCTACATAAAATCTTTCTGAAAATATTTTTAAAAATTAGAAATGAATATTAAAAATAAATTTTTGAATTTTATGTTGCGTATGTTGCATATGTTACCAGTTCCATGTTTTCATATATAAATCATATATGAATATTTCTTTAAAAAGTAGCATTTTTTGAAAGAAAGAAATATTTTAGAAAAGTTAGAAACGTTTTTAAATATTATATCGTGCAAGTTGCAACTACAGTTACATATTTTCATATATAAATCATATATGAATATTTCTTTAAAAAGTAGCGATTTTTGAAAGAAACAATTCTGAAAAAATGATCGGAGGCTCTAAACAGAGCTCATTATGAATCCAGAAGTATTATGCTATATGATATACCATGTATTGTGATATTTGAAAACGACGATAAAGAAATCGTGTTTATGAAAATAATTTTCACTAATTCACTAGAGGAAGAAAAGAAGACAATCTTAGAGGGTTAGCAACTAGTTAATGTTGATTTAAAATTTCAATGCGATGTGTCCTTTTTTATGAAATTATCAAGAAAAGAAAAGATTCTTTTGCAATTTAAAGAAGATTCGATTGTAAAAGAAATAATAATTCTCATTTTAACAACAAGTGCGTATGTAAAACGCTGCGTGTCTGTGTATCTTGCGAGTATTTTACGAGAATGACAGAGAAATTAATGATGCAGAGCTGCTTGCTGTTTACAGTGAATTTCTCTCATCCTATGGTATATACGGGAAATCGAAGTAGTTTATATTTGACTGGAACGCCCGCACGTTTATGGTTGGAGAAGGTTCAACCCGGGATGTAAATTCGGTTTCCGTACGGCCAAGGGACCGCATTGGAATGATAATTGAACAGGTTTATGATAGATAGAATGAACCCTCAAGTGGCAGTACGTTCTTCTTTAGAGGTAGTATGTCAAGAGGTTGTCGGTACCGAGGGTTTAGTTCAACTGAAATTCGAAGGCTTCGGGCTTTTCATAATTTTATATTAGAAATAATTATTTCATAATTTTATAGAAGAAATAATAATAGAAAACAATGATAATTAGTGCAGATTATTTAGTTACAGATCGACGTGTTGCAGAGAACGTTGTGGAAATCGTCTCTTTTGTTAGATTCTATTGAAAATTACGTTCTTTACAATATGTATAGATATTAGTGCATTATCAATCTTGTATTAGATGTTCATTCAAAATTATATATATATATATTCAAAATTATATATATATATATATACACATACTTTTGAATGAACTTATTGGAATTTCATTCATCAAGAGAGCCAAATTTAAAATAAGCATAATTTTATTACTTACGTCATATCCAGAGAATTCACCCTTGCCTGGTGGTCCGGGAGGTCCTTGAGCACCCTTCTCGCCGGGTATTCCATCGCGACCAGGTTCTCCTTTCTGTCCTTGAGGACCTTCCGGCCCCGCTATTCCTATGTCTCCTTTATCACCCTTAGGACCTTGTGGTCCTTCCAAACCTCTCTCTCCAGGTGGACCAGCTGCACCCTGCACAATCCATTAGTATTATTAAAATTTCGACAAATTCAATAAGATTGGTGAACATTGATAAACTTGAGAAATTCACAGAGTAAAGTATTACATTGATTTCAATAATACAGTCAATAATATAAGGTTCGTATATCGTAATATAACATCGATAGTGTAATATTAAAGGTTTCGAGGGGATCATCGTTTGGTTAGTATACAAAATATATCCTTTATTTAACACGTTCGATGATTCGATGGTTCACATTATTGAACTCCAATCGTGTAGTCTTTTTTTATTTTTCTTTTTTCTTTTCTTTTTATTTCCGAGGCATTTGTTTGGTTTTTACAAAGCGTCAATACCGTCAGCCCCATCTGGCCTTGTTTCCCCTCTTGCCCCGGCACTCCTTGTTCCCCCTTCGGTCCTTGGATCATCTTTGGCATCGTAAAGGATGCCATCAGGGCTGTTGCATTGCAGGTGCACGTGCCGGTTTCTCCTTTCTTCCCTGGCGGACCCTGCAGCATTTTGATCAGTCTGTCATTGCAAATATATACACTCGGTTGGTTCACGACAGTGAACCGGGTAAACTTTGTTACGTGCGTTGCCGGTTTCCTAACGGCTAATCGAATTACCGGATAACAAAACTTCTGTCCCGGCGACTTTGTAATTGTTCATTTACACCGTGTACAACCGTATGCATGATTTTGCAAATAATTAACTCTTTCTGTCATCGATACGGTTTAATATTCCGCGGACTAATCTCGCCGAAAGGAAATTAGATATAATTCAAATGAATTTGCTCTAACATTCAATTTCTCTCGCATATTCGTACGAATTGAGAAAGGTACGATCATAAGTGAGAAAGTAGATTAAGAATGTGGAATACAATTTTCTTTCTTTCCTTTTTATAGAAAATTTCGATTCCGAGTAAAGTGATCTTAAATGTTTGCCTAATATCTAAACTCGATTACGTGTGTCTCAATCAAAAAAGGATCTTTCTGTCGATTAATAGTTTAGTAGAAGTATAATAAAACAGAGTTTTCATGTATTTTCATTTATAACGAAAGAAAGAAATTTGGAGACTATGGCTTCTTCTCGCATCACTAATTATGAGACATTCTAGCTGGTAATTTAAGAGTAGCGAGATTAATTTAAAAGTAGCAAGATTAAAAAACAAAAGAACCGAATTGTCATCAATTAGAAGGCCCGTATGGTGAAAATGAATCACTTGCTATTACAGAAATGTTACGACAAGTACTACTTTCTCATTTACAATCTCATTGGACTTTTATTTTATCGACTTTCGATTAGCCAAAATGTTCCGGGTATCGATTAATCCTCAATGTATATTTCTTCCGATTTATGCATTTTCTTTTTTTCTTCCTTTTTTTTTCTCTCTTTTCGCGCACACGATTTTTGATTGGACGTTATTTCAGTCTCATTCTTTTCCTTCGATCGAAACGCGAGTGGCATTCTCGCGAGTCTCGGGAGAATTACAGCATTTTCGAGGCACTGGCTGAATGCATCAGGCGTTAAACAAATAGAGTCGCGTTCATACCCGTATGCTGATAATTTCGGAAGATAGTGAATATCGTGAAAGCGGTTCCTCTGTAATCAATGTTACATGCAGTGGTTACCAGTACTTCAGCGTGCTGGCTAAATTGGCTTGCTCGAGTAGCAAGATAAATGAGTGATCCCGGATTGGAATGCATTCAAGCTCGCTTCATATGCACAAGCGCTACTGAATTATTATTGCTGAAATACGCGCGCGCGCGCGCGCGTGTGTGTGTGTGTGTGTGTACGATCTCATATATATATATATATATATATCTCGAATAATGAGAGATTTCTAGCGCTGTGGATCTTCGTTGCTGTTAAGTACAGATTCCTGTACCTACTTAAGCGCTCCGCAAATGAATACTTTTATAAAGGGGATGGCCCTAAAAGTTAGAACTGGAATTCGATTTTCACTTTCGGGTTCATTTTTTTTGCAATCGAAATACGAAAACGGCAAGACCAAAGTATTCGAACTTTGTGCCCACCTCTTACGGATATTTATATTTATGTGCGTTGTATGAAATATTTTGAAATTTTATTATCATTATTGCATTGATAAAGTTTAAAACAAATCTGAAATTAAACCTATATAACCGAATAAGCTGACCTAACATATGACCTAATTGCATTGATAAAGTTTGAAACAAATCTGATTAAAGCTAACAGGTTATTTTAAGATGTTTTTTACAAATATATATATATATATATATATATATATATATATATGTTAGGTATATTTTAAAGTTAGATATAGAATATTTTGAAATTTCATTGGAATTATAATGAAACAGGGGCGTCATAATTATATTGGGAAAATTTGAAACCAATCTGGAAATGTAAATTAGTGGGTATAGATAATAAACGTTAAATATGACCTCACTGAATATTAATACAATATAATTAACTATTTATATCAAGAAGATCTGATCTCTACAAAATATACAGAGTAGAGCAGGGGGTGAAAAATAAATCCTCGTGAAAAAATAAATCGAAAATGTAGAATAAAGTTTTTCGTCTAAAGCTTTCTTTATCGAGAAAATCTATTTAAAAGATATATCAAATGTACTTAAATTTAACTGATTCTAAACGTAACGAAAAAGAATAATTAACGGGAAGTTATTCGACGTGCAAAAATAGGTCAAGAATGTAGAATAAAATTATTTCATTTAAACCTTCATTTTCGAGAAAACAAATTTTGAATATGTTTCGTTAAAAAATTTCCTTGATATATATGTACCATATATGTACCATATATATATATATATATATATATATATATATATATAGAATCTGGATGTAAAAGTTTTTGACGTGAGTCACTATATGTTAAAAAAGTTCGGTTTTTGAAACTAACACACACACACCTAATTCAGTGATAAACTAATGCAGTAAAATTACTTAATTCACTTAAGTTATGAAAGTGGCATAAATTACGAAAATATATTCGTTCGTTGACATTCGTAATTTTATGATAAACGGCCGTCATTACTTCGGTATGAAAAGTGAATGTTGTAACAAGTCTATGGAATAATGTTAAATCAATACAAAAATGGTTTCCCTTAGCACGTATACTTACTACTGGATTATTATTCATTTATTGTAATGAATAATACAGAAAATAACGATATAGAACATTATACATCCGTGACAATATGTTGCCAAGCGATAAACAACATCTCGTTACAAAAATAATAATGATTGTTTTGCTGTTCTTTTTCATTCGTGCCCTTCGAACGATAATCGCTAATTAATAGTTCTATTTATTAGGCTGTTGCATACGGTTTTACAATCGTGTAAAATCATTCAGTACTTTGTGATTAAAAATATTATTAAATAATGCTTATTTAAAATTTCAAATTTGTTGAATATAATACGGTGTGAGTGGTTTTGTTGCAAAAAGATAGATTATGCATAAAACTCTTTCCGGGGTTCCGAGGGGCAGAGACTTGCCAGAGCAAGTGAAAAACATAAGAATTCACTGTTCGAAAGCTATGCAGCGACATTTGAAAACAAATTTACAAATGGGAACAAATTTACGAAATTAGACTTGTCCAAATACTAACTTGTTTGGTCTTATCTCACACTGTTCATATAATCAAACTTATTTTACTAAATTTATTATATATCACTGAATTTATTACAAAACTCGAAACTGCAGCCTAACGAAGTAGAAATTGTTTATATCATTAATACAAGTTCTCAAATAACTAAATATATATATATATATATATATATATATATATATATATATATATATATATATGTATATGTATGTATATATATGTCGTGTGTGTGTGTGTGTGTGTGTGTGTATAACGGATGTTCCTGTGAAAAATTTCAATTAGAAAATACAAACGACCACAAACGGTCGACTAACGATTCTCATTGCAACAATCGTAAAACTACTTAGAACGAATAAAAAAAAAATCTAGTCGCGGTATGACTGATATTATTTTCGTAAAGAGGCTAAAAGGCGTTGAAAAAACTTATATTAAGAATTTCACCATTTCACCTGCAACGAGCTAATAATTTCTCCCGTTTATATTTGACGTTTCCCGTTTGAATGACGCAAGTCTGTCAGTATTTAGGTCGTTCGATATTCTTTCATAACTAAATAATGCGGTAACGCGTGGTCGTGAGCGAAACCTGCGACGCAAACGTGCGATCCAGTAATATGCGCGACGCATTCAGCCTGCCTTTATACGTGTATAGACTACCTGAACTATAACAACAAGTCCACCGGTTTGTGTAAGGATTGCTAATGGAACATCTTCGGGTGCGGTACGATACATACACGCGATATAACGCATACGATATGCTACCAGTGCGAGTATATAATACAGTTCGGTGTGTACAATTTGCATAAATTACGCGGACATTTATGCATTCTACGTGCTACGTACGTACAGTCATACGTACGTAGACGCCCGGATACGAGTCAACTTTAAATCCCACCTTAAATTTAATTCCGCGTTTTAGAACGAATGGAAATTACTGATTAGTGTGTAAAGGGTGATACGCGCGGGCTTAAAGCTGCTTAAACCTGTAGATCGTTCAATTGTTTCTTTGTTCTAACCCGCGACCACGTAACTACTCGTTACAGATGACTATAGTAATTTGTGTTCAGATTACTGAAACTTTGTCCATTTGCTACAATACATAACTAACCGTTTGGTTATAAATGACTATACGTGGCAATTTTGTGATTAATGACGTTCAGTATATTCGATTATACCTGATTTATTAGTAAAGAAATTGAATCAAATGATAAGTTCCAAAATTAATTTACATTCTTACGATCTCCCTTCATTGATATCAATTACATCAATTAACATGGTTAAAAATGATCAATTTATGATTTTTTTTGTTTGTAGAAATTTTCTAGATGTAAAACGGCGTATTTTTTTATTAATTTGTTAATAATGATTATTTAATATATTTAGCGATTTAATAATTATTAATATTTTGTAAAATGTATGAATAAAAACTTGTGTACTATTATTATAAAGTTATTCTACTTCTTTTATTTTAATGTTTCTAATGGAAATTTTATGTTTCAATTGTCGGTTGTTAAGTCCAATGATATTAATTAAGAGTTAATATTCTTGATTGAAGAACGATTTATTGAAATGTGATTTAATTGGCAGACATCTTGTAGGTTCATAAGGTTTTAACTTTTGACAATGTAAGAACTTTTTAATTGTTTCTTCTTCAGATTCTGTAGAAAGAGTTTATCCAGTACTTTTCTTATTCGCGATGTGATTATAAAAATATTATTAGATACGACGGATATTATTAGATATTATCAGATACGAATTTCGTTACTTCGTTAGTATTAATAGGATTATTTACCTCATCTTGACCAGGTGGTCCAGGAGGACCTGGAGGTCCCCTAACGCTCTCTCCTTTGTCTCCTTTATCGCCTTTGTCACCCTTCGGTCCTTTATCTAAGAAATTTAAGGACAACGTGTTATGAATCACAGTTTGAATGAAAGATAAAATACAGCCGTTCCTTTCGTCTATCGTAAGCTATCTGTAAAAAAAATACTTGAACAAGCATTCTTGTTTGTCGATCAATACGCTCGACAAAATCAACTGGTTGTTTGTTGGTACTGATATTTATTTAATCATAATATTTAACAAAGTCAAACGTAACAAGAATAAAAGCATCGTGCAGTCCGAAATTTGAAGAAAATTTCCAAAGAATTTCAGGCCCAATTTTAAAATATTTACAACCGTCTAAATTCAGTATATCTATGAAAATAAAAATGTCAAGCGAATATTTTATTTCAACTGAACTAGAGAAACTCATCGATCGTTTGAAAACTAAGTGAATGATATTTCAGAACACATTGATTCGATCATTCTCTGATTGTGAGAATATTCTCGAAGTAATTACGCTCGTAAGGAGGCTTCGGCGATCGTAAAGCGAAAACTCTCGTTTAATGGAATTTCGACGTCGCCGCCAGCAGTCAGGGTATTCCTTATCTGTGATCTTATGATTAAATAAATTCGCAAATTCCATCGCGATTACTCACAGTCCGGATTGGGAGGAGGGGGTGGATTGATGAATGGCGGTGGATTGCTTTCCTCGCCTCTGTCTTCGTCATCGTCTCGTCCGATCTGAAAACGGATGGTAAGAAGAAACGTTGAATAAGAACACTAACCGTGATTTATATGTCGTTATATGGTAAAAGAAACGAAAGAAAAAAAAAGAGGCGGAGAGAACGCCAAAGAAGAAAGAGGAGAAAAAAGAAAAACGAACAGCGTAAAAGTTTCATCGCTTATGGGTGGGCGTGATTGATTGCACGTTGCGTTGCGTCGATCTGTTCGCGATCGGAAAAAGCAGAGAAATTACTCCATCCTTAGCGATTTGTTATTGAGCACGTTAGTTAATATACCGCGTGGGAAAGCATACGTTAACAAACACGCAAAAGAAGTACTCGAAAAGTATTATTTAAATATTAATGAAGCATGGAAATGGGTTTAACATCGTTATCAAGAGTGTATTCAGTTTTCTTCTTTATAATTACTAAATCTATCGTGCTGCTTTGTAAGATTTCCACATTCAGAGGGTTACAAGTTGATGTATAAGTTATTTGTAGATGTGTGGATACATACACATTTTTAACTTTTTCAAGTAATTTTCGTTACAATTCTGCGTAACCGACGAGGCATCACGACACTTCACAATACAATGTTTTTAAAAGTTCTGTAACCTTGCGAGCAAAAGATTTAAAATACGCGAATGGTGTAGCCTCGCTGAAACATTTCAATTTTCTTTGCTGAAAGCTCTTTTCTGTAACAGTGTTTCGGAAAAAGGATTATATTTTTAAATTGCAATTACACAGTGGAAGGGAATTTGAAAGATTTTGAGAAGTGGAAGGGAAAGAGTGTTGTAAAAAAAAAAGCTCTCGATTTAGAAAAGCTATTTTTTTTTCTACCTTTTTGAAGGACCGTTCTCCGTAATACACGAAAATACGCACTATTTTTCATCGAGAATGATCTATTGGCATCGCGCAGTTATAGTTTCTATCGAGTGTCTTCTTTAGAGATTAATTAGAGCGTTCAAAATTGAAGGATCAATTTTTCGAGTGAAATCTTTTTTTTCTTTTTGCTCTCGAAAAATGAATGATATCGCACAGGGGGGGGGCGGTGATTAATGAACTTCCGGTTAAACCAAGCGGAACGGTTAGCACATATTTGCCCTAAGTACTTTCCGATAATTATTAGCAACGATGTAGATTTATCGAGCCGAACCGCACTTGACAGTTATTTATCGTCAATGTTTCAGTTGATGTATCTCAAAATTCTTTTTGTTTAAATATTGATTTGCTTACGCGATGCTGCCGTTTGGATATTTTCTACTTTAAACAATGTGTTCACGTAAATTATCGGACATTTAAAATTATTCTGATTACGATCAATTTTTGTATTTCCTTCAGCGTGACGCAAGAGGTGCGAACAACCATTTAATTTAAAAAAAAAAAATAAAAATGAAAGATTGATCTCAGCAGAAATTATTAAGATTTTACTATTTAATGATTTCGTGTTTTTGATAAAATACGTAAAAGTTTTACGTATTTTTTTTTTTATATTATACGATTAATCCATTCGAAGAATTTTTTAATTCTTCAATTCTAGAATAATTTGAAATAATGGAGCTAGTTAGTCAGATGAAAACTATTTTGATTAAATATTTATAAATATATTGTTTATTTCGCAGAAGAATTTAAATTTTTGTATGGAAGTTTATACTATCAATAACAATAACAATTATATTATTCAATTAAAATGTATGTATATCGTTAATTCCATCAAAACGAACCAATCGTAATAAAAAAAAAAATAAAAAATATTACGTCAAACAGACATTTACATCATAAAAATATAGTGAAGCTAACATTGTCTCGGTGATTGTAATTTGCAAAATTGACATCCAGAATTTTTTTTCAAAACTCACAAAGGCAAAATTGAAAAATTGCGTCGCAAGAGACAGTCGTGGAAACCGAAAGTAGTTGTAAATTGCAAATGTTTAAAGAAACGACGCTGCGTTGCGACGATGCGGTTGCTTCTTCGCTTCTTCAAGCAAACGAACGTGATTAAATTCGATTCTTCCTGCTTTTGCATCGCTCCTTTGTCCCTTCGCGATGCAGACTATGTTTTTCTAATTCACGGATGATGGAACTCAGTCGTGATACTTTTTTTATGTTTGTCCCATTTGGAATTGCTCGCCGTTGTAGAAACTGGAAAACAGTAGGCAAACCGGATCGGTTTATAGGTCGACGCATATAGGGTCCCACGGATTTGGAATCTCCCGCGGGAAATATAATGCAACAACATCTTCCGCGTTTACGATCACTGGGATCTTTTAAATGACGCTTTAGAGTGGCATTAAACTAGTTCCACGATTTTCTATAAAATCTTTATTTGCCGACGGAATTGCCTTTCGTCGAGTATAAGCGACGAAAAATTTCCAACCGGATATCGTCTCTTCGACAGGGATCAGTGGTTACGCATTGTTTCGTATTGTAGTCCACGTGGAACAAATATGAAAATACACGACGATGTTTGTCGTAAGAACATATCTGAAATATTGCTATTGGTATTGGTATTGCACGTGATATTTTTCTTTGAAACGTCGTTGCATTTTACGAAGTCAACGTATCGTTGTTCTCCGAACAGAACTCTCTGTGAAAATTGTCTTATTTTTATCGATCGCTTGCAGCCATATTATCATTGTATCACTAGATCATTGGGATGATTAGCAAGTTAGTTGAAACAGTTTCTGCGAAGGATCGGAATTATTCGAAAGAATAATTTTCCGACAAAAAATTGTTTAATTGGAATTTTTCAAATTGTCTTCTTCACAGAAGAAGTAAGTTCATTAAGCTTCAAGTTAGTAATGGAAAATTTATCACGGTGTAGAACGAGAGATGGAGTAATTTCCACGCATCACGAAAGAAATGTCATTTTCCCTCAAATAGCACAAGTTATTATTAATTCTGAAGCGATTTATCTTGATTTTTGAAATTACGAATTAATTATATGAGAACGTATATTACAAAACATCTTCGTTCGATCACAGGGACAAAGACCGTGATTAAATGCAGTTTTCCACTCTGACTTAAAAATACCAATAATTGCGATAAATCGAGATAGACACAGTAATAAAGTACAACAGCATAGCGATATATAAATAAAATACAGATCGAAATAACGTTGCTTCATGGAGAGTTAAATTTGATTTGAATCTAATTCTATCCCACGGAATTATACAATTTGGCAGCTCTTTCTCGAATCTGGATTGTAGATTAAATCCCGAGGCAGATGGGAACGGACTTTCTTTAACCGCGATTTCCTTTTGAATTTAATCAAGCAGCTGCTTAAGACAGCTGTTGAAAACCAAAAAAAGAAAGTACTCTTTCCTCAATAGAATCACCTTTACATTTTTTCTATCAATTCATCGTTTCTATCGTTATCGCGAGAAATGTATTTCCATCATTTCGTTCGAGAGATTCAGTTAGAGTATTCAGCGGTCCGTTTGCCGATCGACAAAGAATGAATTTATTGAATGAAATTATTTGGTTAATAATTAACATTTTAATCGGATCGATAGATATCTAAGTCACGAGTTCGAGGCAATTTGTAATTCATGTCTTTCCACGTATACACGGGAAGACAAATTTACATTTCGTGCTGCCGGTACGCACAAGTAAAAGCACGCACGCAAATATTCCCCTAGACCGGGTATATTTTGTACGAACTTTATTTACCGATTAAATACACCTATACTTGGATTACAGTTTACGCACATCTGCTAAGTGAATAACGAAACAATTAACAAATGGATGTATCGAGTTATAGAAGAAAATGCATAACTAAATGAAATCCTCGCTTACTTTACACAGAACATTTTCAGTTTCAGTTATGAACATGGATATGAATATGAAATTTCAATTTAATGAAACAGTTTTCTAATACAGTCGTATGAAGAAATTTCCATTTTTTATATTTTTAGGATTTATTTTCTATCAACTCAATTAGCAGTCAACGAATTTCTTATGATCGTATGAAAGGAAACAGACCTATTAATGATAGTTAATCAGAAAGAAGGTGGAAAAAGATTCATTTTTGTCATTAAATATCAAGTCATGAAATACATAAATAAATACTCACAAACTTCGAAAGTTAGTTTGAATTTGGAAAATGATTAATTTACTCAATTATCGGCGATCAAACGATTCGTTTTCTTTTGCAATTTAGATACAAGTTCGTATGTATTTTTTTACTACCAAAAAAAAAAAAAAAACAAAAAGGAGTAAAACGGTCCCTCCGAGTTATAAAATTCTTCTTTCTATATCTCTGACTATACAAATTAAGCAAAGAGCTTGTTACTTCAGTATTAATAACTTTTAGCAAACCGACGACGTCAACTCTGTATTTTAATTGTCCCCGACACTTTCGCGTTGCCAAATTCTTGCATAAAAGCATGGGATAGGATTTTCTGATAGACACGTCGCTGGAACAACCGGGGCAGAAAAACACGTAGGTAGAGAATGAAGTTTCATCAGGGGGTTGCGCACAGACACACGCGTCGTTGAAACAACATCGACTCGGGGGCACACGTGAAACCGATGGCCGATTGCAATAACACATAGCGCACGCCGAACAACGACGAACAACCGAACAGTTGTTCCAGTGAATTCGTTCACCCGGTATACGTACATCCTGATCAGCTGCAGCATGCACGGCTGCGTCTTTGCATCGCCGTTCCGGGAGCTTTTCTTCTGAAGTAGGATTTCACGGGTGAAATAAATTCCTCGGGCTTCCTTTTTCCTTCTCTACTTTTTTTTCTTCTCTTTCTTCTCCCTCCTCCTTCCCCTTTCCTTCCGTTTTGTTCGTTCGACGAGCAGTCGACAAGGATAGGAAGTACGAACGAATTTTCCGGACGGCTCGGTTGACGCGGCTGTTCCCAAGGAAACTCGCGTCAGAAAGTCGGACGAAAGTATTCTTAATTATTTTCGTTCGATCGAGCTCGAGTATTAATTCTGTCTCTGTTTCTGTAGGACGGGGGTTTACGCAAGGATTGCAATAGTGTAGAGTGCAGAGAGAAGGGAATTAGATTTGTACTCGTACGTGAAATTTCTACCGTTGCGAAAGTCTTTGTTTGTGCAAAGACTTGCAGTAGAATTGCTCGTAATTACTCGTGGGATAAGGGAAATGTATCTAGCTGTTTCACGTGGTTGGAATTTAGGACTACAGTAGAAGAGTCAGTCATTGATCAGACTTCAAGCGTACGTACTATACACACAGTTGACGTTCGATTATTTTTCTCAAGAGTTGACAATATTATTGACAATGTAGATGAAATTTATCATCTTCATTGATTTTATCATCCTTAAGCTATTGAAACAACGTATTGGTACAATCTTGCTTCAGTTATTTTAGTATATATAAATACTTTGATATCTCGACGAATATATATAAGTAGATTGCAAATTCATATTTTGATGAGTTTAGTCGAAGAAATATAAAACTAGCAAAGCCCGAAAGAAAAGAAAAGGAAAAAGAAAAAAAAAATCAAAGAAATCTAGAGTTTACTTCGCTCTCTAAAATACTGGAACGAAAAGATTATGTTGGAAATTTCATACATTTTTATGTATCATGTACATTCTGTGCATTCGCACTTGTTGAAATTGTCTAAAAATTCACGACCTAGTTATATAATACAAAGAATAATAAAATTATCTCAGGGACAGGGTCTGAAAAAACAGTGTTTTCGCATGAATATCGTAAAAGAATATATATATATATATATATATATGTTTTGTGTGTTTTAACGTATTATAAAATTCTCGGAACACAACAATAGACCAGGAAGAAGGTTTCGGACGAAATCACAAAAGGATTCTGTGCCACACTTCGTTAAATTTAGGTAAAGTATACAAAGTGTTGGCCTTTCAACTTTAATTTAAACGAAGCAGGCGGAAAGTAGCGCGGCAAAGCCAAATCTAGCGAGGAATTGTGTACCGCGGTTCCCCTTTTACGGAAGAATTGTTTGTGGCTGCACTGTGGCGTAGCATATTGCTGGCTGCGAAGATAAGAGTGAAAGCGTGTTTATATTTGCTGACCGGCGTGTGTAATAAAGATGATCGTAAATCGTTGAGAACCTGTTAGATACAACAGCTTGAAACGCCATTGAATTTTAACGAGATCCACTGCCGAACGAAATCGGACGAATGAATAATTTCAGAAATATCAGAAACTTTCTTTGGCGGATAATTTATAATTATTTTCGTAATTTTTATATAAAAAATTCGAGCAACACGGAAGTTTTCGAATTTCGAGCTCGTCAATTAATTATTCGTAAATATTCCAAAAGCGTCAACTATTTTACATATATTTTTAAATTAGTCGAAGGAAAATCGTGTCAACACATCGTGCAATAGCAATGATAAAGATAGAAACGTTTCATTAATTTTTATAAAAGTATTATATATTTCTTGAGAAAAGATACGTTGGCTATATGTAAAACACGTAGTTGATGTCTGATCAATGACCGACGTTTCTACTGGAAATTTTTCTAATTCTCCGCATTTCCAGGGATAAAACATCTAAATACATTTCCCTCTTATACTGCGAATAATTACGAGGAAATTACAGGGCTCTAAGCTCCTGTTTTAATTAACTTTGACTTCGAAGTTGACTGTCGTTTAAATCCATTCGACCGGAATCCAGAAGAGTCTTTTTAACAAACGTCCGCTCGTTGCTACCCAATATCGGGCAAGATCAGACCTGATGCATCCTCCACTGTGGCTAACAGGACGAATCAAAGTCAATTCTAGTTCGTGAGTTTAACTTCGACAGAGCTAGATCACCTCGTCTAATTGCCAACGTGGATGGTTAGAGGTGGCAGAAGTTCAAAGTTCATCTTCGATCGTACCTTTTTAGCATACTTCTCTCTTTTCTCCTCATTAACATCTTTCTTTGTTTTCTCTACATCTTACAATCTCTATCTCTGATTTACACTCTATTTAATTTGAACTCTTCCGTTTCAATTAATTTTTTAGATTTTTTTTCGTCATACCTTTCTCGTACATCCTTCGCTTCTTCTTTGGCATCTTTTTTTTCCTCCACTTGTTTCCACTGCTTTCTTCTACATTTCTCGACAAATCACTCGATATTTCACAATCTTCCGACACACTCTGTTCAATCGAAATTAAAATTCTTCCGTTTTAATTTCAATTTTCTGCCTCAATGTCTTTCCACGCTAATTGATATATATTATTAGTTTCTAATTCTTCCCTGTTTATCATTATTTCTCTACTTCTCCACTTGTTATTAGTTTTTACTTTACTTTCCTCGCATTAAGCTGCTAATTCTTATATTTTATAAAAATACTCTGGAATACTCTATTTAATCAAAATTTACGTTCTTTCATTTTCTTAAATTTCTTCGTTTTCTGTTCCCGTCTTTGACATCTTTTCCTTTATTTGTTCCTCTATTGTCTCTTCTGTATTCCTCGAGCTGTTTTCTTCGGTCATATTCAGTCAGAATTTAATTCCTTCCGTGAATTCCTCAGTTCCAACCATTCGATTCCTCGCGTTCTGTTCATCATCGCGCAGCTCGAGGAGGATGCTGGTTCGGAAGGAAATACCTTCGAGGCAACAGCGTTTTGACGAACCTGTTTTCGAATTGTGCTGCTCCCCGACGATCTGTTGTTCGCTAATTTCACCCAGATAATTCGATTCCACTTCCTCGAAATTGAATCGCTTGCTGCATTTAAGGAATTGAGGGCCCGTGATTGATCCTTAGAAGAGAACGATTTTCAGAGACTTTAGTTTCTTAAAATCGCGGATCGAATCGCAAGCGGAAATTCGAATTCTCGAGCGATTGGTTGATTTTTCCATTCGTTCGAAAGTAAAGCAACCATCTATTACAACTATTTGCGTTAAGAGTCTCTAAAATAATAATCAATTCTAATTAACTCCGAGGACAATGCCAAATATTACGTTAAATGTTACGTTCTTTTCTAAAGAATTCAGCTATCCGTCATAATAAGTAATTACAATTCTTTCTAGTTCAAGCTATTCATCTTCGACCACGTAAAAGATAGCTCTTCTTTCGAAAAATCGATATCTATAATCGCAGAAAGCTAATATAAATATAATCTTGCCGGCGTTTATCACGCAGGCGAGAATGCGGCGAGTGTGAGAGGCGGCCGTCAACTCTTCCAGTCCTCTTATTAAATTTAATCGTCGAAAGATTTAATAGATTGGGTAAGTTTGTGAAAACGGGTGTCGCGATGCGGCCGCGCGGATCGAACTTCGTTTGGATTAAGAGGAACTCTCTGGGAACCGGCGACGACGGTGGAAAGCTCTCGGAAAGCTTTCCACCAAGAAACGAAGCCGTTTTCGGCGCAGTCACTGATGCAAGATCCCGTCAGAATTTCCAAGATTATATTCCCCCAGTGTTCCAAAGATTATCCTCATAAAGAGATCATCGTGTTCTTCGCCTTCTACGTCCGACAGCTTCCTGGGGAATTCTTTTGTGGGTTATCGAAGCGTCTTATAGATATAACTCCATCGTTTTCCCGAGGGGAGTCGCAATTAAAACGTTTCACGTGGAAGCTCTTTGTTCCTGTCCGTTTTTCCGCATCTTTGTGTTTCTCTCTCTCTTTCTCTCTCTCCTTCTCTTCGTGGTATTTCCAAGTAATGAAAACCATCGATGAAGTGGCAATATTTAATTTCGGCGGAAAAGAAGGATTTGGGTCGTTCCGGGTCCTTCAGTGTCTTCTTGTACAGTTTTAGTTTTAGTAAATTAAAAAATTACGAGTCGTGGGTTGTACAGTTCTTTGTCGTAATTTTGATAATTTCACGCAGGCTAATTACGTAACTGGAGGAATTTGTTTCTGAGATTTAACTTCTTATTGTTACGTTTTGCGAGATTCATCGACACTGGCAATTCGCAGAATTTTACTAATAATATTAGATTAATTGTATAATTAAACAATTATTTAACTGTCAATTCGTTTCATTTTTAAACGATTTAATTTATAATCTAACAGTCGTCAGATGTAACAATGTGACACTCGAGAGTAAAATTAATAATTTGTTAAAGTCCAGTGCTATGTAAGTATGTACAACATGGAACGTGAAATAGTTAAAGAATAAGGATTTAAAACTTCAGGAGTTCAACAGAAACTTTGCTTTCGCGTGGCATAATTTTGTTTTCGTTGGCGTACTCTATTCATCATAAATACTCGTTAAAATATACGGTTTTTAAAATTTTCCTTTTATGTCTGTGTCACTCACGACTATAAATTTATAACTTGGTTTAGCTCCGTCGCAATTCCTTCATGCTGGCTTATATTTATGTTTAAATAAATTTCAAATACTTGCTTACTTTTTGCTTCGCATTCGAGGATAATATATTTTCATCTCTGTCAAGAGATCTTATTCCGCCGTAAAGATAGACTTTTAACAAATACTTTCAAAATAAATATAAATAAATCTAATTAACATGGCAGATTAGTTTGCAGTATAGTATATAAAAAAAAAAGTTTCCTTTGTATTTTGAATTTTAATTTCGTTAATTTACTAACGTATTTTTTATTTCCAAACGATGAACATATACGAAGCATTGACACCATTCTCTGCTATTGAGAAACACAATTCAAATCAATTACTTTACATAATGAATATCAATTACTGATTCTTAAACCTTCTTATCGAAATGTACAAATCTGAAATCACAATAATTATTCGAGCAGTATTATTTAGAATGTAAATAATACTGCAGTTAAAGTACAAGTTAAAATAAAAATCAGTCGATCACACATGTCCAAGTATATAAAATAACAGTGAACGTGTTGTTCTCACATTTTATTACATCCCATTAAGCAACATATTTAATCGAACTTTCTACTGCGATTGAAACGAGAACAATCTCGATTTTACTGAAAAGCGGAAGAGAGTTCAGTGTTAATTAGTAGGTGCAAAGTTAGCGATGATTACGTGGTAATAAGCGTGGCTGGTCACTGTGAGAATTATCATTTCTCATCTATCTAACCAGTCTGCTTTTTATTCAAGCTTCCCCTCGATTTCCACACATCGCGCAGTGACAAATTATGATTTTTCTGAAATCTGCGAGAGCGAGATCGGAGATCGAGAAGTTCGTTGCATCTCGTTAGCAAACACATGGAAGGCGAAGTCGGGGGTTAATGGAGTCGGATTAGTCGCGACGCTGCTTGCGAAACAAATAATTAGTGAGCGCGTCGTATTGTAAGTTTTCAGCGGAGCTCAGCTTCATCACGTAACTCACGTCTGGCACATTAGTGTCAACATCTTCCGAACTGTGGAACAACTCGTTATCGATATCGCCTGAGCCGGGATCCTCGTCTAGGTCGAACTATAAAAGAAATTTGTTATTAGAGTCGTGACTTTCTCGGAGAGGGGGCAGGGGGCCGATTGAGAAAATTGGGGAAATTTGAGTTAATTTCTAGGAAAATTCGCTGTTGCATTTATCATTCAACACTCTTTATTATAAGGATCGAGATTGCTATATTAAAATATAATTCTTCTGTTTCATTCGTTATTTACTGTAACACTATTTAAATAGTATTTTTCAGTGTTACTTGAGAACTAAATTTGTCATATAGATATTCTGTAATTCTGTAATTTATTGGAAAGATGAAAATAACTGATTTCTAAGAAAAAAACTTACATATATTCTCATTAATATTAGCTAGCTATTTTTCTCCAGTTGACTTAATTTTTGAACGATTTTGCGCGGTTTACTCGAATCACCGGGTTTAGTATAAGCGCAGTTAAATTCATGGATCTTTAATCATTATGTAAGGTAATAATAAAACAGGAAACTTTTTTCCTAATCTAGCAAGCATATGATCAAATATTGGTGGAAAATATTCGCAACGTGAAAATCTTTTAGAATGTGTAAAAATTCCATTTTGTTTTAGCGTTATCGCGATATATCTCCTCTGCTTCTCAAAAGAAATCTAAAAAAATGTCATTTAAACAATTAAATAAGAAATATCTAATTTCGTGCTTCTTTAATGTTGTTAATTGGTAAAATAAAACGAAGTGCATATTGGGGTAAACTTGATAACAAATAATTTAAACTTCTTCGCCTTAATTGATTTCTGATATTTCTCCGGCTTTAATTCAATTTCTAAAATAAAAGAAAGCGAACCACAGTGAAATTTATATTAAATAACTTTCGAATTACCGCTAGGAGGGAGGATGAAGAGACGTTTCATTTATACCGTATCGATAAATACCATCAATGATACGATATCGTGTTCCGATATAGTGTATCATAGGTAAGTACGTGCGTCACTGATACGGGCACCGTAATTATATGTTATATCACTGATACAAGCGAGATAATTAATTATCTCTAATATTCCGCGGGTGTACACCGGTATCCTTATGCTCGTTTTACATTAAACATACCAATGCAAATTTACGCAGAGCAAAATGGACGGGTTAAGGTATACATAATTGCAAGCCGAGCGAGGCCAAATGTCAGAGCGATACAGAGTTAAACAAACCGGATTAATCCCTCGGTATCCCATCAATTCCTCTGAGGTGAAATCACTCTTCCATTATTATTGTTTTGCATACGTTTCTGCGCGAACGTCTGCTAGAAATCATGCGCTCGATTTCTAATCATATCATCTTTTTTTTTTTCGAGTAACAAAAAAGTAATTGAGAGCCGACGTGCTTCGTTAATTTTATTTCCTTGGAATTTCAATTTTCTTTTCTCTCTCTCTCTCTCTCTCTCTCTCTTTTTTCTTTGATAAATTTGACCATGATCGATCTCACAGATCTTATTTCAGTCGTTTTCGTTCGTGTTGGTTGAACAATTGAGTCGAAGTAATTTCGATGAAACGATTTTATCTTACGAAAACGAGATTGAACACTGGCAGATTTCATACTTCGATTTGCGCGCGACGATTTTTTTAATATCAGTTTAAAAACTTTGACGATCTTTCACTCTACACACTGTAGATTTAATAACGTTAAAAGTATCATTTTTATCGCTTTACATACGAATGGAATATTTTTATAAATTCGTATGAAGAACATGTTTAAAAACGAACGAAAATGATCGCCACTTATTTCAAAATACAATTCATAAGAAAACCTTGTACTTATGCTTATCCATTTTTATAACTTCAATTGTAAATGGGAGAAATTCCTTCTGAATACACCTAGGCATGCATTTCTATACATTTAAACGTATCTTCGTAACAGCTTTTATCGAAATTAAATTATCAATTCATTTCATAGTCGGAATAAACCGGAATTTGAAATCCGGCGATCGTTGCATTAATCATGCCGGAATTAACGAAACGCAATTAAAACGTCCGATCAAATTCCATTGACGCCTTTTTATCGTATCGAGCATTGAATACTCGGGGATTTAAGCGGTTTCCACATCCTCTTTAATTCTCCGCGAGCCGTCACTATTTATTTAGAATTATTCGTTTCTATTTTGCATACGATAAAAGACATTTCGTAATTCCCTCTATATTTGGATTTTTTATCCATTGTTCGAGGGAATGGTTTACGCTTGATCGCAATTTTCCATTTTGTCGGAGAAATGGAAAAGAAAAAAAAAATTAATACATTGGTAGTGTGAGTAGATTGCTTGGCTCACAGTACGACGATATAATTATAAAATGAAACAACGAGAGTGTGCTATTTTTAAGTGATATTACAAGTCACGAAAAATTAACTAGTACACTTAACTGCTTAATCTTTCAAGAGTCCATTAGATTACAGGGAATCTCTAATCTCATATCAAATTCCTTCATTTTGTTACTTTGTCATCGTATTTTCGTAATTTTCAAGAAATTATTATACTTATACTCAAAATTTCACGAACTTAACGATACGTGTGTTTATTTTTCAAATAACAGAATGAACAGTTAAACACGTAAGTAATTAATGTCATCCGTATTTTTTACAATAATTGTTAAATATGATATTGACGAGAAGATGGCACATTGAAAATAATCAAAAGAAGTGAAGTTTTTAAAATAAATAATTAAATTCATACAGTTTATGTACCTGATAATGAACATTCTTCTCTACATTCTTGAACATTCTTTTGTATAACTTTCGTCGATACGATTTGGTAATGATTTGTAACAACAGTTTTATTTTTATTTGTGAAAGTTTTTGTCATTCTTGGATAATGCATTAACCTTAACTCCTAAACGCAAACAATTCGCGACAGTGCAATTTTTCCTAGCAATTTTCTATAATATTTAAATCGGGGGAGAACCAAATACATTTCGAGATACGAAGAAGCCTCTCACAATTGCTGCTTCATGGACGGACGTCTTGTTAAAATATGAAATTTTGACCCCCCGATACGAATTGCACGATCTCTAATTTGCACTTCAATTAAATTTTTGCACATCGTAGCATTCGTTCGGTGTAATCAATGAACTGTACATCTGTTCGTCAATTATAACCAATCGCAGCCCACTAACATAACAGTGCCTCCAGCCATTTGTCGACGAATATTCGATAATTGTTTCTTTTTCTTTTAATGTCATGAAAATAATAATTGAGGCCCTCAGGAGCCCTTGCTGCAAATTAAATTTTTTCTCGTCGTACGAAAAACTACGAACGTGTCGCACAAAATCCGGCGATATCACCAGTGTGCTATCTTTCTATCCGACAGCGTAAAAACGTTTTTTCTAAAATTACAAATAGAAAAAAAAAGAACTTGACTTATTTGGGACGAAAAAGGTTGAAACGTACAATAGTCGGAAAAACGGAGTATTACAAGATTTTAAGGCAACGCGCGACAAACCGCGCAGGTGGACCTTAAAAGGTTAAGCTAGGACTTTGACTTTCTGTTCGGTAGAACGACGAAGAATAAGAAAAGCCATTCTCTTTTGTTCTTAACGATATGACGTTTTCTTTTCAACAAAACGTGACTTAATTTAAAAAAAAAAATGGGTAAAAATACGCGTAACAAGGTATTCACGTTTGGACAATTAAATTTTTCATCATCGGATTACCCGACTTCTGGCCGCGAAGGTTTCTCCAACGTAGTATATCAAAAATAGAAATTTTTCGCTCGACAATGAGAGCATCAAGAAGTGTCAATTATTTGTACGAAACGTTCAGGGGGTCTAATCTCGCGAGCATTCGTCGAACAGGACGCGAACTCGGCAGCAAAGTCGCAACTTTCTGATCGAAGTTAGAAATTAATCCACTTAAACGCTCATCCACCCTCATCATTCTAATACGTTTCACGCGTTGTTAACACGGCCGCTGTCATTCCATGTACGGGAGCAGGCAACCGAGCCGAGCCTTAATTAATCTCATTCCAGCGATTTCTGATCCAACACGGCCACGTCCCCTTAGCAATTATTCAAACGGCCAAGATCCGGCGTCGATTGCTCGTCAGTTCCGCCGCGGAAGCGGCCAATTTGTTCAATCCAGAGCCACCGCGGAAAATTCATTAATATCTTATCGGCAGTTCGCAATTCGATTAATCAAACGAACTCGAATGCAATATTTATCGGGACGGAATACTTCAATTTTCGCAGCTGGTCTTTAAAACGTTTGCTCATTCCCTTTTCTCTTTTCACTGGAAGACGAGAGCACATGAAAATAATCCGTGACCGTAAGAGCGACTATTTATCAATATATATCGAACAAAGGAATATTCACGGAGAAAAAGTGCACGATACCGACTACAGTTTGCATATAAATTGCGCTCGATTTTCGTTTCGCCCGTTTCATCGGCAAAGGTTAGTCTAATTTTTTGCAAGAACGCCGCGGCGGGGGAACGGCGAAGTGTAACGTTGTAGCATAATTTCGTTGGGCTAATTTATATTGTCTTATCGGGGAACAAGATTTCTCCTTCACGAATACCACCCTTCGTAGTGAAAGAAATATTGAACTGAAGTTTTTCTTATTTTACATTTCATTTGACGGATTATTCGAATTAAACGCGATATAATAGGAACGGATATATGTACACACACGATTACGTTTCTGTCTCAATTCATATGAAAATTGTCAAAAACATTTGGTTTTTGATTTCAGTAATTGCAAAAAAAAAAAAAACAGAAAGAAAAGACAAATAAACGGGAGGATAACGTTTTAAAATTGTTGCAGAAAGTTAAAATATCAGAAATAAAGGGAACCGTCCAAATTCCCGGGGAATATCGTCAAGTTATACAACCGAAATCGATATTCTACTTACACACAGTAGATTGGTTTTATTTCAGTTCATTAGTCGTCATTCGCAATTAAAATCGGCGACGGAAAATTTCACGAATTTCATTATGCAAATAATGTCGTAACAATTTGTTTCGATCGACGAAATATTCGTATCTTGCAGTCCTTCGGGCGTTTGAACCGACTGACAAAGGCAAGACAAAGTTCTAATGTTAAGAACAATGTTAAACTAATGTTAAACAGCGTTTAGTTTTGTAATTGATTCAACTTTCGGAAATAAATTGCAATTTTTCGTGAAATTTTTGTTCCGTGTAAAATACGTTGATAATCTTTGCAGCAACACTAAAATAAGTTTTCATTAACAGGATTATTGATTAATAATACATTGAAATTGACAAGATAATTAGTCGAATAATAAGATGACGATTTTCGAGAGTAAACCACCTATATTACGCCGCAATAATTAATTAATGTGTTGATCGCGTCTGGGTGTATTTCAATGTTGATTAAAGTGGAATTTATTTGGCTTTGCACATGTGAGTTCTAGATTCCATATCTTGTATCAATTTGTGTTTCAATATCCTGGCTGATCCTGAAATTTAAATTGCCACTAAAACCGATGTACACTGCCGGACGAAAGTTCCGAATCAGTATCTGTCCCATAGAGTATAAAAGTTTTAAATCACCAAAAGATGGAGTACAGATACAAGCGTGGGAGAACAATTCAATATTTTGTAGTTTCTAGTGTACGTAGATCGATACACGTGTCCGTGTAAACAACCGTGAAAGTTTCGTGTTTCGTTTTTACATCCCGGGACAAAAAGATAATACACTATATACTACACTGTAAATTACAGAGAACGTGTGGATTATCACATCAATATCTTTTGGCATGGATTAGCCACGCAATTTCTCAGAAATACAAAAACAAAAATGTAAATACCGTAAGTGTCATTATCATGATTTACGAAAAGGAGCAACAACTTCCGATCGACTCGTGAGAGGAGGCGGTGTATAATGATTTGGTTAAGCTGGAAATAAAATTTATTTCAGGAAAACTGAATAGCAAAAACCATATTGAAATGACTGATGAACAAATTAACACGAATTACCGGGAATGAATACATTTTTCGTGTACACCGCGAAAGCAATAATTTCGCAGACAAAAAAGAAAAAAATTCGTGTTTTAGAACGGTCAGCCAGGTTTTCGGATTTAAATATTGCAGAGAATTGTTGGGGGAACTTGGTGGTTTTTTTGAAAATACGTGATAAAGATCAGTGGTAAAGTTCAATGAAATCAATTGAATTCTAAATTGTCAAGACAATTTTGTCGAGAGATTTTTTTTAAAAAATCGGGACCTAAAATCAATTTCGTGCAATTAGGAAACTATATAACTAAAAATTTCCTGTATTATTTGAGCTCTGTATAGTTCTAAATCTTTGACATTTCATAATTCGCGATGTTCATGAAAATTCTAAGATTGTGATCTCGTGTTGAGTATCAAGAGAGAAAAAAACGTTACGATAAAGTATTTTGAAGTATTTTATTTTCTAAGCAATCTTAAGGGAGATTCATTACTAGAGGCCTGCCTGTTTGACACTCTCACTTGTAGATCATAATCGTTACACTTTACTCATTGGGGCATGTTTGATCATCTTGATTTATGGATGGTGATCCTAGGCGGGCTTGAATTAATCGTGTGCAACCCTCTTATCCTCCGTCGTAAACAAACGTGTTAGCCAATTGAGCACAGGTAGAAGAATCTACACGTACAATCTCCACTTAACGTGATACAGGATGAAACGAAGGTTTTCAATTAAAAATTCAATTAATTTTCACAAGATGCTTCGTGAGTATAAGAAGAATTAATAGAATATCGACTTCATTGAATTCTGAAGGTCTATTATACAAGAAATGTAACAGATTATTAGACTGCGAATCTTCATAAAATATTTACATATTTTTGGATATAGATAATGAATTTAAACTTGAACGAAAGAATCTTTCCTTTCGTTTAAATAACACGTATTTAACTTCTGATATTTCATACATTTTTATATTTACGCACATATTCTTGAATATCCATATTTTTCATAAATGTATAAGAATCCGCGATCTTGATATTCAGGTTATAAATTACAAAAGTGTATTCTTTCGGAAATACGCGAAACACACACAATATCCGCAAAGAAGAAGAAATTATTTTCACAAACTGTTTTATCTTATTTTATTTGATTAAACTGCCAAAGGGTCAAAATAATTGACAGAAGAAATTAGAATTCTCTTCGAAATGTCGAAAGCATCGGATCCCGAGCCAGTTAAATATTGCCAGAAGCTCGCCGAACAACCGACTATCGACGTTCGAGCTCATCTCGTCCGATCGTTGCCCACCGAAACTAAATCTTCGAGCTCTCGGTACATTTAAAAGACCCGGGGTAATGTTCGCTCGGCAAATACTCAGGAGAGTACAATCGTATCGGAGAAGCAAGGAGTTGAAGACCGCTTCTGCTGGCTACTTTTTCACCGATCGAATATTTGTAGCCTCTCGTTTGGCGGGCAAGTTGTTCTAAATGTTTTCGAGTTCCTCCTGCGGCGATACCTTATCGATTACGACCGACACGACCTGCTTTTTTTTTCGGCGTTACCTTTAGATATCGAAAAACCGAACGTTCGAGAGGCGCGCGCGCGCGTGTACAACAGAGGCGCTCTCGACCTCGATCTATCTCGCGCTCGAATCCAGAATATCTCACGACGAAATATTACCGGTACGATTTTACGATCTGAGGAATCTGGCTGACTGCGGGACGGAGGCATTCGTCAGACGAATAATATCGACGGCTCGAAATTCCTCACGTCGCGAACGTAACGATTCCTTCCTTCGGTCTGCGTGTCTTTATTCTCTCGATGCGTTTCCTTTCCACCGAATTTCCATCCAGTTTGTTCTCATAGAGACGATCGATTCAACGTCGTGTAGTTTCTGCACCGAAGATCGAAAGAGAACAGCCTGATAACTATATTTTTCACGATCGTCGTTTTATGACTGGAAGCTGGTATTGATAGAGTGGGAAACGAGAATATATTAGGATCGACACTCTCTGTGAATGCAAGTCTTACAATTTTCTCTGTTATTATTTTGTCAAATCACTTTCTAAGAGCTTTTTACCTTTAATCAATACTGCAAAAATCAGCAACTGACGGACAATATTTTTCAAAGTTTGCACGGAGGAAACGATAAAAATTCAAAAGAAGTTTCGGTAACATAGTACGATTGACGCAGTTTAAATGAAAAATGCGACTCTTCGTGTATGATCTCATCTATAGACGTGTAAATTTGAATTTTTATGAAAAATCTATACTTTAAATATTTTTGTACGTTATACGCGTTCTATGTCGTATGTATAAATATAAATCTCTCGGTGAATATTAATTTTTATAATTGTACGAGGTCAATCGAATTCGTATTCTTTTCGTTTGTCTATTACAGACCAACAAACGAAGAAAAAAAAAGAAAGATAACGTGTGTTATTTAAGATAAAAAATTCTCAAGTGGAAAATTGACGTGGATACGAATATTTTCACTGTTGTTAGTCGCTCAGTAAAATCCTATCGTTTCCGCAAAAAAAATGCAATTGCATAGAAAATTAATAGCAATTTCAATCACAACGAACAAAAACACGACGCTTACGTTCCCGATAATTAACAAATATTCCAGTTCATAATTTTGCACGCTTCGTCATCTATCGCCAATTGTATGCGACTGTTATCGTGGTATATCGTGTATATATATTCGATAAAAAATTATTTCTCACGGACTTGTTTCTTTCTTTCTTTCTTTCTTTCTTACGATTTATCGCGTATTCCCTTTATTCCCAGGGGCGCAGGTTCGTCATAATTCGCGGGATACTGCGTATAAACTTAAACTCGTCGCAGTTTAATTCGCAACGTCGTGCGCCCGCGTAAGAATTCACCCGTGGAACACGTTACCGCTGAAGTAATTTAAAGAATTTTCTTTTGTTCGGTCCTCCTCCTTCCACCTCCCTCCCTCCACCGCCGCGGCACGTTAAATATTTTCATTCTATTTTTCTCGGGCTGTAAGGTTCACGACGCGAATTCATTCCGGTGGTAACCGGGTCGTAGCGAAGACAGCGGACGCCGGGGGAGAAACGGCGGAGAAAAGGTGGAAAGTACCGTGGTGGAGAGAGAGAGAGAGAGAAGAAAAAAAAAAGAAATTTCGCTTTATGTCGTCCGTAACGATTTGAAAGGGTCCAAGTGGCGAGCCAGGGAAGGGAACGCGTGAAACCGTGAAATCAGCATGAAAAGAGCTGTCGCGAAAGTTCAACAAACGAATCACACGTCGTGTCTTTTAATTGCGAGCGCAACAAAAAGTGAAACGATTCGAGGAAGAATTCGCGTAGGAATCGTTGTGTATCTCTATTGGACTTATCGTTCTGGAGCTTGATGAGAGGTCTGTGAATGAGGTCTCGTTTGCCAGAAATGGGCATAGTTTGGCTTTCAGTGATTTTGATGTGTCTCGTATTATCGGATTAAAATTCTGCGAACTAAATTGCTCGAGGATATTTAGCGTTTTCATCTGTCACGTTGGCAATAGGAGAAGGCACGCTAATAAGATTATGAACACGTTTATCCGTAATTTATCATACTACCAATTGTCACAGAAATTTGCTCTATTAAGGCAAGATCTCCTTGGCTTCTCATTAAGATCCCGGAAATTCCATTTATTTCCCCTGCATCTAAATTTCCATGAAAATGCGTTCGTCCCGGGAAAACTCTGGTTATAAAACAGAATTAATTTAACTGCAAACTTCACCCCGAAATGATTTAACAACGGCTATAATGGATGACTGAAGAATTACCTAGTTATATGAGCCAACAAACAAACCGGTATAGAATTATAAATTGTAAATTGAAGCATTTGTCGAGAGAGTAATACTGTAATAATCGTATTATATAACAATCTATTTATTTTTAATTTACTATTTCTACGTAATTGATAAAAAATTAAGAGACTTCTTAAGAATTCTTTTACGAATTTTTATTTATTTCACGATCACAGTGTAATGATTTATTTTTAACTCACATTCCACGATATCAACTGATAGAGAATTGAGAGATTAAAAATTCTTCTAAAATTTTCATTTATTTTAGTCTGTACAGTTTGATAATAAAAATAGATAATCTTGTGAATGAAACCGCGAGACAAGGTATATATATATATATATATATATATATATATATACACAAACGAAGTGTAAACACTCAAATGGTTGCAATTAAGAGAAAAACGCGTCTTTCAAGTGATTAACCACGGCACGATCGGACGCTGCATCTTCAAGTCGTGTTTTCATTCCTCCAAGCAAAGTCGCAGAACACATTTGAAACCCTTAAAAGGCAGCCAAACGTAGAGCTTACCGTCTCTCTGAAATGAATATTCAGCACGCGTGTTCGTCGAATACTCGGTATAACATATCACACGTATGAAAACACGGCTTTATGCACGTTTAAAATATTACAGCAGCTGCGACAGAGGGCTGTAAGGTCCCGTTTGCAATGCAACCAAGCGTGCCGTTTTATATCACGCGTAATAATCTCCCAAACGACCGGAAGAACTCGAGAAATTAATCGCTTTTCGCATTGAAAAATCATTTTTACAAAAAAAGAAGAAGAAGAAGAACTATATAGCCCAAAGCTAAATATTAACCGGCAGAGTGTGTTATAATTTTTTTAATTTCGAGGAGAATCGTTTCGACGAAAATCCGGGATGTCTCGCGGGAGTTGCGCCGAGCGGAGAATAATAAAATCATTTCGCACAGTGTATTAAGAGATAGAAATGAAAAGCACGATGGAATGAATATGCATACGAGACGTGGATAACGACATCGTTATAAAATTTGTTAATAACACCGGTGCCCGATATTACATAAAACTCGAGCGAATTTAAACGCGCGATCATTCCGAAACGCGTGATACAGATTTCGCGAAAATTGTAGAATCATTTCGCGAAAATCGTCCACTTTGCACATGCGGATATGACAGTTTTGGCCTTTGATTTGTTTGTTGTTAGGAAAATAATCAAACTTAGGAACTCGTACGAATTAAGGAACAATGCCTGATGAAAATTTGAATTTTTCGATTCTAAATTGCGAATGTTTATGGAGAATTTGGTACTTTTATGAATTTTAATAATAAATTAAACAAATGGAAATTAAGTAGAAAATTTGTTTAACTTCATTGATTATTATATATTTGTATATTTTACGCACGCAGTTTGCAGCTTTAAAATTTCCTGCAAATGCATGAAAGTCCGCGGTCTGGCAGCGATATTTGAATTATATTTTCATTTATATTAGATTTCCAACATAACTAGAAAATTTATTCATATGCTAGTCACTTGTATTAATTTGTAGAAGTAATCAACGCGGCGTAATTAGAAGACTTACAAACACGCGTGGACCGTAGGAATGCGTAAAATTACAAAAAAAAAAAAAAAAAGAAAAAGAAAAAAGAATTTTGCTTTTATATCATGGTGCTTTGTAAGCCATCATAATTATCCTGTAGGTACCGCGCTTAATACAAGCTTTGGACGTGCTCGCTTACCGGTTACACTAAAAAGAGAGTTAATGAAAAATCGATTCTGTTGTCTCGCCCGATTCTAACTTGGATGCTTAAAAAAAAATTAGCTCGCCCAGTAAATTTCATTTCTCGTCGGTGTAACATGGAACTTTAATGCAAGTAAGGAAATACATTATCACGCTGGATTTTCATATCAACATCGGATTTAATGCAACATCTTTGAAAAATATTTGAAACTGCTTAAAAAGCATTACAATAGCGTACGATATTAAAAAAATTTCTGAGCGTAGATTAAAAAAGCCAATAAATTTATGAACTCCCTTCGTAATTAGCGTTGAAAGCTTCGTTAGAAATTTTTTCGTTAGAAATTAGAAACGTACACAGATTCGTATATACATATATATATATATATATATATATATATATATATCATTATTTTAAATATTTAGCATTATCACGGACAAATGTAATTATTTTTACTTTCGCGTGTAAACGATATATATTTTTTAATAATTCGAAAGATACTAAGATGATATCGTGTCCACGGGTTTTAAAGATATTTTTTCTCAGAGATTAAAATAATCAATATTTATTTTAATATTCAAGATATTGTTCGAACATTATATAAGATATTCGTAAGATTAAAATTTCTTTTTCTTTTCTATATATATAGTTTTTGATTATTTCTTGCTGAAACGTTAAATAGAGCGGCAAACTGAAAAGTCGACTCGTTTCGTCTCACCTGGTGCCACCGTGGCAACGCCATAACCTTCGTGATATGTGGCTATCACAGGTTATTCTCGGTAGTATATCTTAAATTATCCTTGTTTCTCAGCAATTTCAGAAGCGAATATACGTGCGAGTACGTTTGCCTTCGTATTTACAGCCACGTGTTTCCAATAACGTCAAATTTTCAGTATCGCGTTTCTAGCAACAATGCTTATGCGAGATCATTACGCTCGATCGCTAAATTTTGTACAATTTTCGCCACTCTGTCATTTCTCAATGATTCTTTACGTCGAAACTTTGTTACAATTTATACGTACATCAACACTTTATATTTATATCTCTCTTGTGCTTGCATTCGGCAGATTCATGTTCGGCTTGATATTTATTAGTTTAATATTTGCTTGAAAAATGCGTTTAAATCAATTCAAATATAGCATTGAATTATAAATGTTTTGCATACTTTCAGCGTTATTTATGGCGTGTATTTGTCCACGTAACTCCTATCCAACGAGACGTGGTTCTATTATAGCGTCATGATTTCAAGGGAATAAGAAGAACTGCCGGAAGTACAATACACTAGAAATCCATAATTCTAATTGTTTCTCACTATGCGCATATATACGTGCCAAAATTCATCTCTCACTATTTTCAGTATATAATTTCAAAGACTTTAGATAATTTGTTTTGGAATCGATCTTACGTTATGAATCAACGCAAACTGATCGATTTAAAATTAATTGCATTGATCTTCTCCTGTTTTGTTTTTCCAAATTTCCTGCAGCTTTATATTTCAATAAACATTACAAAAGTTAAAAAGAATTTCTGCCATCTATATAACATATATATATAGTTAAATGCGAATTAAATACGAGCATACTTGATCTGAATATTACGTTTTAACAGTAGTATAAATATCAAAGCATATCAATTGTTGTACGTTACATTTCAATTGCACGAATGTTTGTTGTCGGCAATTGTGCAAATTGCACAATTTGCAACGTACGCGACAAAAAATAAGAAGTGAACTATATATATATATATATATATATATATATATATATATATATGTAATATATATACGTAAATAAATTCCCCTCGCGCCGGGACGAGGTTAAAAAATGGATTTCATCTCTCGAGGATATAACTACAGCTTTTCAGAGTTCACCCAGAGCTCGATCCGGTTTATCTGATCGCGAGTCGCGTTAAACGAAACTCCGCCATTTTTTCCGTTCGCCGGCGCTTGAATCGTCGTCGGGATAATTTCTGGATTAAACGACGGAATTGCTCTAAGAGGATAGAGGACTGAGCCACGCGACATTATACACCGTTACAGCGTAGTTGCCCTCCCCCTCTCCCCCTGCTCCTCTCGTTTCATCTCGTCTCGAGATAGGATCCTTTACGAAAGTCAGCCATTGTTGTAACGAACGATCGTTAGACCGAGAAAGGAGTTAAGCTCGAATTAAGAGGACGACATTAGTAACTTCTGCGTTATTACTGTTTCGTGAGAGACAACGATCACTCGTACGATGAATAATTTATAAGATCGTTACACATCGCGCTATGGCGGACATTGTAGAACGGATGTTCTATGAACCTATTGAAATCCTTGAGCACAATTTACACGAAAGCTTCTGCCTCGTGGCAACTGTCGATTAATTACAGGCCAAAAGGTGAAAGGCACAAAGTTGCGGGACCGTTTCGAATGAAACTGAATGAGCGCGGTTCAGTGAATGACGGTGTAATTGTTGTTACGCTAGTATAAGTAAAATTGTTGCCCTGAATTCTGTGTGAATTTCGTGTGTTCTTGGAAGCGTGGCGTGGTATGAATATTCGGTTTTGCGCTTGACGGATGAGTTTAAGTTAATTTAATTGGGAGCAGATGAGATTGCAGCGTGATTTAGAAAATTTATTTGTCAATTTTCTTGGTACGTTTTTCTTTTTCTTTTTCTTTTTTTTTTTGGTAAAAGTTTAGCGACGGCAGGTGAGATTTTTGCTTTGCACGAATTTAAATTAACCACACAGAGAGATCGACCGTGTAATTGTCCGAGCCTTTAATCAATTCATTATAAATCACACTTAATTTTCTAAATAATGCCGGACCTGCCTGTAAGCTATAATTTACCAACATTGCGTAACGATCAGTCAGAAATTCATTAATATCCCACGGGGCATGAAATAAATTACGACCCGATGATAAATTATGCATCAATAATAAACGAAATACACGAGATACTGACGATCTGCCGCGTGTCAATAATCTATGGTTTATTCGTGAGTTCATAAGTACGTTTGTAAAATTGAATACACCCGATGAATCGCATTGAAATCATAAGCTACATTTCATTAATGCATTACGAGCATTACCCGAAATTCATTAGTCATTTACAATTGACTATTGAATAATTGCGCGAAACGTAATTTATTAAATGCTAAACTATGATTAGACAATGATTAATACCTAGAACTGTAATCAGGCGGTGGTATCAGTCGTAAAATTCCTGGCGACTCAATGGAGTTTAAACGCAGAAATAAATAATAACGTGTCAGAAAGGATGATTAATCGACAGTTTGTCAATGTTTGTTTCGGCGATGTATTGGCAATTTGGCGATTTTTGGCGGTAAAATAATAAATCGTGGTGTGGAAATTCATACAAACACGTAAGCACGTTACACAAATCAAATGGCAATTCATTGAAGATTTTCGATCAGTTAAATAACCGTAACGTGTTTGCTGGTAAATTACGATCCTCCGATAAACCACAAGCTAGAAGCAATTTAGACTTAGGTTTACTATTCATCTACTAATACGATGTACCATGTACAACACTTAAAAACACGCAGTTTACCCAGTAATTGTGGTGTGCTAATAAATAACGTTGCACGGAGCACTTAATGACCGTAGCAATTAATTGTTCATTAGCAAATTATTGACAAACTCTGCTACGATAATTTGCTAATAAATCGTCACTTACTGACAAAATAACAGTAATCAGTAAGTTGAAAATCGTTACAACAAGGAACATTTAAGAATACATATAATTAATAATTTAATACATATAATATAATTAATAATTACTGGAATTAATTCACATTCAAGTTACATTTGCAGCTGCTCGATGATAAATGATTTACTTTATGAATCGTTCATTCATCGACAGAGCGTATGGTAAAATCATTCGTGGCAAAAGGCAGAAGACATCTTTTTCTTTTCTTTCTTTTTAAATCGATATGACCGTGTATTCTTTTCTGCCCGATGAAATTCTACGGTTTCTTCTTTCGAGAACGTGAAGCTTTCAGTGGAAATGCTTCAACGGCGACTGCATAATTAAAAGTAGACAATCGAATATGGAGCAACGAAGAAATTCGAATTCAGAACAATGTGCTTATCGCGCGTTCCGAAAGAAGCGGGAACTCACGATTGAAATCTCTTTGCCTCGTTTGAACGATTCAAACGTCTTCGTTAGAATATTTTTCCAAACGTTATTCCGTACGAATGATTAAATTTATCTTTAATCATTAATATTTTCGTGAAATCGTGACAGTCGAACAAATCGTATGAGTGAAATTTAATTTAACTTAATGTTGCTCTTTTAGCATTTTGCTTTAATTTTTAAAATGACCGATTCCTAATTTTTCGTAAAACAACGTACGAATAGAAACTTGCGTTTTGTAAATTCTTTCCTTTCTTTTTTTTTCTTTTAAATGCTTTTCAATTTTTACTCACCATTATTATTCGCGTATATTTTTCATTTCAATTTCTTTCGTAATTATAGACAGTTCTAGTATTGAAGATTGCCATAGAATCAGAACCATAGCAATCTAGAACGATTAGATGTGGACGAAAGAAAGAAGAAACATTTTTCATCTTAGCAAGACAAAATATTTCGATAAGAATTCACGATTAAATTCGATATAAGCATGGAATAAATTAGGATACTTGCCCGACTTGTCGGAATAATAATAGCATCGAGAGTCACAAAAGATCTGGGAAGATTGTGTAATGATCGTCGTTGCTCTCCAAAGCCTTACGTTTTTTTTTTTCTCTAATTTTCTTTTTTTTTTCTTCTCCCGAACCTCTTTCTCCCTCTCGTGCTCTTGTGCTCTACAATCTCTTCCCTGTTCTTTCCCATTTTCATCTTCGAGAACGTATTTAACGCCCCATGAAATTAAAACTCTCGACACCTTTGAGGGGGCGAAGGGACAAGAACTCTCACTCCTCGTCTTCACGACTATGACTTTCAACGAAACCCTTTTGTTCGATCGTTCGTGTCGTTTTATTTCTCGAACGGTTCGCAAGCCGACGGGGATATCGATATTGAAAGTCCACGTAAACACCGGCAGCAATTGATATTCGAACAACGTAATTGTATAAATGGGCTGGTTAGTTTATCGTTTTCTTCTGTTTCATGTAATTTCAATTCACCTTCGAATCTTTTCTTTTTTTTGAAAGAAATTTTTAATATCACAGTTCGAATGGATAATATTCAACGAATCCGTTCGAACGATGTTTTAGAATGTTATTTATTGGAGACGGAGATGATTATTCAATGAAGATTTCTATTTCAAAGAATTTCACTTAGAATTCCTTTCACCAATCAATATAATGTAAATACGAATTTTCCTTCTTTCGTGATTATGAAATGTTTACCCCTTTCTTACAAAATTGTGAGTATCTCTGGACAGTGACAATATGTAAATTACCTCGTATTTTAATAATGTCGTGTTACCTTACATTTTAATAACGTCATGAATTTTACTGTTCGGTCTTTAATATGTAGAAATTTTGTTTGAACAAAAACAGTTTAATGCTGACATTTTTCTGCGTAGAAAAGTGACCCTTTGTTTAATAAATCACGAGGAAAAAGGAAACGAAGAAAGACTGTGTAAGAGCGACATGCTTTTGCTCATGAAAATTCCTCGTAACAAGGTTACAACATCTAATATATTTTACCTACTGATATAAATTCCAAAGAGCTGAAAGAATTCACATTATCTTACTACCATTATCCTTCTCTGGAGATTCGCCTTTTAACGCAGTACGCCAAATCGAATTTTCAGTGGACGAAAATTGTCGCTATGATACACACACACACACACACACACACACACACACACACACACACACATATTTCTAAAGCCAGAGATTTACATTGAAACGAACAGCATATATATTCTCTTCTATTAATTCCACGATTCGTCCATTAAACCCGTTGGTTTTTACACTTCCGATGTAAGCTAAGCTTAAAAAGCTATGTTTGTGGCGAAATCGCTTTATCGTCGAGTTAGAAATGAGTATTTATTATTGTAAATAGTAAAATGAGGCGAGAATTATTGCGAAAGCATCTCAAAAAATTGCGAAAACCAACGGAGCATCTTTCATTCGTTAATCGCGCAACAAAATGGTTTCGTGTAATTTTCGTTGTTAGCGACGCAACGTTGCGTTAATTCGATTAATTACAAAGTCGAGGGGTAAAAAGGAGGAGAGAAAAAAAGAATGGAAGAACACACTGTGAATTCGTTGTATTTATGGACGTCAAGTGTCACTAATTCTGTAGAAGCAACGATGCGGAGGAAATACTGAGGGAAAGAAAAATACCATCGAATGGTTCGAGAAGCACATCACGTACAAGAAAGATACATATGAATTTCGTGCGGGCATTTGGTGGGCATGTGGGTAGAACGGGGTTAATATTCCTCTAAAAACTCAATTTAAATTTTTGCCACATGCATCACGATACAATTTCGCGATCTTCTTCTGTTTTTTTTTTCTATGTTCTCATATGTTTTTTCGTTACATAATTTATGTCAGAGTTCGATTTATCGGTTGCAAGGGGACTCGTTTCGAATAAATTACAGGATGTTATGATTTTAAAATTGCAGTTTATTCTGTTTATTATTTCGGAGTTCCATATTATGCTTATCACTAATTGCATTTCTATTAAAAATTTACTAACATGTGATTCTCTTCTTCTTTATTTCGTTCATCACGATTATTAAAAGAATAGCAAACGATGACTGTTGGATGATTTTATCAAACTGATCAAAATGATCAATTCATAATGTTTCACAGAAATTACATAGATTTGTAACAGTTCATCTTTAAAGATTTGAATAATTTTTCGTAAGATATATTATATAATTAAAAACTCATGTTCTTTATTGTATTGTAAATTTTTTCCTACTCCTCGCACTTTAATTATTCTGATACAAATTTTACACTTTAAATATCCGTAGTTAAACTTAAAAAATTATAGTTTTGTTCTGTTTATTATTTAAAACTGATTGCGTCTTCATTAAAAATTTACAAATAAGTTATTGTAACTATATAATTAAAACTTCTGTCAGAAATCATGTATCGACAAACAATATTTTTACACACACATTTTTACATTATGAAACCTTACGTATAATTTACGTAAATTGCTGTGAAAGTCCGTTCAGAATTTTGTAACTTTTACTTCCCTTATCCCGTGAATTATCGTAGAAATACACGTCAACGTAACAGATTATGATCCTTCATCACTCGGCAAAGTCGTAGGCAAAGTTTTTCAGTCTAAACAATAGTTAAAACGAACAATTCTTGTTAAAGTTTTTTCGGCCCTCAGTGTCATTTGTCTCGTGTCGGTGAAGTCAAAAGATTACGGATAACTAAGTTCTCGTCATTTTACTAAGCGTGTTTGCTGAAGAGCGTAATGCGTTAAAGGGCTGCAACGTTTGAACGTCTACTTTGCCAAGATAAATTTCACGAGAAATTGCAATTGCTCCCAAAATAATTTCAGTTGAAACAAATTAATCCTCTGTTGTGAGATTTATGTAGCATACACTACGAAATTCTATATACAGAATAATAACTCTAATATTTGCGGGGTAAAAGGGAAATGAAAAAAAAAGGGAAGAGAGCGACTGCATTTTAATGGCGATTCGTTTGTCTTAATTTCACGTCTGTTTCATTTTTTTTCTGCGCATGGATTTATATAAACTCATTAGAGCAAGGGCACTCAATTTTATATATAGATGAAAATTTACACTCACTTTTTGCCATAAAAAAAAAGAACGGAATGAACTCCCCCTCCCCATCCAAATGAAACCATAAAATATCGTTCGTCTATATCTAGAGAAACGTATCGTTTTATCTTTGATTATTGTTTCGAAATCGAGTATAGCAAAATTAGCAAGAAAAGAATTACCAAAATTATGTAAAGAGGTATTGGAATGATTGGAGTTTTTAATTGATAATATTATTTAATAACGAATCGAATGTTGACAACAAAATGAATACTTTTTCTTGTTGGTAATAAAATCAATATTTTTTTAAATAATAAAGTAAAAATAAGTTTCAAGTGGATATATGTTTCAAACATAAATAAATCTACTTGATGGGAGTTTCACATTTGTTCAATGAAAGCTCTCTTGTAACTAGTAACTTATTAATTTTAGTTAGCGATCAATGAGCCGTTAAAAGTCTTTATTACGGTCATAATTCACAGCAAAGTTAAGAGAGGGAGTTTCAAATTTCTAAAGCATAGTTTATTGTCCGTTTAATGCGGACGAGGGTCCAGCAATTTTGAGTAGTAATTATTTTTAATTTCTTTAGAATCTTTATAATTCTATGTGTGCTGACTTTTATAATGTGTTACTTTTGTTAGTATTTACACTCGGTATTTAATCTTTATTACCCAATGTCACTATGTTATTCCCGTCATCATCAATCGTACAGAATAAAAATAAAGAGTAATGCTTGTTTGTGGCAATTCGGGCACGTAAATTATTTGAGGGCGAAATTTGAATCACTAATCAGCGTCCAATATCCACTGACTCATATAATAGCTATCAACTTCGATGTATCGCTTTACCACGTACAAGAAACCGATGAGGTTGCAGTTTCGGCGAAAGCGGACGCTAGACAGATTTATATGCATCACGAACTAATGATAGGGAAGATGTATCCAGACTAATTACGTAAGAAGCTGTATTGGAGAGAATATCGAGTTAAGGGGGCACAGTGAAGTTTAATATGTCACTTTCAGTACGAAAGCAATGATTAGAAAACAATAATTTCTGTATGTATAATACAAGTTATGACGTCATCTCACGACGAGTCCAATTTCAATTACTATCGGAAAATGAAAAAGGGACAACTCGAAACAGAAAAAAAAAAGGATAACTTGCGGAGAAACAACAAATGGTAGTTTATACTCTGTTTCACGTTATATTTATGTAGATCAAATGAAACGTATTTAAAGAGTGTCGAAATTTTCCAAATCGAGTCCCAAATGCTGTAACATTTATCGTAAAACTAGATTGAGAAAATCTAAAAACGAGTTCGTAAAACTAGAACTTCACCTTTATTCAACGTTATTTCATAGTCGTGTATCGTAGACAAAGAAATTGGAAAACGCTACGTTATTCGCTATTTTATATACGTATATATATATATATATATATATATATTAAGAGATAACTTGAAAGGTAGAATTCCTGCCAGCTCTAACTCCATCAAAATCTCTCAGCTCTTCCATCCTCGCGTAGGATGCAGAATTACCATCTAAAAGCAAGGAAACTTACATCATCTTATCAAACTAAACAAGGGGGAGGAAGGGGACGTTCACGTTTTCAATTTTGCATTCGCGAATCGAGTTTCGCGAACACAATCTTCCCAACGAAGGTCTCTTAGCAACGAAGCAAACCGAGGCTTGTCCATAAGGAATAACGGCGATTACTATCGATAAAACAACGAGACAATCACCGCCATATAAAATCCGATGCCACTCTACTATTCAGATTCTACTATACAGAACGAAAACTTGCTATTATTTGGCAAATACCGCGTACTGTAGTTTCCAATTAACTCGATCACCTCGCCTACTTAACGTTTAACAGCTCACGATGCGCGGTAACTCGGACCAATGGCGAAACGGAATCAAGGATGGCTGAGACTCGAGCATATATCGCGGACAATGCTGCAATCTCGCTGGACTTTGTCGATTTGGTCTTGTTTCCGCCATTTGCCGAACCGCTCAATTTTCACGCCTTCGCCGTCGAGATATCGATCGATCCTTTCCTAACGATCTCCCCTAACATCCAGCCCGTCTTCTCCTTCCTTTTCTTTTTCTATATTTTTTCCCTTCTTTTTTCTCTTTCGTTCCAACATCGTTTCTGGCCGAATTGCCAGGTTCAAAACTTGAATTTCAGTCATCGTTATTAGCGTGAAGTTTCACGAACGTCTCCCGCCTCTGTGGATCATACAAGCAAAAAAGGATCGTTTCTTCTCTGGTCCTTGATTTTTTTTTTTTTAATGAGTCTCTCGTAATAGCACCGCGATGAAATGAAATTTTCTTCTAGTTTCTCCGGTCGGCGTTATTCGTATTCGTTCGCAGTACCGCGAATGAAACATCACGAACAAAGAAGATTCACCGTCGTTATGTTCTTTCGTCGTTTTCTATTTCTGACGAGATCAAACGAGAGTTTATATCGTCGAGAAGGATAGTGGTGATTCTTGGGTCTTAGACTTGTTTCGAATGCTCTTTTATGAGATTCTGAAGTGTGAGAGATTTGGAAGTTTAATTCTATCGGTTTTTCTCTTGCAATGTTATGTCCTTTCTTAAAAGTAACATGTGTAATGCTGTAGTCTCTGTCCTGCTTCTCAACTTATTAAATTTTATTAAATTACCATTTTTATCGATTACAGTTTTTATTAAATATATAGACTCCATCAAAATCGGATCAATCAGCATCACCATTTAATTTTACATTTCATAATTGATACTTTCAAGTATCTATGAAGAGTTGTAACATAAAAGTTTTGCATCATATGTGTTTACCGAACAAAGTTTATTAATTCTAGTTTTATTCCAGTTTTTAATATGGCATTGTGATTAACAATACTTGATGTCTAACATCAAACTCTTTGCACGTGTTTCCTGAATATCATATCAAGATAAACAATTGTTACCTGAATTCTAATTTCTTTCTCTCGTAAGCCAAGCAAAATTTTGTAATCAATTAGTTCCAACGATATTTGAATTTTCGCGCAATTATTTATTCCATTCAACAGAAAATTTCGTTAATGGAATTTAAAATGCACTAGTTTCACGTTTAATTTTTCTGTTGTTATTTTTTCTTTATTTCGCGAATTTTATGCATTCAGTGGCAATTGTTTGGAAACTGTTTGGAAATTGTTTGGTTTCAGTGGAAAATTGTTTGAACAATCGAATCAAAGACTTTTGTACAAGATACTTCCAGAATTTCGACTTATTTTGTCACAACGAATGCACCGACCGAATGAATTTTATCGTAATTCTATTCGCATTGCATTTCTAATTTTCACGAAACCTGCGTGACATACGAAACAAAAAAAAAAAAAAAAGAAAAAAACACTGTCGTCATTTCGAATAAGCGTCCAGTAAAATATTTTTCCGCGAGATATTCGATACGCGACATTTTGTGATGGACATTTTATCCGCAAACCGAGGTCCACGGAGAATTTTTGCCCCATTTTTTTTTTTCAACGTGATATTAAATTGATTCATGCCCGTGAATGACAACGGAAGATAGTTTAATCAATCGTACGGAAAGCATCAAGTTTGTAGGAATACGAGAAAAGCAGTGCTCAAACATTTTGCTCTCGCAATTTTGTTTTAATTATTTGCAAACGTTGCGATCGCATCCGAACCCGATGTTCTCTATACTCGCGACATTAAAAAAATTGAAAAAAGGAAAAAGTATATTGATTCAGCTTGCTGACCAAAGAGAACGTAGCTTTTGCAGAAAATGTTATGCCGGGAGCAAGCGGGAGGTTCGAGAATATTTCATTCGATGTTTCGCCGATATATAGTTATGAATTCTTTTTGCTTTAAATTACGCGACCGCCGTGGCACAGAAACAGAAATATTTTGTTCGTGTAGCTGTGTGGAATTTAGTAAATCAGCATTTTTTTCATCTTCTTTTTTTTTTTTTCTCGGGCGTATATTCGTCGGTCGTATTGTTATTTTGTCACAGACAAATATGTTGGATATCAAACGAGGATTTGTCCGTTCTAGTCTCCAGTCAACCTGTTGAGAGGTTTGATGGACGTGAAATTTGAAAAAAAGAAATAAAAAAGGAAAAAGAGAATTGAAAAGAACAATTTCCCAGTTGGACTGTCAAAATGTAGCGACCGGCTCGGAACAGTGTCTGTCCGTTTCTTGCTTTCATTTCTATTATTTTGAAAATGTCATAATCACGATTGAATTCGTAATTACACACGCTTGAAGTTAGTTAGCCAAGCCGGATCGTTGAAACGGCAGAGGGGAAGAAATAAGATAAGTAAAATATCCTTAATCTTTCCAAAGGGAAAGCAATTTTGCACGTTCAACGTGTTAAGAGTTCTACCGATGATCTTTTGTTTCTAAGGTCTTTGAGTCAATTATTTTTTTTCTCTTTTCATATCTAATCGAATAATTTGAAATGTCGTCTGTACGCTGGTTCCTCTCGTTCTCCCATCTTTCGTGTTTCACCTTTAAATGTCTGGATCTTTTCATTTAAAAAAAAAGTTTTAATTTCTCTTACTTAATTCCTGCCGGTGGGAATCGCTTGGAGAGAGCTACGACGAGCGATAATTCGCGTCACATTCAAATCGACTGAACTTTCAACGGGAATTAAGCTGGACGCTGAAGTCACCGGCGACATCGGTTACTTTTCGGACGACATGACAGAAGTTTCGGTACAATGGAATTTGATTTATGTTGCGGCAGCCGGCTACTGCCGGCGCAGTTTCACTCGGTCTGGCACCGAACTACGAGTGTATTTATGCTCTCTCGTGTCTCGCGTTGTCGAAAGTCTTTTTCGAGGCGTCACGAGCACGTGAACACGGTTACAATCATAACTTTTCTTTCTTCGTTCAACCGCTTCGTTCGTCTCTTTCTATTTTTCCCCCCTCCCTTTACGTTTTATTCAGTTTTGCCCATTTTTCTTGTCTTTTTACCTCATCTCGCTGATTTTCTCTTTCCAATTTTGATCTCTTCCCTTTCACCTATATCTATATTTTCGACCTTCTCGCGGCTATCTCCTCTTTCCCACTTTGGACGATCTTCCTTTTTTTCTTTGCTCTCGCACTTGTGTCGAGCAGCGGTGCAAAGAGACCGGCGGATAAAGGAGAAAAACTCGTAAACCGTGATAGCCGAGGGGGAACGATCTCGAGGACGGAGAAGAAATGAAGCTGAAAATGCGCGTACGGTGAGAGGAGATGCTCGTTGTTCCCTGGAAAAATTCCGCTCTTGTGCTTCCGGTTATGAATTATCCGCGCGTCGAGATTTGCGACGGCCACTCTTTTCATGCAGTCGATGATGATGTCGAATATTAAACAATTCAACAATTAAATGGAACGTTTCGCGAGTTGAAAGTTCCGCAACATTAAAAAATAGTAGTATTCGATAATACAGGTTTTCACCGACAGAAATTGAAAACGGGATGTCGCGTTCGTTCAACGGCTCAGGATGCCACGCGAAATGAAAACGATCGATTTAATTTTACATTTCGATAGAGTCACATTGTACCACATTGTATTTGTGGGAATTATTCGGAATTTCTTTTTTGTTGTGAACTAAAAATGAGGCAATTGTCACCTGGTTTGTGCCGTCGATACGATTGTCATAGCCTAACCTAAACCCAGACTTGGGACTGTTTGCCTAATCGCCCTAGTCTCAAGGCGTAAAATACGAATATACGGTTTTTCGTATATGCATGCGTGTGTGTTTGAAGTGCATATGAAGGTTCTGAGGATAAGATTTTCTTCAGAAAGTATCGAGTCGTGCAGTTTGCCTTAATTCCTAAATTAATCAATTTTATATTTATTACGAAGCACGTGGATTCAATTTTGTTTAATTCTCTCCCAATTTTATATATCCTATTTTATTGAACCTTTTGCAACACCAATGTGTGTATCAATGAAGTCGTACGTTCCTTATTTATTACACCATTCTCGAGTATCTGAATATAGCAGGAAATTATTCGAACGTTCGTTTATTCGTCGCAATGGAAGCAACGGTGGCAAGAATGGAATAAGATTTAACGAGAAAATGAATATCAAACACGAGATCCGGCACGTTCCACGCAAAGAAATCGTACGAAATCTCTCGGACGTTTCATCGAGAAATATCCTTGGTTATTTTCTCCATGGCGTGGCCGCGTTTTATCGTCGTTGATTCGTTCAGCGTGTTGCAATTTTTGTATCTGTCACGTTGTATCCGGCCCGCGTTTAAAATCTACTATTCTCGACGGGATATTTCTTTCAGTGAGAACGGACGGATCAAGCTATCTGGATTGTCCTCCAGGCGGATCTTCGGCGTGAAAACGAATGAGTTACAACGGGGGAAAAAAAACTCAACGTTAACTCGAACTGGATAAAACGCGTTATCTCTCTCCCTCAATGGCGTTCGAATGAATATGAATGGAATAGAGATCCAAAAAGTCGATTTCGCGGAGCCGGGAATAATAGAACCGTGGATGAACACTTTGAAAAAAATTTGATAAAGTGCGCAATATTTTGCGATTCGTTTCGATGATGAAAGGATTAACCGCTTTTTTTTCTTCTTTTTTTTTTTTTTTGAGCTTGGAATTTAATTGACCGTGTGAGCTGTGAGCATTTATCCAAAACGTCTCTCCTTGCGCTGTACTGTCGCAAGGTTAGTAATCCAGTTGAAATAACGATTTTATTATATCAATTATTTTGTTGATTATTTAATTTTATTGCACTAATAATGTCTAGAAGTGGACAGGCAATACAAGAATCAGTTCAATCTGAAAATATATATATACACTTACGAGTATTAGTAAAAACTGAACATGGAAGAATATTCAAGAATAGTCTTAAACATGGAATTGATATCAAAGATCTTACTAAATATTTTATCAGTCTTGCTGATAGTTTATCAATTGTCAACACTGTTAAATAATTTCATCATTACACGACTGCGAATAGTACTAAACGAAACTGATCTTTTATATCTCGTTAAAAATTTAATACCTTGCAATTATTGAACAATGTCTTTCGTATTTAATCGTATATTGATGAATTTTGAAACGATTTTACATCATCGAGATCACTCACTACAGAGAGTATTATTTACATCATAGTTATCGCCAAAAGCTTAAAATAAATTGAAATTTCCATGATCGCGCAGGAATAACTCCGTTATTTAAGAAATAGGGTCGAGACGATGAAACGGGATTTGCCGAAAACGAGCCCGTTTGAAAATCGTGTCAACGTCGAATATTTTCGCGCACGGGGAGTCAATGCCGATTATATATATATATAAAAAAAAAAAATTACAAATGAACGGAAGCTCGCGAGCGAATTTATTCAGGCACGATCGATCGAATTTATTCCCGTGTATTCGCGCGAAATATTCAACAAAATGCGTAAAATTTATAACGGCCCGTCATTTGTTGCCACGGTGCGCATTATAACTTTATTCTGCCTTGCCTTGCATTTTACACGGTGGTATTTTCGCCAAATATTTTTGGCGATGCGAACGTGACGCCCACACACACACACACGTGGACGTGTACGAAATGCGCACAAATTCCAAATACGTTAAGCAGCAAGGTTCCGCGTAATCGGGCATAACAACTCGTCCCTTTAAAAATCGGGTTGATAGACTATCCGATGCGATTCTGTATCATTCCAGTTTTCATCGCGTTCGCATTCGATCGTCGGCTTGATTATTCGCGGCCCAATTATCCAGATTTTTCCAACGCTATTTCTGCATCCATCCGAGCACCGTTCATGGGGGAGGGGAGGAGTAGTTTATAAGTGGCAATACATGATACTACCGTTTTATGCGTATCGATCATGCCACTCGCTTTAAATTAAATTACAATCTCAACTGCAATCCTTTCCATCGCCTTTTGTTCATCTTGCATTTCCGATTTCTCTGTCAATCTATTGAAAGCTGAAACGGAGCGTGATCGCGCCTGTGTTTCAGGTTGTAAACGGGTCAAAGTTGTAACGTGTCAAAAGAGCAACGAAACTAGGAAAAATCGATCTTACGAGAGATTGGTTTGGAAAAGTTGAAACATCGAATTTTCCTCTGTGCCGCCGTGTGTTTTTTCGGTGATTTTTCGATATTCAGACATCTGCGTTTTTTTTTCTTCACAGTCGTACGCGTGTATCCCCTCGAATTAAATTAGTACACAGTTGTAATTGCCAATGATATCCGCTCGTAATTATATATTATTGAAGATGTTCGAACAACGATGAACAAACGACCCGCAGTTGGCGATTAATTCGCGCTAAACAATTCTCTCAAGTTCTTCAATTACTTACGAGATTTGATTAATTGAGCGTTGCACACAGGGAATTAAGTAACAAGTCGAACGACGAGTCGGAGTTTTTTTTTTTACGAAATGCAATCGTTAAATTGGTTCTAGCCGGGCGATTTTAAACGATGCTTCCGCCCGGCTGGTCAATGAAGCATCTCGGAATGTCGAGAATACAGCAATTCAGCTTTAATTTGTTGGTGCTCCGCTCGAATCGTGTTTTCCTTTAACTCGAAGCATCCCCGTTCACCGTGGATGCTTCGTTGTCACGCCGATATTCGCCAGGTATTTCACTTAATGGAACCTCTTAACGTGCCTCGTGCAAATCAACCCCGTAAGAACCGATGTCTGCACCGAACGTTCGACTTCTAGTCCAGACGTAAGCTCTATAAACTCTGAGATGGGAATTTATTATAAACGATAATTCCATTCTCGCACTCTTTTGTTCATTCCGTTTTTTTCTCTTCAACGATGATCAATCAGATTGATCAAATGATTGTTTCGAGATAGCCTTTTTTTATAAAATTTAAAGCTTGTAAAGCTTTATAAAATTCACGGAATGTAAATGATAAAGTTCGTGAAACTTATGGAATTACGTAATTTCCAAATTTAATTTCACGTATTTTCAATAAATCTCTAAAGATATTCGAAATTCAAATGTTCGTATACTAACAATAAGAAAGAAATCTTCATTCTTGTAAACAAGATAAAGTCACTCATCTCTATCGCTCAATCCTTGAAATTGTTTTATTAACAGATCTGAATATATTTTTTAACGATTCGCAGCGAAGCCAAGTTTTCTCAGTTTTCTGATACACCAGACGCGGTATACCAGGGTTATACTTTATCCATCTGAACGACAAACTCCTCGCTTTCGTTATAATGTTTAAGATGTCGACACATCTGTACGTGTAACGAAAAAAGAAAAAAAATTCCATTACGCGCGGTATAATATTCTGCAAGTTTGATGGTGTTCCCTAATGATCACGTGTCACGATGCCGCTATATATTCAACCGGGCTCTTTACGTAATCGAGAGGCAAGCTGAGTAAACTTTAGGGCGGATCGCATGATTAACGGGCCGTTTCAAAGGCCACGGGTACTTACAGCTTAGACGTCGAATCATAAGTCATAATTTGCGCCACATCGGGGCCTGTAATTAGCGAAGAGTTCGTTTAGCTGATTAACACGGGGATCGTGAAACTTCATAATCCTATAGATCGATTCGGTATACAATTATCCGCCGTAGGTTTGACAGACACGTCAAAGTTCATATTATATTATAATTTACGTCAACGAACGATTATTCTTATGCATTTCGATTTATAAATGCAGTCGAAGAAAATGGAACAAGACGAGAAACAATGCACGACAAACAAAGGGAATGAAGAAGCGTGAACAATCAAAATAATTTCCACGCAACGCGATAACGTAAGTGAATCGTTCGCGAATGAAAAATTGTTCGTTGCGATTCAATTTTTTCAGACATCGAACGATCACCGGTGATTGAAAAAAATTCGACTTGTATAAAATTATGTCGGAGGTCAATCGACATAATTGGAACAAAGCATTTTGCTGGTCGAATTCGTTCGCGGGCGAATTCAATTGAAATTCATTTAACAAAGCACAAATCGAAAGTTCCTGACAAATGTAATTCGGATAATTGGCGTTCTACCGTGCAATTTACAAGCCGGGATCATCTCTATTTAAAGTTCGCGCGTACTACTTGAAAAATTGACGTTGTTCGAGGAATAGCGTGACAACGGCGTCGCCTAATCGGATGAAATCCCGGTCTCCAGGCGGACTCGAGGGCAGATAAACGCGGCAATTATTCGGCCGGCAAATCTAATAACGGGCCGGATAAAGGGGTAATCCACTCGATATTCACCGAATGTCGTTATTTTAATTCTGCTCGGCGATCGATTAATTCACCGGCAAACACCGCGCCACCGCCTTTTGTAATTTCACCGTTCCCCCTTTTCGCCGTCACGTTTTTCAAACTTTCGTCACCGGCGTGGCGTTTTCCTTTCTTCTTCGCGCGTCAATCCCTTTCGTTTACCGTTCGACTCCCGTGAGGATCGCCCCGGGTACACACTATAGCGAGACCATTTAATGGAAATCGAATTACTGGAATTAAACTAGAAACAACTCTTTCCGCTCCCTTTAGGGAGCGTTCCGCGCGCACACAGTCAAGAATAATATATATCTTCTCGATCTGCCGATAAAAAAAAGCGTCGATCGACGGAGCGAAATCTTCGTTTTTCTTCTTCTTCATTTTTCTTCCTTTGTCCTTCTGCTTTACTCTCTTCCCTCTTTCTTTTTTCCTCGAGAGAAAGCTTTTCGTCTTCGCAGCTTTATCGCTCTCTCTCTCTCTCTCTTTTTCTCTGTGTTCGACGCGAATAGTTTCAGCTTCCTTTTCGCGTCATCTCCTCGAATGCACTCTCCACTACGTGTCCCCTTTCTTTTGTCGACTTCGACATTATGGACCGGCATTAACGAACCGATCTTGACTTTGGCAGCAATTAGCGTTCGATCAGACGATTCCGAATTCAACGACCGTATTCGTTCCGGTCAATTTTCACCTGCGCGTTGATTTTTGATTTTTCATTTCAAAATTTTCAATGTTTCGTTCCTCTTATCAAGGAAAACAGAATTATTAATGTCTCTCGCCCTTGTAATATTGATAAAACGTTGTTCAATTTTTGGCGATAAATGTAGTAATTTATTTGACAGTGGTCGTAGGTAGCCGGTAATTAACAATTAGCAAATTATATGATATTAATATTTTTCAACGCGAAATCATATTTCGTCTTTTCCTCCCTACCTTCATTTGGAATCCAGGACTTCTTTTTTCACCACGTGCACGTTCTTATGAATAAAATATTTCATTTTCACTGTGTCGGTAGAGTACTCTCAATTCGCCATTAATATGAAATTCGCCAGGGATATAAATCTAGCGACTTTCATCTCGCTGATTCAACGTTCGCTCGAACGTTGCCGGAGAAATCTCTAATATGTCCTAATAAAAGTATCGTGAATAAACTACAAGAATGATATTGAATGGATATTCCTTCAGTGGGTTGGATGTACGTGGAACTTAATCCACGTATATTCGATTAATGGCACGAAGATTTTTACGTCCCGTTGTTTTAATTCTTTTGCGAAAGAAATGTGGCGAACGAATAAATTACTTAACACGTTGAAATTTAGCGTAGAAGGAAAGAGAATTGTCACGGTAAATAATTTCCGAAATTGTACTATTCGAATTTGTAAAAAATAAGAAGAAAAGGATAATTTAGCCGATATAGTTTAAAGTATTTCAATATAACGGGTTGTTCGAGCGATGATTAAAATTCTTCGACGTACGTTTCAATGAAAACTGGTAACCGCGTTTGCCGTGCATTTCCACTGATATTTGTAGTGCACGCGGCTCGCGAGTGAAATTGCATCAAAAGCCATCAGAATTTCAGTGGCTCGAGTTGGTCTTCTTGACGGGAAACGTCTACAATTTAACTTCTTCAAAATTACGTGGGATCACGATGCAAACATCTTCGTCTGAATTACGTGCAAAAGTGAAAAAAATGTGAGAAAAAGAAATGAGACTAAAATGTGTCGACGACGACAACGACGAAATTTAGAATATTAACTGGTTTATTTTAAAACAGAATTAGAAACATATTCCTTAAACAGTATTGTTGCAGCAGTATTACAGTAAAGTAGCGTTCGAAGGTAGTTTATAAAGTACGAGTATTAAATTTACCGCGAGTCAAAATTTGACAATATTTCCTCAAAGTTAATCGTCGAGATTACTAAAGTCATTTTCTTTCAAATTCAAGTCAATAATTAATTATTGAAATTTCAAATAATCAATTAGATCGTGAACAATGATACGATAATATAGCTATTGAAATAAATTACGTGAAAAGAGTGATTTCTCTCAGTCATTGTTGAAAATTATACAGTTTAGACAAAGTCTATTACGAACTTTTTTTTTTCTTTTCATTCCTCGCCAAATACAATTCTCAGACACTAGCGGAAAGTATCTATCAATGTTATTCGAGTAAAAATTTTTAGAAAATAAGAAAAGAAAAACGGATTTTAGGAAACGATTTTTTCGAATTTTTAACAAAAATTGGACGAAACAGCGAGTCAAAGAAGAGTAAAGAGAAAAAAAAGAAAAGGAAAAAAAACTTCAAACGCTAACTTTTAAAGTGCCGAGTCGCAATCAACAATTCCCAAAATCGTGTTGCACGTTATTTCGCAAATTCGATAAACAGCAAGTGACAACAGTGGCTATTTTCATTTTATCGGCAATTTCCTATTGCATCCGATGCAACAGCCTTGTTCGCAAATCATGGTGTCGCGTTCGAGCTGTCGTTATTACTTCTTATCAAGCGGACGTGTTAATGTAAACGCGGGCAACCGTGAAAACTGATGGCCGGCCGGCGCTCCGCGCCGAGCGTAAATTCGGAATGACGTTAATTTTACCGTCTGACGCCGAAACGCGGTTATTTCGTGACGTTATAATACGCAGTAACGAGAGTTTCTGAATCAATTACGTTACGCACGGACATCTCTTCCTGCTCTCGTTTCCAGGCTGATTAACAAAGCCCAAAGAGATTTCTCGAATTTCCAAATGTTCGATACGGGATTGCACGTACGGGAAATATATCGGATATAGTTTCCATTATATTATTGCCACGTGGAAATTTGATGTCTGGTCTCTATATTGTCATCCCGAGAGATGATCTCGTTGCTCGAAATGAAGATTTGTTTCTCGTTCTCTTCAATTGTTAAACAGAATACTTTGGATACTTTGGCTTAGACATTTGTAAACACCTCGGGATGATTCGCCCTTTAAATAATACAATGAGTATTTAATCTCCCCTCACAGGTGCATATTTTTATAAACTGCCTGTCACTGAAGTGGTTTACAATTTTACAATTTTAACAATTCCCTGCTGTTGCTTCAGATTCATTTGATCTATATTGCGGGAACAAATATGAACGAGATCACACCAACCAGTATGCCACGTGTTTCAACAACTAAAGAAACAAATAATCCTCCAGAAATCGTCCAAAAACAATAGCTCATTTTTTTATAGCAAAGTAACGCGCGATAGAAATTTTTCAATCTCATTCTTCCTTGTAAAAAAGCAAAAGAAATCATTGTCGTTGAGATGTAGACGGACTATGAGAAAACTTACAGGCGATTGCTCTCAGGTATTTTTGGAACGCGAGCTTCTTAGCCGGGACACGTGATTCAAATATCGCGCGCTTTGTTTATTTCTTAACCCTTTGCGGTCGTATTAAGTTTATACATAGGTGTCGGAATTAATTTTCGTTAATATCAATTAATATGCAAGATTATGAAGGAAAAACAAAATTTATTAATTCTTTTTAAACTTTAGATATGTGCGACACAATAATATGTCTTAATTTTATGTAAAAATTATATTTTATAGTTTTCCAGCGTGTGGTATCTTTCAAAACAGTCTCCAATATGAAGCCCTGGTTTTCAAGAACATGTGTCGCAAAAATAATTAGTTTGGCATCTTTAATTATTCCGTCCTTAATTTTTCTGTTTGAACATACAGAACAATCTTTACTCTTTACATCTTCACAGTGCCGCGATATATGTAGTTTGCCATTAAGCCTTTCTTCTTTATCTAAGGACGATGGTCTTCCTGATTTTGAAGATGTTCCATCACTAAAATCACCTACAAGTTGTTCCACCAATTATCCGGACAAACGTAAAATCTGGCATAGGCGTCTTGTTTTCTCTTCTAGCTGGCACCTATTGATCGCGCATATCTCTAATCCCCAGAAAAAAATTTTTCTCCACTACTTACATGACTTTCTCATAAAACAATGCGAACTTGCACATTGCTAGAGTCACTGGTATAAATATTTTCAAAACAATCGTTATCACGTTTCTATATCAAAGTTAGTGTTCAAAGAGTCGAAATAAAATAATTTGTCATCGCTGCTTTCAATTTCACGGTACGCTTCTATCGGTAACTTTCTTCTAGCCATTTTAGAGTATTGTTTTTAAAATATTTTAAGACGCGAAAATGCCTAATTACACTTAAACACAATTTGTAAAATATTATTTCAAATTCTTCGTATCTCCGAAGCTTGTCGACTTGATATAACATAAGATCAATATGATTCTTTGTTGTGGTGGCTGAGAGCAGACATACGATCGCAAAGGATTAATTGTCCGACGTACTCGTGGCGAGTGCTGACAAGTAACGATCTGTACGATCGTGCCAGATTTGCGACGAACGTTATCGGCACGTTATAAACACGCGGCAGTTTTTCGCCGGACGGTTTTTCGAATAATTATTTCGCGGTATGTGAAACGCGCTCCTCTACGAAATCGTCCCGGTAATAACCGGGAACGGAATTATCCACGTGATACGAGTCACCCTTCGTCCCTCGGTGCGCCGTCGAAATTAATTACGATTGAAACTGGGTCGTGTGTCGCGCCTCGCTTTCGTCATATTTTGATTGAAGATTTCCCGATCGCGCGTGCCACGCGGCCTGACTGACGTTGACAAATTAAATAAATCGTTCGTCGCTCATTCATGCGCAAAGTGTCACTCGCACGCGTCTTTGTTTCACGAGACTCCTCTCTGTCTCTCTCTCTCTTTTTCTCTCTTTCTTTTCCCTTGTGTAAATTGGCACACACACACACACACACACGCGCGCGAGCGTATGTGTCGTTTTGTCGAATTATTTTTATTGCCCTGAAATACGTAATCACGCGTCCCTTTTTCTCATTTTTCCAGCCAGAATCCGCTGTGAATCCGCTTATTGGGTGATCGAGAGCGAAGTATCGCGATATCATCGGGGGGGAGGAGGGGGGGGAGGGGACGTTTGATGCGCGAGTGATCGATTCGATTGAGAGTGATTAATTGCGGTTTCGAAAGATTTATGGAACGACGAGGAAAAAACGAGGGAAACTATAATTCGTGTATTTGGATTGTTTATACAAATTATTTATATTTGTACATAATCTTGTTGCTTGTCGTTTGATTTATTTAGTTAGGACTTTATCGATTGAAGGTTTGTAGATATTTTTTCTTTTTTTTTGGTAAAGTTGCAGCGTTCATCGTTTTTCAATAATCCGCTTTGATGATTCGATTACTTTGGCAGTTTGGACTTTTCCAGAAATCATCTATTATCCAATTATTCTAAAACACAGGCCGTTAAAACACATTACGTTAATCATTTGTTTCGACAATTATATCCCATCAAATGTATCGGGCTAATTACCGAGTTTCCTCAAACGATGTTTCATTTTTAATGTTCGGTGCAAATTATCAATACCCGTAAAACATGTCCAATCGATATCCTTCTACATAAAACACGCGAATTTCGATAAATTACAACAATTCTCTTTAAATAATACGTTTGTAATACGTTTGTAATAAATCATTGTTAACATTATGAAACATTTATAACAAAATTCTTTTAAATTCTCGGAAATATTACCATAGTATGTGCTTTGTGCAATCAATAATATCAAATGCTGAATCGAAAATTTTATATCGAAATTTTAAAGACTACAATGCATTTCAATGTATTCAACCATTTATTTGCAATTTCATTTAATTTACGTTTAACCTTACTTTATTGAAAAGAAAATTTTTTATTTCAAAAAGTAACGTTCAAATTCAATTTATGATTGCATATAGAAATTTCGAATAAGTTCCTTTTTTTTTGCAAAAAGGATCCCATCGATGCTTACGAGAAGATTCCATCGACTGATGATCGCGAAATTTAATTTGTCATTCGTTATTTATTTAAATTATAAAATTTTTCCATTCCCGAAGCGAAGCTTCACATCGACTAAGGAATTAAGAAAACGATCGAAGTTTAACAGATAATCGATAATCGCATCTTGATGAGAAAACGTACGCGTCGAAATCAGGCTTTAAAATCGATCAACTTTCTTTCGAGGGTTTATCGAGAATCAGAATGATCGAAGCGATCATACTTCGTCCCACCTGTGCATACGCACGCCGATAGCAGCATTATGCCAGGAGAATGGTCGTTGCTCGTGCCGCTTCATAAATCGCTCGATTTATCGTTGCTGACTCACCGGGATTCGCGGTGCATTGCTGCCCCTTGGGGCCATTCCGTTGGACCCCGGTGACCTACGTGGATGCTTCGACAATTTTCTTGGACCTCTGACGAGCTTTCGCTCTCTTCCTTTCTTTTTTCCCTCTCTTTTCTTTTTTTTCCCTTCTTTTCTTTTTTCGTTTGTTACGACGATGATTATTCTCGATCGCTATTCTCTCTTGCGAGCGACGAACCGTATATCTCGGGAAAAGAGCACGATACGGACAATTATTGTGTTGAACTTGCGCGAGGGAATTTCACGTTTGTTTCTTATTTCTCAATTCTAAAGTTGAACGGTTCAACAATTTATAGAGTACGGATGCAACGCCCTTTAGATACGTAAACGTGTGTGAAATCAAAGACTGGCAAAAGTTCAAGGGAGAAAATTAAAAAAAAAAAAACGACAGATCTGATCAGACAGAGTTAGGAAAAGTAAATGGAGGTATGAGAAAGGAATTGTTAACTTTTCCTTGTAATTTATGCAGCTGTTGGAAAATGACATTTCTGTTCAAATATCAATAAAAAAAAAATTTTTTAAAGAACGACGACTATCAGTGAATTTCTTTCCCAGACCTCCGACAGTTAAAGATATTTCTAACTAAATATAAATGCAAAGATTCTACTGTACATTAACATTATTTAACAAACAGAATCGAAATATCGATACTAAGAGAAAACTGAATTTTATACTCACGTTGAAGTCGGCCGAGCATTTTACCAAATCAGCTGGATGTCCAGAATAGAGCTTCAGGGATTGCAGTAGACCCTTTAAATAAACAATCAGGAAATAGTAGACGATTGCACGGTACACATGATTCGTCATGTTTCTTCTCGAGTCTCGTGCGCTCCGTTTTTTCGCTGTTTCACGAGGAAACACAATGGTCACAGGTTCTCAAAAATGGCACATATTCAAACCGAACACCAAAAACCGAACGGGCTGTCGAGTTGTTTAACAACTATATATACACTTCAATAAATCTATGGAGTATTTATAGAATATTAGAATATTATTAAAATGAATAAACGATAAAAGATCGATAATTAATATGAGTTAAATAAATGTTTTCTGGAATACACTTAACGATTAATTTACAGAGTACTCATTGAGTTAAAAAGAAAATTCGGGAAACAGTTTTGGGGCAAAAACATGTTTCAAGCGTAATAATAAAACGTGTGAAAAATGTTGAGACAGACTTAGGAGACATATATTACATATGTACATATTACAGTAAATATTCTTGAGGAATATATACATAGCAAATATTAATATATAATTTTTTTTGTTTAAATGTAAGAAATAATAATGAAACAAGTATTCTACATAACACAAAATCCTTTCACGAATAACTTTCTAAGTCTAATGCATAATTTTCCTTTTTACAAAAAGAAGAAAAAAGAAATTCTGCTCTCGATTAATCTGTTTCGGAAAAGGCCTCTTTATCACAAACAACACATGATCGATCACAATGTGATGTACACGCAAGAAACGTCGGAAAATTTCGTTCAGAATGGAACTTCTGAAGTTTCGACTCTTATTTGCGTGTAAGAAGCCACTTGCACGCTTCCGGTTTTAATATAAATCGATCGTCATCGATGCACGTCACGCGACAGAAACATCTTGCAACCTCTGAACGACAACGGAATCCACTTCTCCAACCCTTCCTCGACCCTTCTTTCTCTATCCCTCTCGAACCCACTCCTCAAGCGGATAATACGCTTATCAATCGCGCGAATTGAATTGAGGAAGCCATTTATCAACGACCGAAAACGGGTAATCGCGAGAAAATACACAATATTTTTGCGATAATGAATTTCGGTCGCGCGAATTCGGATCCACCGGCGGGATAAATTTCGGCGCCGCGTGTGTTTCGCGATTTATTTCGCGACAAATCTGGATTATGCATCGCGAAATGCCCGCGCGTTCGCGATCGCGCTGACGTTCACATCAGGATGTAAGCTCCTCTACACCGGGATCCGCAAATATTTTTTCGTCGTCGATAAACCTGCGTCGCTTTCTCACGTCGCGTCGCGTATAAATCGCGAGTGCGAAACAAACGTAATTAACGTTAGTTTGCCAAAAAAGAATGGCTCGATTTGCGCGCGCGCGCGCGCACACAAACAGGGTGGAGTGTTCAGCTTGAAAAGTTGCTGAAAATTATTTTATTATTTTTAGCGTGTCTAAACAGGAATAATGAAACAACTGTTACACAAGAAATACGTTAATTCGAATAATATAACGGTAGGTAAAAGAATGTCAACGAGATAAAACATGAGTTTGATAAAATATTTAACATAAGTCGCGAGTAGATGTAACGTACATCTCAGAATCGATGAATATTGATAAAAAAACATTTAATACGAAATATTAGTAGATTACTCGTTATCATATGGATAAGTATCAATTTTCTTTCATCCGTTACTGTATCACACGAAGAAAATAGTCTCTTCATTAAATGTTATTTCCGAAATTTGAATCTTTATCAAACTTTTGAATATTGTGCGAGAAAAAAGCACGATCGAAAAATGCTGTTTCGAATACCAATTGAAAAAAAGAAGTGGAGAAAAGAGTAATTTTCACAGCCGACCAACGCATAATTTCATCAGCTTTTCAACGAAACGCAACGATCTTGTTCCGATTGTAATTAACCGGCAGCTCGGTGACTTGACTAACAATTTGGACATATGGAAAATATTCGCGTGCAACTTCTGCGAGTGGTGTCTGTATCCTGACTGATCCAATTTTGTTTTTTTTTTTATTTTTTTTTATTTTTTTTATCTCTGTTTTAGCTTGAAACTTTGATTGAAAGTTTTGCATGGACTGGGACGTGCAGTTTTTCCTCGCGATCACGAAAGCAATCGAATAAATTCGTTTAAGAGTTATTCTACTGTGTTTTTCCTTTGCACCGTTTATCTTTAATTTAGATGGATTTTGATCTTCTTCTTTTTTTTTTTTTTTTTGAAAAAGAATTTACAGAATGACCGTACGAGATGTCTTGTAAAGGATCATTTTCGAGTTTCGTTTCGACATTTAAGGTCTCGTATTATTTTTCTATGTTGGAAAAATCTGGTTGATATCTTTTTATCTGAAACAAGTGTTGCTATATTTGAAACAATTTCTTCCTCTATCTCTGGTGTTTGTTCGTTCGATCTCTATCCAAATTTCTTCCTCTATTTATCTGTAATTATTCATTCGACCATTACGAAAAAATTCACATGCCATTTCTTGTAATATTAATTCCACTTAGTTCATTTATTGTTTGTACAGTTTTAATACGAAAAATTCATTAAAGTTATTAAAGTGTTGTTTCTCGTTGGCTGAGTCGAGATCGAAGTGGCGAAAGTACAAGATGCTATAGAAAGTGGAGTTTCTTCACAACCTAAATAATCTCTAACAATATTCCATCAATATTTCATCATATTATCCTTCAATCGTTTCTATGTATCATCAGTATCATTCCAATTTTTCATATTAAAAAAATAATGAAACTGAAAGCAAGCTTTCCTCGATGAAACCGGAAACGCTAATAAAAATTTCCTCTCTCAACTACCAAGTTCTCCTCGTAAATATCAGACAGGGACGTAACGAATTTACGTTCCGCGTGCGTAACAAACCACAACGCGTTAACCAACCTTAGCCAAACCACACAATGTTCTATCTTCATCAATAGTTTTCTATATTTTACCATTTTATTCTATCATGATTTCTATATTTTATACCTCTTTTGTATCTCGTGCTAGAAAATATTACTCAAGAGCATGATTCCTCCAAAAATACTAGTTTCCTCTCTCGATCCACTTTTAAAACGCCCTCCACGCAGAAATAGAACAAATTCTCTATGTACAACATAAATATTCTGTATATACAATATAATCAAATATTCGTATTATTTCATAAATTCGTTCCCCTATATTTTACCAATATATCTATTCAATATACCAACCAAACCAGCGATAGCCAAACCACCAATAAAAATTTCCTCTTCGAAATACACCCTCGAAGATCACCTCGTAAATATCGCGTAGAAACGTAACGAACCTTCCGCAACGTGGAATGATCGCCGTGGTCACGATATAGGTACGATATAGGTAGGATATAGAAAGAAAGAAAGAAAGAAAGAAAGAAAGAAAGAAAAACGAGAATTCGCGATTTATCCACGGTCTACAAACGAATCCAGCGCGTTTTATCCGCGAAAAAAGAAAGCGTCGCGTCGAAACGTCGCATCGATCATTCGGAAAGTGTTGGCGGCGATCGATCGATCTTCCTAAATGGGCCGCGGTAACGCGCGCGTTTTTTGTATCCCCTGCTCCCCCCTGCCCCGTAACTCGCTACGTACAAGGTTTTTTTTCCAAGTTAGTCGTCGCGCGGCCGGTACATCGCGGATTTTTTCACTCAGAAAGAATCCCATCTCCGTCGTTCTTCTTTTCTTCCATTTTTCGTTCCCCGCGTCCGCGAGCGGGGATTTTCACCGGGGCGAAACGTCGCGCCGGCGCCCGTAAAGCTCGAAAAGCCCGATCGCGGTTTTTTTTTTTTTTCTTCACCGGCCGATTAAACCGGCCGGCAAGAAGATACAGCACGCGTGCGCTCGCTCGCGCGTGCACGTTAAACGCGGCTTAAACTGCGATCGCGCGCGTCCCGCGAAATTTAATGCTGGACTTAAGAGATTAGCCAACTTGGTAATTTTTAAATGTACAAACGGTAGCAGCCGGCTACCTTTAACCCGTTCGGACTCGAATTAATTCGCTTCGGAATGGATTTAACCCTGCGACCTTGCCGATGCGTGCCGCGCGAAATGTTACGCCCGTCGGCACTGCGAATATGCAGAATTTAGAAAACTCTTTTTTCTTCTTCTCCTGTTGCATCGTCTCGCGTAACCTTTTCGTTCACGGTGACTGTGAGAAAGGTTAATGACTAATGGAGATGGGATCGAGTAGCTCGCGAATGATGGTTCGAATCTTTAATCGTTGGTTTCAATGTGGCGATGTTTGCCTTTCTCTGTCTTCTATTTTACTAAAATCGCTTCAAAACAGGTACTGATGACAAGGACGAAAATATTGAAGAAAATATTGATAATATATCTTTTACTTGAAATTTTAGAGATTAGAATACTTCACAAGTAGATTCGAACTTATTGCACCGATGTTTATCTTACTCTATTTTTCATTTTACTAAAACTCGCTTCGTGTACTGCAATTTAACCTAATGGTCAACAGCGAAGACGATACTGAAGAACAATCGACAACATATTTTTCAGTTCAGGGAATCCGCGAATGATTTTCAATGATGACAGAAATTTTGTCGACTCAACACGAGGCAAGTTCCTACTTTTCTACGTTACGCGATTTTTATACGTTGCGCTCGTGTCACGCTCACGTTTCTACATTCGGTGTAGTATTTGAAATCCATGAAACGAAACCTCGATATCCGACTTGACTCGAATTCATAAATACATATTGGACTTGATCCCGTCCCTATTCATGGCAGACGTGAAAGCGTGGCGATGTTGTTGCGGAGGGAACTGCCGGTTTGTTATAGGTTCTCTTTTTTTATGGTAATGGAGAAACGAGGGCGTTGCGGAAAGAAATTCTTTCGGAGGTGATGGGGGTGCCGAGAGGGGATGATTATAGTGTTTGGGTGGTATGATGTGGCCGGTTTAGATGCCGATAACTTGCGGTTACGGTGAAACTGCCGAGGTATATATGGCAACGTTAAATATGAACTTCTTTTCTTTTCAACTCACTATATTTCTATCTCTATTATTTTTTTTCTGCGATACGGAGTCACTTTATTTTCGAAGCTCTGGGCAGCTCGGACAATTGTAGCATGTCACATGTGTATCTTCTAAACGAAATAATCCAAAGGAAAATCATGTGTTTGTTCAACTTACACGACAACAAAAGAAATATCATTGAAACATTTCCCAATACTTCATCACCACAACTTCGTTTAAATAAAACTTGGTCAATAATTGGTATAATAATTTTAATAAAACTTGGTCAATAATTGGTATAATAATGATAATATACCTAGTACCAATAAAACGATCTGAACTACGTAAATATCACAAACTATCACGCAAACGAAATGCGAGACCACTTCTCTCGAACGAAATATCGAATCGTCATTCTCGCGGAGAAAAATGGAGGGTTCGATGGTTCTCTCGATGGTCACTCGATGGGAGAAATTGCGAGCGATCCTCGGAGGGGAACGTCTCTCGGTGGAAAATCGCGAGAGAAAGTTTCGACGACGGAGGCGGACCAGGTAGCGGGCTAATCAGACGGAAAACGAGCACTTCCGGCTGTGTTTCAGCCGATCGTTTCGTTCGAGATGAACGTGGATGACTGTCGAACCATGCTAGGCGCCATAAGACCCACCGGCGAAGAATCAAAGAGAGGGGAGAAGTGGTTCTTCCGTCTGGTCTCGTAGCTCGTTTTACGCTCGACGATTTCTGTACGCAGAGAGGATGAAGCATCAACAAATAACACGTGCCGCGGATAAGGTAACGGATAGTTTATATAATGCAGGTTTATAAACACGTTAACTTGTTTGTCGTGAACTTTCGTTTTGTGCCCCAAAAAAGCTTTCAAGTTCAATCGGATGAAATTTGTTTGATCAAACGCGTGGGAAGAAGCCAATCGGCGTGAATCGATCTTTCGTTGAAAATTACTTGTGACTTATGTCGCGTAAATATTTAAACGTAATATTTAATATTTAAACATATCACTTTGGCCGTAATAATTAATTAGTTCAGTTATTGCAATTAAATTCGATATAAATTGCTCTCAATGAAAGATGAACTTGTATTTCTAAGCTAGTGAATTAAATATTTAATGAAAGTAATTTTCACATAACATAACGCGTTCAATTAATTTTAGCCAATATATGATAGTTATATTGATTGAAATTAAGTTCTCAAGGTCCAAACTTACTAAAATTTGTTCATCTTTCGTGAAATTTGTTTCGAGAAAAGAGAAATTAATGGAGAATAATGTAACAATAAATCGAAGTGCCGCCAAACGTGACAGTAGTGCGAAGTAATTCTATTTAGTTTATTTAAAAGAATATCGTTGTAGGAATCGCAATATGTAAATTGCGAATTTTAATGCAACATTATCGTCCTAATAGTCCAGGCTATCGTCCAGGCAATTTCGATTATTAATTTATAGAAATTTGTTATTTCAATTTACTTGGTACAAAGTGGGTATTAAAACTTTGGTATCTGAACTTTATGTAACAATTACAAGCTAGATCAATATTTCTACACGATAATTCCTCAAAAAATAATCACAAAGCAATAAAAAAATAATTTCTTTCCCTATAAATTTTACTGAAAGTTCCCGTAAACTTTGTTCATCGCTGGCTAAAAATTCCATAGATTTCATTTATTGTTAAATAAAATAAGCAAAGTTTGTCAACTGAAAAACCATTTTCGCCCATTTATACATATAAATATATGCGTAATTGCGTTCCAGATCTGTCGGACCAAACGGTATTTTTTTATTTATTCGCGTCTGTCGAATGTTTATAAACTCGGAAACGAGCAAATAAACAAGAAAAAAATCGTTGGTATCGACGTTATGAATTTTGCCGCGAAATTAAAAATTCTTATTGCATTTTCCAGTTTCGATCGAAAGTCGATAGCGAACCGTTTTCGTGCAGTTATAAGTGATTTGTGTGTGTGTGTATATATATATATATATATATATATATATAAATCACTTACGTTCCGTGTGATTAATCGAAGATTAATAATACAGTTGCGTTTCGTTCTGCCCCTTCATTACAATCGGGCCATGTTTTATTCCCTTTTCATCTTTCAACGATTCGGATATTTCAAATTTTAAAGTTGGCGCTTCCAGCAACGACAGAGAGAAAGTTTGACGCGGTGTTTATTCTTAACCGGGGTACTCAAGGAAGAGTATGCAAACTTACTATTGATTCTGAATTTAATTTACTTGTTTTACTCGGCCGGCGTTGGATTTCATTTGCATTTAAATGGAGAATAACGGCATGCGTTTAGCCGGAAGGTATTCTTTTTTCTTTCTTTTCCTTTTTATGGGGCTCTTTCGCTTATGATCGAGGAGTAAGTAATCTCTAATGTAGTAATCTGTCTTTTGCTTCCACATTTTTATTTTTTCTTTTTTGCACATTGTACTTTGTTTTCCTCTTCTAAGAATTTTGTGAATTCTTCTCCTCGACACAAATGAAAACGCAATTTATTTAGAATAACGTGTATGCCAGACTATTAACTATTAAACGTATTCATTTCAGTTCAAAAATCTCTTGATGCGCACGCACGGAATATATTAATTTAGATAGCGTTCGGCTTATAAATTCGTATCTATCGGAAATGAAACATTTAAGTTTAATGTGACGCGTAATTGACCGAGCAACATTATCTCAAATAATATTTATGAGAAATAAATCGCCGTTATCTCGCGCGCGTTACACGTGAAAGTATTATCATATCAAAAATTTCGACAACGATTTACTGTCTTATGAATATGCAAAATGTGACAATAATAATCTTTTTGATTTACGTTTAAATATGCGCCTAAACGCTTAATTACGCTTACTTGTCATTTCGCGATGAGAGCATACGCGAAATGAATTTCCAGTGTTTCTCTCGTAAGAGGTGAATTTGACAGAAAAATAGAAAAAGAGATCAAAATTCACTGTTCTTTTTTTTCAATCACTTTTTTTCATAATTTTTAATAGCATTACGTGCATTTTCAAAGACAACGCCCTGCCACCATCGCCACGAAGCGATCATCAATAACATTATGCCTTCGTTGCGTTTTTATCGTATACCTTTTAGAAATGATATCCTTAAAAAAAGAAAAGAAAACAAACTCTCGCAAAGAAGTTTACCCAGAAGAGAGAAAATATTCTTTGTAGAAATTTTTTTTTTACCAGAAAAGAAGGAGAGCGTGCTGCACGTTCTTGTGCAAGATCTGCCTTTTATATATTTTTGCCCCGTTCCGTAATATAAACGCGCGAAAACATCCGCCCTATAATAACATACATATGCTCTACTTACGAGAAAACTACTGACAAATAACAACGTAAACACTCTGCGCTCTGAATTTGTAACCGGAACTCTTCGCCGCCGTTACAGAAACACTTCAAGTCAGTCGCTGAGGCGTTCTTAATTCTCAATAAAAAAATTGCAACTTGCACTGAATACTCAACCGAGCTCCCCTAATTCTCCCCCTGCCCCCTTTCCGCGTAATTTAGCAGCGCGATTCAACTCCTTTCGCTGGCAATTACTCTCTCGTTGCGCATCGTGTTCCTTGGCGCATCGCAGTCGTGAGCCGCCTCTTGAAAGCCAAGTCGCGGTTATTTCATTTCGACAAAGAGTCGAGAGCCAAGAGAGAAACGGAGAGAGAGAGAGAGAGAGAGAGACGTCGGGCAAATTTTAATCTGCACGCGGAAACGGAAACGGCGGCGAACACGCTTAATTTTCTGGATTTATCAGAGCGCGATAAGAAATCGAATTAACGCTTTTCTAAGCGGATCGCGCGGTTTTCGACGAGATTAAATATTTGGGCGGAATTTTCGGCGTCCGCCTTCTGCATCCTGTCCATCGTGCTTTATATATATAGAAACAACCGCAGACACCCACCCACTTCAAAGATGAACAGACTCGAGCCACCAGCTCGCCCGTCTGCGATAATCCTACATAGCTTACGTTTCACTTTATCGGCCTTGTCAATAGAGATCTTCAGTTTGAAAATTTCTCATCTCTCTCTCTCGGAGTTCACTTCTTTTTTTTCTTTTTCATTTTAGTAACAAATACCAGCAAAAAAAATATTGTTTCTCGGTGAATTTTATTGCGAGCATCTTCTTGAGAATGTTATACGCAAAAGATATTCGTAATTTTAACAATAGTTCTTTTTCAATAATGGCGGGAGTGACTTTTAATTGTGGAAGTGCGCCTACTACCTCAGAAATCACTGTTGATCAATTTCCATTAATTGAGAAGTAAAAAAAATAATTGATGATTTTTTTTTTCTTTTATTTACCATGCATATGTGTTATCTTTCTGGCTCATTTGCTTCTTGAGAATTGAATATTCTCATCGTGTAATTATACACTTGTGAATTATAAATTATTTACGAAAATTAACAAACGGAGTTGACGAATTTTGCGTTCGGAAAGTTCGAATGTTCATCGTTTGATTATTTAGAAAGTTAGAATCTAGTTTATCCTAATTTATTGTATTTAATGTATATAATATATATTGTAATTTTGTTGCAAGTGTTTCATACTCATTGATTCACGTTTACCGGAACGAAAGGTATCGACAGTCTCTATTCAGAGATAAAATTTTGCATTTCACGTGCATTCGTGTTAATAACTGCAGCATTTACAAACATCGTTTACTGCAAAAATTACAAATGTCGAACGGCGGACAAAATTGAAATATTTAACATGTAATGGCGAACGTTAATAATTTAGCATTTCCTTTTGTAAAACATTTATTCCAGCCACTGTAAGATTATGGCATTTATTAAACTCCAGCAATATGGAATTCTTGTAAAAATTGTAAAATGATTCAAATGAAAATCACTCGAGTCACTTCTATCGCGATTTAAAGCTAATTTCGAGTATTTATTCATTAGCAAGTCGAGCCAAATTTTTATATCGTTATAGTGATGAATATATGTCACGAAATTAAACGTTTCAAGTGAAACCTTTATTTTTCAATTATTTTTTATTTAAGAATGAAGTGTGAAAATGAATATTTAAGACTATACTTTTTCTACTAGCACTAAAAAAGTACAACATCAGCACTTTTACGATCAACCTTTTGTCATAAAAAAGAAGAAAAAGAAAATACTTAGAGTAGAAACTTCAACTGTAAAATTTTAAGTTGTCCACTTACGGTCTGAAGTTTATAGTACGTAGTAAGCTGTTTCTTTTCATCGTTTCATATTTCTTTCTTCGGAGGAAAAAAAAATTCCATCTTCGTTAACCTCATATCGTAAACTAAAGTAACAAATATTACGGTTTTACGTTTTAGACCTTAAAAAATATTAACTACTTTTCTTAACCAACTATCTTTCCGAATTTTTTGACATATGTTAATATATCACAGATTTTATGTTTTTGTGGAAATTGTGTAAAAAAAAAAAATGAAGACATAAAAAGTATTCGAAATATAGTATTTCTATAATATTTAATAGACAAAACTTTTAATGTTTATATATAATAGATAAAATTTTCAGTCATACTCACAAAAATATTTGCATAATTGAAGAAGACGATTATTACTTATAAGTAGAGTGTGGACTTTGATGAAAATTCATAAATTGGGAAGTATAATGAAAAGAATAATTGAAAAGATGGAAAATTATTTTACGTAGCAAATATTACAAAAGACACTGTACTTCAAAATATTCTACGTACATTTCTCCATACGATGTGCGTTCCGTGTAATTTTACATTTTTAAATTTTCAAAAATCCGCAGTAAGTTATCATGAGCGGAGACGTTTTTCAACATCCGTTTAGTAATTTTCAAATATTTTATCAATCTCTATTGGCTTGTTAATTTTGTAAACGTTAACGCTGCTAATTAAAAAAAAAAAAAGAACGAACGAGATGCTACAAACTTGGTAGAAACCTCAGAAGGTTAACTGTAATGCAGAAAGATGCAACAAACATGGAAACCAGCTTATTCAGGAAGGGGGAGGGGGGCGTATAGTGGTTCTCGAATCGCGGGCATTTGTCAGTCACTCGTAAATGTATAATTCGCGAGTAAACGAAACCGCGGCTTTTAATGGATTCCCATTGTTCTGGCCGGCGTTCGAGCGCAAACCATGCTCGGCTATTTTCAGTTCAGTTCTGGCCTTGCTCTCTCCATCGCGATCGAAAATTCCGCGCGCTCGCGTTTCGACGTTTCGCTATACTTTCCGCTCCAACTGCTCACAGCTTGTGTCGGAATGATGTCACTTTAAATCTGGCTCGATTTGCACCGCCGTGCCACACGATCATCGTGACTGATTCAATTCGCGAATTTTGTTATCGGACGCGCTCCGGTTAATTTCCCCGTGAAACGCATTGTAAACGGCGTCACTTCAAAGGGATTTCGCCCGGTTTCGCATAAGTATTTGCATATGTATATATTTGCAACGTGTGTTTAGAGAACACACGGGTGACACGTATTTGTGCGACACTTTGTTGAATTGAAGCTAGGCTACGTGAATACGTGAATTCCATTGAAATGTACAAACTAGCGAATTAGTGGGATTTTTTTCCTTTTTTTGCGAAATGTACTTGAAAATTATATTTTTTACGAAATTTTATTAACGTTCGCAATGTTTTGTATAGTATTATTTTCATGATGTGTTTCACCGTGTCGTTCTTGCGAACGTAATTTAAACAATTGGATCTAGACAAGTACTAAAAGAAATATTACTAAACGATTTATTAAATGAATATCGTAATAAATTTTATATCTTGGGATTATTTGTATATTTTCATTTATTACACACGCGCACGCACGATGATAGAACTTTCGAAGACGATGAAAATGTGCGAAATGCACGCTGCTCATTTTGTTGGGTTTCCGACGTGTAGACTCTAACAAATGAAGTTTGAACTTCAAGATTTAAAGTTCTCGAGTAAGCTTTGGAACTTAACAGTCTGCTTTGGATTTAAACTTTACACGGAGGAGGAGTTTTAATTGGCGAGAAAATCATTTGGATCGGCAATAGATGCGAGTGTGGCTCCAAGAATTTTTCACTTGGTTTCACTCTGCGAAATTTGTATGACACGATCGTTTCGCGATACGAAACACTAACGTAAGAAGTATACGAAAGTTCTACTTTCTTTGAGAAGAACACTATCACAGCAGGTAAAAACGATACGAGCATTATGTTACTTAATCTTTCGCTTCATTTTCAATTTAATTGTCCCTTTTTGTCGAGAGAATGTCTCGAGTTTCGGAGAAACATGAGAGAGACTCATTTTTAATTTTCCACTTCGTGGCAAAATTCTCGTTAGAAAATTCCAAGTTTTACTCGTCCAAACGGGGACGAGATTGGACTATAAAAATTCCGTGAACGTACCAGAAAGGTGAAATAAATTCGATGGCAAAGAAATTTGGGAGGGCGCTCACATGTCACATGTTGATAATTTCAGATTCCGACGTTCGTGTGCTGGACTTTTTCTACATATTTCATTTTTCGTTTTCCAGTCCGTGCACGCATGCTGTAAGTATTTTAATCACGTATTTCGAACACATTTGGCATATTTAACGAGCGAAATTTATTGAAGAGCAACTACGATGGTATTACGTTTAATAAGAATTACGATAATGAAAAGACATGTTCCGTAATATGCAAATGAAATTTTGTGAAACAGAGGCGCGATTGTGTCTAATAAGATTTTCTTACTAATTTATTAATTCACGACGAAATAATGATTCTCTGAAATAATATATGTAGATTTGAAACATTTCGCGAGATAACAAGCAGAGCTGCAATTAAAATTTCCCATAGCAAGACTCCGTATAGAATCACTTTGAAATATTCGCATTAATTAGGTTTCTACTACTTTCAGATACTACTTTACGGCCGCGAGATCTTCCTCTTGATAGTTTTAAGCGAAGGAAGCTGGAACTTCCGAAATACGATGCAATGCATTGTCAATGTCTATTGTATGTCTAAAATAATTCTTCATTATTATTATGTAAAGTACAATTATTGAATAACTAGAAGAATATTTAATACTCGATATTTACAGTATTACGAGAGATCAGCAATATCGTACGTTTGACCGTACTGTTGTTAATACTTTAAAAGTTGTCATTATATTTTAATTATTAATTACCAACTAAACGATAATTATATTTATTTTCAACAAAACCAATCCAACATTTTGGTACGTCAAGTTTTCTTTTCGAGATATATTTCAATTATTTTTACAACTGATAATAAGAAGAAAATTCTTCTTACAATCTAAAAAGAATTCGATTTCGCACAAAAAAAAAAGAAATTGGAAAAGAATACATTATTCGGATAAAAATGGAAGAGATCTTTGTTATTCTAAATAAAGTATATCTATATTAAATTATAGAGTAAATTATTCGTCACAGAAATTGAAAAGAAAGAATATTCAATTGCTCGATGATATACGTTTCAATCTAATTAAATATCATCGGATATTTCAGAACAGATTCAGATGAAGCATTCATCTAATTTATTTGGAGAATGACAGAATGACAAGTCGTTCGTGAAATTTAACGAATTTCATTCCATTGTGTCGCGGGATTGGGTTCACCATCGGGAATAAAATTGTCGTTTTAATTCGATGTTGCCGGTATCATCGATTAATTCGTTTATAAATCGATGCGCCTATCGAAACGCTGGGAAGTGAACGAGATTTAATTGCGAGGTGGAGTCGACTAAATTTTCACAGTAAAAGTGCGCCACCTCTCCACCCCTCGCGTTGTAAACGCGACTCGCCTGCACCAATTTGTTTTTCACGTTTTCGTGAAACGATTCGCGTCGATCACCTGACTCTAACCACCGATTATTAGCCCGCACATAAAACGGGCTAATTAGTCGTATACACAATTTGTTAATCGCGTTTTCGACACGATATCACAATTTCCACGCGAATTTTACGCGGAATGTTCAACAGCGAGCGCTCAAATGTTGAATTGACCTTTGTTGAAAGCGGGTAATTTTGGCTCCAATTCGTTTAATTTGAAAAAAAAAACAAAAAAAAATCGTATATTTCTTCAATCGCCAGAAACATATTTAGAAACGGAGAAATATTTGGAATTAAGAAAGATGTTTCTTTAAATTTTGACTCACGATGACTAAAGAAGAAATTAAATTGAAAAAATAAAAAGTCTGCGTGTAATGCAAGAGAAAGAAATAATTCTTCATTCGTACATGTTGCGCATGAATATCATTCATTCGGATCATCAAGAAATGCAAATGTATGAAATTACTACAAAAAAATTATAAATTGATCAAAATATTTATCTGTATTTATCTTATCTTTATAATACTCGTGCACAGTTTCTATTAAAAGGAAACTGTTTAATTTCTATTAAATGTGTAAGCATAATTCTCCGCACTGCTTTGTTTATCAACATATTCCCCGTACAAATATTTTTCACGTATCAAATGCGATTTTTTTTTTCACAAATTGGTTTTAACAATTTCAACAATTTTAATAATAACATAGTAATTTTATTTGCAACGTGTGCTGTGTCTTTGATTAAAAAAACAGCAATTTGATTAAAAAAAAAAAAAAGAAAAAAGACATGATCGTTTATCGTTATAAAAAGCGATCGTAGCGTGGTAGAAAAACAAAGATATCTGGTGAAAACGTTTTTAAATAAGCACACGTCGCGATGTATTAAAAGCTTTTTCTGCTAATGTTTTCGTTCTATCAGACATTTGTTCTCCCGGAATTTTTCCACCTTTTCCCCGAGTTTTCGGGCAATTTAATTCTTCCGAATTAGCAAGCATAACTAATATAATAATTATTTGAAATACTTTTAGCCCCTTTCACGTGCTATCAGCTTTTTGAAATCAAATTGTTATTGACTGAATCATTCTCATATTTAATTCTCACATTAATTATTTTTACGTCAATCTTCTTTAACTATATAAATCTTTTTTAAATATATAAATAATTCGGATAGATCTATTTTAATGTCCTAATATATTCTGTCAGATTGAAGTAACCTGAATAGTGATCTAAATTTTAACAAATTTCTAAATATATCTCGTATTCAAGTATGGCTCTTGTTTTACCTTCATAAACTCAGTTTTGCAGTTTTATCTCGTACTTCCACTATTGAATAAAATATAACGATCGCACGTGCAGAAAGGAGCATTTTGCAAATGCTCTCAGACGCTAATAAAAGATAATAGCACGATTTAAATCTTAGATACTGATAATAGCGTATAAAATATAACAGCGTAGCAATTAAAAAAAAAAAAAAAGAAATGAATACAATTTTCAACACGCAATTTTTGCCTCTCTTATTGTGTTATCCACTTCGGACAATTCTCATCTTTTAATTCTATTTTCTGATCGTGATTTCTATGAATCGAACAGTTCTATAGCATAGACAATTTTAAAACAATTTTATGATACTTAATATGCAGAATTCGCACATACATAAAAATTTCCGAACAATATTATCCTCGACACTTCAAATTTCTGCGGCAGCGTTTTTAAATTTTTCCTCCCTTTCCAAGCACGATTCCCGTAATTTTATAATCTATTTATCTATCCGCGTACCGGGACCGAGCACTCAAACAGACAAATACAACTACATCGTTCTTTCTCGAAACGGTAGTCGACTATCCATCTTACTCCACTCACACAGAAATCTCTCGCGAACGATCACTCAGGCCACAGCCCCTCGGCAACAAAGCAATCGAGTAACATTCAATCGAACGCCTCGAATCCAAACGCTCTAAAGAACAATTAAAACCGAATCGAGCGAACAATCTCTTTGCGATCATCGCCGTTTGCTCGTTGGATCCTGGAGATTGAATCAAAGCTGGGGTAGAGGGGAGGGGGGCGGTGGAAATCTTCGCAAGACTAATCGCTCGTGAGCGCGCAAAGCGAGGGTTGAGAAGTTGAGAGTGTGCTTCTCGTCTCCACTACTTTCCGCTTCCACTTCTCAACTCTTCATTCCACTCTCTTCCTTTCCGCTCGTTTTGTCAACGCGTGAATCCATACGCTCCGGAGAAGTGTTCCGTACGTCTCGACTTTGAGAATTCTCCTCGAACCCTTGCGCGTGCGCGAACGTGCAAGAGGTTTCGAAAGCTTTATCGGTGACTGTAATGAAGCACGACTCTCGTATTAATAGGATTTAAATTGCATGCAGGATTTTCATATATTTGATGGGAAATTCGAAGAGCACAGAAGTGAAAACGTACGAATGGTTCGAAAGTTACGTTGCTCGTTAAATCGCCGGGCGTCTTTGCAATTTCACGTTGCAATTTCTGCGAGTCGTGAAAAAATTCTGAAACGAACAGAATCTAAATAAAAATTCATAAGCATTGCGACACATTTTTTACGCATTACGATAGAATTCCGTAGATCTCGCTTGAAACGAGAACTCGCTGTATTCGCTACAGTGAAAATAAAATTCTTAAACGTCTCGCACGGGGCGCGTGTAACTAACACTAACGCAATCAGAAGATTACACGCGTTCGAAATATTTCCGTGGAGCCGCTGTACGCGTTTAAAAAAAAAGAAGGAGAGAAGAGAAAGAGGAAATTATTTCCCCGACAGCGTCGTCATACGGAAACAAAGCAACAGGCGCGGCTATCTTAACCTCGTTCCGACGAGCTACGATACGGACTAAAGTTTCGCTGTCGCGCGATACACGATTGCCCGCCGCGGTATAGCAACGGCAGCGATAATATTGAACCGGCACGATGAACATTCGCAACATGCAAAGTGGAGGCTGCGTTTGACAAGGGGCACTGCACGGATTATTATTGACCACGGACGCATAATAAGCTTCGCTGGGCTTATTTCGCGCGCTGTAAGACCACGCACGCTCGGTCAACCAGGGATAACTATCTCGATCGGATCGATATCTTGTACAAAGAGAGAGCGAGAGAGAGAGAGAGAGAGAGAGAGATGGAGAGAGCTGTGTGTGTTCGATTGTGCATATGGGACCGGTGAATTCGCGACTGCTCGAATGGAACGCGCTCGCAGGGAGGTGGCGAACGATAGCAAGAAGCAGAGAATAATAGGGGAATCGCACGGTTCGAAGACTCCGAATCGATGATCGTTAGTGGTCGTTCGGAAGATGCGAGTTTCGTTGCGTCATTGATGCGCGGAAACACTCACGTGCGCGTGTGTGGCGATCGACGAAACTGTTTGGATTATATTATTATATTTTTATATTATTATATTAATATATTTATATTATTATATTTATATTTATTTATTATGAAAAATCTTTACTCTGCGCTGGATACAGGCACTGCATATTTTGTAGGGAATATTTTGGAATTTCATCAGCCTTTGGAATAAATAGTATATACAGAGAAGTTCTGATATACTTGGTAATGAATTCGTTGAGGTAATTTTTCGCCGGAGTATTCGGTTTCTCGCGGATGAAAGAGAGATGTTTGTGGTGATCGGAGAGAAATTCTTGATGAATATTAAACATTGTTTTCTTTTTCTTTCAAGAAAATGTGATATCTTTCTTTCTTCTTGGAAAATAATACTCTTTCCGTTGAATACGTAGTGCTACATTTTTCTCTGTAATTTCTCCGGAAATGGTATTTTGAAAAGGTACATAATGAATAATTTCCCACGTCAGTTATTTTAGATTATAACATACAGACAATAAAATATTAAAACTTTTTAATCACTGGAATAGTGAAACCTAATTTCATTTAATTTATATGTTCTTCATGTTTAATTTATATGAATATAATAATTCTTTATTTACCTTACAAGGGTTTCCAAAAATATCGAATATATATTTATCTGTTTGATTAAAAAAACAAAAATCTCTGTTTATAAGAGCAAGTGTAGTACCATACATATATAGTACTGTACAAATTTCTTTTTACGATTCCCGAACGGTTACTATAGTAGTAGTAAATGGATAGAAACAAAAACGAGAAGGTTTAGACACAGGACCGCAAAGGATTACAACCGTATACATCTTTATCTATCCGCTATGCTTCGCTTCTTCTCTGAAAACTATCGTTGTTCCAACAGTTTTTAGAAGTACAAAACTTTCAAAATCCTATTACAATTTTACACACAAGAAATATTTGTGTATTATTTTTAAAAGATAAGTATATTTGTGCTTTATCTCTTGCTATTATACATTATTATACTTGATACTTGCCATCGATCAAATATTTCATCGAGCTCGTATTACGGTAAAATTTCGTTTATACGTACTAATTTAATTTCAAGTTAAAGCCTCAGATGTCTCAATTCGCAATTGATCAACTTTTGTTATGCTTGTCTACTATCTCTTATTATCCAAATGAATAAGAGTAGGATATGAAGAAAATCAGTAAGCCTCTATTATCTTATCTTTCATTCTTCAACAAAGTTCCACTAGTACATTTTTTTAAAAATTCCTTATTTTCCTTTCTTACTTTATTTCTTTTATTTTTAATTTTGCTTCACATTTACCCTCGAATTTCGAATTTGATCAAATTAAACAGTGTGAGAGAGAGTTTTATGTTCTAAACTGACTGAAGAACAATAAGCATACAGCATACATAATACAATATAACGCAGCCATAATATACGCGAAAAAAAAAATAACACGATTCTTCCTATTATTCTTGCATCGAAACTTTGCCCTACTTTCCGGTGCCGTGGTTCATTCGATTTTACGCGAGATCTTTAACGAGAACCGAACACGATTGTGCTGAACATGATGCTATAGCAACGAAATAGCCTCGGAAGAATGCGCCGCAAATGTACAAACCTCGCTCTTCGCGCGCTTTTCCGTCGAATGGCGTTGGTAATTAAACGCCGTTTAAAATTAGCGTCCGAGCAATCGTCGTCAACCAGTTAGTATGTAATTAGGACGGAGGTAATCATAACGTAATTGCAACGTTTCCCGGCTCGCTGTTTGCGTTTCAGATTTCTCGCTTACTCTTGCAACGCCGTCGTCTAAGAACGAGCGAAGTAGAATCCCGCAGGGTGGGGCTAAATGGACAGTAAAAAGGTTAATGGCCCGTTACGTTTACCAGGTGTTTCGTTGCTTCCGCAATATCCGTACGTTCTTCCCGCTATAGTTGAGGGAAGCACAATGACTGGCCAGGCTTGTTCGGGGGCCTCGTCGAAAATTCTTGGCCAAATAAAAGCTCTGGCCAGCCCTCGGTGAAACGTCGAGTAAAAGGCTCCCTCCTCGCTCCCTTCTTTAGCCCCTTTCTCTTCCCCCTCCTCCTCCACCCCTAGAGTTCGAGAATCGTTACAAGCTTCAACTATTTTACTTTGCTGCTTCTGTACTTCTGTTCCGCCACGAGAATTATCGCCGGCCGAATTCTCTCTCTTTCTCTCGTCTTCTTTCCTATTTTCTCTGTGCGGGGAGATCAAAGGCTGATATCCTTCACTGCCGGTAACGTAGAACGCGACAGGAACCGCCTGGCTGGAACCGCATTGTTGTCGATTGATAATTAGCAGGGAGCTGGTCCTTGGCGAAAATTTTAGAATTAGACTGCCTTCACAATGACTGGACACGACGACGAGGACTAACAAGCGGGGAGGAACGTAGCCACTGATTAAAGATTGCGATCGCTTGCACGTGAAGTCCTCTCCCTTTGTACATGGAACAGCGCGATCGAAAGCATTTAACGAGCGCTTTAACGAGCGAGTGTTTAACTTTTAAATGGGATGCCTCAAAATATCCCGCGAAAGGACTATTGATTTCTATTACCTGAAGTTGGCAATTTGCATCGTTTTGATTCCGATATGCTTTTCCTTTTTCTTCTTCTTCTTCTTCTTCTTCTTTGGCACGTGAGATTTTGATCCAGGACATGCTTGATGTTGCAAATTTCTTACGAGAAGGGTATTTGATTTTTAAATAAGTTTAATTCAATAGTCAAACGTTTACAAACTTACGATAGTAAGTTTAATTCAATAGTCAACTATTGAACTTTAAAATTGTTTTTTTTTTAATTTTCGAAGCAATACACTTTTAACAATTTCTTATTAATTTGTACATTTATACTAGATATTAAACAATTTATTTTATTTACATTTTTATATTCAATTATTCTTTATTTTCTGATTTACCTGTTAATAAAATTTAATTACAGAAAAATATATATTATATTCAACTTTAAAACTATTAAATATTTGTTTAAAGTATGAATATTTACTTATTCTATATTACCTTTGTTAATAAGATTTCTATTAAAATGAAATTTATTATATGAGATAATAATAAAGTTTAATAAATTTTATCATTTCTATATCTATTATTCTTAATTTCAAACTTACTATTATTACGAAAATATATAATTATTGTAAAGAAAATAATGTTAAGAAAAAATTTTTATATTTATTATAAAATCAATATAAAAATATGTTCATAGTTTCAATTACATTTTCTTTACATTTATATTCATTTTATTTAACTTTTTAAGTAATTTTAATTATAGCTTATATTACTGAAATCTTAAATTGCAAACTTAAAGAAATTAAAAAAATTAATTAATTAAGTAAGCTAATTATACATATATATATATATAAAATTTTAAGTTAATTAAACTATTAATCTTCAAAATTAAAAAAATATTCAGGAAGACAAGAAGCATGATTATATGAGAGTATCTACACATAATAATTCTGGGACAAAAAGAATAATACATTCTACATTATGTATCGTAAAGTAGAGAATTGATAGATTATCACATCAGTATCTTTGGGCATGGAGCCACGTGTATTATGTTGAATGTTATTGCTGAAACACGGAATTTCTCAGAAATACAAAAACGAAAATGTAAATACTGCTCGTAGTCTCGAAGCAGACAGAATCGAACAAATCCGAGTATTTATGCTCCTCAGTCGTACGGAAGTCATCGAAAGCGTAACAAATCGGTTAACTGCGCATTAACGTAATAAATGAATAAATTTGTAAACATGGCTCGCGGGAGAAAGTGAAATATGATACAATGTTAAAATTAAACGAAGAACGATTATCGTTGACGGAAGTTGTAAAACGATAGTGAATTTACTAAAAGATCCCGATAATTATTGAAGAAAGAAAAAGTTGTGTGGACGATCAGTGTCTAACAGGTTGGGATAAACGTGTTGTAATACGTCAAATTCAAACTTGACAAATTGCAGAAGAATGAGGCACCTATGAGGAAATATTCGACGTTTTTTAAAGAACCGTGAACATCCGAAATGACAAAAAAATTGCAACAGAAACCAGAAAGCAAGAGCATAAGCTGTGCCGTTTGCAATTTGCAGAGAAACGCGTTTCTATGAATAAGAAATGGCGAAGAGTTGTATCACCAATGAAAAGACTTCGACGAGCCTGATAATCTTTACTACTACTATCATGATTTATGAAAGGAGCAACTTCCGAGTGCTGAAAGGAGGGCGACCCATGGGAGAAGTATAATGATTTGAGGAGCTGTTGGTTACTGCGGTAAGTTGGGAATATAATTTATTACAGGAAAATTAAATAATAAAAAGTATGTCGAAACGATTGGCGAACAAATTGAAGCTCGCGCGACACTAATTGCCGGAAAAATAAATATATTTTTCAACATGGTAACGTACACACCGAGAAAGTAGTAAAACAATACTTTGCAAGCAAAAGCATTCGTTTCAGAAAATAGTCAGCCAAGTCTCCGGACTTGAATATTGTAGAATATTGTTGGGGGAATTTGCTGTATACTAAAATGAAAGGCAAATTCGTAAATATTAATTTAAAAAATGTATCGTGGAAGAACTAAGCTAAAAAAATCATTAAAAAGTTATGTAAATCTTTGCTTGAAAGAATGACTGCCGTTATTAAATGCAAAGAAGGTTGTACAATTATCAAACTCGCACCTATTGTTTTTTCACGAAATGTGGTATCATTTTGCCTTTTGCTAAATATTACCATAATTCTACTTTCTTTTTCAATAACACAAAACGTGTTGCAAAAAGTTTAATTTATATTACTTGCACACGTTGATAAAAATACTACAGAAGAATGCATAAGCACAAGAAAGATTTTGTATCATTTGTTTGACGAAAGGAAACTTAATAATTTTTAGAGTGCGCTGTCTTTCTGCCCCGGGGTGTACAAATATTCAAAGTACAGTGTTTTCTATGACGTTTAATAATTTCCTGCCCGAGGTTCTATCTTTTCGATCGTGTCCTCGAAAACATGAGAGTCGCATAAAAATTCAGCTGTCCGCGTTTCTTTTTTAACCTACGATCTTCAAATACATTTTCGTTATATAGCCTTCGATTGTAAATAAATAAATAAATATTAGAAATGACAGAGAATCGGGGAGAACGCGAATCGTTAATGAAACAACGCAAGATTCGACGTCTACTGGAAAATGAGATTTCCCGATAAGAGCGTTCGAATTTATCGTCGAAACCGTTGAAATGCGCAGCAGCGTCGATGGTTTTCACGATGAACGATGAACGATAAGCGACACTTGTGAGAACGATTCAACGCGACATCCGGTATGCCTCGTTCGAAACCTTTCAAAACGAGGAGCAGTCGAATTTACGAGGAGAATTTGACGCGCGGCGGTCTCGCCGGAAATCGTTAAAGATGGAAAAGCACAGGAAGGAAGGAAGGATGACAGAGATGGGGGAAAACACGAAAGAGCCAAGAGTGTGCAATCGCGCGGCAAATTAATAACTTTTCTCCGGGTTGAAATTGTTCCGCGGCGGTGGTATAACGAAAATTGTAATTTCTGCGCGTAAAATTTCGAGCGTAAATAACGATAAGAACGAAATTCGCGGTGGCGTGGGCGAATTTGAACGCGCGGATTATAGTAATTTGTATCTGTCCTTTTCTTTTTTCTCCTTTTTTTTTTCTTTCCACATAATCACAATCGGGACACCGGTTACCGGATATTACGTTTTTATTTTCGTGATATCCTTATCGCGTGCAATTATACAAGCGTGAAAGCTTAACGCGTTTTTTTCACCGCGATTGCTTCGATAAGCCTGCTCTACTCCTGTTACCACGATTGTTTGCACAACTGATTAATGGATCGCGTGATAACTATTTACTTTAGACGAGAACTTGTTTTTTCTTTCTTTTTTTTTTTCGGTGTTTGCAATGACGGAGAAACTAAACTCATTAGTTTCGCTCGGGACGTTAGATCGTAAAACAAATGAAGCACAATATCCAATAGTACAAGATCCAACAACACTGTATTTTGTTCCAACTTAGTGTCTCGTGTATCTGATAGAAGTTTGTTATGCACGATATATAACTTTTGGAATATATATAACAAAAATTGTGGAAAATGTCATTTTCTAAACAATTCAATGTTCGTAGCAACGCGTGTCATTCATATGAAATTGTGACGTACGAAATGACTATTCAGATTCGTCGTAGATTCTTCGGTTATTAGAGACTGTAATAGTGACTTATAATATGTATCTAATCATACGAATTTGTACCAAACTTTTAGTCCGCTTACACGGAATTGGAAAATGCTGCGGCTACCCTGCAATTCTCACACAAAAGAAGCTCCGTCGCGAGAACTAGAACAATACTATTTCGCGGGGAATTTCACGAGTACGCTTTGACGCACGAGACGAATCGATATCATTAAAACTTTCACGGGCAATTTCATTCGAGCTTCCCTCTATATTCTTACTTAACCTTTCTTACTTCGCTTTGCGAAACCGCAGCCCGTATCTATCGGATTTTCAGCGGCGAGACTTCCGATTCGACGAAAGGAGCCGAATGTGTCGAGCAATCATCGGTCGCGAAATTATCCTTCATATATAAAGAGGCGATTCGAGCTTCAGTTCGCGGAACTTTCATTCGCTTCCGATCGGTTGTTCGTTTTCCACGTAATCGAATCGATCGGAAGCACGATTCTTTACCTTTCGTTTATTTCGAGAGAACGATTCGCGACAATTAACATCGATCGATGAGAACGAATCGTTCGTTGTTCGATGGCGGCTGCTTCCTCCGAATCCGTCGATTCGACTTGTCGCGTTAAACGGCACGGAAAATTAGATTAAATACCAGAACGCGTTGCGTAATTCATTGGATATGAACAGGCGTTATAATTAAACCGGCAGGCAAGCTCATTAAAAGCAACGTAATGACTGCTATTGTTGATAACGGGACGTAATTGGCGACGTGATTATTTGTCTTAATTATTTCAAAACCCCGATTAAATTGAATTACGTTTGCGTTGCCGCGTTTTACTTTGATTGGCCGCGAGAGTAATCCGCTCTCTCTGTCCTTTTCTTGCACCGCGTGCGTATAATGATTGTTAAATAAACGCGTTTAAACGCAGCTTTTAAATGAGATCAATATCGCTTAATGTATAATCGCGCCTTTATCGAAATCTGCATTCTCATGAGTTTTTCGATCTAATTTATAGTTTCAATTTGTGTTAAGAAACTATACTTTATTCAATATCACATCCAATTTTATCCATGTCATCATTAATCGGTATTATCATTGGGAAAATCTATAAGAAATCACTTCTCTCAATAATTCAATAATAAATTCGTATTTACAATCTAGGAAATTTGTGACTGACGACGACGAGATTGTTCTAATCTGTACTAAGTTGTTGAATCGCCGTGATATCATAATTGATCCTCGACAAATTAAAAAGCAATACGTTTCGCGACTGAATTTTGCGCGACTTTTAAATCTTGCGAGAAGAAGTTTTTTTCTTCCGATTAATTCCACTAGTGGCAGAAATTTTTGGCGACAATAGAATTTTAGTTATTAATAATAGGAATTATATTTATTATGTTTGATTACATTGCATTTTATAATTGATTTCGTTTAATAATCCTGCAAGAGAGATACTGAAAATCAGTTTTACCAAAGACAGACGCATACACAAGCGAAAGAGTCGAACAAACAAAAAAAAAAAAAAAAGAAGTAAATCTCCATCCGACGAAAGGTTTAAATCATCTCACATCTTTGCTTAGTTTTCGACGAACCTCGAAATAGTGAAACGCGATTTCATCAAATTCCTCGCTTCACTTGGCATCCCTACACTTACAATTAGTGTCCTAATCTCTATTCCAAACTTGATGAAACCACGGGCAGCTTGGCCGGTATCAACCGCCATAACACCGAGACTCATTCCTGTAGCGAATCAGTGGCCGTTGTGTGTCAATCCCTGCTGCAATGCACGCTGCGCATGCAGCTTCGATCAGTTAACGATTTCATTACGCAAACTGGACGTGATTTCTCGCAGTGGATCCACTCGCAGGAAACAGCTCTCGTCGGATTCGTATCCGATGAATTTCCGGAACACCTGAAATCCCCTCTCGGAAACAATGCTCTCTCTGCCTGTGCGCCCGTGGCGCCATTGTTCCCGATCGGTGGGAAAAGCTCGGCGATGGAAGAAGAAAGAGGAAAGTCGGGAGACGGCGAATGGGATGGGAGGGGAAAGGAAAAGAAGAGGGAACGGATGGGGAACGTGGACTTGGTTCGAAAGGGGTGTATCGCGCGTGGAAACAGCTCTAATTAAAGGGAGCAGCTTGGCCGGTTTGGCACAAAAGCCCTGCCGAGGAGGAGAGAAATCGAAGAATCGTTCGTACCTCGATTCGGTTCGCGTATCGAAAGGGTTGAGATAAAGACGAGCCATTCGTTCGTAGAGGCTTAGGCTTCGCCACTTCCGCCACGTGGGAACGCTTGCGACGAGCTTTTCATTCCGCTCTCGCCATTTTTCTTTCACCCTTTATCCCTCTTCCCCTCCTGATTAGCTCAACGCTATCTCCGCCATCGTCTCACATTCTGATGGTATAATAATAATACACACGTATTTCGTTCGTAAGATTCTTCAAGAAAAGTGAGTTTATTAATTAATGTGTGACGATTGAGAGTTTTTTTTCATTGTTTCCTTATGGAAGAGCAATTTTAAAGTTCGTATTAGAGCGAGACGTGAAATTTATTAAAGAGCCAGTTTACTAAACTGAGCTCGAATATACGAGGAATGTAGCAACGATTGGGCAAAAGATACATAATTTACAAAAAAAAATATATTGATAACATACGCCTGATTGTAATATTCGGTGGATGAAATCAATCCATTCTCAAGCACAATTTGTTCAATTTCGCATAGAAATCTTCTTAATCCATAATCCCCTAAGAATTCAATTTCAATTTTATAAAACTACTGTCAAAAGGGAGCACCGTTTTTTCTATTTTATTATTTCATTATACAAATGTTATATAAAGTTTTATTATTGAAAAGAATTGTCAACATCTTTGTCAACATTTTAAAATACAACACTGTTAGAAGATTCGTCAAAATTGTTAATTTTACACACACTTGGAATTGCAGTCATGATCGATTAATTAATAAAGAGACAATTCTTGTCTCATTCTGGGACAATTTACGTCGATTCCTCTCTGCAACGAACAGCAGATTTCCTTAATTACACCCTCGAGTTGATGGTTCGTTGAAACGAAAGCGAGAGAGATATAAAAACTTCGAAGACCGTAACAGGGTTAACAGGGTACCGAAATTAGGCAACAATGATTTCAAGCGATTCGACTCGGTGTATGTTTAAGCGGAATTTGATTAGTTTATTAGAAGTATTACGAAGGTCTGAGAGAAATGGCTGATTAATTACGCCTGTTTGTGCGTTCTTTGCGAATTTGATCGATGATTTCGCAATTCGCGTTTGGAGTTTTCTTCTTTTGGAGTTTTGTTCTTTTCTCCTATTTTTTTTTTTTCGAAGTACGTTCGAGTTCAAGTTGGATTCAAGAGTTTCGCCCGAGTTGAAAGTTCGAGTGTTCTAACGCTCGGAACGAAATCGGATAGCACGAAGTTGTCGGAATTCAGAACCCTGCCGAGCTTCAGATAATAAGTGTACTTCTTAATAATGTTTCATGAACAGCGTTTCGTTTTTCACCTGTTTAACGCAGCAAATTTACACGTTTCTATCTGTTTCCGATATACATACATATATATTATTATATATATACGGGGCAGGATCGTTAAAATACGAGTTTGAAGTAAAAATGTGAAAGAAAGGGAAACAAACGAAGAGAAAATGATAGAATTCATCGAAAACTTAGTCACTCAAATTAGAAATTACAGATTGAATGCGAAATACATTGCACTGAGCTCTAAATAGTTATGATTTAACATTCAAACGAGAATGTTTTTCTCAATAACTGATCGATTGCGTGGAGAGAGAGAGAGAGAAAGCCTAAATTGAGCCGGCTTTCTTTGTGCCCTTCCCAATAGGTTCTTTTTGGACCAAGATGCAAGTAACGTTCACAATTATTGAGCTGCATATTCTAGAGCCAAGGAGTACAGACTGTAAGTTGCAAGACTTTAAATTACGACAAATAATGAAATCATGTTGTATGCATTAACACGTTTCCCACATCATGATTTACTATCTTTCATAGGGTCAAGTTGCTCAGTGTATCGACCTGGAATACCTGTTGAGCGCAAATGACAGAATATCCCTAACGTCCCAGGATAGATTATTTAAATTACGTTCGCCCGATATAAGATACTACAATAAAAATTGGAATTTAGCATACGTTGTAAATAAGCGATGTCAGATCAGTGTAGAAATTTTCGTGTAATCTTTATTTTAATTTTTATTTATTTTTTATCGAAACATACTGTAGTCTTTCGGTCTTTTTATATTCTGTATCTCGTTCTTTTTTTATATTTTTCATCTCGTCCAGCTGTCGAAAGTGGACGGAGAGACACGGTGGACGAAAGCTGTATCGGCACTTTGATCTGTTTTTTTCTTTTTTTTTCTTTTTTTTTTTACTATTCTATTACGCGCAACGTGCGTAGCTCCGCGCAGGAAACCGGGTTACGGGGTTTCAATTGTCATTCATGCTGAACGCGTTTTACGCGGCGCGCTTTCGAGCTTGATACCCCGGAAACTAATTGACGGGGTAGCTAGAAACGAATTGCATTGTTCGCAGCGTGGAAGCTCTCTTTTGTCGTCGCGGGGGATAACGTGTTTTGTAAATTCCGAGATTTTGTTTCGTTACGCGCTCTACGTTCAACGCATTTGTCGCGCATAGGTATGCCTTGTGTTTTCGAGCCAGCACGTACTTTCGCGATAGTATTCGCGCGATACTGGGTCAGTCGCGAGACGCAAATTAAAATTTTTGGAAATTCGGCAGGAAGGGTTTTTCGCACGTTCGCAAACAAAATACGTTCGAAGCGTCGTACTCTTGCTGTAAAGTGGCACGGCTTAAAAGTAAACGCGTTTCTTCGTCAATTGTTCGTTCAAAATTCTGTTGAGAATTTACGAAATCTGACTTTTGCCAAGATATTACAAATATAAAATAATACACCATTTGTTAAAAAAAGAAAGGAAATGAAGTAATATTTTATAGAAGAAAGAACCTCATCCACAGTTTGTTCATAAATTTCTTGCATAATTTCGTTTCTTAAATTGCATTTTTTCTTTTTATCAAGGTTATATTCAATTTGATAGATGTACACGAGACATTTGAAAATTACCCAACTTTCTTTTAACAATCATGTACCTGTTTCTCCCGTTCATAATGTATACGAAAGACGTTTTCTTTATCAAGAATTATACATGTTCAAACGGATAGGTTACACAACGTTGGCTGATCCAATTTCTGTTTTCTGATAACGTTGTCTTCGAAGCGAACGGTCGTATCGCAGCTGCATACTCGTAAATATCCACGTGTTACGTGTTCTTTTAAAAATCGTGCGAGTTCAGTTTGAAATGTATCCGTTACACGTGCATAAAATCGTAATACACGCTTTCGCGGTATGCTACAGTTTTCAGAGAGGAAAGAAAATACAAAGGTAGCTATCGTTTCTCTTTACCTTAACGTATGATTAAATGGAAATTCAAGATCGAACGTAAGATAATCGAATAATTCTGAAATACAACATAGAATCATAGTATATTTAGAACACAACTATTTATATATTTATTTTCACTTGTTAAACTCTTTTTTTTTTAATTATGAAAAAAAATCAGGAACCGTACGATAAAATATATAATTTAAATCTATATACAGTTCCAAGCAAAAAGTGAAGATATTTAGTCCGATTCTTTGCTGAAAAAATGTAGAAATACTCAAAGGTGTGCACGTGCGGTGCTTGTGTTTGAAGATAAATCGATTAATAATTATTATCAGCGGCGCAAAAAAAAGAAAAAACAACAACAAAGGATTAAATAGTATGGATGTTTCCGCTTGGGGACAATCACGATATTTAAATTAAAATTTATGCCCGTGTTCTTTAATCTCGCCAATCGAGAATCCTTTTCTCTATTCGGATAAATATTATCGCGTTTAATCATATTACCGTTAAAATGAATTCTTCGCACGAACAGATTTCATTCCCAATACAATTAACCGTGGAATTAATCCTTTGAAAAGTGGGCAACATTTCACAAAGCCTGTCTTTACCCAATGCCTTTAATGCCTTTAATGTTCAACCTTTAATGCATTGAATCTCCAGCGAAATATTAATTATGGTTACATGCACATGTAAACGATTATAGAAAACACCGTGATAAGTGATTCCGATTGTATTCTCTTGATATTGAAGACACGCTCGTTCAAACTTTTTAATCAAGTATTATGGAATATAGATATTATTAATAAATTGATATTGCGATAAAATACATTAATAATTATTACTAATATATTTTCAAATTTTTTTTTATTTTATGAAAATTATTATTAGAATAAAATAAATAGAATATATTTTATATTATAATAAAAATTACTGTCACAATAAAGTATAGAAATAGAATCTTTGACAGCAGTTATGAAACAATCGTATGGAATTATGGTATAGTTCAATATAGTGGTTGTACATTATATGTATACGTTCATGTTGTATTAATAATAATATTATTGCAGACAAAAATTTTTTACATTTATGTTTTTCTTACGTGGAATGAAAATCCATTCACTTTTTATTTATACGTATTTTTATTAGCCGTCGTTATCGGACAGTTTACTCCTTCGTGCAATTTCATCCCTCATGCGATCAATTTGTCAAATTTAATTCCTTAACATGTTTCTAATTCTTGAACAAATGAATCACAGAATTTCACGTGCTGGTAACAAAATTCGACATTCAAAAATACAGCGAGTTTTCATGCATGACTTCATGCTTTGGATTATAACACGAGAATCCTTCTTCATGGTAAATTTAATTGAGAACGGTATAATTTTCTAACAATTTCACTCGAAATTTCGCTCGAAATCCCCTGTGAATACATAAAAATCCGCACAATCTTAATAGAAATCGATCGAACGGGATGATATAAACGATATATTGTATCGGCGAAACGTTTAATTTTTTACGGTGGAGGGAGGGGGGAGGGAATTATGGAAGTCATTTCCGCAGCATAAGCTCCTCTCAGCTTTCAGAAAAATCCCTGGAAAAAGGACGAAATCCCTGGCTGTGTTTAATCGTGGAACACTGTTCGACGCGTATGTGAACAAAACGTATTTATACGTAGCTCGCGGATGCGAAAAGCGTCAGGAAACGGGGGGCGTGACAAAGTTATCGGTCGTCTCTCGATGCTCGCGCCTTCGTTTCGTTACGAATGGCCGCAATTCTCCGCACTCCAGATGCTCCGCCGATACCGGGGCGACTGATTTATCCATTTCCTCCCGGTATTTTGCTCCCTTTTTAAACCGCAATTCGACGAAGATGCCACGCTTCCATCCGCGTGAAAAACGCGTCGCTCTCTCCCGGCCCGGAGAATAAATGTTACTGGCCGTTCCCTGGCATTCGGGGATTACGGGGCGTGTTCTCTGCGTTTTTCTTTTTTTCTCTTTCTCTCTCTTTTTATTTTTCCACGCGAATCGTCGTTCCAACGAAAAACTTTCCCTCTCCCTCTTCCCCCTGACTTTTCTATTCTTCCGTTCGATTTTATATCACCTTCGTTTCGTGCGATTTCGGGCACGTTGAAAAGTTGGTGGAACTTTTTTTAAGAGGGAGGAGATCTCTCGTTAACAATGTGACGAAATTCGTGACGTTTTAGATGAATCAATTTATGATGAATCTGGACTTTCACAGATATTTCTCAGCTGTTTCTTGATTTTCTTAAATACCGCGATTTGAACTGGCATAATCGATAAATTTGTAAGCGATGCAGGTTAAGCGAGCGAAATTTTACGAAATCTGACGGATAACGTGTCATCTATGATATTATTTGTTTCGCAACAGGGGACTTTTGCTTCAATAGACTTCGAAGATTTGAAAAGATAGAAACGTTGGATAATTAAACAAATTTAGACATAGACATTCGCGCGAAATCTTCGTTTTTAATCGGTCAATGCATAGAATGTACGTAATACGCGTAAAAAATACGCGTACGGAACAAATTTCAAGATAAACTCTTCGTACTAATATTTATTAAAATAAGCAGATTTTTACTTACACGTACAAAGATAGAAATTTCGATGAATCAGCCACGATTTAATAAAAAAAGGAAAAAAAAGAAGAAATTGAAATTGAGCGCTTTTGAACGTTTAGACGAAACCAAGAAAGGTTAGTCTTACATGAATCGGTTAATAGGACTTACAAGCGACCTATGATATGTTAACAACTCCATTTGATTTTCATTCACTTTACGAGGATCTAAGGCCCTGTTAACAACGCGAGATTTCTATCGATTTATTCGAAGAAGAAGTTCTCGCTTGGATCTTCGTCGCATCGTTTTAATGAACATTTTTATGGCCACGGTTCCGTCCTCTGATTTTCTCACGAGTATGGACTTACTGGATTATACTACACGAGGTCTAGCTGTTAATTAACAAGAAAGGACGATCTTGAGAGCTTTTAAGCCATTATTGCCGAAGAGACGTTTCCCCTCCTTGTTTTTCTATCCTGCTTGTCTCTCTCTCTCTCTTAGTCACGGAGTCGGGAGCGGATCTATTCATCAGGGGACAGATTCTCGTCGATTGCATCCCGTTTCTGCGATCGCAAGAACCACGTCTGCTTATTTTTGCAAATGGAGCAAACGGAACGGGAGCAGACGGTTGGACAAAAATAATTCCTGATGAGGTGGAACTTTAGAATTCTCCAGCTAAACAAGTATCGGTTTTATTAACGAGCCGTTGAACTTCTCCGGCGATTTTTACGAAAGTGGTCATTAATCCTTTCAAACTGTAAAAATAGAGTATACAGCGTGTTCTAATTGAAATTAAATGTTTTCTTCTTCCAAGGTGGCTTTTTTTTTTTTGTAGAAATTTATGGACAGAGTCAAAGAAGTATAAATGTTTATTAATTTTCGTTTCGCAGAATGAAAGTTCACGTTCAGACAAAAAAAGAAAAATTAATTCAATAAGTAGAGAGTCCACTTATTAACCAAATAAGTGGAATTTTATATTAATCCTTCGCCAGTGGATAATTTTATATCCTGTATAAGAACTAGGTTTTTCACATTAGATTTACAAACGTTGTTGTTATATCTCATTTTTTACAATGCGTATCTATACTCGTACTTAATTCTTCTACATTCAAATAATCCGCCGTCATCGAGGACGATCGATAGCTCAAGTAATAATGGACTTCCAACTTAATAATTCTTCCATCATTCAAAAAAGATCGATAAACGGGCGGACAGTCCCCCGTTAATCAACATCCAATTCTGCTCTCCTCGAGTTTAACTCCTATTCATGATACACGCCACCAATTCGCCATACGTCTCCCCATCAGGGAAGCAATCAACACGTGTGGACGAAACGACGGAAAAAAAAGGAAAGAAAGAAAGAAAGAAAAAGGAAAAAGAACAGTTTCCAATTCCACTTGCGCTCACCCTGGCCGAGATCGATTACTATTTTTCAGTTGGGAATCGAGCCGAAATTTTCATCCGTTCTCGGCGCACAGCGGCGCACTTTCCATCCGGGAAACGCGACAACGCTGTGTCACCGCAGGTAGCAAATCCATTTTACGAAACATCGAAACACCCGAGGGGACGGAGACGAGAGAACAAGTGCGAAGGAAACGGAGCGATTTCAGAGGAAGAAAGAGACGAAAGAACGGACAAGGGGGAGAAGAGAAGAGAGAGAGAGAGAGAGAGAGAGAACGACACGCGAGTAAGGGCAAGAGGTGAAAAGAAAGTACGGAAAGAAAGAAATTCTGAAGATCGCGACGCTAAAAAGAGCTTGTAGTCCCGAAGGAATACGTGATCTCCGCTGAGGGCTTACCAAGGATACTCGAGCATAGCCGAGACGTAGCTCGGGTTATGCCGCCGGGTATTTAACTTTATGCATTCGAGCTCTCCTCCCCACCGCCGCACAGTATACTGCTGGCTGTTCTCCCAGTGAAAAAGTTGTTGGCCTGTTAAAAAAGTTTTTTTTTCGACGGAATCTTTGTGATTCGCGGCGAGTACCTACCGTGCCAGAAACGGAGACACGGCTAGGTGAAAGAACGTAAAAACTGACAGATTTGGTACGATCGTGAGGAACAGTGATTCGTAAAATTTCAGAGTGTCCTCTGTTTGGTAAATTAAGGACTACTATCCACAGAATAAGGACTATTAATCGCCTCATAAGTGAATTATTCGTATCATTTATTACAGCGAACGAGCGTTAATAAAATACGAATACTTACTCAATACGCAATAGGCACGTTAATGAAACCATGATCAACATTTCACAGAAAGTTTGACATCTTAACAGAAAACGATCAATGTGCGTGTGAAATGTAATTATTGGACATTCTACGCGAGGAACATGAGACAGACGTTATTCAATATTCAACCAAGATCTCATTCTCAAGTATTCAAAGCATAAACATCGAGCAAGTAGAACCAGACATCTTTTGTCACTGCAGGTGCAAGTTGATCTGTAAAAATTTTTTTCGACGGAATCTTTGCGATTCGTGACGAGTGCAGAGATGAAAACACGACTAGGCGAAAGAAACGTAAAACTGACTGATTGTTTTTGACAGATTTAGGAATAGATCGTGGGAAACAGTGATTCGTAAAATTTCAGAGTGTCGTCGTTTGATAAATTAAGGTTTGATAAATTTTATCTACTATCCATAGATAATGGCTTCATAAATTCGTTTTGAACCAAGTGAACGAATTCGCGCTCGTGTTCAAAGAATAAACGATAACAAGATAAGCGAACTTCATCAGTGTGAAAGGCGAACAAATATTTTTTAACGAACTACGATGAACAATGGGCCTGACATTTTTTAAAAGAAAGCGATCAACATGCATATGAAACGTACCAATTAAATTCTACGCAAGGAACATTGAGACAGATGATTCAACCAAGACCTCATCCTTGAGCATTCAGAGCAGAAACATCGAGCAAGGAGAATCAGACACCTTTTGCCACTGCAGGTTCAAGTTTTGAAAAGTTCAAAATTCCACGTTTGCGAATTTTTTCCTTCTGATCTTTTAAGCGCACCGTTTATTTCTTTCGCAACGCCAGCAATCACGTAGCAGTTGTTATTCGTGTAATCCTACATCGATTTGATTGATCGGTGCACGATGTAACTCGATTTGGTCGATCAATTAAATTGATTCATTTGACCGATGGGTATATTGGAATTATCTCACGCGTTAATGAACATAATGTTGATTCAGTTAACTTTCACGTGCCATGAATATTTTCAGTTTCAGAGCTTAGTGACGAATACTCGTGTAAAGAATAATACAAATATATAATACAGATAAAAATTCGTTCACGTGTGATGAACATGTGACCAAGCCTTCGATCTTAAAAGCTCAGCGACAAATATTTGTCGAGAGACTGACACGCGCGTTAAAGTTCATTCATTTAATAAATCAAATCGATTCGTTACACGGATTAAATGGACTCAGTCGACTCTGCCTGGTAATATTGATTTATTTGCTTGCCAAATGTGATTTGTTTCGTTCGTTTGTTCTCGCTGCAGGCGAAGAGTGAAATCATGAAGTGTTCAAAAATGTTCGTTATTATTCTGCAATTATGGGCTCCGATGTCAGAGATTAGCGCGCATTTAGCAAGCACGTGCGTTTCCCTACGTCTTGGTTCGCATATTGGAATATCATAAACCTGAGATTGTATCATAGCAATTAACGGGCCCATTAGCCACGTAGGCACCTGGGACCCCTTTGATTCCTTGTGACCCTTCCTTCCTGCCGCAAACGTTACCCCTTGCGCATCTCGCGGTGAGATTGCAAACATTCGTGACAATTGCTCACGAGGCGAATCACTGGCTATTCGTAATACTGTCTCTTTGATCTATCGCAATATTTCCCTTCCATTTCTTTTCATAGTGGATATTCGAAGTAGAAAACGATTATTATAACATTACACTTTATGTAATAATACTGTGTAAATAATATATAAGTGTTATATATTAATAATAATAATAATATACATAATATATAATAGTATTACATTATATAAATAATGTATAACATATAAAAAGATATATATATATATATATATATATAAAGTACGATATGATATGATATAACATAATATCATTTACTTTAAAGATTTGTGGTATATTTGAAGCACGAAAGAAGAATGATATTTCCAGTATACATTCAGTGCAGTATCTAGCGGTTTGAAACCCATTTGAAATTGTGATTTATGACTAGGGAAGAGTTACTAATGGTACGAGAGCAACAGACGATTTATAATATCGGGTCGAGTCGTTTGTAGTTTCATCAATGATTAGGTATCTTTTAATTTATCGTTGTGCACGTACGTGCAAGGCGTGTACGTATAAAACACACGGTATATACAAAATGAAGTATAAGTATAAATATATATTGACATATGAAGCCGAGACTTAAACAAGTCGAGAATCGTTTCGCCTCGGTATAGATCTCCGTGCTTACTTTCTCGTTCAAACTTTCGTGCGAGCTTCTCGAAGAAGGACGTAAGCTCGCCAAATGCTCGCGATATAAGTCGTTTCTCTGCCGTGCTTTGTCAAGCTTTATATTAAACTTCGATTTTATGCGAACGTAATCGTAAAGATAAAAGCACGCGTAAACCGGGGGCTTTCAGTCGCTTCCTTTCGCTCGTGAGATGCTTGAACCGATTCACCGCGGCGCTTTTTCCGTTCTTTGTCTAATTCCCTTTTCACCAGTACTGCCTACTATTCGTTATTACTTCGATCTCGATCGCTACTGTCGTCTGCGATAACGTTGACTCGTTTCACTTCGGCTCGCTGCAGCGCCTTTGCGTACTACACGGTTTCTATTGAAACTTCTTTTCTTTAATCGGAATTATCGAGTGAGTTTACGCTTCGTTTTGCGTTAGCAGCAATACCACGGTAAATTATTGCAGCTTTCGATTAAATTTCACTTGAGCCGATATTGCCGGCTGAGATAACGTTGACTCGTTTCACTTCGACTCGCAATTGCAGCTTCTTACCTGACTGCCTTTTATGCCATCGTAGGATCTTTGTTGAGATTTCTTTTTTTTTTTTTTATTGAAATCATTGCGACTTTTGCCGCACTATTATCATACATACTCGTTATATTTGCCTCTCTTTTATTTATTTCTAACTTTCCACTTTGCATCTACGTGGTAACTTTTTATTTTTCATTTCGCTTTGTATCTCGTTGTTCGGTTTTTAGAAAAATTTGTGAGAGTGCCGATATCAGATTCTTGCTTTATTTAAAACAGCACAGGGTAGCCCGACAGGGCAGTTATTGGTTTCTGAAAAGGCTCGAACGAACGTCAGGCACGAAATTGAGCAACAAAATAATAATAATAAGTTCCACGTGTCAACTTCGACGAAATCAGTTTCAGCAAACAGGCAATAGAAATTTTAATCACCGAGTCAACCGAGAACTTTCCTTATCAGACAGAACGTGTACCTTTGCACGCGTGAAAGTTGGGAACGCAGGTATTAATTACTTGAGCGATTACACAAAGTACCGCGGCAATAAATAATTTAATTGCCTATCGACACACGTTGTTATCCCGAAGAAGCAAACTAAATGTTTACCGGGAACTTATAATATTCGGCCCCTGACGATGGCATACGAGATTGCAAATATTTGCGGTTAGTTCCTATACTATTTCCTAGTGGCGAGCGTATCTAAGCGGTTCGGCGTTTAAGCAGAAATGAACTTTGGTGCCCGACTGTTTGGAGTTTGACTGCTCGATTGGAGTCGAGGGTAGTTCCGTGCTGGTCCTAAGCTTGAAACGAGGCTAGATCCGGTATTAAATGCGAAAACACGATTAATCCGATATTGATGCAGCGCTAGTTTATGATCCCAATTGAACTCCTGTCATACTGGCTTCCCATGTAATTCATCCGAGTCCTACCTTTCCTCTTCTCTTGATTTTATCAATGAAATAACAAGTTTCAATAATATGAATTTAGATGAAATCAAATCGACGATTTCGAAAAAAGATCGTCATTATTTGCAAAATTATTATTACTGTTGCAACTTCTCGATGATCCCTGTATTTTCCATCGGTTTCTCTAACGTGAGATTCAAAAGCAATTAGATTTCCATTTACGAAATGTCAATTCTATCGAAGCTGAGTATCTCTGAATTCAATTATTTTAGGGGTAACGTGAGTTTTTAATCTATTATACTTTAAATTGATTATTATCAGACAAATTTTACTTAACGAGATGAAATTCACTTAACGTGATTTATTGTCCATTCAAACAAGAATCTTTCGATTCTTTGTTGAACGAAGGAATCACCGATCGCGTGGCTGTCAGATACTCCAGTTAATTTGGTAATGACGTTCGAATATCGATTCGAGTTCAACGACTTTCATTTCCCCACGGGAATTAGGATGCCCGGTGGTTTCAAGGGAAATTTAATTGCCCATAGCTTCCTCCGTTTTGTTCGACTGTCCTCGAACCTCGCTCGAGAAAAAACTTGCTGCCGCTTTGAAATTTAAAATTACAGAAACTTTCGCCGACGACGTTTGCTTTTTACGTTCGATTCTTGATGAGCTTTGTCTCCTAGTCAAAGGAAAGTTGAAAAAAAAGAAAATGAAGAAGGAAAAATCAATCGATAAGAAGCTGAAGAGAATACGAAAAAGACATGAGTTTCACGCTCATTGATTTCACGCTTTGTGAAGGAAAAACGACTCCCGGTAAGAAATTGTGTTCTTATTGTTGAAATTTAACAATGGACGAGAAGATTAACTTTGTTCAAAGCTGGCGTTTTGTAGTAAATAAAGTACAATGTATGCTTTGTTCCAGCTGAAGCGTGAAGAGAGATAATAAAAGTCAGAGATACGTTCGTTTGATATTTTTGTAATAATCTCAGTAATCTCCTTGGATTTCTGTGTATCTTCGAAATAACGTTCATGTTAATTAATAAATCAATTTATTACGTTTCTGTATATGTGAAGTGATGTGAGTTCTAAGAAAGTTCACTGCACAAAGAATTTAGTATATTTTTCACGTACTTTTAAAGTAGTAGAACTGTCACAGTGATCAAGATAATCGATTTTAATCGATAACTCGATGTTTCTCCTTGATTATCGTAATGACAGAAACAATCTCAAAACAATTTCGCAGAAAAAGGACACAACGTATCAGAATCCGAGTTTATTTGCTTTGCCAAAAACAAATACAGATCGGTTAGAAATCGTTAGGGGGTAGAGTCTGTGAAAATCGCGATATTTTCGATTCGTAGGATCCGGGGTAAGTGCCGAGCGATCGAACACAGTCCTCCTAATTTAAACATTCTCCTGAACTTTTGCTAGAATCTCCCAAGTTTATTGGGGGGGGGGGGAACCCGATTTTCATGGTCCCAAACCACGAAAAACTGAATAGCGACGGGCTATCAGTCTCTAGTTGCTAACATTAATGAATAAGACACAATAAAATCATACAGACGTGCATAAGAGCTTTGAGAGAATTGCTTTGTATTCTTAACTAAAACATCTCCAAAGAAAAGGCTTTCTTTTCCTTTCCAGTGTGTTTAATTTAAAATTCGTTTGATCGCAGTCAATTAGGGAGAGGCGCAGCCCCCCCCCCCCAAATCCCCGAAATCTGGATCGAACGTAAGCTTCGAAAGTTCGATAGTGCCGGAGACACATTACGTATCGGTAATATGAATTAATTACGAAGCGGCGAGGCGTCGGACGAAACGTGCCGGAAGATCCAATTAGAACGGAAGTCGGGCGTGATATGTACGTTCTAGGCGTCGCCTCGCACGCGCCCAGATAATGCATTCGCGCGTTTGTATCGTTCTCTCCAGCGTGGAGAAGCTACGGGCGAGGTCACGTGCCTCTCGAGCGAAACGGTATCGTCGCTGTCAACGAAAGGACAATTACAATTTTCACCGGGTGAGAGAAGAGACAGCTCTCGCCGCGAGCCGCTGAATGCGAAATCCTATGTATTCGTGCGTTGCACGTTCAGTAATCAGAAATTGCCGTGAAGTTTTCACAGCCGGATTTGAAGCGCGCCTGCTTTTCGTCTGCCCACGCCATTGTCAAGTTAATTGTTTTAATGCACCTTTTGAAGCAGACGTTTCCCCTCGTGATCATCGTGCCGCTGTTTTAGCATCGTCAAGTTTTCAACCACAGGCACAGTGCTACCTTCGGGTATTTACAGGGCTCGGCGCGGACAATTATCGGGAATCTTCCAGAGAGTAAAAATGAAACTCAATTTCTTTTCTTTTTTTTTTCTTTTTCTTTCTTTTCTTTGAGAAATTTTTATGTAGCATCTAGAGAGTCTTTCGAGATTGGGAAATTGAGAGAAAAATAGATTTTACAAGGATCGTTATATCATTCGATTAAAACGGATTTTTGTCATAAGAGCGAAACGAAAGCTTACTCGTACTCGATAAGATACAGGTGATTGAAATACTTGATAGATGAAATTGAACGTCTCACAGACAGGCCCATAGATTTTGATATCGATATATTTCACACTGAGTTGAGAATAATACGAAATATTTAATAACTATGTTAGATTTGCGAAGAACTGTAATACAAAAGGCTTACGTAAAATTAAAATTACGACAGAAATCTTATTTATAAATTGTCTTGCGAGCATCGCATTTTGATTTTCATACTTCATCGACAGGAATTCATGTTTCAGTATATTCCATAATCAGACAGCTTTCAATATTCCTATGAAATGATCGATAGAATGTTATATTTACATTCATATTTTCGCTAAATATAATTTCGTGATTAAACGATAACCAGACTACGAATTCTTATTTACCTGGAAATTTCAAGGTGCAGAATAAATCAAATATTTAATAATTCTTAATTCTTAAATTAAATTCTTTAATAATTAATAATTCTTCTGACATTTCTTTCAATTGAATCAATCTTATTCTTAAATTGAATTTTGGTTCAAAATCTTTTTCTGTATACCTTTCTTTGTGTGTGTGTGTGTGTATACACAATTGAATCCATCTTATTCTTAAATTGAATTTAGGTTCAAAATCTTTTTCTGTATATGTTTCTTTATGTACACACACACACACACACACACACACACACCACACAATTGAATCTATTTTATTCAATTGAATTTAGGTTCAAAATCTTTTTTATATATATATATATATATATATATATATATATATATATATATTATGTATATATATATCAACGTAAGTCTGTAATATGAATAATATAATATATTTCGTGTATATAATCTATGCATCAATAAAAAGTCTACGAGACCGCGAAAGACCTGGAAGATTCGAAAATCAAAGGACGAGCGCGAGACGACCTGATATGACGACTCATGCACAAACAGGTGTACTCGTATGATCTCGCAGGAGTTTAAGCCTTCGATGGGCGATCCTTTTTCGGTTGGCAGATACATATAGCGTCAGGTTGACATTCAACTCTCGAATGGAAGAAACGCGCCGCGAGAATTGGCCGTGCAAACACTGGCCTGCGTTTACCGAACCGGCTAGAGAAACCGCGCTAGCTCGTGAAACTGCGCGAAAGGCATACACACACGCACGTTGATACACATACATACATGCACGCACACGCATACGTGCGCACACACAGAGGCACAGAGTGAAGAAAAAAAGGAGAGAGAGAGAGAGAGAGAGAGAGAGAACGTTTGAACAAGGATCGTGGCCACGAATGGAATCTGAAATGCGATCTTCAGATGCGTGGAATTCAACGCGGAATGCGGTGATCTGGTTTCGTGAAAATTTCCCATTCCTATCTGTGCACTTTGAGCACTTCATCCGCCATTTTCGACGCGAGTGTTTTTAATTTTAACTGCAAAGATTGTCCACAGGGTTCGATACCCTCGCGGGAAGCGGGGAGAAACAGATCGAATCGCTGCAAAGTGGAGATCGAAATTTTCACCGGCTCGTGATCAAATTTCGAAACGACGCTCTCTTGCCTTTCTGTGTTTCGATCGAGCGACGGAAAACACAGAGAATCGGTGTTCGCGGGAGTGAACAGTGAAATTTGATTAGCACACCATCGAGACGTGACAAACATAATTATTAAATTAAGGATTTTAAATAGAATAACTATTTATTACGTCAAAAGGATATAAACTCTGTTGCTGTGTTTCTGCGTTTCGATAGAATAATACAGTGAAATATTTGAATACCATGGAAAGTTTTTATAAAACTTTTTTTTTTCTTGTAATTTCATTGCATTTCGACAAAAATACACAATTACTAAAAATGGATAGAATTTATAGAATAAATAGAATTTATAGAACAATAGAATAGATAGAATTTACCTTATTAACCACTTCATATATAAGTGATATTATTCACGTTATTCATTCGATATGAACGAAAAAAAAAAAAATCGAAAATACTTTAATTTTAGATTCTTCCCTGCTAATAGTATTTTCATTTCAATTTCGTCGATCGTTGTATGGATGCACTCGCTGCATATCGCACTATAGATGCACTACGACATAATTCTAGCTTTTAGGTTAAAGCAGAAAAAGAAAAGAAAACGCTTGCATAAACTTATTTAAAATTCGAGCTACGAAGTTGCTGCAAGGAGAAATTTAGCTCTTTTGTGCGCAAACTTTCTGCAACTTCATGCGTCTTGGATAGAAGAATACAATTACAGGAGTCACGCTTCCTTGCTTCCTTTTTAATTATTATTTATGAGCGAAAAAAAGGTTTATTCTTTATAGTTAGTCTTTAGTCTTTTGTACACAATTGTGAAAAGCATTGAAGTTTTAATGAATTCAAAATTCGAAATTCAATACGAAATTCTCAGTTCTACATCGAATCACGTGTTTAGTCGAGAAATTGTGTTCTAGGAAATAATTTTTGTAAAAAGGAAATAATTCTAGGGAAAAAATAGAGAATATTTGGTTAGTTAATTACGGCTCGTCGAAGAAATCAGTTGTTTAACAGAAAATTCAACGCATTGAACGCATGGCTGTTAAGATTAATGCAATTTTGATTTTTCAATATAATCGCACGTGCGGGTAATACAACATGAATCGAACGTAAATATTAATAGATGATTTCAACGAATGGGAGTTCAACTCCTTAAGTTTGATCAAGTGTTCAATTTTATCATGTTCAATTGATAATTGTATTTATATAAGATTCAATAATGCAAATAGTATAAAATATTCATAATTCGTACAAGGTTCGTCATTTATTTTCTAGAAATCTTTGCTTCTATTTTTCTATACATATAAAAATATGAATCTGCACAAATATACGTTATCTGTTAATAAAATTTTTATTGTAATTAGACTGCGAGCGTTGTGCCGTCTCGTTTCTTATTTTCATATTTCCGACAAACATAATTGAGTGGATATTCGTTCTACCTGATAAAATGTTACGAGTACATTAATGTCTTTATTATAGTATATTGAATTTTTTTTTCTACTTTCTAAACCGATATGATACAGTCTCAAGAAGGATACAATTAAAATGTCCATTCGTTTCATATCAATGCCTAATTAAAAATCTCTGTTAATTCGCAATTAATAATTGAACAAATAATTAAAATCATTTTTTGATTAAAAATCAACATTTGTTTCGCGAAACAATGTTTTTACTGTGTACGTTGAATATTTCCAACGTTGAAGTTAATCCGTCTGAACAGACATAAATGTACAGTTAATGACAAATGTTCATGACAATAACTGCGAACATCGAGACTTGTTTGAAGAATTGAGAAATAGGATTGCCTAGCAATCCTTAAAGTCCCACGGCAATCGCATCATCGATGCTTCGTTTCCTCCAAGTAGGAAAATACTTGGAGGAAGCTTGTTCGTCTTGTCTGTTTCTCTATTGTACTGGCAGAGCCTTCCACGCTGTTTGAACGTCGAAACGAAACGCCCAGTTCTCTCTCTCTCTCTCTCTCTCTTTCTCTTTTCCTTTAATTAATGCAACTTCGCACATCGCAGCCATATCCGTGTTTGAAGATGCGTTCTCACGCTACCTACGAAACTTCCACTTCCACGCGAGACACGTTCCAGTTTACATTTCAGTATACTTTAGAAAGTACCACCATTACCGTTTCCCAACGTGCTGCCCCCGCTTCTCTCGCCAGAGAGGAACGAAAGCGACGGAGGTCCCGAGACTCTTTCGTCTTTCCTTCGTTTTCTCTCTTCTTCGTTATTCTTTCTTCTTTCTTTCTTTCTTTCTTTCTTTCTTTCTTTCTTTCTTTCTTTCTTTCTAGCAGCTACTACGCGACTTTTTGCCAATGGAGGAACGTTATTCTTTACCGTTGGGAAACTTATTTCCTCTCCTAGTTTCTCACTGTGTTTCTTCTTCTCCTTCTCCTGGAAGTATCCACGGTTGACATTTTCACGGGGACGTAATGGACGTAAAAGTGGTCTTTATCAGTGGGCGGGATCGATTTCGATGTATGCTTCGGTTGAAACAATTTTTGGAACTATTATTATACCAGATGGCAGACCATTACGTAAATTTTGGCCCCTGGCGAATGCAATCAACGAAGTAGAATGGAATTGTTCGACCCGTCGTAAAAATTGTGAAAATATACAAAAGTACAATTAGGGACATTTGTTTGACATTTCTAATGCTTTGAATATTTTATATACATTTTTGGGGTATAATATAGACTGTGCGTCTTTGCAACATGCGAAAAATCATAAATATGAAAATTTAATAAATATAAGACCATCGAATGATATTAATGCGGCTTGACAAAATTTTCGTATTAATCTCCACCGAGAATGAAAAGAATTTTCTCCTTTTTAGAAATTCCTCGGATGTTTTTACGCAAGTAAGCTTCGCGTTGAACAATTGTTAATTCTAACTAATTATTAAATTGAAAATTAATTTTTTTTTTAACTGGATTATCCCTTTTAAGTACATATTGCATAATCGGAACATGCTGCCAGTGTGTGTGTGTGTGTGTGCGTGTGTGTCCAATAAATATCTAACGTATCGGTTGACCAGCTATGCTTCATTAATTTTCAGATAGCGAAGCATTTAACATAGTCGTGCGTCATGTTGCATAACTCGATAAATTTCTCTTATCGTTAGAAAGTTAATAACACGATACGAAAGTTTCGAAGCAGACCTACGTAATTCCATGAAGCTTAATTTTCTCGATATCGTTTCACGAAAGATGAGATTTCATTTTAGTTATATTATGAATTAAATAGCTGCTTCTGCAACTTCTTCTGAAGTGATTTCTTCGTTTTCGTCTGTGACAAAAGTGTCAGAACTTGAAGCGCTTAATCGTTTGCAAAATTAATCGCAGATCATACTTCTTTCATAAACATGTCAGCGTTATCAACAATGCTCTATGCTTCTCGTAAGTTAGTCGTTTCTACATAATAAAACACTTTCCTTTTGCACTACTAAACTAGGCGATGACAGTTTATTTTTCTTCAACTGTTAACATTTTCTTCAATAATTCACAATTATCACAAAAATTAAATATATGTCTAGGATTAATACATATATAATATCTCAATTAAGATACAGAAATCATTTATGCGTTCAGTCGAAATTGGAGACAGCATAACAAATTAGTTAATGTTATTTTGACTCGTCAATTCTGTTAGTTTAATGATAAATACATACTATTCAGTGACTATTTTGTTGATTGACTCGATTCAGTTATTAGGACACGCCTGTTTGGATAATGCAGTAGATTAATTATCCATGCTAATCGTGACACACACACACACGCAGTTCGAATAGCTTTATTTTCATATGAGAGAAAATCGTATATTTACAGATGTTAATGTTAAATAAGGACACAAGAAGAGCCTTCGAATAGAAATGTATCAATTTCCTTCAGTTTGTATTTTTGTTCTTCAATCTTAATCATTCCACAATGTTTCGATAATTCAATAATAAGTTCGAATTTCAATAATTCAAAAAGTTTCAATAATAAGAGTATAATTTAATATTCTTTTAATTGACAATTTAATTCGAATAATTAAAGTACTATCATAAGTACAGACTTGCTTCGAAAGTTTCGCAGCTTGGCATCATTACTTTCCTAAATCTCTGATTACAAAAGGAAAATTCAGTCAAATTTCGTAGACTTCCTAACATTGGAACCACCAATATACATGAACCAATAACGATAAAAAATTGCCGATAATTTAGATTTCTAATTTCTCTTCATTTTCTCAAATATTTGATTTTTCTTTGTTTAACAAGAAAATCATGAATGTCTATGTTTTGTAAATAATATTAATTAAGCCGAACGATGAAACTATTGATTTTTCACAAAAAAAAAGAAATAAAAAAAGAAGAAACTAATTCAATCTTACAGCAGTTGCACATCCTCCGTCCGTCTTTGACGATTATAATCGTCGTATAAGCGGCACAATGTAGACAACACGCTTTTAAAAGCGGCAACACAATAAGAGGTTAAACAGGTTTCTGACGCGTTCGGAGCACACCTCGAACACGTAAGTTAAACACGAAAACGCGCGGGCTCGGCCGATTCCGCTGACGCATCATCGATCGCAGAGCTATGGGGGCTAGTTCTACCGGCCAGAAATCGCGATAATGGACGAGAGCCTGACGTACTCGCGTGACCGAGAGACGGTTTGACTTACGAATCAGTGGCTCGTCAGTGCAGCCGACAAGATAGTGACAGCCGATTATGGTTTGCCAAGTTTATAAGTTGCCGGCGCAACCGACGATGCCGCGCGGAATAAACGGGACTCATGCTGCGGCCCTTGCCAGTTTAACAAGCGTCTGGAAGTTTCGCGAAACCTCTCGTGACACAAAGCGGCCGCCGCCTCACCGCGAAATTCTCTTGCGAACGAGCCCGAGAGCGAACTGCTCGGTCACAAACCAGGGGCTGGCTGGCTGGCCCTCCTCAGACACAAGGGTTGTTGTTGCGTGGACGAGTGTTGCCGACGAATGACGTGGACGACGATTCGACGTTCCATTCGTAAGCCAGCTGATAACGACGATAACGATCCCTCTGAGGAGAACTCGCGGTCAGAATGGCGTGGTCAGCAAGGTGGCAGAAAGTACACCGGGGATATTTATAGTATAGAGCGGATTCCGAACGTCCAGCATGATGGATTATTTTTGAAATCGTGAATATACCGTTGGCATTGATAAATCAGTTGACGAATAATTTGTTTCTATCCCGTGTATTCACGTGTTTCTAACTCCTAATAATAAATCTAACTAATCTAATGAATTTGGGGAAGGCGAAATACCCAAAGATATTGCAATATAATTATAATAAATATCTGTAGCTTTGTTTTGTAGAAGGTTAATTACAGAAGGTTACAGACGTTTAATTAATTATATACAAGCAATTTAATTGGTTTCAATTTAATTTAATTATATATAAACAATTTAACTGATTTCAATTTAATTTAATTACGTATGAACGATTTAATTTAATTATACATGAACAATTTAAGGCACAGATGAATGTGTTACACGTTCTATTTTTTTACATTGTAAACATATGAATTTGCTGAATCTTATCTATTGACGAGTTGAGTTTTTGAAATCGAAACATTACATTGAATATCAGCTTCAATTGTTATATTGACAACACTTTTGTCTACGTCTTTCCATGTCGATCCATATTAACTCAATAACGACCAAGCAGTTTGTTATGACATTACGTACGTTTCTTTGAATTCCATAAAATGAGGAAGTCTATGAAAAAACGTGGAATCTTCATTCCACAGTGTGAAAATTAAAAAAAGTATAATTATTTAGATGATATAGATTAATTGCAGATGGAATAAAATATCGCGGCGACGATTGGTCCTTAATGGATTAATTCCACACCTTCTTTCAAACCTTCTCTCTCGTGCAATGAAAGCCGATGAAGCAACGAAATCGATGCAAAATCACAACCGATCCTCGGAAAAGAAGAAAACAATTTATTCCGAGGTGAAATTTCTGCTGAATTCATCCGACTCCCTTTTACCAAAGGGAAACAGACAGCTGTTTTTTTCCGTCCGCGAAAATCCATTTCTAGTTCTAAAAGTTTTTACTGCTAGTTCTATCTATCGATCTAACAGGATAAACATACAATATAATAAAAGAAAAAGAGATAAAAAAGAAGAAGAACGAAATAGAATCGTCCAAATAGAAGGCACTTGGACAATATTCCGCACACGCGTGTTCTTCCTTTTTTTTTTCTTTTTTTTTTTTATTATCCCGGTTCGAATCTTGCTAGCTATCGTTTTGCAAACTGCGAACAGACGCCTCGGGCTGAGCACTCTCGTGAAGTTCGTCGGCTGGCCGCAGGGGTATCGGCCTGGATCGGTGTGCTCGTGATACCCGGATAGAACGTCGAGCGAGCGATGCGTGTCGTTCGTACAAACGTAGAGATAGTACAACGGCTTGTACCGCGCAGAACTTCGAAACTTCCGCGAGATAGTTATCCTGTAACAATCGATCGTTCGATCTGCGGCCATCGAGTGCGAATTACGGAATTATAATCGGCGTCGATTGTTTCCCAGCCGACGTGACGCGACGATCGAGCAACGTCGAATGGAAGTTCAAAGTTGAACTGAAGTTAGAAGATAAATAGAAATCATTCATTTTCGTCTAGACCAGAAGTGGCTAACTGGCGGCTCTTATCCCCACTTTCCTGATCGCTAGCGCTATCCCCTCCACTGCATCGATCTCTCCGCTACGTTGAGAGTGTCGCGGTCATAATGCTCGCGTTAGGTATATAGGTATACGTGAAAATTGTTTTCTTTACCGTAGCTGCTAAAGTTGAAGGAAGATAGGGAAAGCTTGTATGGCGGAACAGAGTGAGAACTAATATTCATGGTGAAGGGACTGGCGGCTTGTGGCGAGGAAGAAGTTCTTGGTTTAGATTGTCCTTGTGTTTAAACAGTAACCGAAAATGATTAATTAATTAATTAGCTAATAAGTGATACCTACGATGATAATGATTTCTCGCGTTTGTTTTGTCTAAGACTACAAACTGAATTATTTTTGATACGCGTACACTTCAAAAGTTTGCGATATGTCAAAGTTATGAAAGACAACAGTCCTTCCTTGAACAAATATTTTAATATCTTATTCATGATATTGCCATTTTGAAATTGCGATAGTCTAATATTTAGAATTCGAAATTCACAGTTACAATATTATCTGTGTTCTTGGAAAAATTCATCTGATTTGTTTAATTTGGAGTGAAAAGTGAACTTCTGAGCGAGAGCGTAGATTAAACAATAAATTTGTAGTAAACGATAAAAGTAATAACAGATTACAGATTTATTAATAGAAAAAAGATGTAATATGTACACGAATATTTGAATAGTGTGTGCATTTAATTAGTAAGTTTATTAGTGTGCTTTGAGTAAATGATTACTCAATACTTGAAAATGTACATTTACGCTTTTTTGAAGGATTGTGTGACTTTCATTGAAGAATGAAAAAAATAATAACTTAGGTAGTGATTGTAGAATGTACGTTGTGAACACTTTCTATAAATAAATTGATACAATTTTTCTAAATGAAATAATTAATATTTTTCTACAACTAGATTTTCCTTTATCATCCTGCGTAAAAACAAACTTGATGAACGAATGAAAAACAACGCAAAGAAAATTAACTAAGTTGAAAAGTTTAATAATATTAACAAACACTTTCGACAATAAAGTCAATAAAAGCAGCCATAATTTTTCCCCTTTTCGACGTTTAGGATTGGAAACAAAGTGTCTGAAACGTGATTAAGAAATTGACTTAACTACTTCGTGATTACTTTTGCCAATTGAAATTGGGCAAGAGAACTTAATTAATTCGCGCCAAATGGCGGTGAAATTGTAATTAAACGTATTTGAAACTTAGCAAACTAATTAATTTACTCGATGCTTAATTTCCAAACAAATGAATGAATAAAGAATAATTGTTGAACTAAAAATTAAATTTGAAACTCTTGAAGTTTATACACATGATGTATAAATCATGAATTGATATTTTGCAATGTGCAATGAATACTTCTGACTTTATTATCACTTTACTATAATTCGTGATGAAACTTAATACTGATTCTCTTAAGAGATAGATTGCAATTCGCGAGTGAAAAACATTCCAAAAAATTCCAAAAGGAGATCTACCAACGGAATTCTGAGAAAGATCCACAATATTTATCCAAGTATATGTTAAAATCCATAATATTCATTTACACAGAAATTCTAAATCCGTAATATCTAGAGTATTACACTTTGATATTCAATTTGTAAGAACTACATAATTCCACTTAATAAAGAAAAGAACAAACATTCCAAATATTAAAAAGAAATTATTAGAAATTCTTCTAATTTTTCAACTGAACTAATTCGTTTCAACGAGCTGCTGTCCTAAGAAAAGGTAAACGAGAATATTTCTGACATTTAACACGGTTGACTACACCTTCCCACCACTTCATATTCATTCCGTTCGACCTCACTCTCGACAATTGCACCTTCCATCGTCATTCTCATCTTCCCATGAGACGTTCCCGGAACACTCTCGATCGTAGCTTTTATATCCAGTAACCGTAACAGTCTCCCTCAAAAGGAGAGTTCCAGAAAGGAGAAAAAAAAAAAGATCAACCACCACTCGTAACTCGGCTTGCACGCTTTATCCCAACCTCGACGACGACGTTCGAACATCAAGAGTTGATCCCTCGTTCCTCCGACCCCGAGAGCAATCGCTCTGTCTTCGTGAAACTTGTTTCTTTGAGCTCTAATACGAGCGTTACGAGCGTGACTCTCTCTACGTCAGTTACATCATTTATCGCCTTTTTGCTTCAGTAACGTTCATTCTCTTTCTTTCTTCTTCTTTTTCTTCTTCTTTTGGTTTTCGTATAATTATTCATAAATATTGCCTACCGATTTAAAGTCAAAAATGTCTGGCAAGATTCGTGATAAAATATCTAGATTGTTGTATGGTATTACAACAGGGCAAGTACTCGCAGTAATGTAATTAATATTAATTTTCTCGAATTAATGACCGTATCATGTGTCATCGGTATCAATTTTTATCGTTCGTATGGAACAACCTACGAAATCTTTGCTCGACTATTGTTAGCTCTTCTATTTGAAAATATTCTCACACGTTCTCCCGATTCGGTAACAAGAAGTCCGATCGCGCGAGAGTGAATCTCCGATAAAAAGAGATCTGTCATTTACTCTCGGCATTTGTCTCGTATTTGTGGCACGAAAGCGTATAAAAAAAGAAAAAAAAAAAAGAAAAGGAAGAACAACCACCAGAACACAGCAGAAAGAAACCAGTACGAGAACAAAATAGAGAAAAACAAAAACAAAACAAAAGAAAAGGAGTAGGAAACTGAAACGAGGAAGAAGAAGAAGAAGAAGAAGAAGAAGAAGAAGAAGAAGAAGAAGAAGAAGAAGAAGAAGAAAGAACAGAAGGAATCGTATATTCATCGAGGCAGTGAGTGCGCGCCGAATGGATTTTTAATTCGGCCTCTATGCACGGTGCTCCCGAGTCAGCTTTTAATCCTTTATCTCGTTATTTGGCTCTCGAAAAAATTTGCCCGGAAACAAGAACGCACTCCGAGAGGTCAAACTCGAAAAAAATCGCATTAGCCGCCGCTCGACACGACCTTTTGAAATATTGATGACACGCCGCGGCCCTTTGTGCAATTACCGCGAGGCAAACGGCCATGCAAAAGAGAAAGAAAGAAAAATAAGAAGAAGAAGAAGAAATGAAAAAAAAGAAAGAAAGAAATTACGCGAATTTCTACGATATTAACGCTCCCCTCGGTTTTCACAGACGTTCGCAAAGCGTTCGTTACGTTCAAGTAGAAACGTCGCCTGGGTTTTGCGGTTTCAGGCTTGCGCTTCCTTTTTCGTTCGTCTCGCGAAATGTTGAAAATTTCGCGCCCGCCCGCGCGCGACAAGAAGGATCGCCGGATTATTGCTGGGCAACGTGTCGCGCAATTCGACGCGAATGAAATCCCACGAACGTTCGCAACGCACCTGGCCTTTTTTCATCCGGACTGACAAACGACAGACCAGCAAGCGCAGCAGGCCCTTCAGCACGATATATCGAAAGAAATTCGTTTCGGGTGAAACGAAACGACTTGGCTCTTGGCCGTGAGTTTTTCACTTCCCGGCGAGAGTAAACGATAATGTGACTAATGGAAAAAATACAGTGTACACGTATGCAGTGCTTTTATCGAATTTTTCGAAAATCTAAAACAAGAAAAAAGAAGAACGTTCTTGTTGTCAGTTAAAGTCAATAGTAGTTTGTCGTTATTCGTTATTTTTTCTAGGATTGTGGAATTTATCTGAATAGCTGTTTAACAAATTTTACAAAACGGCGAGTCAGATTTTTTTGTCAGGTTCTACTTTCACAATTAATAGTGTTTGTCACACTCTATGTTATTTTCCAGGGTTGTATAATTTTTCTGGATTACTGTTTAATAAATTTTTCCAAAAAATAGTTTGATTCTCGTCAGCTTTTACTCACACTTTTCAGGTACGATTGTACGATTTTCCCTGGATAACTATTTGACGAATTGTTCAAACGTTTGATTTAAACGTCAAGTCGGACGTTTATCATTATCATATGGATTGCATTGTTCTTTTCTCGAGCTTGAGAAAACTCGCGACCAGAGCGAGTCCAGGCTCGTTGCACGTGTCGCGTGCAACAGAATCGAAAAAAGTTTCTCTCGGATGACGAAGAAGAAGGTTCCTCGTAAGTTCTGATTTATTGCTGTTTATTTAATCCGAGTTGCCGCTTGCTCATAAACGTTGCCCGCTTTATCACGCACATGCAATGGGATTAACCAATTCGCAGAGCGTATACAGGCGCGCAATAAATGTTTGCGCTAAGCCTGAATTTCTAAAGGCCAGCTCGCTGCCGGTTTCATCAGGCTACGTGCTCCGGCTGTGCAAATTGCGCTGTACACACGTTCAGTGAATTAGGCTGTTCGGATCAAGAACTAAAACGACGCAATATATTTTTTTCTTGGGGTTGAAATTGGTGTCGATCGTTATTTTACGAACTAATTTGCGAGAATTAACTGATATCGATGCAACAGTAATTTCATCTTTGTTCAAATAATTTTGTCATTCTTTCCGAAACAAAGTGAATGCAAATTGTTTCATATTTTATAATATTTCTCTTTTGAAATAAAACTTGGTTACGTGTCTGCAACGAACGTCATATGATATACAGTAGTTAGAAACTATCGTTCAGAAAAATTGTACGATTCCCAGCATTCTACTTCTATCATTTTATCATTCTTCTTATTTCATTTTACATCGTTATTTCACTATTTCTATTCTATCGATCTTTTTTCGTTTTATTTCTACACCGTCGTTTAATTGTTCACAACTTATGCACACTGTAACAGCAATTTAAACACCGTGACATTTAACACTCCCACGCGCCGACCTCCGAAAGACAACTACAATTATAATTCTAATTAATCGTATCAGTCACTATCGTTGCTATAATATCGAAACAGACATGCAACTCGTGTTTCAACTTTATACATAAATTACGATCCAATATTCGCGAATTCTCGACGGCCGAGAAACTATTAATTTTCGTCTGGAAGAATATTAATAAATATTCCGGTGGCGTTAATACAAGACCGCAAAAGCGGTGGCAAAGTAGGACCATAAACAACGTCTACGCGATGGAGGATCATTCAAAGAAATTAGTCCGCCTCATGAGGAGATATTTCTGCGTCGCTGTGTACCGGCACGAACATAAATGTATTATACGGCCCTTCTTTCCCAGGCCTGTCCTCCTTCTTCGCGTTTCTCATCAGCTAATGTCACCTACACGGTACCATCTCATTACTAATGCAACCGAAACAACCACCAACGCAGTGTATCCATCCCTCGACCAAACGGAACGATTCGATTTTCCCGAATTTTCGCGGATGTTTCGACCGCTATCGAAAGCTGTGAGCCACGACAAATCGCGACAAATCGAAACAAAGTCTCTTCTTTTTAACACTCGCAGGCGCAGCCTCGACGAACATTTTTATCACGTCTCAGACAATCGATTGCAACTGAGCCAAAACTTTACCAAACCAATTAAATGTATTTCAACGTTACGTACATCGTCAAACAAATACGTAAATTACTCATCGAACGAACATTATGTGTAGTTAGAATTTCGTATTTCGAATTTAATTACGTTTTCACGCATTTCGCGCGACGGAGATTAATAAATTAAATGAGCGAAAAAATTTCAAAATTAAATAACAAAATTAAATAATCGAATATCGTCTCGTGAACTGAATGATCGTAGTATGAAAAATGCTACTATGCTTGATATTAAAGACACTAACGTCACATTTTATTTGAAATTCTCTTCGCTCAATATTTATTCGCTATTGTCTTTGATTTAGACGTACAACTTTGTGAAATTTCAAAAACGCGAAATACGTATAATAATTGTAAATTATATATTTGGTACAAAATATACAAAAATCACGGTTTTACAAAATTAAAATAAAACGTATCAACCGTTCGAGTTATAATATCGAGTTATGCTCGTGATAGGAATTGTAATTTCGAATTGCAAAGGAAAAGCAAATTCTAGTCCTGTGGAATGTTAATTTGAATTTTCCAATTCTTCGAATTGAAGATTGAACGAATACAAATTATATATAATGCTTTCAGTGTTTTATATCTGGGCACGATGATTAGCTATATGTTGTAATAACTAATGCTTACTAAAGACTACGAAGAAAATTGTAAGGTAAGAGATTACCGTAAATTTGTCTTTAATACTTTCACGACTGAAAGAAACATTTTTCCCCATTTCAAAATTGGTGATTGTCGTATTTAATTATAATCTTATCTGCATTTTTTATATTTAGAATGTCTAAATAGAACGTATGCCGAACGCAATTATGTAAACGTTTAGAAAAAAAAAAGATGTGCAAATTGTGCTAAACTAATATACTTAATGTACTATGTGCAATGTCCATCTTTGCTTCACAACCAAAAGAAATTGCTTCGCAGAATATCATAATTGGCACATCATTTTGTATAGTAATTTTATTTCATAATTTTGTATTATTTTAGTTAACAGTTTGTTATAATAAACTAATGAAAGACAAATATTGCATAATAAGCCTAACCATAATTTGTGTTATCTTTATAGTTGGGAAAAATATTTTCCATAAAATTCCAAAAAAACTACACGTTGTTATGTATTTTTCTTATGATTTTTATTTATTTTACGTATAAACAAACTAAAATAAACAGTTACATACTAATGTTTACTCTTAGCAACCTTATGGTCGTGAAAGGGTTAACTAAAGTCTCCATCTTACAATTAATGACGCATCTCGAGAACATAGAGCGGGGTTCGAACAAGTTGATTTGCCATGGTAGCCGCGTAAACCATTCTTTTATTTCACGAGAAAATTTTCAAGTAACCTCTCACCTCGTCAAAGAATGACCCCCACTTTTATTCGGACTTCTCACCCTCGTTTCGATCGAGGCACTTTCGCGAGGAAAAGCTCTTTCACCATCGTAAAAAAGCATAATCTTCGCCCAGAGACAGAGAAAGAGAGAAATAGAGAAAGAGAGAGAGAGAGATATGATCACTTTTGTCTGATCGACATCCGTCTTTGGTCGTAAGTATTCCAAGTTGCATTTTTTTTTTCTTTTTTTACTCGACGATTGCCTGGAGACCGCGTATTAATCTATAATGAAACGGTCTGATAACGTTTGCCAGACAAATCGATCGGCCGTTCCGACCTGTTTGCGGTTCACATTTGCATTTTGATCGGTGTGCCGCCACGTTTAAAACTACGAATGATGAAACGAACGCCCCGGCGTTTTCATCGAGGCACGCGGTTCTTTTTATTGACCCTCGTCCGGATATTTCATTTTTTTTTTTTGTTTCAATATTTACGGAGCGTAGCTAAAACCGAAAAGAAAACCGTCGTGGTTTACCGTGTTAAATTACCAATGCCGGTTCGCCGGATGGAACAGAAATACTCGCGGATAATTTTCCAATGATTTGAATTATGAAAACAATGATCTTTCGTTGTTGCATTACATTTACATTTGTAATATCGTTCGATTTCCATATGAACGACTGTTTTCCGCGCAAGTACGTAAAATTCGTGCTTGAAGTTAAGGACAAACGAGTCATACAGCGGGAATTGATCAGTTAATTTTTCTCAGCTTTTCTGACCCCATATTCTTCGCTATCTAAGACAGAAAAGTAAAAATTCGATCGGAATAGACTAGTTGGAAAATGAAATAACTTGATGGATTTAATTAAATATCCGAGTAAAGAGAAAATCAAATTTCGTTGTTGCGTTTAACTCGAGCGAGTTAACATTTCAGTCTATATAATATTTTTAAAATTAAATCAGAAAATGGAGTTGACGTAGAAGAATTTGATTGACAGTCGGTTCAATTTTAGAATCGCTTCATAAAGAACAAGTAATACAATTTATCATATTATTTTTCATCTGTCGTCTTTATTCAATTTTTCAGTGAAGATAAGTAAAGATTTCTGTTCAAATGTATTTTTAAAGCGTATCTTCAGAAACTGGTTCGTTTCTGAAAATTTCTGAAAATCTGAAAAGAATCCATAGTGGTTCTGTGTAATTCGAGTAAGACCTCACCTTGTAAACCGAGCGTGTGATAGACAGATAGATCGATCGTGTAACTAAAATGATTCTTTCGTTTGACGCTGTCGCGAAAAGAAGAGAAAGGGACAATCAATTACTGAATTTCGCGCAAATTTGATCGAATTATCCCGCGATCGGCACATATATCATGCTAACCGTATGACACATAATAGCCTCTCTTCAATATCAAATTCGAAGGGAATCAGGATGGATCGTGCAATCCGTTCTTTCTTTTTTTAACATCAATCTATCTAGCTCGAACCCGCGACATGATTTTCCTACCTTCGTATACGAAATAACACGTTTGGCTATGATTTCCAAATAAAATAGAAAAATACAGCGAAATATAAAGAAAACTGGGGAAAAAGTAGTAGATATTTCTACCACGTGTTGAAGATAATTGACAAATAATACTGCAACAGCGATAAAACATAATAAACTGCTAAATAAATAAAAATAATTGGAAAATAGCAATCGTTGTAGATAAAAAAGGTCACGGTTTCGATATGATCGAGAGAGTAATAGAGTACTAAATATTCTAAGAAGATTTAATTTGGATTTTCAGTTTAATTTTTGGTTTAAAAGTTAAAAAATTAAAAAAAATAAAACTTCATAGAACAATAAAAATCAATGTTAGAAATTAATTGAACTTATGAATTATACATTTATAATGAACGTTAGAAATTAATATTTGCTATTAGATATTACAAGTCTTTTGAATATTTTATTTTTGTGCAACAATTATATACATTTTGTAATTCTTTTAAATCTCGCCTAAGTGTAGAAAAATTCGCAGTTCGCGTCCGGTCTCTGATTATATAAAAAAGACTGCGAAAAGACAAACGCGAAGGAAAAGTGAGAGCACGCGAAATATCCGCGCTTTCTCTCCAAGAACGGAAATCCGAAGAAAGACTTTCGAAGGAGATCTTAAAAATCCAAAGAGCTTGACGAACTGAAATTCAAATTCAGCAAATTCAATTCAAGAGACAATTTAAAAAATTCGTCCAGAATGATTCTACTTGAAATATAATAACCTCGAACCTCGCGGGTGTTTCATTTCTTTGGAACGAACAATACGACTAATTTGATCATGCGATTAATTGCTCTGAATCGATTGTCAATGCTTAGGGAAATTCAACAGGAAATCCAAGAATGGAAAGGTCCGAGGTAAGACTTTCGAAGGAAATTTTAAAAATCCAACGAATCTGATTTAACTGAATAAATTCAGCGAATTCAATTCAAGGCACAATTTAAGAAACACGTGCAGAATGATTCTATTTGAAATATAATAAGCTGGAATTTCGCTGGTGTTCCACTTCGTTGGAACGAACAATACGAGTAATTTGATCGTCCGATTAATTGGTCTGAATCAGTTGTCTTGCTTAGGAAAATTCAAGAGGCCAGTCGTCGATTAATTTCGCCCTTTGAGGGCAAGACTCGCGGTCAATGCACACATACAAGGACAACCGCGTGCAGACTACACGAAACGTTAATTGCAGTCTCTGCTGTTAATGCACGCCGCTGGCTTTCCCAGTGTTTGTAATTGCGCGTGTAAATATGAATTATTAATTCCGGAGCAAATAAGGCCAGCCGCCGGTCGGCGAGCACTTCGGGACTGCTTCTCGATTAATTAGATGTTCCTCCTGGTGTCCGTGGACACTAAGGAGGGCAATTAATGCGAATTATGTCATTTACGCTGTTTACGAGGGAAATTATGGACGAGACGAGTGGTGAGACAATTTCTGGAATAGGAATTTTACCTGATGATAAATTCTTTAACTCTCAGTCTTCCAAGGACAACTTTTGTTTTTAAATTTTAATTGTTACATTGGCTTCGACGTAATTGCGTTTGCAGAGTTCGGAATAATGTCTCTCACTTTGAAACAATTGCCGGGATGTTTCGCGAGAAACGTGAATACGAGATTGAAACTAAATTACAATTTCCAAGTTGTTTAACGAAGTTGAATAATTTTTAATTAATAAATATTCACCGTTCAAACGGTATATTTTAATTTCATTGCCATCGTGAAGTTGCAATGTTTTGAAATTGCCGGCCCGAGTGAAATTGAAATTTTACCCATTTGTGGCAACGTGGTCCGGGAAACTTGATTAATTTACCGATAATCTGATTATTATTACCGCGTCGTTAAGGGAGAATTGAAGGTTAAATGAAAAAAATGGAAGATTCGGGCTCGATCGAATTGCCGAAACGGAGGTAATTTCGAAACGTGGGCTAACGAAACAGATAAAAATAAGCGGACGTCGCCGAGAGGGAGCTCGAGATGGAAAAGCCAACGTGTTAATTAAGTTCACGGAAGTTGTCTCGTTCGTGTGGCTCCGTTACTGATTAACTTTACTAACCTCTACTTAAGTTCGGAATGGGTCGTCCTCTGTAATGAATCTAAATTATGCACACGTAAATATTTCGATACACGCCGCGCGACGTGCTCGCGAAAGGGAAACAGTTAAACTCTACGTGTTTCGTATTCTTCTTCAATTCCATTAAGCGGATGTTTCGGTTTCGTACGTTCCGGAAGTTTTGCTTAATTGCGTTATAAATTTAAAATAAAATTTAATTTCATTTTATCCTGTGTATCTGTGGTCCAATTCGGAAGTCAAGCCCAGCGATTCTAATATTCGGGAAAATTGTTAATTTCAATGCAGGAATCCACAATTAGCGTTTAATTTCTTCAGAAAATGAAACCTCCGAATAATTTCAATCTGAATGTGAAATTTGAACGACCGGAATTTAGAATTATTGATTCTCCTTTCCCCTCTTCTCTCTCTCTCTTTTTCTCTATCTACTCATTTCCATTTAAACCATCGACCATCGAATTATAATTGTAATCAATTTTAACTTTGAACGAATAACTCTCGTTTCCGTAGGCTATAGTTTCAGCAGAAATTATTATTTTTTTTTTAAATTAAAACGAGAGTTAACTACTCGTTGAGAGAGAGTTAAAGAAAATTCATTATCGTGGCAAAGTTGTTCTTCTTTCGAAGGCTAAACGAGGCTAATCGCGCTTAAAGATCGGTAAATGACGAGACGCAAACGAGAAATATATAAGTAAGTACGTAAACAGTAAATTCGAAGAATAGCATTATGTCTTACGGTAATAGTTGAGTTGCTGCCACAAACTGCGGTTAATTTTCGAACAATTCTATTCCATGTGATAGGGTACTTTATTAATTACCGGTGCTCCGAGATCAGAGCTGCCTTTGAATCTAATATCACTGCATTACGAATACCTTGCAGTACTGGAGTTGCTTTCAGCATAGTTTACATAATTTTACATAATTCAACCAAACGATATATATCTATATATATATATATATATATTCGTATATATACGCGCAGATTTCGCTGTACACGGTATCAGTATGTTTCAAGTATGTGCGGCTGTTATGGTCTGATAAATCCAACAATTTAATAAATGCACCGAGGTTTTGATATTATTCTAACGAATAATAATTTATCATTTTAATACGAAGGAGGTTGTATAACTCGCTTTATCTTTCGATTCTTAACGCAAGCAAGCTGTTAAATAAGAACTTAAAGAATATTATAGAAAGCCACAGATCTTCCACCTTTTCTGGTTTTTACTTCAACACTGGAACTATCCACGACGTGAAGCGTTAAAATTTCCATCGGAGACATTATAGTAAAAGAACGAGATGATCTTAGGTTACAGGTTCACCCTAAAAAATACACTGTGAAGTATCTAAGAACAAAAAAAAAAAAAAATTACCAATTGGTTATTTTGACCATTTTGATAGTTCAACAACGATCGCCAAATAATCAAATCATCGTTAACCACCTCGAAATTATATACGACCGTGTAAAAAGATTGCAAACAGTTGTGCAAGCAGTTGTTCGGTGGAAAATCCGCGCGAACCGAGAATATTTGATTACAACGAACCAACGAACCCACTGGCGCCAGCCATTCGTTATCGGGGAAGGCCGGCGCAAGAACAAGAGAGGAATGGAAGAGAGAAGTTGGGCTGCTTGGAAGTCGCGTCCGCGGGTACAATTCATTTGGGCCGCGCCGATAATTGCGCCAATTTGTTCGCGGTAAACAGACGCCGTTAATTCCAGTCGCAGAATAACGCGTGCCCATACGTTACCGGAATAAATTATGCAAACACGTCGAGATGTGGGTTGAGGTGGCGGTATACCAGGCGACGATGAAGGCCGCACAGTTTCAAGAGCCTGCGAGCCAACCACCGGCCAATTTCTGTCGCGCCAATCGAGAGAACGATCGCAGATACGCGAAGATCGTCGCCGCGTGATCGATTTATGCGACGTTCGTGCGCCTCGATTTTAGCGTTCGCTGACGATCCCAGAAATTGTCCTGAATCGTAATGCGGCACCGAACGAGGACGATCGAACAGGCACAATTCTAAAGGGAATTCTCTTTTTTGCCTTTTCCTTTCCTATCCTTTTTCGTTTTCTTTTTCTTTTTCTTTTTTTTTTTCGTTCTTTGTTTCGGCCGCGTGCGAAAACTCGTCGTTTTGAAAAAAAAAGTGAAACGTCAAAAAAAAAAAAAAAGGCAAATCAGTCCGTGGAATTATCATTACCGTTTTTTTTAGTGAGTAATTTCTTTTCGATTAAAATCTCGAGAATTCTCATAGAACCGGAATTTCGTTTTTCTAGGTTTTATGTTTACTCGAGTGGCAGAGTGTGTTTTAGTATACATGGTTAAGTAAATTTATATTCAATCCAAAAATTCAAGATTTTTTTTTACCAGTGACTGTTGTAGTTTTTTCTGAATCGAAGTTTTCGTAATAGAACGTATAGAAATTCAACGAGAAGAGAGCAATTATAATGTGAAATTGATTGACTTTAAAATTGTCCCGCTGTAAAGATGAGAAACACGACTTGCCTGCGTTCTTTCTCTGCGACGGAGATAACAATTGCCGCGAATCGAGATCAATTTTCACTTCGGAACAAGGATCACGTTTTCGACGTGAAGGAAATTAAAATTATGAAAATTAAAATTTAGAAATAATTATTAATATGAAACATCGTTATATACCTATTTTTCGATCTTTCGATCCGCCGTGTCTGTTAAAAATGAAATTGACGTTCGTCGAATCGGCGATTCGAATTTAACGATGTCGATATATATCCACAGGTTGAAAATGAAAAGTTTGGCACGTGAATGCATTTTCGACGATTTTTGCTCGACATTTTAATTGATTGTTTTGTTCAATGTTAATTTCAAATTAGAATTATTATTACATGCATGTTGTTTTGCGCTGTGTTCGCGTTGCGTGGATACTATAGACGTGAACGAAACAATGTTAAAATATCATTTGAATGCAATTATGAGCAATATCGTAACGTATTCATCAGGCAGACGTGCCGTTCTTTCACGAATGATTACAAATCAGTACTCCGCGAAATTGTAAAGGTATCCACAGCCTTCAATATCTACAAATGTACGCGTATGATGAAATCTAATTTCTCAATAATATAAATGAGAGCTTAAAATAACAATTTAACGTTAAATACCTCCCTTTATTCCGGATTCGTCTGCTTAAATTTCAATTTCGTTTATTCATCGCAACGGAAATTGGATTTTTATACGAATTACATGAAAATTGAATTTACCCGCGCGTATCGCAATCATTCTCTTTTTTTTTTCTCGCTCCTGTTACCTTTCACGCCAAACAAATTTCAAACGTGAAAGTAATCATTTACAATGCCAGTTTAGAAAAAAAAAGACCGAAAGTTCAATCGATGTTTTCCATATTCGTTAAAACGAAGTAAACAAAGTTTCGATCGTAAAATTTAATTTAAATATTCTTTTCCAACACGTTAATTGTGCACGTTTTCGGCCGTGCACCCTTGCGTATCTGCGTAGTCGAGTTTCTTACTTTGAAATCGTGTTTCAAACGTAAAAATTCTCCAACGAAATTACACTTAGGTGGAAACCAACGAGAGCTCGCAATTTCGAAAACCTGAGGTCTTAAAAATGTTCACGAAAATAACTCATTCTCTTCACTTTAAATTCTTCACGTTTGCTTTAAATTCTGATCTTTAAAGATTAACAATTTTACATTAATAACTTCTGGATTAATAATTTCATCGTATTATCGTGGAAATCTCAGACCCCATATTATACACGAATCGTAGATTAAAAAAAAAAAAAATCTCCTGATTCTTTTAATTCGAATAATTTCGTAACAAGTAGTCCCTGGCTACTGTTAAAGTTTAATTAGAGGGACTTGCAAACTCGATTGAAAATCTCGTCTCTCTCGTGTCTTTAATTCGAGAAATTTTACCGGAAATCTCGCCGGCGCGTAAGGTTTCATTAGGTTTTTTTCCAAAGGCAATTACAAAATCGCCGGATTGCTCGTATCCGGCGAATCCAGGATCGCTGTGGTGACTGAGATTTTTTTCCCCTCGAACCCCCCCCCCCTCTCACCGTTTCAAAGCCGTCAGCCGACGGACATTTATTATTCGACTGTGATTAATTACGCCAGCACACGCCACGCCAAGTACAGGTGGCTCCAGTTATGAACTGCAGTTTGTTAAATACTCTTTTCTCGAAGCTGAAAACCAAGGACAGAAGCACCGGATACGCATTTCGACGAGATCCGCCGAGTTTCTCTCATTTTCTTTTCGCGCGCCGATCTCACTCTCCCTCTCGCCATCCCTCTTGCCGTGACGTTATTACGTATACTTTGCAATTTTCGCGTCGGCGTCGAGAGCCTCTGCTTTTTTCATCACCTCGAAACGAGTCCGTTGCACTTTCGAGTCGTTTCTCGTCACTGACGACGCGCGATGATCGCCAAGGTTATCATGGCGTTCATCGTGTGTGATTTGCAACTTCAACGAACGTGTGAATGTCAAGCTGTTGTGGCGTTAACGTAGCGACATTTAATTTTCAGATGACGCGACGGTCGTCATTGGTTCTCAATTTCACTGACGTGTAATCGCGCGACTTTCGATATTCACGATAATCGATCCACGTGATTTTTCAAATTTTTGTAACACCAAAATGACGCGGATTGTGGCTACAAGCGCAATAATTCGTGCATTATATGCACATGCCGTGATATCCTTACACCTTGAAGCTTCCCCGTGAATTCGTCGCCCGGACAAACGTAATTTACGATCCAAATTCATCCCTTCGTGAACCGCGCCATTTCTCACGCGCGTGCGTTCATTTTCTTGCGATGGGACGCGCCGCAATAACAACGAAGCAAGAAACAGAATGCGGAACAACAACAGTGAAAAGCAACCTCACGCATAACAAACAACCAGCTTGTTAAAGAAAACTCCCGCCACAGCTGTACTTCTACTGTTGTTAGCAATCAGTACGTTCATCCATCCTTTTAATACATACAGAGTGTTAATTTTATATCGGATATATAATATATATCATTATCTCGGTTGCTATTATTAACGTTAAAAAAGAAAAGTGATTGTATGCGTAGGATTTAAATAAATAAATCTCAAGGCATGCATTTGGTGTTATTAAGAAATATTCTTCGCCTATAATATACACTGTAACCTCTAAAAAGATCCTTGAAAAGTATTTTTTCTGGTATATAAAATTATAGAGTATTTTTCTTTGCATATTAACATACATTCTTTATAATCACAAGTAACAGCAAATCATCTTTTTACGCGTTACATTTCAATATTATTCGTTGTTGTCTTCAGGATCGTTTCAAGATCGTGATAATCTAGATCGTTGAACTCGTCTTGTGGTCAACTACGACACGGTATCATAAAAAATATATATGTTGATGAGCCAGAAAAGCACGACGTCCTTGAAAAATCTTTTCACGATGAACTCCACATTTTTTTTTGTAACATCAGATAAAGTGGTCAAAAATGACCAATTTAATATAATTTAATATAATTTCTTAGAATAATTTTGCGGATTTACGATGTTGCGTTCTTTTTTTTTTAGAGAGATTTCCGAACGATTTTTGTAAAATTCACGAAACAAAAGTTCGTGTTCGTTATCGCATTATGAACCTTTTTCCAATTCTAATTTCGTCGACTCGATTTTTTCCGAGTCCTTCTTTTCTAGCGTCAAATTCTACAACGCATAGCCATCAATAGTTTCTCTATTTAACGTTAACATCGGCCAAAATTAATAGAGATGTTCGACGTAAAATTAACACCGTGTATATACGCCGCGCGTACGAGCAAACTAGCCCCGGAAGAACGTTCTCGCGAACGATAAGAAGCAAGCTGCCTAGTTACAAGCTACGAACGATTATCCGGTATTAGATTGCATAACAAACAGGTAGGAATCGCGTTCTGCCAGTTATCTGGGTCGTCTTCGCGGCACTGACGTGCACAGAGAACTTGCTGGCCAAGTTAGCGCAACAAGCGGCTGCCATAACTGGCTACGACACGGCCTGTCAGCGTTCCACTCGCGCGAGTAATCGGCCGTCGAGCCGAACAGGCTGCCGTTCGGATCGGACGTCATTGTTGTTTTGACGAGTTTGTTAACGCAACAATCGGGAAACTTGCCGGCAAGCGAACGATCCCCAAGCGGCACGCCAATGTATTCTGTGTGAATCGCGCGACGAGTTGATACCATTTTCAGACGCGATCACGCGTCTAGCAGTTTGGAGGAAAGTTGCCGGTAGCTTTTAATCCCCTTTGGGATCTTTGAGACGAGACGCGTCGTGAAAAATGGCCAAAGAATTGATTTATGAGTCGCGTTGACTTTCACGCTCCGTTTTTCTTTTTCTTTTTTTTTTCTTCTTTTCTTTTTTTTTTTTTTCTTCTTTTTGGAGTCGACGTCGACAAAAATTCGACTGTATACGTCGACGTCGAATACGATATTTTCGTGGGATAATAATGGATATACGTGACGTGCATATGCTATGTTATCTGACTTTGTCATCTGAATTACTCGAGAAATGTTTGTAAGAAGGATCGCGTGGTTTTAAGAGAATCGAGGAACGTAATAATTCTTTTATTATTTTGCTGTTCTGAATATTTTCGATGTAATGTATTTCGAATATTGAACGATAAGTACACGAGTGAAATACCAGTGAATTTCTTAGTATTCCATGAAGATTGCAAGAATTTCCAGAGAATTTGTTTGTACATCAAAAAAATTCGAGATTCATAATTTGAGAGTCTAGGATATTCTTACAAATTATTAATCTTCAAAGTGAAAAGTATATGCAACAAAATTTTAATTTCTAAATGATTAGTAACGACTAATCATAAAAAAACATTGGAATATTATATTTTATTCTTGCTTTGTGATCAGGAACAATTTTTTTTAGCTTATTAATTCGTATACAGTTAATAAACACGAATTAGTAACGATCAACAATCTATTCACTGATCATGCATTTTTACTTATCCTTTTTATGGTTGTATCATTTATAATTGGAGAATTTGGAAATTTTTCCAATAATATTAGAAAAGTATTTGCACACTCGATGAAAAATTGTCTGTACTTTAAGCTGTACTTTATAACTTCATTAAAAAAGAAGGAAAAAAGGTACAAGAATCCAGTTGATCGATCGATGAATGATTTTCAGAATTGAATTAAAATTATTTACGTTTTACAATACCCTCGGCTTACTGGCCAGCCTAATAATTGCGTACAAAATTGTATACCTCTGTATTTAACACTAGAACTAGCATAAAATTTTCATCAGAAACATCAAAGAAGAAAAAGGAAAATACAATGGAATGCACAAACTTTCACAAAAATCCTTCTATTTCTAAATCTCTAAAAATACGCTGTATTTGCATGTGCAACGGTATCTAAGAGAAATGATGAATTAGTCACATTTGACAAGTGGTTAAGAAATGACCACCTCGGTAGTTTTAAAGTGTTAATAAAACGGGGAACGCGTAACTGCAGTAGAAAAATTCAAGTAGCTCCGTTTAAGCATCGACCTGGCTCTTAACTTTCGTATACGGGGGGAACGGTGGTGAGGGGATATATTTTTTGGAACAAAACTTGGTCCTTTGCGAAGCAGCGTTCGTTTCTGCAGCAGCGAGCAATCGCGAGCAACTTCGCCGACCTGCATCGTATGGTCAGCCGCGTATATTTCCGTGAGAACCTTTCGACTCTGGGGCTCGGGCTACGCGAAACAGCGAAATGGTAGGAGATTTTGTTTCGCGCACGAAAAGTTTGAGAACCTGGTGGAAATTCCACCAGGGAGAGAGCCAGACAGTGAGAGTTATTTTTTTCTTTTCCTTTTTTTTTTCTTCTTTTTTCTCTCGGGTTTCGAAAGTTACACGAGGATGGAAGGAAGGATCGCTGCCGCTTGTTAAGGAATGTCCTTAGCAATTGGTGCTGCAGCGCGTTGCAACGTTAACCCGGTTTTAGCTTCGTCAGTTCAGTTGAGAAAAGGATCCTAATGTCGAATGAAATCGAGAAACTTTTGAGAGGGGAGCGGAATCTAAGTAAGTATCCGTACTGTCGAGTCAGTAATTGTCACACGGCGGATGTTTTATGCAATTTCATATTTTCGCGGGGACGGAATTCTCGAGGAAATTTTCCTTGGGAGGATTGTTGTAACTTTTAATTCAAATTGAATTAATATTGAAAATCTGAGTGTTTACCACGATATATTTGACAAATAACGTCAAATAGTCAGTTCCATGAATTCTACGAAGTACAAAGACGAGATATATGGGAGTGATATTCTTCTGATGGTGCTGTTTTGAAAGACGAAGGCATATTAGCCTATGATGGATCACGTGAGAGATCGACGATGTTCCTCGGTAAATTATACGTACATAAATATATGTAACAAAAAGGAGGAGCAACTACAGCTTCGAGGTATTTTCGACGAAAAAGTCGATACGAAAGCCATGAATAAAAATCGATAATTCAATTTATATTATATCAAGAACGGATCAACTGTCTTGAAAATTGAAAATTTCAAGTTAAAATTTACCCAAGAAAGTCTTACCTCCTCGATACAATATTTAAAGAAAAGAAAAGGAAAAAGAACAGAGAAAAATGCTACAGTGTCTGGACGCAAAGACCACAAATTGACCGTGTTAAAAATTAACCAACACCGTCCTGATGCAGTGGACGCCGTTCGAGAATGTCGATTAAACATTAAAAGCAAATAAAAAGTCATTAAAAGTAATTTCCAGCTATACTTTAAAGCGCGCGGAGCAAGAGAAAAGAGAAATCGATGCAAAAACCACAGACGATCGATAATTCAATCTGTCCACATCCAAGGCGAGCCATTTCGAGTATCCCGGCATCTCACACATGCGCGCAGCACATTGCAATAACCCTCTTTCGACGATAGGGGCTTCGAAATTTCATTATTCCACCAAGAAGCACGCTGCCCCGCAGGCGATATTTCCTCTGCAACCCTTGCCCAATAAACAGAGAAAATGGATCACCTATGACCGATACCCCTTGGTCGGAAACCGCAGGAATCGGAAACGTGGCTCGACCTGTGTGTAACACAGCAACGTGGAAGACCGGTCTTCCAAAAGATCGCAATAACGACGTCGCGTCCTCCGCGTTACCCGGTGCAGTCGGTCGAATTTTATTAAACGCATCGTGCTAAGACAAGATCTTTCGTTAATCTGAACCTGATTGCTCCAGCTGAGTGAAAGGAGCACGACACTGGAATTGAATTAAAACTGGACGTCACTGTTAAATGAAAGATTTTGTTTAGAGAGTTTCTTTTAAATTTTTCTGTCTCTTTTTTAAATCGTATGCGTTATAATTACTTTTCTTTGTCGAAGTGCAATAAACATTTAGTAACATTTAACGACAACAATTTTTTAACTTGACACGGGAACTTGTAACGGGAACTCTACGTTTTCTTATACGTGAAGTTTCAATAATTTTCAAAAATAGAATTCCATGTTTTGCTTTATTCTGTATATAAAATTACATATAGCATAATATTTATTCCACTTATAAAATTTTATATAATCGTGTATGTTTTTATTCTATGTGTAAAATTATTTACATTGGAAAATTCATATGAACCAACGTAGTCAGAATGGCCAATCTATAATTTTTGTTAGGAATTTCATACATACAAAGCAGCGATTTTCCGTAAAATATGTATAAATAAAATCCTTTTATTCTAACTATTACGCTACAAAGTTTCTTTCTTTACTTTACTGTCAGAAATGTTGCGCTTTAATCATCGATGGTCGAACGACACTTTATAAATACGTGTTTTGAATCTCGGAACGCAATCGTCGAGCGATTTGCATCGGAAGAACAGAATTCAAAATGTAAAATAAAACTTGCACCGAAGCAGAGGCGGCTTCTTTCTAAATTATCTGCCAACAAATCCTAAAAAAAAAAAGAAAAAAGAAAAAGGAAACAACCAAATATCGCGTGTCGTGCGATCGGCTCGCTTCGCGAAACGTAGCGAGACCGGCATTAAGCGTCCTCTTTCACAAAGCTTTCGGTGGGCCGCTTGTGGATCGTTGCGGATTTGCCTGGCTAACTCGAAATTTCCTCGTGGCGCACGTGCACACGCCCCGTAATTGGGACGGCGCGCGTCCCGTGTATGCAGTTATCATAATGGGCCGAGGCAGCAGCCGAACTAAGGGAGAGAGCACAATTGAATGCCGTGCTTGGTCGCGCAGGCCAACTTCTTTGAGCAACCGGACTCGGCGAGTCGCGTCGTCGTCGGGGGCTTTTAATTAAATTCGAGACACGATTGGTTCGCGGTCGCCTCTGCTCGTAGCACGCTTAATTATGTTCCCTTTACCCGCTCGCGACGATGTCCTCATTTCGCGTGCAGAATCTGTCCCCAGGAAGGATATCGACTCCCGCGCGCTATCCGTGCAGAAAGACACTGGCTGGGCATATCCGGGCACGACCAGAGAAATTTTCCCCAGATAAATCGACGAAAGTTTAGCTGGATCTCTTAGTTGGATCTCAGTGGGATGGCGACGAGTAGAAAGAACGCTCAATTACCAAGATCGTAGATTCTTGGCAGTGTAGTTTGACGTAGTGTGGATTAGACGACGAGTAAATCCGATGAATGAAGAATTAGTTGACAAGAGGGTTTTCGGCAACAAGTTGCAAGTACACTGCGTTTGTCATGAGAAATGAAAAATTTAAAGATGCAAAAATGCACGGAATTCGCGTGTACGCGAAAGAATATAAAATATTAATTAAATAAACAACGAATATAAATATTAATTAAAAGTACAATTAAAACAAATTGTGAAATAATATAATATATTAAAATAAATTATAATTTATAACGAATAAAGGATATAAATATTAATTAAAAGTATAATTAAAACAAATTATAAGAATATAAAATATTATATCCAAAATGTATAATAATCCGTATAATAATTAATGGGGAAAACAATTTCCTATCTATTTCCTTTTTTTCTAAATTTTATTTACAAAAATATGAATTTGCAAGTCCGCAGTCTAGTCATAAGACTAGTGGTAAGAACTGTGATAAGTCTGACATGGTATATTTTGTCTCTCTCTGAATTAGAAATTTTTCTATGAACATTGATTCATACAATGGTGGCCAGAAGAAAGTAGAACATTAATATTTGTCTATATATACGAAGACGAAAATATTTATGAGAATTAGCAAATTTATACTAGACAGTGGCACATATGGATATTATTCTTGTTATGTACATTTATTTCCTTCTCTCATAAATAGTGTATACAAAGTTATATTGTTTTTTATGTATACATAATGATACATAAAAAATTTTTCTAGTTATTTTTCGAGAACTGATATATCTTTTAAATGGAATGCTTTAATATTCTTTTAACATTGTATGAAAACGAATTAAATATATACCAATTCGCTATCTATAATATTCAAACCTTCTTTAAATGGAATTTTTTATACTATATGAAGAATTCAACGAATTCAATGACCTTTACACTCACACAAGATAAGGAACGAAAGAAATAGTTCGAATATGTTCTTCTTCGGTGGGCATTAATAGATTAACGATGATCCTCCAATTGTTTTCAGCAGTGTAAATTATATTAATTTCTACTGCGCGTGGGACTGTACAAATGTCTCATTTATTAAGTTCCAATTAATTCCGATTTTACGATCTCTCACTCGATGTAGAATATTTCGTCAGTTTCTGTTTTAATCGATTTCAATGAATCCGCGTGTCCTTTCAATCCGTTTATCACGTTCTCTTTCTCGTCCATTTTGAAACGTTCCGAAGTAACGCGTTTAAATTAGATTTATTCGTAAGATCGAAGACTCGAGTGGCGAAGCGATTCGAGTGGCGAACTGGCGAGTTCCTAGCATCCTGTTACACACGGTCGATCATTCTGTTCAAAGGGATCGTACTTTGCGTGCGATTAGACGTCCGTGTAATTTTGTAATCGTAGGAAAATTTTCTGATTCCGAGGGAAACACGCAAGATACACATTTCCGAATATAATATAGTAGTCTGATACAGATTCAAATGAAACAGAGAATTTCAAGCAATGTAGCGAAAACATCATATACTTTTGCATATAAATTGCTAAATATTGTCCCAAGATATTTCTTTTCATCTGAATATTTAAAATAAATAAAAGTTCCTTCTTTAAATTTTAAATATTCTATTCCTTCTATATTTATTTCTGCGTATAAATTGCTAAATATTGTCCCAAGATAATTTCTTTTCATCATAAATATTTGAAATTCATTTCAAAAAAAAAAAAAAAAAGAAAGTTCAAATATTCTGTTATTTCAAAAATATTTTCCTCATTTATGAAGTAAATATATAAACGAATGATAAATATGCGTTTTGAAAATATTCTTCCATTAAAAAAATACGACGAATATTTTATACGATGAATGATTGACATTCAAACGTATCTTGTTTACCAATCTCCTGAAAATTATGTAAAAAATTAGAAAGAAGCAACAGTTAATACTTAGTTTAATACTTTTCTATTTCTCTTGAAGTTTGAAACGACCAGTTACATGTAAATGATCGAGACGAACCTTGTAGCCTTTTTTCTCGCACGAGGAATCGTAAAATTCGTGCACGTACCCGATAATAATGAGGACACGTTCCTCACCGACAGTTATTATAATGAAGCGAGTAGGAAGATGGTATAACTCGATTCTTACGTACGCCGGTATTTCCGCCGTATTCTGTTCTTTGAACATCTGCATTAAGTTGCGGATAAATTTAATTAAATTCGAGGCTCGGTTTTCTCGTTCCGCCATGTAGACCTGCATTTTCTTGAAATAAATTGTTTCACGTAATTATCGTGTCGCGTACTTTTTATTACGGGATTCTTTATACCGTCATTTATATTATTATAACATGTACAAATAAACTTCCGCAAGAAGAGAGATCTTTTACAAAAAAAAAAAAATTTATCCAGCGAGTAACAAAGTTTCGATATATCAGCCGTAATACAAATTTTCTCGATATAAATTGAACATATTTCGTATAAATTTCTTCATGTAAATCAAGCCGATAGAACGGAATTTAATAGACTTTTTTAAAATGGAAAAACAACGTTTCATTATGTACAATCTGTTATGAAAAATATATATTTATTCGAAAACTTCCGCCTGTAAATTCCATCTTCTAAAACACATCTGACGCGTCTCTTCTGTTTTCATCTTTTTCACGCATATATGTTATAATTTTACTGTTCTTGTGTACCAATGAAACATCATCCTCCCCCCCCCCCAAAAAAAAATTGACAAATAACATATAGACGTTATGCGATGTCGTTATCCAGATGTCGGTTGCAAATTTCGAAAGATAGAAAGATTCGAAGTTGCGAAGTTCAGAATTTGAAAAATCTCGGAAAAACCTCGGGGCGTCGCCAGCCCCTATTAACGCCCCTAATTTCGTAATACAGTTTTCAACTTTCAGGCCGCCGCCGTCGACCAACAACAAGCCCCCTATTTTTATTCATTCCGGCCGCGGCGGCGAATTTTTCTGAAAACTTCGCCTAAGTGACGAAAGCTAATTTATCACGCAGGAAGAATAGAAAGCCGACCCGCTTCCCCGTGCCGCTTATATTAAATCTAGCCGCGGAGATCGCATAAAAATTCTTGAATTTTAAGCAGCCTCCCTCTGCGCTTTCAACTTCCACGTCTCGTACCCCCACTCCCTTCCCCGCTTCCATCACCTGTCCCCGGGTGTTCTCGCATATGTATGTCGTTGGCGAGGGAAATAATAATGCGGCAGCGATCCACCGTGCCTCCGGTTATCTCTCTGCCGGCCAGCAAGATATAACTTCAGTCATATCGGAATAGAAACCGCTCGGTGTTGTTTCAGTTTTGATCCTTGGAGAACAGTATACCATCGCCGCCGTCGCCATCAGCACCATCGTCGCGTAGCTTCTAGTACTTTGACGCGTAATTGCACCGGCTGCAATTCGACGGTTTTCTACGGAACGAATCTGCGCGAGAACTGTCTGTCCGCGAGTGTGTCTCTCTTTCAAGGTGTCAAGGTCCTTGGGGAGAGATCGCGTTAAATTGTGCTACCGCGTTCGTATTTATACGAGATCTGATTAACTCGGCGAGAGGCTGTTTGATCGCGAGGAAAATTTAGGATGCCTGCCTCGAGAGCGAAGTTGACCGATCAAGGAGAAACGTTGTATAATGTTTGTTTGTTAATTTTCCATTTTTCTAAATCGGTGAAAAGAAATTTGAAAGTGTGACTTTTTAACTGTTGGATCGAGGATTATAACTCTTGAGGAGAGAAAAATGTTTTAATTTTTATGGTATTTTATTGCCAATCGAGGAGACCGAGAATACGAGGCGAAATTAAATAATAATTTATTCAGAGTGATAAATTTGTAAATTTGCAATTTTCTCTGCAAAATTCCTTTCGTGTAACAGATTTTTACTTACAGTGAATTCGATTAATATTCGAACACTAAATATTGAAACTAATTCATAATTTTGTAAAAAAAAAAAAATCGTACAATAATAAATTTAGGCTCATTTTAAAGCTCAAGTCTCTGCTTTCAAAATATATTGTTCATTTTATTCTGAAACGGTTTTTGAAACGTAACGAGTGGATAAGTGACGATACTTAGAATATTATATAAATTGTATGCAAAAAACATTGGAAAATTTTTTCCACGATGGATTTGTAGACTGAAACCTTCCTTTTTGCAACAGCTCTCAAAAACTTGGTGTGTAATTTTTATCGAACTTTGAATGCTAGGTTCAAACGACGAAAATTGATGTTGTTCGTCTTTTTCGTTTGATATTCAAAGTTCAATAAATTGATGAAGAAAGTTTCGAGAGATTGTTGTAAAGGGGAAAACTTCAATCTTCAAGTCGATTATAGATTCAATTATAGATTCAATTTTTTTTTAGCATTTTTACATACTAGGATAATTCTGCAGCATTTTCGAGGAGAAAAGTGTCTTCGCTTTGCAATCTCTTACAGCGTAAAAACATTATAAGATAATATGAATGATGCACTTTAAAAGTACAGGCTTCAAGATCAAAGTTTAAAATAAGCCCAAGTTTACGATTTCTTTTTACAAACATTAGAACAGCTTCAATATTTCGTGTCCGAGTATTAATTGAGTCATTGTAAACACCTTGATCTACATTTCAACGTCAATATCGTAATTTCTCTCGGCGGATTTCGACGATCTGATGCATTATCGATGAGATGCAACAGCATTTATTATGGTGAAAAAATTATTGCGCGTAGCCTCTTCCAACGTTACGCGGCGTTATGTTAAAATTTCCATTGAAAGCGAGTTACTTTCGCGCGAACTACAAGTTACTTTCGACTTATATAGAGCTCTTTTACAAGGAATTTCACTTAGGTGAATTACATTCTCCCCCCAAACTGGTATTCAAAAGCAGTTTTAGCCAACGGCGACTTCAAACTCGCGTGGAAAATTCGTCTTTTCTTCACCGGCGAGAAGTATCGAAGAACAAGAAACTCACGCAATGTCACGTGCATGTGGGCAATCAAGAACGGAAAATAACAGCGCGATGATATGAATAAAAGAAAAAAGAAAAAAGAAAAACATGTTCCAGAGAAAAATATTCCATGTCAATGCACACAAGCTAGTTCGCAAGATTTTTCAATATTTTTATTCCAATATTCGTTCGAACGACTGGAGCGAACTGTTGATCTGCAAATTAGAAGACCGCTGATAACGTGTCCGTGTTTTACCTTTTCATCTCGAATCGTCAACAAATAGATAGATCGTGACAACCTCAGCACCTGTTTTTTTTTTTACATCTAAATGATCGCGAAACAAGAAGTACTGATCTTAAACGCGCATATTCCCCTCGAAAAACAGGTGACAGGATTGACAGTCTCATTTTCTGCGTTTCAATATTTATGAAAACAAGAGAGAACAGAAATCTGGATTGTATACTGGATGTATTCCTTTTGATGATTTTTCTGCTATTTCGACGATGCTTTGTAAAAATGCCGAGGATATAATTATTTGAACGAACGTTCTGATCAACGGTATCCTGAAAAATTCAAGGTATATGAGAGAGCAGGGCGTTTAGTTTCAAAGTCGAACGAAAAGACGATTTTTTTTTTTTAAATGTGAAAAGAAGAAAGAAAAAGATAGGAAAAATAACTTATTATTAGACACGCAGATTTTTATGAAATTCGAAGAAATGAAAATTTACAGGATGTGTATAATGATGAAAAAATATACGAAGTATCCAAAGTATTTTTTTAAAATATTTTTTTTGATTATTTTTTAACGAATATTTTTTCGAATTTTTTTTTAAATGGCCAAAGTATTTTTTTTTTAATATTATCGAATATCGCAAATTTCCCCAACTTTCGTAAAAATACGAATTTGCGTAAATATCTGCTCATTATAGTCTCTTGTGTTCATCAAACATCTGAAAGCATACATGCAATTTTCAAAATGCGTGACAACCGGCCAGGAGGAGGAGATTCTAAAAATAAGTGGAGAAAAAGGAGTAAATCGATCTGATTTAACACTTTGTTTTTTTTCGAGAAAAGGATCCGATTCTTTCTTTTCAACTTATTCTTAAAAGTAGTCTCACACCTGTTGTATCGCGATCTCGAAAACATCCTGTACATATCTCTATCACTTGAAACCCAATTCTATCTAAAAAGTTTCTTCGAACGAATGATTCCATCCCTGCTTCCATCTTTGAGAGGAATTCTCTCGAAAGAAAAAAAAAACTTCCAACAATCCACGCATTTAACGATCGCCACGGATGAGAGAAAAGGAACAAAAAAAAAAAGAAGAGAGGAAAAAAAGAAAGCCGGCAATTCAAGAAGCACGCCAGTAAAAAAAAACTGGCGAACGAATCGATCTGGCGCCGATCGCGGAACAATTCTCTGATCAAACAGGCAGCACGACGTGCCGTTGAACAACCATTCGATTAAAACTTTCGTCAACACGCGCGCACAGAATGGGTATTCGCCCCGGTGAAAAGAGATCCCGCGGATCGAGGACGCGGGGCTCGGTTTAAATGAGAGCAGACAGCCGGATACCGGATATCGGAAGCAGACTTCACAAAAGCGTAAACCAACGGCTGGGTCCCTTTGGCACCTTTCGACATTATAAACGCGTGTCGCGTTGCTGGAAACAACGACGTCGTCGTCGTCGTCGTAACGTGTTTTTATCGTCGACTATTTACCAGGCAGCTCTCCGGCCTTACGCGCGCGTGAATCCTTGGAGAACGGTATTCGCCTAATATTTCGTGCTACAGTTCGCCATCTGACTGCGTCCGCGTTCAAGCGAATCGTTTCAGCTGGCCGAGCCACGCCGTTTAAACGGCTCGATTCGTATCGTGTCACCGTGCTATCGCGAATTGTCATGTCACAAAACATGCCTGGTATTCTCTGCACACACGCACACACACACACACACACACACACACACACACACACACACACACTCATACACGAAACGTAGGCACAGACAACGTTCCATCGTGTAAAAGGGGAGGGAGAGAAGCAGTGATGATTAATCGTGCCGACTAGTCGCGTTGAAACGATCTCCTCCGGCCACGGTTTAACGATTCCCTGTGAATAATAGGGATCGATAGGGATGATATCGTTATAAATTAACTGGTGCGAGGCCCTTTTTTTCTTCCCCGTATCTTTACTTTGATGTTTAGATCAGGGTGAATATAGTTAGTTGTTGTTTGCTAAAATCTTGAAAGTTTAACCTTTTTATATCAATAATTAATACATGGATTCTGACAGACCGTAGATGAGATTAATAATACGCAAGTAACATGATTTGCAATAGACTGCAAGATTACGTGTATTCAGAATCCTGCAGGACGAATTTTTTTAAAAGTGGAAGAAAAAATGATTTTTAATTGTTTATTTGATTACATTCTATTCATTTTATTTCACATTCTATTGTTGAGGAATTCTATTGAGCGAATGTAGTTTGCTTAGTTAGTAGATTTTAATATCTTTTTAGAATAATACTATTGTTAGAATAATTTTCATTTAAAAAGAAAGCTAAATGTACGCATGTATGTCAGTGTCCTTGAAGGGAAAATCTTAGAGAAAAATATATGTGTGAACTCTCTTACATTGTGATAGTTAAACAGCAGCCTATATATTGCGAAAATTATTAATATGTACATAATTAATATGTCAACAATTTTATTAAAAAATTCACAATGTAATTCGCAGTGTGTCTGTGTCAAATGTCGAAGTTTTATTAAAAACAATAAGTTTCCTAAAATTTTCGAATGCACGTGAGTTTATATTATCCTGTGACAGAACAGGTGGTTTGAATTATCTATCGAGAAGGTTAATGGGTAGTAGGATATATTTATCAATTTAGGTAACTAGTAGTTTTAGCTTGAATTAATTGTGGCTGTAATTTTAGACTTCTCTCGAGTCATATAGCGAATGTAATTATGCAGACTAGTCATCTTGATAGTCAATTTGAATTATAGATAACAAACTGACAGCAACCTGGATTTTCTTGTTCAATAATTTAACCAATTAACCTTTCAGGATTGCAACGACATCATCCTGTGCAATTCTTATCAGAAATTATTTCAATGATAATAAATTTTATAATCGTGTATTATTCGTATAAACGAGATAAATAATGCATTTACTGCACTTACTGTTCGGTTAAAGCTACAAAAATCATTATTAAACTTGTCTAGTTATTATTTATGTAATTTAAACATATTATTATCATCGTAATTCATGAAAATGATCAAAAAGTTTAACAACATGAATATCAGTAAATCAGCGATATTAGTAAGTCAACAAGTAAAGTAAATCGACATTTTCTCGTTGAGAGAGATAATTAAATGACTTGCAACTTTTTTTTTGTAATTTCGTTTCTTTCATTACCAATACCGGAACGACACTTGTAACTTACGACTAGTAAAATTTCATTGATCAAGATTAATTCGGACCTAGTTGCAATTTACTCAACAGAGAATTCCTCTCGAGCAACGATTCTCCGTGCAAAGTACAAAACAGAATTAGCGCGTCGATTTTTCCAAAGTTCAAATTACACTACATGAAATGCTACACGAAGTGCAACAATTCTAGCAATCGATCGCCGTTCGCCAAAGTCCACTATACCTGTAAATTATGGCAGCAATTAAATCAAACGAAAAAAAAAAAGAAGAAAAAGCAGCAATGGAAATTGTCCACCCTTTCCCTCCCCCGTCTCCGATCGTTTTCGCATGACAATATTTCACAATGAGATTTCGTTTGCGTCTAGGGAATCCCAGCCGGCGCCTGGTAAAAAAATTTAATACGCCATTAGCGAAATGTATCGATCGACGGATCGTGGAAACTTCCGACGAGAGTAGTGACTGCTTAATTCTTTCAAACGCGCATTTGTACAATGGTGGTAGGGGAGCTGCCAGTGAAACGATATGCGAAACAGAGAGGGTGAAAGAGCGAAATAATTGCGCCCGCGAGGCACCGGGCGAACATGACCGGACAAAAGCTCCTATTAAAAAATTCGTTTTGACATTCCATGCTGGAAATTCGAGCCAACGATTCGTTATCTTCACTCGGTGACGCGCGAACTTGGTGCACTATGTACAACCGGTTGAAGTTACGCGGCAGAAATTTGTAACGAGAACAGGGGAGAAAAAAGCCTCGATACGAAGCGCGAAATGCGCGTTATCGCTACCATTGCCGGGCAAAGTATCATTTTTCTGGCATTAATTCCGATACGCTTGTTATACCGGAACTATTACAAGCGTTACTCTGCAGACTTTCCCCCAGATCGAAAAGATCCCACGATTTATTAGTACCGGGCATTTTTGCGACTAATTTGTTTTGTCTGCATCGCGAAGCAGAATAAATTGCCGACAGGCGAGTATCGTTGAATAATCGTGGAAGAAATTTTGTTCTTACTTTCAACAAGCTTTACTGCTCGTTAGCACATATTTTCAAAATTGAATTATCGGATCACGTTACTAACGGCGTCATTGTTTGGATCATCTCTCAGAGAGATGCACGTAATTTTGCGAAATAAAATGAAATTCGTACAATGAAATTGCCACGATTCCTAAAATGAATAAATGTGCGAAATTTGAAAAAAAATTTTTTTAATTGACGTGAAATTGCATCGGTCGCGTCAGTGTTTTTGCGAATTGAATTTATCTCGCGTGTTAGATATCAGTAAAATTCAAACGTGAGATTTCTCGTATTACATGTTTTATGTATTGCGATAATTTAATTAAATAATGCATTGTAACGCTATAAAGGGAAGGACATACAACGTTTCACTGTGGGAAAAAAAAATGATTTCCCGTTGAAATGAATTTTTTTTTTTTTTAAATATGAAAATGTTGTTTGAGGAAACGGAAGAGGCTAACAAGTATTCCCGAGAATTTCTGTTCCATGAAAATATTAAATAATGAAAGTATCGTTATTAAGGCTCCAATTTGTAAATTTTATCTCGCGTTTTATTCAATTTTTTGTAACACAATAACGTTGAAAGCATTTCCCCTGGAATACTTTCGGATTTACCCTTTCCCATCACATGCGAATCTGTACATCTGTGTCAATACAAAAGTTATGCGCGGCCGTGTATCCTCATTTTCAGATTTACGGTAACGGTATAATGTGAAAAATGCAGTGCAGTATAAAAACAGACAGATTTTTAACGATAAATCATTACGTTTCAAAGCAAATTCAATATTTTATCGTGTTTATTTATCTCTTTTTCCAAATAATGCGAACAGGCCTTTGAAAAGATCACGCGAATTCAGCTTTTTAATTCGATACGCCAATATAAAATATATATATGTTAAATTTCCGCGATACCTAAATATTGCAAATTTTTGATCCAATACCGAAATACTAACGACGACAAAATATTTATGAGAAATAAATCGAAACGTTCAAAGAAACGAAAAGACACAGTAAGACGAAAATTCAAAGAAATTAAATTCACTACGCATAGTAGAAAGAAAAAAATTCGCGTACTTCGTTTTAAATTACAGCGAAACGTAAGGTGTAAAGAACAATTTTGTTCCAAGACAAATTCACTGAACAATATACGAAATAAGTATTATAAAAATACTAAAAAGATATAATACATATGAAATTTGAAAAAAGACTGAATTTACGCACATTCAGGAAAGGAAACATTTTATATTGTGTCGTAAACTAGAAAGAATACATAGGTCTGAATATAAATATATGTCATATTAATATTCTTGGGCATGGAGTAGCCTCCAAATAGACAGAATATTAACAAGTTCGAATATTTACGTTCTTTAGTAGTAGAAAAGTTATCGAAGGCGTAACATTCTCGTGATATACAGTTCGGTTAACTGCGCATTAACATAATCAATTTGTAAAAATGGATCGTGGAAACAAGTGAAGTCCAGCTGAAATACACGATACGATATTAAAATTAAACGAAGAACATTATTCTGTGACGAAAAATAACCAAAACAGTTGACAGAATTCGTGAAATAATAGTGAATAATACTAAAAGATCCCGACGACTATGGAGAAGAAAAAAAAGATTGTGAACGATGACAATGTCTAACAGGTCTGGATTGAAACGTATTGTAATTTGTGTAGTGTTTCAAGCTTGATTGCGAGACAACATTGCAGAAAACATTTACGACAAATGCCAGTGTTACAACTTTCTTTTAAAAAATTGTAATCATCCGAAACGACGGAAATTACATCAACAATTTTGGTTAAAGCAAGAAGAACATAAGCTGTGTTGTTTGCAATTTGCAAAGAAACGTGTTCATATGAATAAGAAAATGGCGAATAATAATAAAGAGTTGTATTACCGGTCAAAAGAGGTTTAACTTGATGGCCTTCATTACTATTATTCTGATTTACGAAAGGAACAACTTCTGAATCGTCGACCCATGGGAGCAAGCGGTATAATGATTAATAAGGCAAGCTGGAAATAAAATTTATCGCAGGGAATTAGAATAGTAAAACACATGTTGAAATGATCAACGAACAAGTTAATACGAATTGCCGGGAATGAGTACATTTTTTAATATGATAATGCGAAAGCAATAAAATTTTGCAAATAAAAAAATTAGCCAGATGTCCGGACTTAAATATTGTAGAAAATTGATTCCAGAATGAAAGACAATTAAATTTTAAGTAATTTAAAAAAATGTATTGCCAAAAAATCATTAAAAAATTATATAAATCTTTGCTTCAAAGAATGGCTGCCGTTATTAAGTGCAAAGGAGGTCATACTAAGTGTTAAACAATTATCAAACTCGTTTACTTTCTTTCTGTTCATTGTTTTTCACGAAATGTGCCATTACTTTGACCCGACAAAATATTGCTACATTTTTCTTCGATGATACAAAATGCATTGGAAAAAGTTGAATTTATGTTACTTATACATGTTGATTCATGTTAATAACGATTTCTTATCGTCTGAATGAGAAATTACAGTGAAACATGAGATGCGAGACGCAAATTTCGTTTCGAAGATAAATTCACCGAAACGCACTGTGTTACACGTGTGTCAAACTTCTTAATTGACAGATAGATAAATTCGGCGAGAGCCATTTCGAGGAGCAATCGATTAAACAAATTTCGAATGTCAGTACCACGAGTAGTTTGCATTTCTAATTGTAGTTTCTATAGTTGCACAGGAGGGTACAGACAGTGTCTAGTAGATCGAATCTTGTTCCTCCTTGCGGAATTTGTAGCTGGACACTAGTAGTTCACCTTGTACGTGAGAGAGAATTGTTCGTGGTTTGAGGACACATCGAACTGACTAATGTCAACATGTCGACGAACGTACATCGCTTTATATTTGAATAATCAACACGTCGTGTTACCAAAGTTTCGAGTATCTACAGTGGCTCGTGAAAGTATTCGAACATTTACCGTAGAAGAACTTTTAGAGTAGATACAACATTGTGTGTGTGTGTGTGTGTGTGTGTGTGTGTGTATCAAACATATTGAAATTTCATTAATACCGCAACGAGAGTCGACTATCGCAATGATATTGGTAAAATTTAGGACCAATTTGAAAGTGTATGTAAAAGTTACAACATATTTATTGAAAACATATATTGAATAAAAAGAATAGTTATCAAACTCGAGAAAAGAGTAGTTATCTAATTTGCTGTAATATATTTTTAAATCTACGAAATAATTGAAACATTGGTGAAATATTTAAATATTTTATATATTAACACACGTAATATTCTAATATGTATAAAATTACTTGTACGTGTACGAATACTTTTTCTTGCAGCAAATAAGAGAATATACCACGGTTCGTTACGGGAAAATATCTTTTAATATCATTTCATAATAACAATATAAACATTTTCTTCTACTGAAGTTCAGCTTTGCAAAGTTAAATTTTAGTTCTCCGATTTATCGCCATTTCTCTAAATTTATCATCACTTGTTACAAATTACTACACGAATATATATAAATCTTCATTGTGAAAATTTAAATTATTATACTGTCGTGGAATGAAAATGAAAATTTATGCCCTCGTGAAAGAATACTCGCGGATACATAATAAATATAGATACTTGCCCGAATATAAAATATCACAGGACCCAAGCAGAGCATCGAATCACAATAGGCTCGATTTCCTCCCCGCTTGAGAAGCCTGAGAAGCCTACTTTAATCCGCGGAGACTTTACGGAGGATTGTTCGAGAACGAGGGTTCCCGATTCGTTGTTCGAAGCGATCCGAACTTCCGAATTTATAATCTAAAGTATTTCGGCCGAGCAATCACAGTAATTGATCGTTCTTTCGAGTTCCGTTTCTACGCTCGAACGGAATACGGTTTCTGCAAATGCAATTAACATGTACCCACCCTCCTTCCTCCCCTCGGTGTTTACTCCTCTTCCTCTTTGTCTGAGTCCTCCTTTCGTTGTTATCGAGAGCGACGGTGCTTCCCGCTCGGGCTCCGATTGGCCAGAAAATTCGTCGTAAATTCGCGGACTAACCAGGCGAGTTCATAATAATCCGCTTGCGCGGAATTTCGGCGCAACTTTCGCTGAATGGGGGAAAGCGGCGAGCTCTTAACAGTAGAATTACCGGCAACGAAGAAATTGAAAAAAATTCATAGCAAAGAAATTAAGGTGCAAAGAACACGAAAATATTTAGAATATATAAAAAGCACATGTTTCGATTTATAATATTCTAGTAAGAATCGTTCAAATCTCTGAAGATACACTGTTACGAACATATATTACGAATGGCTCGTTTTTGACCATTTCGATAATCCTGGTGTTAAACGGTCGGTGGTTTTCTATCTCCTAACTGCGCCGACGGGATTTAAAAATTCTCTCAGGGACCAGTGGCACATAGATGAAGTTCCCGATTATACAACTGGAAAAGTCGCCGGTTTAGTCGAGGTTCACGATAACTGTTCCCCCGCGAATGTGCGTGTAAGCACGTTGTATACGCGATTCAAGGTTTCACAGTTGGATTTTATTATTACACGATGGTGGTTAATCACTCTATCGATTTATGAAGTAATTCTCGCGATGCATACCGATGTTTTTCTTTTTTTTTATATTCAGGATGAAATTTTCATGGATCTATTGGTCCGTTTCTACGTATAGTTAACACTTTTATTTCACAGTTTTAGGTACCTGTCACACGATTGACACTTTTTTTTAAAGAACATTTCGCGCGGAATCACATAATGTTTTCGGTTTGTCTAATAAAATGTATCAAACAATTTTGCAGTGGTCCAACACCGGAATTACAAATTCAAGACGATTCAAATGACGAGAACTGGGTAAAAATGTTCGATGTAATCCAACTTTGAGAAACGGGGACACCAGATTTTGGTATTCATACCAAATTTTTCTGTTTTGGTATTCATTGTAAAGATATTTCAAATGGAGTAAAAATTTCTATTTTTACTCCATTTGAGCAGAAATATAATCAATCTCTTAGTATTACGAGAAAATTAATATATCGGCATATAAAAAGACTAATTATACTTTCATAATTTTGAATAGTTTATATATTTGTATCTATTTTTATTCCTGTCCATCTATACTCAATTTAAACTTTATTCTTTTAATTTATTCTTTGTATTTTGTGATTTTTAATTTGCTTTGTTTCATAGAATATACTTTCAAATACATATTTTATATGCTAACTTATATACAAATTTAAATATAGATTAATGTTAACATATCGTAGAGTACCATAGTACCATATAGTACGTTATAAGAAACAAATACATCAACTTAGTTCATCAATTTACTCTGTATTAAGGAAATCGTGACTCTGTCTGACTCATCACGTACTTGTACTACTTGCACAATCTCAAACAGGTCTCTCTGCGTTCTTCGATATTTCTATAGTGTTTCTATCTCGATTAATAATATCAAGTAAAATCTATTGACAATTGATTACAAAAAGTTGTTAAAAGTTATTAAGGGAATTGTTCGTAACGATTTTCTAATTATTTTTCACTTTATCACATTCGATTCAGTTTAGTTAAAAGTATTTCCCGAATAAATTTTCGTTTTTGTAAATTCGAAAGGTACAATTGCCTGGTATTTTTTATTTTTATTTTATTAGAGGGCAATTTATTTAATGAATGTCGTACAATAACGCAAACTGTTAATGGAAAATTTGTTTGAAAAGAAATGTAGCGTGCGCGAATTCTTGACGTTTAATCGGTTTAATGTCGCGAATTCGTTCAATCCAGCTCATTGCAACATATCACTAAAGACGTGTAAATATTTTACGATGGATTTAACGAACAATAAATTGGACGGGGCATAAATATAATGTAATTTAAGTACCCTCGTACGAATTTCAACATCGATACCATTTCAAGATATATCATTTTGAATTATCGTGCATTTTACGAAATATCAATCGATTCGCCAATTGATATTATACCAAATATTTGGAGTTGTAAAATTGTTCCGTGAAACGAATAATATTTGCGTTGTATATATTTTTTGCTTAAAGTACACAGTATCGATAGTATAATAAAATATGTCGACACGAATCACTATATACAATTATTTCAATGCAATTATTGCATTTATACGATTTATAACAGCAGGTTCATTTTGGTACTAAAAGAATTTGCAGAAAAACTTGTCTTCACGGTCTTTTGAGCAACAACGCTGGAAGTTTCTTCTGATGGTGAAAAAATTTCTAAAGACTTTTTAACGTTCTTATCTATATTAAAGGAAAGTTTCGACGTTTCTTTTGCTACCAGAAAAATTTGCAAACAACGAAAGCATTTTAATGAGATTTTCGAAGTTCCTGTCGATACTTAAAAACATGTAATAGACATAAAATTGACTATTGATAAAAAAAAGTTATATGAGAGGTAACTTATTTTACCTTACGTATATCGATTTTTAAAACAATTGTGTATATTATATATATACACATAATATATACAATTCTTAATTAATATTATATATATTTACATAGATCAAGTTCTCCATAAATTAAATTCAATATAATATGATCTCCAAAAAATAATGAAATATTTTGAAATTCCTGCGTTGCATACATTTACTTTGATTACGTCATTTCGTAATTGAAATAGCCTTTAACTATCTACAATATATATTATAATACATAAATGTTATGAACATTTCAAAACTTTTCAAAATCACATCATAAACTTGATCTTGCATCGCAGTTCAAAATTTAAAAACTCCAAGTGCTTCTTCTTCGTAAAAATCAACAATTCTCACCTCACAACTGTAAAATTTGAATTTCCGAGAAAGGAAAGTTTCGCTCAATAAAAAGCGTACGATCGATTGCATGGCATTCCGAGTCGTTCGATCGGCTACCAGTTCGGCTAGTTTTTTCATTTTCATCGCATTTCGATCGTTTCGCTCGCGATTTCTTTCGGCTCGCGGCCAGTTCCTTTTTTCCAGCGGGCTGAGTACGAAGAGCGAGCAAGCAAGCAAGCAAGCTGCCGACACGTTTCGTCGAGGCAGCACTGCTGCCAGCGCGTAATAATAATTTATTAGGAAAGTTGGTACTCGTCGTCGTCGTCGTCGGCCATCCAGTGCTCGGCTAACTTTTCTTAATGCACCGGCTGCTTAGCGGCAACTTGGCAGCTGGTCGGCCAAATTAACACTAATGCCGGCCCGCCTCGTTTTCTAATTAAGTATGTTAATTCGTACGCGGTCGTTACTTTTCTTTCGAATGTTTCCTTCTCTCTCTCTGTCTCTCTCTGTCTCTCTCTCTCTCTCTCTCTCTCTCACTACCGTTCCCGTTCCGGCGACAAAAATTACGGGAAGATTAAGCCGGCTGCTTTGAATTCGTCCGCGGACCGCTACGTGCCACCGCGACCGACACAACGTGTCTCCGTTCGAATTAACTGCGAAAACGGTGTACACGGTATTTAGTGTAAAAAGATGAACTAAAAACTGAACTGTTAATGCGTTGACGTGGTGCGGTTGTTCGGGTACCGAACGTTTACACGTCGTGCTTAAATATGTTTGAACACTTGCGGACGGTTTTTGCGAATGGACACAAAGTAACTGCGTTTATTTCTGTGCGCGAATGAAAGACGAATTTTTCGTGAGAATTATATGCAGCTTCATTAGACGATATACGTACTGTTTATTTCTTCACAAAATTCTTATCTTCGTCGTCAAAAAAAAAAAAAAAAAGAAAAGAAACGAGTTCCACGAACGATTTGATATATCGTTATCGGCAGTGAAATTTTTGCAAATTTAATTCCGACGTTGCGTGAAAGGTTTCTTCACCATAGATAATTTTTTATGAGCTTGCACAACATTTTTTTTTTTTTTTGGTCTACTCTTTCATTTATAAGTCACAGATGACCGATTTTCAATCTATAGTATTTGATAAGATGTCATTTAAGAATAGAAAAATTGGTTCTTACAATTTCATTCGAGTTTATTATATTCAAGGTTTCACATTACTATAGCTTAGGTTTTATATTTTTACAGAAGAAGATACATTGGAAGAAGATACTTCGACTGTTTGAAGAACTTTCCGTGAACTTCTTCGAGTTTCATTCAAAATTCATTTCGCGATAGAACTTATATATCCGTATCCAATGAAATCGAAATGGCCAAGGGACAAGTTCAACCCGATCGCCAACTTTGAAGATCCTTTCCTTCAAATTTCACGCGAAACGACGTTCGTGCGCGATCGGATTTGATCGGTTTCTTGTCTCCGCGGCGAGGAAGCACGAGTCGGTTGCAAGAAAAACGCGGAAAAAGGATCAAGATGTTATCCGCGCTTAAACGCGAAATACAAAGAATCTTCGGAGAGATGGTGCTCCAGCTTTTGAAGAAACGGTGTACTCGAAAACTTTGGCCCGAGTTGCGTACTCGTATAACCTTTAGGAATTGATCCAACGGCGGAATAAAGGAAACCCTTTAAAAAAGCCGTTCGACCGTTCTCAATGGCGAGACTTTCGTTCCCCAAAGGAAAAGAACGAGCGATTAAACTCGTGGAGAGGTAACGCGATAAGTTTGGCAATTGAAAGTTATGAGCAGGCTGCCGATATTTATGCATTTTGTACGAAATTTCGAATTACAGGAGGATAATACGAGAATGCACACGGTGTCTCGTAAGTAGTGATGATTTTTTTGCGAGAAGGGAAAAAACCAAATCGAGTTTGAAAATTTATCGTTAAGCATTGGCATTCTCGAATGTGAATGCTAATTTCAGACGTGAATCATTAACAAGAGATTATTAATTAACGTACGAAAATAAGTGAAAAGTGAATAGAGTAAAATTTTTTCCCGCGAGATGCTTCGTTTCCGAATAAATCGAGTTGGAAAATTCTGCAAATATTCAAAGCCTGTTTTTCTCAAAGACGATTTTTCGTGAACGGAAAATTTTTTTATTTACTCTTGCGCGTAAAGTATCTTCGTGCCGATTACTCGTGCCTGTCCAATGCAGAGTGAACTGAATTCAAGTGCATCTAATTTTTAATCTATTTAACTTAAATTAAGTTCAGCCTAATTAGCTAAATTTTAATATATCATAACACAGAAATTTTCAATCTCGATTTTCTCGAAAACAAAGGCTTTGATGAAAAAAATTTTATTCTTTCTTTTTGATTCGTTTTTTTTTTTTTTACATAGAATTATTTCTACGTAAATATTCAAAATCGGCATCTGAGAACGAAATATCTCGCCGCGCGATATTGTTCCCGATATATTTGGACGAGATGTTTTATTTCCTAAAAAATATGTTTACAAAACTGTGATTTCTCATAATGGCCTGCAGTCTGAATTAGATTAGATTAATCAATACCGTAGGAGTTGAGATTAATATTAATCAATATTGTAATTAAGATTAATACTGCAGATGTTACATTTACATAGTAACGCAATAAATATTCATTTCACCCACAGTATTCGCATACTACAAATTAGTGAACAGAGAATATGCATTATGCATAATTACACAAAACTAGAATCACAATCACAGAAATCATTTTAGAAATTTATAGAAAAAGATAACACATCCGAACACTCGTCATGCAAAATTTAAGAACGAAAAGTCTAACACTGTCGCAATGTGGAAACTGAAAGATCAACGTCTATTTAGAAAAATAAAAAATCCACGTAACACTGACGAAAAATTATTTTCGTTAAAAACACGCGAAGAGAGAAAAAATCCGATTCTAAACGCTCTATTTATCCAATCAGAAAATCAACCAGTGGAAAGACCACGCGCTGTCTAACGAATAAATGTCTCGGTTGAAAATAAAGGAAACAGAGGAAATCTACGTTAGAGAAACACTGAAAGGTCAAGATACGTACAGAAAACGTATCGAGAAAGTACACGTGGGTAGCTTCGACGTGAAAGATTGGCCGTTAAAACAAGCGAGAACAGAGAGAGAGAGAGAAAAAAGATCTAACTACGATTTATAGCGAAAGTTGGAGAACTTCTCTTCCGTCTTTCTTTCCCATCAACGGGAGAATCCACTTTTCCTAGCCAAATCGGCCTCGAACGAGGCGGCTACTTGGAAGGGAACACGGTAGGTCAGTTTAACGCGAAAGTTAAGGGGTGCATGTCAACGGCATACGAAATGGCGTCGGTCGCGCGAGCCATCACACTCTCGTTTCCGGTTTCGCAATAGAGGACCGGCCGCGACTCGACGCGGGTCAACCTCTTGTTTTCGTTGCCTCGCTTCAGCTTTCGCATTAAAGCGGTGTGTCATCGTGGCTGCGCAATATGCCGAATATCACCGTGGGAAAAATTTCACCAGCGGCAGCCAGTGTCTGAGCCTAGGAATAGGAGAACCTCGCCGAGGAAATTGACAGGGAAACTTGCGTATTCGACTATTTCCCGTCTGCCTTGTTTCCACGTTCTTCCCTTTGGAGCTTGCTTCTTGTCAGCTTGCCAAAGAACCGTGTCTCCGTTTCCTTTCGTTTTCCATCGTTTTCAGAAAATTGAGCAATCTGCGAATTTCCATGCATTTACGAGAAATCTCAAGACACGTAACATTTAAAAATCTGTGAAATTGCTCAGGAGTGTCCAAGTTTATTTCTGTAACTTTGCAACTGGTAAAAAAAAAAAAAACGGACTTCTGCCTGGAGATACTTACTGTTGCAATCGAATACATGAAAATGCGAATTTGTGTAAAATTTCTTGGGCCAGTAACATGTTTAGATTCCATTTAGAATGAAGCGTATATTAATGCTTGAAAATCATAGGCTATAGTACTCGCTGTATTTGTAAACTAAAAAAATTAAATAATGACAGGAAAAAAAATAAATTTTGTATAACGAAAATATTACAATTAAATTTTTTATTAATTAGTTTAATTAGAATTTTTTTGTACGGATAAAAATAAATTGTTAAAATATCACCGATTTTATTATTAATTTATTGAAAATTTATTATTATCCATGATTATGTTAAAAATGAAAAGTGTCCCAATACTGTTGAATAATAATATAACTTTTCGTGATAAAGTTTCAGATATTTCCTTTCGGCCGCTTTGTTCAGGATACACACAAATATTATTTTCTAAAGACGTTCTTTACTTCTGAAAATATCAGTTTCTCTGACACTGTAAAGGATAACTATATTTATCGCGATAAATACACTTATCAATACGGAGAATAATTAAATTTGTTCATCTTTGATGTTGTTGAACCCGCTGATATTATGCCTCCTAGAAAGAATAACGCAGACGAATTTTCTTTGTACTAGAAACACGGTAAATTTCACCTCATGAAACAAAAAATCGATAACTGATAGCAGCCATAAATTGAAATATTATTAAAAATGTGTTACGGGGGGGGGGAATGGCTACGTAGCCGTATGTTATAACTTTAATAAGGGTGCTTTGAGAAACGGGAAAGCATAATTACAGGTCATGCGTTTCCAGATTAAACATTAAATTCTCATATTACTGTTTGTTGAATCGTTGAAAAAACGATACGTGAAATATGTAAAATGATATTTACGTATAAGAAACGTACGCGTACTTATCGCGAGATTAAAGTATAATTTTAATGAATTTCGCATGCGAAATATCGCTGCGTTACGGTTGGAGCATACGTTACAGCATAACTTTTTCAACGTACGAGACAAAAAAAAAAAATAAGCAAGTGGCGACTACGGTTACGTTTGTTTTTGTGGACACCGTATGAAATTCAGTAACCTGGAAGCGTAACAACGGCAAATAAAAATTTGTAACAATCTGGGCAAACATAATTACTCTAACGAACGAATTTATGTCGCGATGCCCCCAATTTTTTTTCTTCTTTTTTTTTTTACTCGTGTATAATGATACACCGTGAAAAGAAAAAAAAGAAATAATTAATGTTCAACTTTCCAAAAAAAAAAAAAAAATAAAAGAAAAAAAAGAAGAAAGTTACGAATACTAGTATCACTGTTACTACTTAATCTTTAATTAGTATCGTCGGATAATAGGGGTCATAGTAATTTTAGGCTTTCACATTATTTTGGAGTTTTTTAACTTTCGTTCGTGAAATACCCAAAATTTTCAGTAATTTAACAAAAATTGCTACAGTCATCTATAAACTTGATTAATCAACCTTGAAATTGTTTCAATCGGTTATTAATGAGCCGATCTTGGAATTATCTAATTCAGTCGATTGTTAACGACACTGTTTGAGAATTAGACTGATGAGAGGAGAAAAAGAGATGTCTACCAGAATCAAACTGTTTTGCAGAAATTACTAGCTATTTCACAAGCTCACGCTACGCCGTAAAAACTGAATGTTTTATACCTCTGAAAGCTTCGCGTTGAGCACCTGAAATCGCGCTAAAACTGCTAAAGCCAGTTGATGGCGAAGTTTTTCTTCAAGTTTTGCATTTAAGCGCCGGCAATACGAATACCGGGAGAATAAAAATTTAATTTTGAAATATCGGGTGTAATAGAAATTAGAAAATTTCCAAGTTCCTTCTAAGCCGAGGCAAGAGCTGAAAGAAGAAAGGGAAAGGTGAAGAGGAGTATTGTTAAAGTTCAGCGAAAATAAAGATCGAGACAGCGTTAGCGTTTCTCTTGAAAGTTCCTTTCGTCGTTGAACGAAATAACGTCAGCTTGACATAGACATCGTTATTCCTAAAATTTTACGCCTCTGCAAGGAGGACCCGTGTCAGTATTGTTCATGTTAAGCTTCGCAGCTTAGCAAGCTTTTCCATCCTCTGCCAGTTAACGTGACATACAAATGCTGACTGACATCCTGGTTTACATGACCAACGAAATCTGTGTTGGCGAGCGAGTTTGCCTGTGTCGTACAAATCTGTGAATTTTACTACGTCAATCGACAACAAATAAAAGGGAACAAAATCAGTTCCGGTATAACACGTGATTGGATTACATCATTGCCATGTATGTTATTGAATTATTGAATTCTAGGATATTACTTAAAGATAATAATAATAACACTCAAAATGCAATAATGTTTAAACATCCATTTAATTAATTAAAGGAGCAACCATTTGCTTTCACTTGAAGGAATTCTAAACAAAACGTTACACTCATTTTTCTAATTGTTTAAGCAAACAAAGAAACGAGCGTTCCTTTAGACAAATTTGGCATCTTAGAGAAACTGCATTCGTCGATCATTTAATTGAACGAAGAAGCAAACTTCTTTCTTCGCCAGAAAGAGAATTCAGGATTTTGGAAAATCGGCACCTTTCTCTGTCTGTTTAACTTAACGCGAAGAAACAAGAATTCTGAAATGAAAATTCTTACAATTCTCATAATTGCCCGATATATACGTACATAATGCAATAACAATATAAATCTGTATTTTTCTTTCTCAAACGTACTTATGGTTCAGTTATGTTAATTAAGTGCCTCTTTCGAGGGAGCAACTGGTCTCCTGGCTAAGAACAGCTCTTTATTACTGTATATTGAGTGATTCTCATTGTCGGCGAGAAGCAAGAGATACGTGGCCGCAAACTGCTTCTTGCAATCGCTGACGCGAGCCAACTTACGCGAGACTAAACTGCAGCATTGCAGGTTGCGCCAGCTGCTTTGCAGCGGCACAGAAATTCTCCTTGTTATCGAGGAGAACACCTTGGCTTGCAACACCTTCGTCGTGGCTGTCTTCTTCTTGATCGCTTGGCGATCACGCGCCTCTATGGTGAATTATATTCGTCGTCGTCCTTTACGACTCCTTACGACGAATTCGAAAACAATGTAACGAGGAAATTGATTTTCGAATCGCACGAATCGCGCGAGATTCACGTCACCAAATCGCGTTCCCTGCGATCCTGTTACTACTATTGTTCCGGGCTGTAATCTTCTGTTCCTTCGTTTTCTTCGAGCAGTCTTGTCTTCGAGTCTTGTTGGATTGCAGACGTAATTTCAATGAGCGAGAAGTACGCCGAGAAACTTTGTCGAAAGAGAACAAACAAACTGGAAATAATTGCCGTTGATATTTCCTATTTCCTTCTCTCTTCTATTCAATAACGTTTCACGATCAGTTCAGCCAAGTACGTCTCATTCGTGTAATTAAAAATTGTTGTTGCCGATCGTATAAAAGTAAAAGTGAATACGTTTTGCAAGAGACACGCGACACAACACGCGCGTGAACGTATTAAACACACGACTAGCATGTTCGCAGATTTTACTGCTGAATTGTGTGGATCTTTCACGCGAATTCATATTTTGGAGAATATGATTGAAAAGACAGAAATTCGTACTAAATGTAGTTTGAATGCTTTGTATATCTACGTATATTTTTTTTCGGATTACGTGCATTCTGTGCAATTTTCCGACGAAATCATATCATATCAAAATTTAAATCAATAGAAATTTCAATTGAAACAATTGACTTCTTTCGTTCCGAAAATTAATGAATGACGTTAATTGTCCAACTTAATATTAACACTTTACCGACCGAAAGCGGTAAGTAATAGACGATTACTAGGCTATCGATCGGTAAAGTGTTAATAACCCTCAATATAGACATATTTTTTGATCTTGAGTAGCATCGTCAAGGCATATAAGTCGTGATCTATAATATCACAATTTAGATTATCAAGTTTTTAAAATTCTGATCACTAGATTGTCGATATTAGATATATCAGATATTGGATTATTAGACTTCAAAACAACGTTCTGAATAGCTCAATGACAAACGGACTAATTTATTCAAAAATTGACACATTTAAATTGAAAAAAAAAATATATGTCCAGAACAACATGAATTTCAAGAAGATAATCGCTCCTCTGTTATATTATCCAATTTCAACAAACACTCGAGAACGTTCAATTAAAACGTGATTCAGCTGAATTCAATGTTTCCTCGAGATTCTAGTGAAACGTTCCTAATCCACGGCGAATATTTCACTCGGTGATAACGTAAAGAAGCACTCGTCTAAATCATTCGTAGCTATTTGCACATAAATAATGTTACCTCTGCCGACTGGGACTGCTTTTACGCCGAGAGAGAGAGAGAGAGAGAGAGAGGGGAGGAACTCTCTTATATATCGTTGTTAAAGCCGCATCTTCGCGAGCGTAAATGTTGCAGCAAAGCGTTGATGCACCGAAGTCGAGCCTGCGGCACGAAAAACGCTTTGCATCGCGATTACGGATTCCGAATCGGAGCAGCGAGAGGTCGGAGACCAGGCGAAACAGATTATTCCGGTGGCCGGGACTGCGCCACACGTGTAATTTCACGCGAGACTTCGAAACTCGTAGCTTTCGAACGACTTCTTACATAAATAAAATAGCTCATTCAATGTGCTAGTAATAGGAAGAAATGAAATTTTCATGGTAAAACGGAAAGAAAAGCAAAAGAACGTAAACTTTTTCAGTTACTTACTCTGATCTACAACGTTACGACAATGGTGCCTTTTAATCTACTAAGAATCTACTAAGAATAATTGAATAATGCACGTTTCGTTGAATTTCTGCAACATTCGAACTATGTATTGTACTAAATTCGATCGATACGCATACCGCAAATTCCAATGTTGGAATTATATACGAATCGCGAATTGTTAGTAAGAATTATAAAAAAAGTATTGTGTTATAAAAAATACATATTATGTATGTTACAAACAAAATGATGAAAAAAAATCATTTATAATTTTGTATTATATAAAGTATTAATTTTTTAATCCATGTTTGTTAGAATTCTTTTTCATGTTTCGGCGAGTATTAACTACTCTACTACTAGGAGTTATGAGTCCTTTTTCTTATTCATTCGGTGTAATACTCGGGATTGATTATTTCTATAAAGCTCTACCTACAACCGAGGGATTCTCTTTAGGCTGAGGACTCTGGCTGACTCTGATCGACTGTACTTACACGAAGGTTAACCGTAGGATTCCGATCTGTCTGAGCGACTGACCTTTCTAACCTCTCTTTTTGCATTTCACCCAAAATGCACTTCCTTGCTCTTCCTTCTTGAAAGGAGCTCTGTTCGTAGGATTTCCCCCCGATTACGCTGAGAAACGTTAAGGCCTCGTCACTGTCGTACCGTAGTTGAGATCGAGTGAAGTTTACGAAGTAACGCTGATTGAAGTTTGGGAAAGAAACTAATCTTGGAAAGCGGAACTACGTATGTCACGAGGATGATTCTCAAAGATAACTCTGTCATAAGCTTGTTTATTCGGCTGTGTGACTCGTTACTGATTCGATTGTAAAGAATATAATTATATATATTAGATGTTATATAATTATATATTTATATAATTATATATATATATATATATATATATATATATATATATATATATGGACGTTAATTCAAAAGAGTTCGATAGCTTGTCAGATTCAGTTCAGGCACGTAATCATCTCCCTTTTTATCCTTTGTGTCTGTTTTACGTTTCTCCTTTCATGTATCACCGAATTTCTTTACACGATCAAGACAACTAGCTATGTTACAACTATTGCATCGTTAGTCAATCACGCGACGAATTTACAAATTTCACTATACTGAGTTAGGATATAATCCATATAAATCCATCCATCTCGATTCGAATCCAAAATGTCGAGTTTGCACTTACTACCAAATACGGTGAAAGTAATCTAAATACAGAATTATCTCTGCTCTCTCTCTCTCTCTCGTCGGAAGATTATAAAGCTCGGTAAATCTAGAATTCAGAAACGAAACAATCTACGGGAAAGAAACGATTCGAGTTACGCGGAGAACGATTTTCTACTGTCGGGGGTTGAAGAGAAAAGAAAAGAAAAGAAAAGAAAGGGGAAAAAAAACTAATTGATGAAAATCGCACGTTTCGATTATTCCGGCGAATAAATTTAAATCACCGCGCACAGTAATATCCCTGCTCTGCGAACGACAAAGGACAGTTATGCAAACACGATAATCCCGAAGCGTTTTCAAGTTCCAATTTTTCCGGCTCGATCGATAGGAGCGCAGGCTGCTTCGATTTCTCGTTTTGTCACGCCACTTGTACCAACCTGTCCACCTCCCTGTCGTTCTCCTCCGGGTTTTACTTCACCGAATTGATTTACTGAATTTCACTAAAATCTCGCACAGTCAAGTTGAAGATTTCATTATCATTGTTATTAAAAAAAAAAAAAAACATTTTTATTCTCGATGGACAATGTGCGTTGACTGTTTGAGTGAATTTTCTCGCTAAAGTTTGTCCTTTCTCTCGAAACGAATATTTCGTACAATTTATGAATTTTTGGATGTAAATGACATATGGTAACTTTGTTTGAAATTATATTTTTTCACAGTCCAGATGAACATTTCATTATCATTGTTGTTAGAAAGATTTTCATTCCCGATGGAAACATAAAGATTCCAATTCATTCCTCTGTAATTAAGCGATTTCTCAGGTCTCAGAAAAATACGAACGAATTATGCCAATTGAATCTTTTTTTGTAAATATGATCTTTTCATAAATTCATATAAATTCGTTCCTCCTTAGTCTAATTTAGTATCTCTCATTTTCCAGATAAAGTATTTTTTTTTTCTCACCGTTAGATTGTTAATAATGTAAAACAATGGATCAATATTCTAAATTGAATTTAAAAAAAAAAGAGAGTCAAAAAAGTATGACAAAAATGGCAACCAATGGCAGCAAGATAGTGTGATTCCAATGTTTCTTTCCACCTTTGCGAAACTTCGAAATTCTGTGAAAAATTCCAAACAATTCGGAACGGTAGAAGTGGAAGAAAAGCAAAAAATAAGAAATATAGGGAATTAGCCTGGTTGCGAGCAAGCACGAGCAGCGGACTTGCTTCCGCGCGAAATCCTCGCCGTTACAGTGAAATCCGAATTCGGTCGGCTCAGTCAGTTGTCGGAGCGCGGAGGCCGAGTTGAAAAGAGGGAAAAACCGCTTGAAATTCAATAGCCGTCTGCGGGCCGCGTAACCATTCGTCCCTGTCGAAATATCCTTCAGAAACGACGCGTCATTCCGTCGAGGGTCGTCCGTGAAATGCAACGACCTTACCGATCGACGCCGCGCGTTACACAGAGCCCTCCTCCTGCGAGTTGGATTTCTCGAAGCGTGGCGCGCGGTCGCTTCGATTCCCCGCGAGACGCAGCGGCTCGATTTTTATTACCCGCGCTATTGGCCGCGCCGAATATTAAACTGCGAATAGTTGCGATAAGTGAAATGGCTTTCGCGCCCGGGAAACACCTGCTCCCATTTTTTTTTTTTTTTTTAACGAAACTTACCGAAGATACGATTATTTCCTTTCCTTTGACGAACTAACGATTGGAATACATCGGACGACTGCGTTTTTTTTTTTTTAAATCTGCCGTATGTACGAGATACGAAAAAAATGTAAAAATAATATGCATGAAATATGTAAAATAATCGTCGACAAAAAAGATCCCCTCCCTCCCTCCCAATTTGCGATTTGTGCAAAGTGCAATCGACAGCGGAGCATATTACTGTCCAATGCAGACCGTTAATAGATATCAATTGAACATAAGCTCTTTCCTGAATGACAAGGAATTCTAAAGGATAAAGAAAATCGGTCCTAAAATTAATAAAATTTTTTAAGAGATAGTCTAAGTTCTATAATAAATTGTAAGTTCCAAGTCGCTAATAACTCACACACAAGTGGTTGATGCAACTTTAAATGATGAAAATAAAAAAAAATATTTATATATATATATATATACAATGTAATTAGTGTATAAGACGTTTAATACACGGAAGTTTCAATTCCATTTCTTCATTTATGTCCACGAGGATCTGAAATTACTGAAACATTTGTGAGAAAATGTTTTAAATTAGAAAATTGAAAGAGAGTTGACGCTGATACTGATGCAACAATTCCCAAAGTTGAAATTATATTTCTTTTCTTTCTTTTTCGTGAATATTGCTGGAAGTAAAATTTTAGACCAGACTTTTTTTTCAATGACTTGGAGAACTGGAAATTGGAAAAATATTTCTTTTACTCTGAAAGAATAAGAATGTGGTAATGTAGTAATTTATGTTACTAATTTGTGTACGTAAATTAGCAATACAGTTCGATCAAATGAAAAAAATGATGTTAGTCAAGAGTGTTTGAACAATGATAATAACAACTCTTTTAAAAATATTAATTTACGTTTCTCCGATGATTAAAAGTTACGAATCATACATTATAGAATAATTTTCTTTTTCATCTTCATATTTCACTTTCAAAATATTCGCGAAACACGAAAATACTAAATCATGCACAAGCCAGAGTAATCTAAAAATCACCGACGAGCACAGTAGCACGAAAGTCGTGCAAACATCGAGACGTTTGACGAAAGAGAACGATTGAATAAACGGCGTATCGAATTAGAACGAGGACAGGAATTTTATTTTTCTTCTTTCTTTTTTTTTTTTCTTTCCACTAGCGAAATTATTAATACTCTATCCACGGTGAACGAATACGTTCTTAACGTTCGTTGCCGGAAGGAAACGAACGCGTTGCTTTTTCGCTCGCGGAAACCGGGAATACATACATTGTCGAGCACTGAATATTAGATTCCAGGGAAACGATTCCAGCTAACTTATTTCCGATACGCCGTGTGCTGAAAGGCGTTTTTTGAAATGATTATGCTCCGAACAATATTTCGGAAGGAAAACGTTCAGAGAGACCTTTGATCTTTTACAGTGAGGTAAAGTGCACGTACACTGTCGCTCAAAAATCTTGAAACACTTATTGATATTTTGATATTTCACCACTTGTGCTGTTCGTTTATCAAAATCAATTAACTGCACAGAAGGAAAGCAGAGAAATTGATAATATAATAATATCATAATTATAATACGATAATATAACAAACTTGGAAAAAGCCTTGAGATGGCTTGACATATTATTTTAATGTAATAATATAATAATATAACAATATAATAAATATAATATGATGATATAATAAACTTTGAAAAATACCTTGATGATGTGGTATGCTTTTTTAAAATTCCTTGTATAATTCAAACTCAAAGGAATCTGCGAAACGTTGTTACAGAAAGCATTCGTACATCATCCGGATTCATTTTCAAGTGTGACTTCTCTACTTTCGCAGCATTGAATTCGTTTCTCCCAGAGATGGTTCTACATTATTCTGAAGAGGTTCTACAATATAACTGAAGGTACATTTTCCCTCGAAAATTGTTTGCGTAATGAAAGATTTTCTCTGGCCTCTGGAAGAAACGAAGTCTCCCCTTCAAAAAGATCCCTTTAAAATTTGTTGTTTTCTGAAAATTTCTTTCGACGAAGATCTAAGAGTCGTAAGTATTGACGATTTTTCAGCAAGCGTACGAATACATTCTTCATCCATTTGACACATTCTTTGTCGTATAAAGTATCGTCTAATTTTTTTTTCTAGCTTTGAAACAAATGTAGTACTTGTCCGAAGACTTTCGAGCGCGCGAGAGAGGAAAAGAGAGTTTCTAACGATTTCGAGGGAAAATTATTCGTACGACGAGATACTAAAATTGAATTTACCAGCATTGAAGTGTCGTCTTTAAGCAGAAGCTACTGCCGGATATACTTTTTGTTTCTGCATATTGCCGAGTTACTCGGGGAGATCTGCCGAGCTGTGTCGTAACGTATTTTTAGTGTCTGGCGCAGCTTGCTTTGAGATAGAGGTGTAAATTCATTATGACGCTTTTGTTTTCTTTCTTTTTTTTTTCATCGGAAGGTAGAATAGCCTTTGCAAACTGGTAGATTCTGCCCGTAGGAAACGATAGAGCGAAGAGTGGACTTGTAATATTTATTTCCAGCGCAATGAGGCGTAACGTAGTTGCACTTTCTTCTCAAAGAGAGCAAGCTTCTCTTTCTGAATATCACATTTCGCTTGGATAAATTTGCAGGATTGCAGGATGTTTAAAACAGAGGATGCGAGCGGTATAAAAATGAAATATATACGTACAATGAAGAAGAACGTATTCGCTTCTCGTTTCTGCGTCAAAAGGAGAGCGACGTCTTGCAAATCAAATTACTTGTTATCAAATTGATATTAGAAATCAGACTGAGAAATTAGAAAGATTAAAATGAAAAAAAAGAAAGATTCATTTTGTGAACAAAACTATTTTGGAGAATTCCCAGAACTAGTATCATTATCATTTACTATAAATTTTCTGACAATTTGTGTAACTTACATTCTGCAGATATATAACACTCGAAGTTGAACTTCTATCGAACTACTAATTAAATGAAAACTGAATCATAACTATGTAAATATTAGAACTAAAGACTATAGATGGTAATATATATATATATATATATATATATATATATATATATATATATTGCGTAACTCCGTGCAGCTGCAGCGTGCACAATAATTACAGTGCGCAATTATGTCGAGATTTTTACTCGAGGCTCGGACTATAACAGCAAAGTTATTTAATCACGACGAGAGAAACAGCTTAACAGTTTCAGGCCGCATTAACTTTTATTAATTATTTAATATTCTATCGTCCTTTCGCCCGCAGCGACTTTTTCAGCTCGCTCTTCTTCTCCTTAGCTTTTAATCTACCATTCTGACAGGGGAAATTTTACAAAAGTTGCGCGCCGGATACATCCGGAGGCGATACAGAACCGGAAATGGATCTCGCCGGCTGCTATCCAGAAGCGCAAGATTTGCATCTCGAATTCAGTCACGTTTCTGTAAATTCGAATTCAACCGGGTCCGATGCTGCTCATTTAAATTTTCTTTAATTCAACTAAACTTTAATTTCCCCTTTTGGGGAAAAACAAGAAAAGAAAACGGGATCACATTTTGCAAACTTCCGGTCATTTCGAAATGGCACGGAACTTAATATTATCTCGAAATTGCCTCGCGTGTTTCTTATTTTTTAATGAAGGGGCGTTCGTGGCACGAACTTTAATTTTCTTTGAAAGTTCAGGATTTACGAGTTAATTCAAACAGGATGTTGAGATGTTTATTCTGTTAATAACGAACGGTGTGTTGCTAACAGTGTTAATGAAATAGTAATATTAATATTCTGTATATTGTGTGCGGTAATAATAATGATATATTCAGTAAAATATTTTTAAAAGAAACTACTTTCGCTAGTAACGATTAATATTAAGATCAAAATTCAAATTTCTAATATTCGTAAATGAATCTTTTTTCTTCAAAAATCTTCCGCGGTTAAGTGCCAAATTTGATAACATTAAGATTAATTTAAAAAGATATATCTTGCTTCAGGCATTACGGCAACTGGTTCTCAAGAAATCCTAAAAAAAATACAATTTCAACCTGCTATTTTCACAATTAATTATAATAATTCCAATTTTTTTCTATACGCGTTGAACATGAACTCTTCTCGATACAGAGAAAAATGAGAGATATTCATCGAAATGTGCAATATAAATTCTGCTTCATTGTAATATAACGCAATAAATGAAGATGAAGATGTGGCTTAGAAATATAAATGCATTATATAATTTATAGCAAGGTAAAGTGCGTTCTTCGAAGAGTATGCATTACTCAACACTGGTATTGTTTCAATATTTAACAAACAACTGAATATTCCTATGGCATTAAGGCGTGTGCGTGGGAGAGTTCTTTTAGTACGTTTTCGAGGTTAAATGTTTAGCGTGTAAGGGACGAGTAAAAAGTGCAAAAGAGACATTAAAGCTAGCCAGTTCCGAAAGAAGAGAATTGAAATGCACAAAGTAAATGCGTTACCGCAGTACATTTAATATATTATATTAAAATCCACTGAACTTTTTCATATAACTGCTTTAACGGGTCCCCATGTGCATAAAACTTATATAAAAAGGTCCATTCACGGAAAGTTTAACAACAACGCGACTGTTTTCCTTTTTTTTCCCCCAAAATGAAAATATCTAATCAGAGAAAGCTTCGGATAATAATGACAATGACAAACGTTATTATTGCAATTTCACAACGACTTCGTTAAATTCACAGCTACGTTATGTATAATATAACAGTAATATACTTTAATAATGTAATAATGTAGGAACATAAAGTGTCACATTGTTAAGTGTTACGAAATTTCCATTAAAATTGTAATGAAATAAATTTTATTAGACCTTAGCTTTTTTCTTACTCAACACGTTCAGAAAAACACGTGTCTGAAAAATTTAATTCTACAAGTATTCATACACCATTATGTTTATTACATTTACATATCAGAAATCATAGAGACGAAACGAATCTCATTCATCGATCATTTCCAATTCATATTGTAAAATTCAAATTTTTCGTTTTTTCCTTTCGCTTGTTGATTTCGCCACTGCGAAAGAGGAGAAATCCGAAAGAATCGCTTCGTTCATTACGTCTGCAATGAAATTTCGGATTTCGTCGAGTAATAATGCACGGTTACTCTCATAATCGATCCTTGGTCGTTAAAGGGTTAAACAGCCGTTCGCAACCTTTCGCAGGAAGATTTCTAGCAAGCGCATCCGAGAGAGCGCCCGGTAATGAGTGGCGAGCGGATTCCAGCGCCCCGTTAACTATACATCAAAATTCGCCGCGGATCTCGATACAATTAAAGGCAACAAAGCCGCCGCTTTCATCGCACGCTGGATTTCGCAATTCCTTCAAAAAGTAGGAGAGGAATGCTGTTAACGCACGGCGCTCGCCGAGCACTATTCCGGCCTTCGGGATCGGCCCGGAGAGGGAGACGAGATCGGGAGGGATATTTTATCGGGGCTGTCCGTCGCATTCTCTCCCCTCCCTCTAAAGCGATTTAGATTACCTATTCCGGATTTCTGGCGGAGCCAGCATTACCGGAAGCTTTCTTGGTCTACTTGCACGCCCGACCGAAAGCAGATTACCGCTGGAAATGCTTTTTCGTCCCGACCGCGTCAACGGTGGCCAATGAAACTTGCAACCAGCCCCGGAGCGCGCGCACCGAGCAACAAAACGACAAGGGAGAGAGAGAGGGGGAGGGGGAGAAGGAAATGAGGGGAACGGCGAAAGAAAGGTCAACGGAGAATGCAAGAATCGTCGACAACGACGACGATGGTTACCGAGAGGGTTCGGACGAGTATCATGCTTTTCAGAGTTATTTAATACACCATTGCAGACGATAAAGTCTTCCACGACCGAGCGTGAAACGTTCGTTGGGTAAATATGTAAGAAATATTCCTGCGAGAAGTATGCCTCTCCTTAGGTTGAGATTTCCAAGTGTAATTTTAAAGTTGTCCAGTAGAGATTCAATGGGCCACTTGAAGTGTAGCATTACTTTTATTTGTAGTGTAATTTTATTTCAAGTATAATAACATTGGTTTAATATTAAAGTATAATAGCGTAGGTACTGGTTAATTGAGTCCAAGTATATTAAATTTCGTATTGTCACGAAAATTTTATAGTATTACGATATAATAAATATCAATGTAATATTACAATAATGTTTGTAAATTAAATATGATGTAATATACTAAATATGTAAATTAAATACTTCGCTGCAGGATTTCGGCAATTTTTGCATAGTGCGCGATTATGCCGCTAAGTTTTTGCCAAAACTCCGCATTGAACGTGAAGTGGAAGAATCCCATTCGTGTTAAACGAGAGAATTTTGGTAACGAGCGAAATTCTGAATTCTCGGATCAGGTTAACGACGTGAAATATCATTTGAAATGTTAGAACTTGTAATTATGAAATTTCCCGAAATTATTGCGTCTCGATTCCTCCGTAAGTGGATCAATGGCAGCGTTATTGCATTTGGTTTCTTCGTAAGTAGATTAGTGGCGGTGTTCAATTCTTTCTTCTTTTCTTTTTCTTTTCTTTTTTGTACGAAGTAATCGCTAACTAAGTCGAGAATTCACGTAAATTGCTCAGGAAACATCTACCATTTTGTTGTGACATGCAGAGAATTTACAATAGCACATAAAGTGCTCTGATCCAATTAATGTTTATTACAACAGACTCTGCTGATTTCTCTCGTGAATTTATTTCTGTGCTGAAAAACGATTGCCACGAGACGACGACTTTCGTTGCGAGATTCAAAATTCAATAGCATGGAAAGTTAAGAATTGAACATTTTGAACTTCGTCACGCTGCTTAATATATCGTTTGCAAACGATTCCAAGCGGCGATATCGTTAAATGAAAACCATGGTTTCGGTGCACGCCAGAGAATACATGAATAAATATCGTAAAAGGATTACATCGTTAAAAAATACAAGAGAGCCAATAAAAATGTTAAATTGAATTGGATAATAAAATTGAATTACAGCATTTATATTTATATATTCCTTGCACGAATCTATCGATTTTATATTTCTTTCTCTTTTTTTTTCATTACATGTAACTATAACCTGCAATTAAAACAAAACAAAAAGGAAACAGTGTCATTTCCACGTTCAACGCACAGATTTTTCGTAAAATCAATGATGATTTCGTTCGATTCATAACGTTCATAAAATTAATGAGTTTCAATATCGGGTAATTGTACATTAACGAATGAACAATTCGCCGTACGCCATGCGCAGAAGACCTATGCATAATGGATTTTACATTTGTTTGTGTAAATTTCAGCTTGACAACGAAGTCAACCTTTCCAAACGAATAACAATTTGTCATCATAACGACACAAAGAGTTCGCGGGCAAATAGGATTATTTATTTGGAGCAATGCGCACGAATATTTGTCGCAATTGCCGCCGATAATAATTAAGCACGGCAATAAATAAATATTTGACTACCGTACAATCACGCCGATCTCATCTCGTAGAACTTTCTTTCCATTTCAATCTGATTTACAATATTATTTTTCATTATTATAATATTGTACACGTTACAGATAATCGGAATGGTATCCCATTAAAGGGAATATTCCAATGTGTTAACCTTTAAAGGTCGTCGTGGGTGTAATTTCACTTCACTTGAATATTTTATTCACAATATTCTATAATGCACCGTGGTAATTTCGTGTTTGAACATTATGGGGAAAGAACGTGATAAATGATGCTGAAATTCAATAATCTATTCTGCGTTAATCAATTGATTGAAAAATTATATTATTTATATATATATATATATATATATATATATATATATAATAAATTCTGTGTATCGAATGTTCTATGTAGTTGTATGAAGTCAGACACTACCGAATGATACGGAATTTAATATCGAACTTAATTAATTAGCACGTAAATGCTATTATAAGTACGACGGTATTGCATAACAGTACAGTAAATTGAATTACTATACATTAGTCACTGAGTGAGATTAAAATTAAAAAAAAAGAAACAATCAACAAAGACGGACTCTTACGTTTGTCCTGTTTTCACTTTTCATTTATCATCTTCCCTTCCCCTACTACAAATATCAATTTTCCTATTCCTCGTCCGATATTGGATAATGATAATGATAATAAAACGTTTAATTCCATCTTTCAATTTAAAAACGAACGTGCTACGGTGAACTATTATTCACGATACTCTTCACTCAGTATCGAACAACAATACTCAATAATAAAAATTTAATTCCACTCGTTTAACTTTGTCAAATTTTCACTTTGTATGATTTCGTTATTCTTTTAATTTCAAAGAGAATTATGCTAAAGTGAACTTTCAACTATGACAGTTTTTCATACCGAGAATAATACCAATAATAAGAATTTTAATTCCGCTCGTTAAACTTTGCTAGATTTGCATAAGTTTGTTAATTAATCTTTTAATTTAAAAAAGAGATGCCTAATGAGCTTTCGCGATACTCTTTAGCCAATATTAAACAACGATAGTAAAACCTTTAATTCTATTTGTTCAGCTTCGTTAATTTCTCAATTTCAAGAAGAACACGCTGTCGCGAACTTTCAACTACTGACTTTTTCATTTGGTATCGGACAATAATAAAAATTTAATTCCGTTCGTTAAATTTTCACTTGTACGTCCAATTTCTTTTAATTAAAAAAAAAAAAAACAGAAGCTACGATGAACCTTCACGTAAAATATTCCTTCGTTCGATTGAATGTAACGATAATGAAACATTCAATTCGCTCGCCTTTATTAATCTGTCAATTTAAAAAAAAAGAACACGCTATGGCGAATTTCGAGCAATAATACTGATAATAAAAATTCCGCTCGTCGAACTTTGTCAAATTTTCCACTCGTATAATTTCCTTAAATCTGTCGATTTAAAAGAGAGAAATAAACGTGTCGTCCGTAATGAGCTTCGAGCACGCACCGAAAGTACGTATTCGTTAACAGATTCATCGTTAAAAAAAATTCTCATCGGGAACCTTTTTCAAACCGCTTTACCCTTCGCTTACGATCGCCTTAGGATCGCGAATAAGTCTGTCCTTCGACCTCGGCGAGGACAATTCAAACAACCGTCGACAATCGACAGTCCAGTATTTTCAATTACCGGTTCGCGCCAATATATTCCGCGCCGGTTATCGATGAATCCGAGGATTCTTTACACAGTGTGCGACCGCAGATTCCAGAGCCGAGGGGAACCATAAAGGGTCAGCGCGGCAAACATTTATCCGGGTCAATCAAGCTGGCAACTCGAACATGGAAGGCCGCAGCATTCGTTGCATCGAACGAAAATTCCACCGGTATTTCCGGCCAGTACGATGAGAAAATCGTTCCCGAGGAGGGTAAGAGGGATTCGTCTCGCGATCGTAAAACCCCGCGACGTATCATCTTGCGAGCGTCCGATTCTACGCTCGCTAAAGCGATTCGAATTACTCTGCCCTCCGAACGGTCCGAGCTTTCTCCGTCGAACTTTCACAAGAGTGGAACAATTCCTGTTCGCCATGACTCGTCCAATCGCGTTTACCGATTGGACTGGGCATTAGCCACCCGTGGGAATAAAAACGAACTCCCGGGGAGATTTATTATCCCGGTTTTATTATGAGTGATGCGCGTCACTCGACGCCGTTTCGTATACTGGATCTGTATGTGTGTGTGTTTATTTTTTTTCCTATAAAAAAAACTTTGTTTCATGATATATGGAGCGTATTCGACGATATTAGAGTTTCCTTTTTGAAGCTTGTTCTTTTTTTTTTTTCTTTCTTTCGAAAGTATTCTGACGAGATTTTTTTTAATTAATGTGCATCGCGATCACTTTTGTTTTGTTTGTTTAGCACCATCAGTTCCGGGGAAACCAGAAATCACATTACGACATTAATGTGATTAATCTACGAGTCGTTTTCCTATTGTAATTATGGGTATGAAAATGCGGAATGAAGTTTAAGGATTGAGTTAAAAATGTAGTATTGGAATCAGTAAGCCTTCCTCGCATTTTTCAGTTGTTTTAAAATATCCTGCTCGTGTTTTGCAACATTCGCGTGTTTTACGCATTTATTCTTCACCTCGATTCTCCGTGTATGTATATTTTTCCATATGTCGATATTTTCGATTTGCTTTCCGAAAAAAAAGAAAAAAAAATATTCCAGAAACGAACCCCGACGACGGACTTGTCGTTATTTTACGGAAAAGTCGAGCACCGTACTGTTTTCTTTCTTCTTCTCGTTAACCTCGACATTTTGGTAGCTTGAATTAAAGTGAATTAACGCGATACCGGTGGACATAACATTAAACGCGCGAATTTCGGCTTAATTAAACCAGCTGTGCTTTGCCTCTGTCTGTTGAAAGAATCTCTCCATTCGCGTAATATTTCAAAGTGTATATTCGTTTGAAACGCCGACGATAACTTCTGTAAAGTATTTCACTCGTTTGCTTTTCATTGGATTTCGAATTTCGCCAGGTAAGAATTCGGATTTCTCTTTCAAAGTGATTCGTAGTTAATGGCTGGGGCAACGACTGACGTAAGCTGCCGCGGTCACCTATGATCGAGCGATCGTATCATTTGGGAGTCAAATACGGTCGTGCTTGCGCCGATACTCGTTCGCGAAAGCAAAGCTCAAAGCACAAAGCACGAAGCTACTCGTAAACATTTAACATAAATTTCGCAACGTATCATTAATGCATCCACGCGAACGAGAATGCCCAGGGACCAGCCACTTGAGAAAGTTCGCCTCGATACAGCGAGAGTTTCCGGTCCAGGATGTATTTTCTGAAGCACTCGCGAACATTAATCAAGCGAGCGAAAGCTCTCAAGACTTCTATCAGCGAATGTGAAACATTTTTATATCGAGTAAATATGTATGAAATATTTTTTCTTACACTTCCGAGGTCCAACATCGAGGTCCAGAAATATTGAACATTGCATATATAGTCGTCGTATTTATTACAACATTCACATTAATTAATCCGAGCCTGAACAATTATTATTATTTTTGAAATTAGTTTAGATACAATTGCTCGTGAAAATATTCGAACGTTTATGCAGAAGAACCTCTTGTGAATATATTATGTTTGTTATGTGAAATATTTTTAAATTTAATTTTTATTAACACGACGTGACACGATGTTATGATCATACCCATATGATTAAATTTGAAATGAATCTAGAAATGCACGTAAAAATTACACAAAGTATGTAGAAGTTAAAAATATTTAATGTAATCGTAGATATCAGAAAAGTACTTGAACAATTATAATCTGTCATATCAATAAGCCACGATATTCAGTGGGATCACTTTCAACACTTGTTATAATATGCTTAAAATGATTATTCACACTGAAATTTCATTAAATTTGCAATAAACATATTTATTAATTTATTACATACATTTATTACAAGTAATTTATCAAATCACCTCTATATACATTTTGAGTTTGCTTTGAAATTTTCGCCAATGAAATCACGAGAGTCGTGACTCAATACAAATTTCATAATATTTCAAACAACGTACATAACACGCATATAACACGCAAAAGTTCTTCTTATGATAACTGTTCGAATATTTTCGCGAATCACTGTATACCGTATTCTTTTATCGATTAACTAAAAAATATTTTCTAGCCTTTCAAGCAGAACTGTAAAATTGTTAGAAAAAAAAATAGAAATGTACCACGCTTATAGCAGTTACATATTAATTGATGAAAACTCGAATGTCAGGCACTTTTCAAATAGTTCTCCCCGATACAGCGGCAATTCCAACGACAGAAAATATATTTTACATTTTCTGAAGCATGTGCGAGCATTTATCACGCGGACAAACCTTCTTCGAGACGATTGCGCGGTATTCTTAGCAGGAAATTTGATGGGAAGATACCCCGGTGAAGGTGTACAAAAGGGAAACGTGGCTTACCCTCGACAAACGTGCGCTTCATGACCGACGCAACGCGGCGGACATTTTATTTACTGTACCTTGCTACACGTCTTATTCCTTTTTTTCTTTTTTTCTTTTTTTTTTTTTCTACAGTGTATCTACCTCGACCTCTTTCTCGATATTTTTTTTACGTATCTATCTCGACCTATTCTTCGTTTCCTTCTTCGACATCACTTGCACAAAATTGAAACGTAGAAAAGTCGTAGAAAAATCTGTCTGAAAGTTGACGACAAATGAACCGACGGAGAAATTTGGTGAATTTTGAAAAATTCTTCATCTACTTTCGCTTTGGTTTGACTGGAGAATAAGAACGTCGAAAATTTTCAAGATTAAAGCATATTGAAATTGACAACACAACTTTCGTATCTTCTAACGATGAAAAACACGATTTAATCGAAAATGATTCAGGGAATTAGTTAAGAGGATTAACTCATTGTGGATCCGATTTTTATTACGCGTGATGAATAAAGCTTGTCATAAAAATATTTCTTCCACGATTTTATAGTTTTTAGCTAGACTCTTCTGCCTTAGAAAGAAATCTCCTTCTAGAAGATCTTCTCCTAGAAAAGTCGGAACAACGAAGAATACCACAAACCAACAAACAACAGACAGAAACGAGGAAATTACTTGTCGATATAAATTTATCGATTTTTAACGTCCATTATTCGTGAAATGAACAAAACGCTTAAATTAGAAACCAATGGTGAATATTTCATTTTGTTTAAGACGTTTTATCTTGTAAAAATACGACGTTTGAATATTTTATCTTGTAAAAATACGACGTTTCGCTTTTCTTCTTTCTTTCTCTCTCTCTCTCTCTCTCTCCACTCCAATGATTTCCTATGGTACGGTTGTCTAATTGCAACTGGAAATCGCTCGCAACGATTCTATATCGCATCGTGAATGTAATATCCGGGCATAAATGAACGTTATAATTAGCGTATTGCGTTCAAAAATAAAATCTATCATCGTACGTGCAATGCACACGTGGTCGGGGAACGGGATAATTGAAATAGGAAATCGCTGAGGGAGGAAGATTTAAATCTCTTGTTCAATTGAACTCATTTTGATCGGCGAGCAATTTTGTGCTCGCATTTGTTTCATGAATTGGTACCAATCACTGTGGTCATATTTTCGAATAAAATTGAAGCATCGTCAGCGTTCGCTATATCGATTTTCTCTAACTGTTTATATAATGTCGTACGCCAATTTACGGTATTTCGAGAAAATACAGAGAAAGAAAAAAAAAGAAAAAAGAAACGGTCGATCGGCTAACTATTTTGTTGAATAGGAAATATTCTTTTATCGTCTGGTATGTATATATGTATAAGTATGCAAATGAAAGAAATTTCACGATGTCAATTAAAAGATTTATCAATTAAAAAAGTGACAAAATTTTATCGCACAAAGATTGAATAAAGAAAATTCTAATGGATTTATTATAATTGGACATTTAATCTGCTAAAAAACTGACAGAAAATTTCTTCGTTCTTATATTTCTGTGACATGTGTACAAATACTAAATGTTGTGTTTGACATCGTAGTATTCATATCAGGTTTTACACGTTATATTGTTCTGTGCAATATCAAACACAGTTGTTAATTTAAAAATATCCACGGCCTCAACGTTACACGAAAATGCAATTTATTCGAGCAATCGTTTTACGTACAAAGAAAAAAAGGAATAATGAAATTCTGTCATGAAATGTCGCGAATGAACGTTTAAAATAATTTTAAAAAGCGATAGAAATTTTTCGTGAAATGATTTTGTTTAATCCTTTTAATTACGAGTATATTTTGAAGGATAGTGGAACGTCAAAAAAAAAAAAAAATGACAAAACTAAAATACAAATTAATTGATTAAATTTTAGACAAATAAATTTACATTAAACAAATATAAATTTAATTTTAAATACATATATTTTCCACGTATATTTTCGAACATAAATATATATATATATATATATATATATATATATATGTACAAAATGGCTGAAACGTTAAAATCGCTTGTTCACGTTAGCCATGTTTTATGCAAATTTTCTTTGCTTCGACGTCTGTTGCTTGTAGATAAAAAGTTAAAAATAGATCCGGCAATCCGACTCGCAAGAAATGTCGGCAAACGATCCATTAACTTGTTACAAAGCAGCAACGACTGTGGCAACGAAGTTTAGTTCATTTAATTTCTTCCCCCATAATTGCTTCTGCAGACATCGGTCCTCTTACTTTCGAATTACATCGGGAACTTACTTTCAAATTAATCTATTATTTGTGTTCTCATCGACTTATTCTGCAACTTTTCTGGACGAATTTAATTTCAACGACAATGATGGCTCTAATTGTTAACTGTAGTTCACGATTGTGCATTAACAATGCTAAAGAGTTGGAATCAGAAATTGTTCCACAAATGTTGGAATGAATTAAAAAAGGGAAATCAATGATGTATTTTAAATGTAATTCGCTATCTGCATATATATTATAATTACATTGTAATATTATATTATAATTATATATTGTACATATTATATATGTATAATGTAATTTATTCATTTATTCATTGAGGTCTGTTTGCTAAAGAAGTGAATACCCAAGACAAGTAGATTCTTTTAGAAATACATACGAAATGGAAAATTACTAATTGTTCGATCATTCAATAAAATGAATTTTCTTTTCTAAATTTAGCCAAGAATCCGAAGGTAAAATTTATCTAGCCCAATTTCTGCGACATTGTTTATGAATTGCTTGCTATTCAAAAGGAAGTAGAACTTTACTTCGAACTGTTATTTTTTCATAAACAGTTTTATTAGATTTCGAATTAATTTTCACAATGATCTCACACTTTCAGCACGATCCAAGCAAAGATTGTCGACTCCTTTTCTTTTCGATTTGCTTGTGTTATTAATCACGGACACGTCACACGTAAATATTGTAAAAGCAAACAAACATCCTGGCGAGCCATTGTGTGTCTCGTTAAGCATAAAAATTGAGAAATATCGTGAATGACGTTAATCAAGATAATTGTAATGACTGCAACTGAGAAGAAAGCACGAAACACAACGCAGATTAACACAGAGGCGCACGATTTCCCTGTACAATTAATCGAAATAAATCACGGGATGTTTGTTCGAGCGTGTTTCGAGTCTATGAATTCGTGTGAATCGAAAACAATTTTCTTCTGATTAATAAGTTAACCGAAGATTTCAAATAAATATTCAATAATCATGAACAAACAGAAAGTTTATTTGCTATTTAATAATCAATCTAACAATTGAAATGATCTCAGTTAAAACATATCCTGACAGAATGATCTTGATTTCTAAAAATTTCTCTACCAAAATATTATTCCACTAACTGAGCAATAAACGAGATATATATATATACATATACAGACACTAGTGACAAAACAAACTGTTAATTTATTAGATGCAAACCTAAATATTACGAAGAAGCCAATCTCGATATCTTGTGCACCTGCTAAACAATTTTAATTCGAAATAAATAAATAAATTCGTTCTTGCAAGTATCCTCACCTATTTCTTTTCTCGATTCGTAATTTTCTTCTTTGGTGTTTATCACAATCTCGTCGACGTTCCAGTTCATCGCGTTAGCCAGCTAACGTACATGAAAATGCATTACATGCAGTATCCGGGAACTCACCGTGAAAACCGTAGACGCATCTTAAAATGAAATTTCAAGCCACTTTCCGCAGCCTTCCGTCAAAAACTAATTTCCAATATTCGTTCGCCGATGTGGCGCGAGCCACCTCCCGCCGTCGCGCGGGAAAGAAAACTTCCGGGAACGTGGTTCAAACGAGCACGAGGGATCAGGTCTCGCGGGCGGACCCGTTGATCGAAAAATAATGCTGCTTTCGCGACGCAACAGTTATTCACAGCCCTCCTTCGTGATGTTGTTCATTCGCGACCCGATTACGAACTTACCAACGCGTCGTTTCGCAGTTCACATCGAACGTTATTAATATGCATGAGAGAATCTAACCAGGTGTGTCTGGTAAGAAGATTTCTACGCGGCTGTTTCCGTTAGGGAAACGCGATCAAGTCCGATACGTACTGTGAATCTAACAATAAGTTACGTTTGATATTTTCATTCAGTCAAGTCTCGTTTCATTGGTATCGAATGCTACACTTGAGAATAATAATACTTCAATGAGTTTAAACACTTGCGATTTTCTTCGTTTTATACAATTCAAGTTCAATTTCATTTTCGTACGAGTTCAATATGTATATCACACACACACACACACACACATATTGTAGTATCGAAATTATTGCGTATAGTTATATATTTAGTTCATTTTACTTTTAATAGATGGCCTGTTTGCTGAAGATGCGTGAATGAAAAGTATGAATGTAATGTGAGAGGCATAGCGTTGCCACTGAACGCTTTTCTTTAAAAAAAAAAAAAAAAGTCGTGCGAGTCAGCAGAGAGTCGAAAAAGAGTCTTGAATGAGTGTGGTCAAAAGAGTAATTTGTGTTGTATATTAATTGTGTTGTTTAAGTTTATTCGAATTATTGTTGTTTGAGTTGTCTATCTTGTATTTATCATTTGTTGTTTTGTTTCCATTTTCTTTATTATTCAATATAGTAAATCATCTAAATTATATCTCTACAATATATATATATATATATATATATATATATTCCTTCAGTTTCAAAGTGTACATTTTGTACAAGTCAAGTTTAATATTCGAGTCTCGTTTCGTCGATTTTTCGTTTCGAATGCTACTTAAAAATAGGAGCGAGCATATTTGTGACATTTTTATCTTATTTTAAGTCAAGTTCAGTATAACGCATTTCTTTAAGTTTAATGTACAAGTCCAATGTATATCATAAATGAATTGTGATTCAGTTCAATATATTTCATCAATTTCAAAGTATAAATTTTGTACAAATCAAATTTGATACCAAAGTTTCATGAGTTTGAAGATAAAAATATTCCAATGAATCTACTTACAACGTTTTTATTTAATACAACTAGAGTTCAATTTCACTTTATATGAGTATAATTGAATATATATATATATATATATATATATATATCATTTCATCAATTTCAAAGTATAAATTTTGTACAAATCAAATTTGATACCAAAGTTTCGTTTCATGAATTTCGAATGCTACTTGAAAATGTTTCAATACAGTACACTTACAACCTTTTCGTTTTGTACGACTCAAGTTCAATGTAGGCATTTCGTTGTAGTTCAGTACACAAATTCAACGTACATCGTGTATATATTTCATCAATTTCAAGGTATAAATTTTGTACCAGTCGAATTTGATATTTAAGTTTCGTCTCATGAATTTCGAATGTTCCTTTGAAAATAGAAATGTTTCAGTGAATATGCTTGCAATATTTTCATCCAATAGAACTCAAGTTCAGTGTACACACTTGATTGTATTTCAATGTATACATTTTGTACGAGTTTGAATGCCACGAGTGCTACTTGAAAATAAAAATGTTTCAACGAGTACAGTTGCAGTGTGTATAGAACCTTATTGGTTATAGAACCTTAGAACGAGTATACCTACTGAAAATTTATACGTACTCGTAGGACGATGTTTGTAAAAATTGAATCCTGCAAGAGTACTTGAGTCTTGGGACTTGGAATTTTGTTGAGTGATACTGTCTTTCCTACTCAGAGGAAAAGCTCAAACATCAAATATGAAAGTGACACGCTTCGTACATCTATGATACGTTTGAAACGAGATTTTTTTTTCTTTTTTCTCAGTTCTCATATACATGCAATGATCTTGGTGACTTTTGCTTTGTAGTCTCTAAAAGGGTGGTTTTTCGGACAATTTTCCATAAGTTTATACGATTTCTTGACGTTTAAATCGATGCAATGGAGAAGAGCATATTTCCGTTTTTCTATACGCGATTTTCAAATTTCAGAGAAGGCGTTAAAACAAATTCTCTGAATTAATTAAAACTAAAGGACATATTCTCAATTGTTCTTCAGCATTGTCTTTTTTATTAATTATGAAAGATGAAAGATACTAATTCCGGAAGACAAGAAAGAGCAGTAAAATAGAAGAACAAAAATATTTCATTATAACATCAAATCCCAGAGAGAAAAATACGAAACGATCCTGCTTAGATTCGAATATACTTGCAAGTATCAATAAAAAATACAAAAATCACTTCCTATTGAAACAAATTCGTAAATTTCTTTTATTGTACATTTAATAAAATTAGTTTCTCCTTATATCTTGATACTTCGTTAAAAAAAAAAAAGTAGGTGGGAAGAAACTTTTGACCCACTCTATATTTAGAAGTTCGAATCCAACTTCGCGAGGTATCCCAACTCCAGTTTCCTTCTCCTTCCAGCTTTTCCTGGAAGAATGAATTTTCCTGCGTTTTCGTGATTTCCCCTTCGTTTCGAGAGGAATATGGGAATTCCCTTGGTAGGGACCGATGGCTGAAATTCCAACGCGGCCCACAGTGATAAATAATACTGTTGGGAGCCTCTGTGGTGTTTTATGCATTCGAATAGCGATGGTCGACTGCCATTTGCAAGCGCCGCGGCGAGACGTTCCGCCAGCGTGGAAACCAACTCCCAAGTTTGCCCGATCGATCGGCTCTTGATTAATTTTTCGAATCACTACGGCTACGTTCGGCTGGTTTCATTCTCGCGTTAGACGGATAGACGGTAGACGATTTGGCGAGACGATGATGTTCTATCGGAAATGGATATATCGCGACCTTGTGTCACTCTCTTGTCAAGAATGTAACAATAAACAGACCGAGAGTTTTTTTTTTGCAAATTCGAAGATGCAAAAATGCACAGGATATAAAATATACTACGTATGAGTATACCTTGTAAAATATAAAGTATGTATATACTGTAGTAAGAAAGTAGAGTATCCGAAATGCAATATTTTGCGTAACAATTCACAGAGAAAACAATTTTCTATCTGGTTTTCTCAATTTATTTACAGAAATATGAATCTCTAATGAAAATCCACAGCCTGATAATGAAATATGAAATAGATAGTTGGAAGAAATTCATTGATTTCGCGCGATTGCAAAGAAATAGATAAACTGATGAATAAATATGGTATCAGTTGTGATATTATTGTTTCATCATAATATTACAAACCTTCAGTATTTGATACGTAAGGATTTTTCACTTATTTTTCCCTTCTTCGTCGGATCAATGTTATTTACAACAATTAGATGAGGTGTTAAATATTGAAATAAATAAATACAGAATACGAGAATCTCCGTAATCTGATGACACATAATTTCTATAAAAATGATTAACATTGAAAGTAACCATAGAAGCTTTTAAAAATCAATCGTAGCAAACTATATTGTAACCAAAAGGAAAGTTCCCTCGACCAAGTTTTTTTTCCGAAGAATCTGCGAGAACCTCGTTCTTGTCAAAAAATCTTTCACACCGTTGTAAACGTTAACAAGATGGCGAAGGAATGCATTAACGATTACGTGCAATTTTAAGTGGATTGTGCATGGTCGAGTTACGCGATACGCCGTTGCGTCAGAGCAGAGCGGCAGAAAACGGACGAGGAACGAAGCGGAGCAGTTCCATTAGGACACAAACTTCCGGAAATTTTCAACTGAGGAAGAGAGAGAGAGAGAAAGAGAGAGAGAGATTTGGACGATGCTCGACGACGGATCACTCGAGTATGACTCGGGAATTTCATCCAAAATGCGTGGAAATTACGTGGGAATGATAAATTTAGAAATTCGTGGACTCAACGAAGAAATTTCTTTCTCTGGATGGGAGGAATCTGTCGATTCTCTTTTGAGAATTTTGTGTAAATTTGATGCCATCATACTGTTGAACTGGCGAACTACGTGTGGATCTTGGATCATCTTGCACAATAATTTATTAGTCGATAACAAGCTTGCATAGAAATAGAAGAAAATCACTAATAAATGTTAAACTTCGAATCAAGTTTATAATGCGAAAAGAATTCTCTTGGAATTTTTCAATTTTACACGGGGCAAAATGATTGGCCCAGTTTATAATTTTTTTTAAATTCACCTTGCGATTTGGAATTAATTGGAAGCTTGTAGTTTGTTAAAATCGCAGCATTAACATAATATAAGTTAAATCGTGCGAAAAGACGTTAAACAAAATTCCAAAACTTGCATGTGATTTTAGGCGTGGAAAAATTGTTAATTTGGTATAAACGTAACAATGTTTTTTAGGCAATATGCTAACGTTGGATAGTGAATAAGAGTTCGTGTCGGAAAATGGAAAAAGTAGAATTCTCCTCGTTAAAATTTGTTTGTGAATAATTAGCAGAAGGATGATAAAATATCTATATTACACGAAATAGTTGTTGTTGAGTTATTCGACGAACTTGTTTCTTACGATATAACGAGACAAGTTTTACGAGTAACCATCTTCCTTTGGAATGGTTTTTGCTTTCGGTATCGTTGCCACGGAACAAAAGTTGCGAAACGAAAGACGAAACATTATCCGTTCCGCGTGAAACACGAATTCATTAAAATAATAAATCAATCTGTTCGTTTAATGCGTTGTATTACCGCATATTACAACTCCGATGCATCGCCCGTATAACACATCGTATAATTAATTAACGAGATATTAACGATAATAGAAAATTATAAATAGATCTGAAAATTATAACTGATGGTTTATTTATTTAAACGAACAGACATCGAATCTCATAAATGAGTTATGTAATTAACATCGGAATAAACGTTTACATAATTGAAATACACCTTTGTATCGTGCCCGGCGACCGTGTCTTTAATACAAAATCAATTTTCCAATTAAACTTTATCCTCCAAACGGACAACTTAAAAAGCAAAGGAATTAAAATTTCTATCTTTTCGTTTAAAAAAATTTTAAATTAATTTTTTCCTACCTGCATTTCGCAAACGCAAGAAGCAAATTATTCTCGTGTATCGTGAAAATTCTAAGGAAACACTTTGTTTCCTGACACGTGTGATATCTTGAATTGATAAATGTCACCACATCGATAAATCACGACCACATTCAATAAATCACGATTAAAACACAAGTCGACCTACCTACCGTCGAAATAAAAAAAGAAAAAAAAAATGCGCAAGGCGCGTATGGCCGCCCGTGAAAAGGAAGTTTCTACTCACGTGTTTGACGGCAGTGTAGCCGGTGATCTGTTGAAGCTTGCTGCTGACCATCTTCGTCCCCGGTTTCGTCGGTTTCTCGCTCTTGTGCCATATACCGATCACGCCCGTGATTATCAACGCCACCAGCGTTAGAATACCGATCAACAACGACAGAGTCACGATTTTGCTACGGGGCGATATTACCATTGCCATTTTTTCGTTTTTCTTTCGGGCTCTCTCCCCTCCCTTGGCTATACTTCTCGGTCACCAACACTTTGCCAACACCGAGCCGGTCGCGATTATCGAATAATCTTCTCTTAACGAACAGTGTCCAACTTCTGGTTGCACAACCAGATGGAAAACGATCAATCAATCAATAACTTGGATTAACATCAATATATCATTCATGTATACATATATATCTAGGTATATGAATATATTTATATATATATCTCTTTCTCTTTCTCTCTTTCTCTCTCTCTTTGTTTCTCTTTTGTTGGGGGAATAGGAGCAGGGGCTAACTAGAAATATTCCTTTGACCGGCGGCGAGGCCGTCAACGATTTTCAACTAAGGCTCACGCCTGTTATTATAACTTTATCACGTCCTCGTACTCGAATATCGACGACGTGTCAGCCGAGTCCTCGTGGACCCTCCTTAAAGTCATCTGGCAGAGAGTGTGACTCTCGGTCGCTCTGGCTCGATTTTCCAAGATCGATCGCACGATCTCGCACAGCCTCGTCGTATCTGACCACCGACGCCACTTCCAGCGTTTTCAAGTTTCTCTAACCACCCCCTCTCGCCCCTCTTTCGGACGACTCCTCTTTCGGTTTGCCCCGTTTTCGACCGCTCGATCCGTACGTTCCTTCGATTCAGCTTCCGCTCGAAGAATTCTCTCGGCGGGACCCTGCTCCGTCGACGAGAGAGATCTCTCCGAGAGGACTCTCTCGTTCGTTTCGATCGGTCGGAGTGCGTTTAGCAGGTACTCGTCAACCTGCTCGTCTCGCACTTTCCCAACGTTGACTTTCGCTCGATCTCGATCTCGATCTCGATCACGGAATTATTTCCGCCCTGAATTGGCGCAAGCTGCCGCGGTTCAACTTCTCGCTGGACGAGTTTGACGCACCGTCAAGAGAACTTGGTCTGACCAGGAATCGCCGACTCTTTCTGGAATATTCCTTCCGTGTCGTCCTTTCGTAATTTCGTCGAGCACTAACCTCACGCGACGCTCACTCGCGACGATCAACGGCTACTCTAAAAAACGACCCTGCCTCCACCTCTCTCGAGTAATTTCACGCTTCTCCGTGACTTTTTCCTGTTTCTTTTTTTTCTTTTTTTTTAATCGTTCGTTGAAAAAATCAAAAAACTCACTTTCGTCTTCGGCTTCCGACTATCCTTTCAATCTCTCATCGCAAGGAAGGCCCGATCGTAACGATTAAAGCTTCTTCCATTCTGTACGCGATTGACTCGACGAACGAACTAGCTTCGTCAAACTTTCTCAAACTGCGCGCGCGCGTGGAACACGTGAGACACGCCGGACACTTTTTCAATTCCATAAATTCCCCTCTCGTGCCGGAGGGTGAACGTCTTCCCCGGCGAAGTGCCTGGTTCTCCCGGTGGCGCGCACACGAAATTCCAACGACCAGAATGAATAAACAAAACCCAATCACGGTCGGTTTGCTTCTGTCACCGCGAGGCAGCGTCTTCCTCGATTCACTCGAGAATTCGAGTCCTTCTTCTTCTCTTCTTTTCCCCCCTTTCTTTATTTCTCTTTTTTTCGTGTTCGTTCTTCGAATTTCGCGTTCGATCCCGAATTCCCGAAGCGGAGCACCGTGCACACTCGCGCGGATCAACAAGTTTAACGGTCGCGATGGGTCAACAACAACGAGTTCCGATAAATTCGTCTGAATAATCAACAATGAACTTGCCCCGTGGGGGATTGTTTCAGCAACGAGATACACCGGGGAGTATACCTTCAATATTACGGCCGATCGCCGGAGTCGGGGCCGTTCGGGGACCGTTTTAACGAGGGCTCTGCCTCGAAAGACAATATCTTCGATCCCTCGTGTTCGTGTTTCCCTCGTCCTCGTTTTCCACCCCTTTTTTTTCGGACTTGGACAGCCTCGGACTTTGGACCGCAGTTGATTGCAGGCGGCCCTCTAATCGCCGTGGAATGCCACTCTCCTAGATGTTATGAAAACAACCAGACGTAACACCAGAATTTTCCAACCGTCGGATCGATTTAATGGGGATTCGATGGAGTTTGAAAGAGGGCGGCGACGACGACTCCGGTGGATTGTTGCGAGAGAACACAGAGTGTGTGCCGCGCTGAACATTTAGAGAATCGCGCGGCATTTAGCGAAGTTTTGCCAGCCAGTTTGAAAATTGTGGTTGGATCGGTGGATGTTTGCGGTGAATATTCGACGCAGAATTAATGCTCTCGGCGCGCGGTGAATACTTGGAAACGCGCGGATGTTTCCTATGGTTCTGTGCACAATGTTTTGTGGCGTTGTGCGAAGTGTCAGTTTGACATTAGATACAGACTGATAAGTGGAACTCGTCGATTGATATTCGAGGATTTTCGAAAATATTTCCGTTGAATTAATCAAAAGACAAGGTAAACAAAGTAGACTATAATGTAACATTTCGATTGACACGCTCTTTATCCTGTGATAACGTTTCAACTTTTTAATCAAGATTCACGACTGTAAATACTAGAATACATCAGTTTAGAGAATAAAAGATATTGACAAGGTATTTCAATATTAAGGAAAAGAATATTATTGCTACGTTCTTTGAATATGTTCAAATTTAGATTGTAGCGTTGCTTGTTACCAATTCATCAGTAACTTGTACGCTTTGGCGAAACCTCTGTGTTGTTAATACAAGTCGAAATGGTTATGGTCCTTGTTATATATAATTCGCTTCACAGAATTATCTTTCACTTCTGTGTAGAAATTACAGTGAAACGTCGAGACGAATACGAATCGTAACTGAAACCTTGCAGATTATTCATTGACCATCCGGAACGTTATCAGCCATAACGAAATTAATTTTCAATTTTTTCTCTGTCCAAAACTTCGACAGTTAATATCGGGAAAGTATAAAACGAGACGATATAATTTGATAAATTGCTTTGTCTTTACGAAAGTTCGGGGATCGACGTGAACTGTCCTAGAACGAGGATTTAATTGCTCGAAGAATCGCCCTAATTCCCTTTGCTAATCAATCAACATTGCAGCCTCGGTGGGTAAAATTGATAACTTGCCAAGTGCATTCGCTAATAAGGTTATATAATAACGCCTCGAAGCGTTAATGGAGATAAAACTTCTTTAGAGAAACTTTTATAAAATCCCTCCCCCGCCCTATTTTTTATCTACTTGTAGACAAATACGTTACAACCTTTATTTATTAAAAGATGATGTATCTGACAAGATTGTATCTTTCTTTTCAGACTTGCCGCGGTCTTCTTTGAGGTTGTCGAATTTTCATTGTCGCAACCACGATGGATAACAAGACAAAAGAGAGATATCGATTTAATGACTGAACAGGTATGTGATTTCTCTGCTGCTTCGGTCGCAAATGTAATTGAATTAGAAACAGCCTATAAATAAATATAGTTTCAACGTTTGAAACTCTCGATGTACATTAGTTTCTCATGATTTTGCTATTCTTTCCCTTCAAGTGGAAGAATATGCTTGGATCGTATATTTCGTTTCTGAAATCTGAATCGAAATTTAAATCTCCTGCATACATATTCACAAGTTGCCGCGATACAAAGTCGCAAACAAAAATCTTTGTCCTTGGCTCTTTCACCCGCAAAAAAAAAAAAAAAATATGTAAAAATTTCTGCATACGATTTTCCAATATCCCACTTGAAAGTCTCTTTCACTCAAACGTTCTTAACTTGTTAAGAAACTTTAGTTGATCGGAAAATTCTGTTGATTCTATACCTGTACATCTATTATACAATATTATTTGGAAATTTCACAAACAGTTGCTATTTACTAGGTAAAATGTCGCGAAAAATTAATATATGCGATACAGATGTCTTATTTACGCTAACTTGTATATTACAAATAATCAAAGAAAGATTTCGTAAAAACATCAGTTCACATAAATGTCTGCGGTGTAGCAACGAAACTAGAATTGATCATCAATACCTATAACATGTACAATATTATGTATTATGTATATTATGCATAATATTATAACACATACTGCAATATTATACATGTAGTATGATACATATTCAAAAATCATGTGCATTATCATATTATTATGTAATAATATATCTATATATTAATACATATTATGCAATGCATGTTATTATATAATATTATTATAACAAACGTATATAAAAATATATACATATTATTATATAATAATACATACACATAGCATAATATATATACATGTTATAGTATAGTGCGCATTTAAAAATTACGTACATTATAGTATTATATATTATTATATTATTATATTATATAATACTATAATGATATATAACGTATATTATATTATACATAATGCAATATTATAATAAATATTATACGTAATATATATAATATAATAATGTAATAAATATGTGTACATATTATAACGTACGAGAGACGTTATAATATTACAACGCGTAATAACAATTTTTCCAATACTCGTGCAGAAACTTATCAAAAACGAATATATATTCTCCCTATTTTAATTCGTTCGCGATTAGCAGCTGCCGCTGGTTTTCAGGATGACGAACAAAGCGCGATTCGCGAAGTGGAGCATCTCCAGCGCGCGCGAAGCGTAACGAAACAAAACGAATTAGCGGCGTGGAATCACGGCGTGGAACATTCCCGGATCTTAAACGCGGGGGGATCAATTTTATTTCAACCCGTGTGTTATCGCGTGTGGCCACCATCGCGGTAACAGAATTTTCATTCGACGAACTCCGTCCGTTAAACCGGGGAACGATATTTTCATTTTCAACAGTAAAATTCGCCTGGGCGAACGCGGTCGCGAATGTAATGCGCGGAGCGGTCGAAGGACCGTGATGAAAACGAGGGAACGTATTAGGCTATTCTGATCAGGTTGAATTTCGAGTTTCTATTATGATCCTGCGTGCATTCATTCCGAAGTCAAACGGTACAGTGATTCAGTTGCGTGCAAGTGATTTTTGCAATCGTGGAATTCGTGGAACATTGGAATTGGTGGGCCAAATGGCGCGAGAAACGATTTGGTTTGGTGAAAATATATAGTACATCGTGCGTGGTATGATCGTAAAAACTGTTAATAACTATTATAATCCTGCGTGCATTCACGAGAGTCAATGTAAACAGTATAATGATTCAGTTGGCAAACGGATCGTAGAATCCATGAGATCTTGGTGAGAACGTTTGATGACATGTTTGATGAAAGTATATAGTATATAGTACGTGATATGAAAAAAAGACTACTAATAAGGCTAGATTTTTAATAGAAGTGCTCGATTTTCAATTTGGTCCGTGACATTGTATTTAAATTTCGATTTTAATACGTTTGCATGGCGAAAGCGAAATATTCCGCGAGTAAATTATAAATTAATGTTGGGACATGTTTTTAATCGAATGAACGTACGAACATTGTCGATGAACGAATAAATATTTTTGAAATTTGGAAACTTCTGTCTCCGCGGTAATTTTATAGAAATATTTCGTTGACTTTTCTTACGTAAAAAAAGCTACAATTTAGATAAAAATGGTTAGCCAGAATCGTAAAATATTAGATATGATTCAATTTTTGTATAGCAGCAATTCTCTAGCCGAATTTCACGTTATTTTTTCGCGTGGAAATCTAATTTATGGGACTGTACTATCTCGTCAGTAAATATATCGATTAATAAGGCTATTACTCTAGCGATTTTTTTTTTAGCGATATCAGCATTTTAAAACATTCCCCCCCCCCCGCTTTTTCCATATTCATTATCATTTTCCATATTCGCCGTAAGAAGAAAGAAAAAAAAGCTATATCAAAAGCCTCGTGTCAAGATCAAACACGATTGATATTCAGATTTAACATTTCACGTACGAAAAATGTTTAACCTCCATCATATTTTCCATAAAACTTTCAATCCATTTGAAGTTACATTCTGCATATCTATCTTCGATTAATTCAATTTTGGATGCTTCTATCGGTTTTAAATAATAAAGTAAAAGCGTTTTACTAATTTACGTCGAGTCACCAGTTCGATTCGATTGTACTTATTAAATATTCTTTCGTCTCTATAATCTCTTAATTAATTAATTTCCCTATGATTTCTTGTAGCTCAAATGAAACACCATCGCGTTTGATAAAAAAAAAGAGATCACGTTAAACTTTAATTCCCTCTTACATTTTAATATTTAATTCTCTCCTGCATTTTAGATTTTAGAAATGGTATTTAATTTCTACGAGCTGACTAACAATCGCTGCACTAACATTTCGGCAACACTTCGAAGAAATTTAAGCTCCGATAAGTCAGAGACAGATCAATGTATCGTTTCGCGACGTTATTCAATTCTCGCGAGTTGAATAATCGCTGTGTCAGCATTTCAAAAATTTCAGCCTTGATAAAAAGCACAGATCAGAAATACCTAATGCAAGCGAGATCACCAAGTCGAGACGTCGCGTGTAAATAACATTCTGCCTTAAACTTTTTGCTTTGTATCCAACAATAACCAGACAATAACTGTCGCGTGTAAATTCCTGCGTGTGTCCGCGAATGTATTAAGAATCGCGACCTGAAAATCTCGAAAGGGGAGTATCGTCAAAAGAGGAGAGCGTGAATCGAAGTGGAGCACAAGGCTGAATATTCGCCGTCGTCCGACGTTGAAAACTCGCCGGAAGGCTGACCAGATAAAGCGTGACGCTTTTTCTTTCAGCTGCGGAATAATCGTGAACGGTGACAACGAACGAATACTGCACTGATTCGAACAATTACGAAATCGTTGTTCAATCGTGAAATTCTCGCCGTTTGTTGATACGATACTCGAGAACACGTGTTATTTAGATTTCGATTCAATTTGACATACTGATCGCGTTATACGTTTGTACTAACAGACAGTGATTAGAGGAATGAAAACTACTAGGATATTTTTTCATGAATGTATAATGGAAAAAAAAATTGAATTTAGAAAATTGATCTTTCAGTTATGTCTGTTAAATGTTGTAAAGAGTTTGGATATTCTGCGTAGTTTTATCTTCGAATATTCCTCAGCTACGCAACAAATATTTGCATAATTATCTCATAGTTTGTGAAACAATCTAGAATTGTCATCAAAACAATCGAAATTGCGAAATAAATGAAAATTTCAAAGAATGCTCGTTAGAAGTAAAAATTTAATAATTATAAATATCTACGTACGTAGGTAGAACGTGTAGGTAAAAATTACAGACGGTTCGAAACGAGAAATTGATGCATTAGATAGCGGACTTTTTCTGCTCGCATACGTGTGTTTTCGACGAACAGTTTCCACGAACAGAGTTCGAACAGAGATTTTTCGCGTTGGAAAATTAGTGGAAAAAATCCCGCAAAAATTCGGTCGTATCAGGAGCCGTAATTCACTTTTGGAGCCGTTATGCAGCAAATAATGAAGAGCACAAAAATGGTTACGTTCGTGCATTCCTTCCCTTCCTCCAATTTTGGTCGCGATAATTGAGTTTCTGTTGCAATGTTTTAAATTGAAAAATGTGGTCGTGCCGTCATTCCGCGGAGACTTAGACTGTTGGTTTCTATTTTCATTTGTTGAAATTTTATATAATACTGATTTGTAAGAGAAAAAACATCGTTTGGAAAAATAATTTCTAAATAAAACAAATGTAAATAAATAAACATAAAATATCAATGTCTCTCGATTGCCAACTATTGTAATTTTGTAATTTATATAATTTTGTAAACTAGTCTAAGATAGCATTCTCAGCTTTGTTTTTCAACTTGTATCTTTTTTTTTTGTAGCGCACGAAATATTGCTCTTCTAATCTGCGTATTTGTTCCACGTTTATCGACGTTCTATCGATGTGGTAAAACCCGATACGCGTGGTGAAACAGAAATTGGAAGTTAAAAGATACATGATGATCGTTGATCGTGAAATGGTATTAAAAGCGCAAACAACGCAGCGCCACTTAAAGTGATCGATATCGTTTCAATATTACTCTAAATGCACGTTGCACCGCGAACGGGAAAAGAACATTTTACGCTCAGTGAGATCCCGCCGATGTTACGTACTCCGATTGCAATATTATATTCTTCTCTCTTCGAAAAGAAATAACATTGGAGAGAGACTACAGAGATAAATATTTCTCATCCAGTTAGATATTTTATGCACTGCTTTCGAGCGACTTGTTTCGAACTTCCATATTTTCCAACGCCAAAGTTCCATTCTCTTTTTGCATAGAATGAATTACAACGAAATTCGTATCGAATAGATACAATAGAAAAATGTCGAATCTATGTCTCGTTTGAAATAAATTTGAAAGCGCACATACATAGAAGTTACAAAATATTTATTTTATATATTCCATAAACATCAACGAAGTGTTTGTTGAGTAAGCAATCACATGTTCATTACATAAAACCGTGTATATGTATGTATACGTATAATCTTTAACTGTGTCTCAGCTTCTATAAATGTATAAATATAATTGTATAATAATATTATATATTATTATCATTATTTAAATATAATTTCTTCAATGATTTTTATTAGCTACTATATATATATTTCAAGATTTCTATTTGAATCCAATAGCGCAATTATTAAATTATTTAAATTATTTAAATGAACCACCTCACTCTCAAGATACTTTCGTGACACAAATGCTTTTGCTCTCGTGATTCAAATAATTTAAATATAATTTCTTCAATGATTTTTATTAGTTACTATATATATATATATATTTCAAGATTTCTATTTGAATTCAATAGCACAGTTATTAAATTATTTGAATTATTTAAATGTACCACCTCACTCTCAAGATACTCTCGTGACACAAATGCTTTTGCTCTCGTGATTCAAATAATTTAAATATAATTTCTTCAATGATTTTTATTAGTTACTATATATATATATATTTCAAGATTTCTATTTGAATTCAATAGCACAGTTATTAAATTATTTGAATTATTTAAATGTAACCACCTTACTCTCAAGATACTCTCGTGACACAAATGTTCCATGTGGGTCACATTAACAATAAGTTTCTTTAATTTGATTCACTTACTCCCCCCCGATAATAAATCTTCCATATTCCCACGATAGAGATTTTCCACATTCGATAATAGAGAAATCAAGTCGACGAAATATTCATTTAAATCGGACATAGTAAGCTACCCATACCCATCGTGTCATCGTTCTTACATCTTTATTCTCAAAGAGACACGAATTCTTCACGTGTAATCGCATTACCGATACCGAAATCGCCAAAGGGGCGAACGTCACAAACGAAGATCCTTACGTGGCCGCACTTTCGAACTGTTGAAACTGCATGGAAGTGGCTCTTTATCATTATATTTCTACTCTGCTTCCAAAGCTTTCCGCTTTTCTCCGGACACGGTTTTACGTCACGCGTAACCAGCAGTGCTGGCGGCCGTCGAGAGGGGAACGGACTTGAAAAATTCAAAGTGCAAGTCGGTCGAAGAGGTATGCAAATGAGACCGGAGAAGGGCGGAGCACGGAGCGTCGGCTACGGCCACGACGACTTCCTCTGTTTTTCTATCTCTTCCGGTAAACACCGTTCGCAACGGGATGCTTTTCCCTTCGTTGCTGTTCCGGCAATTTGTTCATTCGCGCGCGTCTCCACGCGCTATCGCTTAACAATGTCTTCTTGCTTTCCTCCAATTCCTCCTCCTCTCTGTTCGTTTTCTCTTACAACTTCATAATTTCGACTCTTCTCTTTTTCTTTTTGTCCCTTTAATCCTAGATACGTTTTAATAATGAAAAAAAAAAGAAAGAAAGACGAGAGTAAGAGAGAGAGAAGCGAAAGACGGACAAGTTTTCACGATTTTTCATAGGTTTCTCGCGTTTCGACTGCTTTTAATTCGCAAAAGTAAACAGCCAGAAGTTCATACGATTTCGCTCGTTAATTCGTACCTCCACCTTCCTCGGTCGGTCCTTTTTCACTCTCGCAACTCGCCAACTTTTCACTTTCTCTCTCTCTTTTCTTTTTCGCCCCTCTTTCGCTCTGACTCGCGCATCGTCCGGCTTTTGCTCGCGGAATATCCTCAGGTAGCTCGTTTCCAGCCGAGCGAAAAAGCTCGACGAGAAGATAGTTCATAGAGGGCAAATCACAGGTGAAACAAAACACGAGGCGAAGCCCTCGTCGGTTCCTTCATTATACGAAAGACTCTTCTCTACTCTCTCTCTCTCTCTTTCCTCCTCTGCTCATCTTACGTTTATCTTTCAACCCGTCTTGTTCTCGTCATTCAAACGCCAGACATGCACCCGCGTTCGCTCTCCTCTCGTTGTAAAGCAGCATCGGAGTCCCTCCTTCTCTCGTGTTCTTTCTTTCTTTCTCTGTTCTATCTGCTCCACTTCCACGCTCGTTCACTTCCTGCTCTCTTTCTCTCGTTTCCATTCCTTACTTTTTAACCGCTCTCTCTTGCATCCTCCAGGCCGCGTCGAACGTGACCCACATATATTTCCCTGCTCAGCTTCGTTTCCAACGTCGATATCCTCTTGTTTCGGCCATCGATAATTTCCCGACGTTTCCCTCGGGGGAGGGTAAAAATGCACTCGGTGGTGGTGCTTCCTTCGTCGATCCTCGCACGTACGTGCGGGATCATCGATACCAACGCTCGGCGCTCGTCCCACTTTTCAAAAATCGGCCATTATCCCGGCAGACAACTGCACGATAGGATGCAAAGCTCGACTTTAACTGGCTACTCTTACGACGTACTCGTGGTCTTTTTTCGTGGTTTCGTTCCTTCGTATCGTCGATCTGCGGCTCGTCTTACTCTTGACACTGGCAGTTTTATTTTCGGCGATAAAACGATAGTCAGGAGAGGAGAAAGTTTGATTAGAAGTCGATCGAAATCGAGTTATGTTAAACTCAATAAAGTGGTTTAGGTTTTCGTCTGAGAACTTGACGATTTTCATCTCATCGATGTGCTTCTGGTTTTTGCTTTATAATTCGTGGTGGCTATTTATTTCAATATTGAAGCCTTATTTTCTGTTCATTTTCTTTATTTCTTTTGTAATTAAATTAATTAAAGGAGACACTGCGATATCATGTACATACGATAATAACTCAAATTTCCAATAGTTTACAAATTAATCGTACCGTTACTATAAAGTTATTCAAATGGTTTTGAAGTATCGTTTAGATTTTTGTTGGAAAATTTATTAATGGAAATGTCGTTGGAAAAATAAATAATAGTTTGAATTTTAAACCGCGTCTCGCAATTATCAAAATCCTTCAATTCAGAATTCAGACGGGATTGCTGCGATAAGTAGGAAGCTTCAGTTTCTAGTTGTTTGTTGTAAATTAATGAGTTGTACATTATAAAATCGGGCACTTCGTTTCATCGAAGTGCTACCGATTTATTGTTTTAGGTTTTCATCATGAGAATTCGGGATTTGGCTATCTTTTTTTTTTTTTTAAATATTAGAGTCCTGCTTCTGTCTCGTGTTCACTTTTTCTTTTTCATTCGCGTCATTTTCACCGATTTGCCAATTAATATAAAACCCGAGCACGCGATTTCAACATATTTGATACAACAAAGCTATTAGAAATTTAACGTGGCTTTACATTTTACGAGAGATTATGTTCGCATTATGGTTACAGGAAATAAATTAGTAATTTCGTAGGTAATTACCGATGAATCTACAAAATTGTCAAAATTACATGCTGGAAATGCGATGTCATATTATATCGCACACACCTTAATATTGCATACTATTTTCGCAACATTTTCAGCCGTTTATTGTTACATCAGTGTGAAATGAAATGAGATTAAACAATTCATTTTAGTGTTATTACTGCCAGCGTAATGTATTCGCATATTAATAATTACAGATTTCACTGTAGATTTTTGTTGCAAACATTAATCAATTATATCTCACAATTAATAGTGATCTTCGAGGTAAACGCTGAAGATTATTTTTGTTAAACGCGTGCGAATAATAAATTAATTCAAATAAAAATTACCTTTCACAAAGGGACAGAAATATAATTATTGCAAAATATTTCCAAATATTAAATACTGGTGACCACGTGATTGTTCAAATATTTTCAAATACTTTCAAGCATTTTATTTCAACAGCGCTCAAGATTAAAACTAAAACATAAAGAATTACGTCAAACAATAAAACAACTTATACACGATACACGTTAAATGTTAAATTAGACTCAAAGAAGAATTACTGGCTCGTTCAAAGCCACATGGAAAAGATAAAGGCGATATATTGGTTGGAAATTCTCGTACACTTTAGAAATACATCAAACGGATCTGGAGACCGAGAAATAAATTGAGAAATGCAACAAGTCCGGCAACAAGATTAATCCTTTCGAATTTCCTCGGAGAATTGAAACCAGAATCATCGTTTCTGGTTAAAAACGCGAGGCTGACCACCTTGGAAAATTCCTCAAGGCAGAAATTGCAATCAGGTACAAACGACGGCTTGTTTCGAAGCGAAGATAACGCGACCGGAAAGGAAATTAAATTTTGTATCTGCCGCAAGAGAGCGCCGGCGGCTGTGGCTCGCGAGCACAATATTCGTTCTTGATTCTTTCCTTGTCGTTTCCCCGGGCCAGGAATATTGCGCCTTTAAAGATTCATATTACTCGTGAAAAGCCGAAAAAATAGGATCGCGATGTCTTTGATCCGTGCCCGATGAAAGGTGAATTATTTGAAAAATTCTCGTGCCTTCAGCGAAAGAGACAAAGACAGAGACAGAGGAGGGATTTCTCACGGAAGTGAAATTCGTTCGTTTCGTCAATTAATGCGTTATTTAATACGTAACTCGGGCACATGGATTATTAGTTGAAAGTTATATCTAGATGTAGGATTAGAATCACCACTGCAATTTCAGATTGCAAAGAAATTAAACGATAAAAAGGATAGAGTCTAACACATGTAGTTCTGTAGTTAAGTATCATTGAAACGTTAAAATGTTTAAATATATTCATAAAGAAAACATTTACATTCGTAAAATGTGTTCACAAAGAGTTGCCATGTGTGTTCGAATATTTTCCTGAGCCACTACATATATATATATATATATGTATGTATGTATGTAGCAAAAATTTAGCAGATCAACTTCATGAGAAAGATCAAACAATAAAAAGAAAATAATTGTCTGACAATAAGTAACAAAATTGGTTTCCGCTTATTAAACTATAGCAAACAGTTAAATAAATATAAAATATCAATCAATAGTGAAGCGTAAAGTTATGATATTTAACGGATCGAGTTGATCCATATTTAGGTATGATTTTATAGTTGGATCGTTAAGAGTTTGTAATTGCACAAAGCAGCCTGTAGTTTAGTAATTGCAAGCTATGCTGAGGATTGCATATCCCTGTGATTTTTCCTCGTCAAAATCAAAAGTTATCTCAAAGGAACATCGTTTCCGGAACTTTGGAACAACGTTTGACAAGTTACAGTTACAGTCGAAAAGTTCAAGCGGTCGCGACCGGTGATGTATAATTTCTCAAGAAAACTATTTCGAAGGAGACAATTACATTTCTCATTAAATGACGCAAACCAATTTCATTATATTTCAGACACAGCATTCAATTACAACTTGTCTGTTTCCGTTTTACAAGATAGTTACGATATCTACGTAAATTCTACGTAAATTAACTGCAATTAATTGCCGTGTCGCTCTATTTTAATGTTTCTACTACTAGATTAGAATATACACCATTTTGATCTCCGTCGTACTAGCTGCGCTTGATAATTCAGCAATTCTTTTTCTCATATCTAGCAATATTGAATTTATTAAATCTATCCTCGAAAATCTTGTCCTCGTCAAGTCGGTATTTAAAAAAAAGAAAGGAAAACCTTCGAAGAATAAATCTTCGCAAAATTTCCGCTTCCAAACCGTGGGTGGAATTATTAATCCACTTGCTGCAACATTTCAGCTTCTAAAACGCAGCGTGCCTGTTCCGAATCGATCGAAGCTATCAAAATGCAAACGATTCAGTTAACAAAATTGCTCTCGGCTTGCTATATCCTTCAATTTCAACGGGTCCGCGTCGCTGAAGAGAGACAGAGAGAGAGAGAGAGAGAGAGAATGTGACATTCACCCCTCGAACGGAACTGTTGCCGCGACAAATTCCGTATCGTCTATCAGAGATCACGAACGAGTTGGTCGGATTGTTTAAAAAAAAAAGAAAAAAAAAGACAATCGTCGCTTGAGATGACAATTTTCAACATTGGCAGTTGGAAGTTAAAAAAATAATGGATACTGTCGCGAGGCGGCCATGGCACGGCGAAATAATTACGTCGACCTCGACTAATGTCCGCTTTAATTAAGGAGGTCCAGGAGACAGTGGCGGCAGGAAGACGAGGTAGAAAATTCGTGACCAGGGCATCGAGTGCTCTCTTGAGAGCAGCGCTCATACACTCCATTGCTGACCGAGATATCCACTCACACCCCGTTCCGCCGGGAAATCGGCGAAAAATTTACCGGCGACTCACGTGCTACTTATTTCTTAATTATCTCTGGGTATTCTGTACGCGTATGTACGCGCGCGCGCGCGCGCGTGTGTGTGTTTGTACATGCTCCAACGAGAGACCATTGGATATTAGTCGGATGTTTTGGTTTATTGATATCGGAACTAGATTCATGCTTCAACGTGTAACAGTGTATATTTGCATTTGAATAGTTACAGAAGATATTAACACTAGAACTACCACACCAGTCAAAATGACTGGTTTTACAATTTTATTTTAAAATTTGTATTTCATGTTACAATTTTTTTCCCCACAATGATGCAATGACTTTTACAGTGATAACTAAAGAAATAATATAATGAATTTTATTCTATTTTTATTTATTAGAAATCAAAATAATTTTGGTAGAAATAACTTCGTCTTAACTGTCGTTAGGTCTAGTGTTAATATGTATATACGAAATTTTGTAATTTCACTTCATTCTACCAAATTTCATCATTACGAGATCATTTCGACATTTCATTAGTATTGTAATAAGTTACGTTGGCACGGCGTACAAAAAATTGGTAAAATTTGAAATCAGTTTGAAAATATTATATGTAGGAATCACAAGATATTCATTGCAAATCAGTTAGTAGCAGTGACGAATGTTTTCGAACATTTACTAACGTGAAATATTTATTGTACAGTTTTGTTAATACTTGTGATGAGACAATAACTGTCATAGATATTGGAAAAATTTGGATCCAATTTAAAACTGTATGTAATAGTTACAAGATACAGTACTAATACAGACACATATTTAATACGCAGTATGAATGATTTTCATTATATTATTAAACGTTTAAATATTTTTACGATATCTACTACTACTTGTATTAAATAATTTCTGCAGACATTTTTAAACTAGACCAATATAATCATGACAGTTATATATTTCGTTATACCACTATTGAAACTGTAAAATGTGTTATAAATATATTCATAAAAAAAAACTTTACATTCACAAAATATATTCATAAAGAGTTACTATGTGCGAATACTTTCGTGAGCTAAACTATACACAGTAAAGTTTAATATACAACTTGAATAGTCATTTTAAACACCAAAATCGATGTTTGTTTCTCTAGTTAATAGAAACACACGGATTTTGTCAAATTATGCAGAGTTACAACATGTACATAATTACAAATATATATTCATTTCGATTATCATTATTTTAGTTGCGACAATCTATACTGTTTGACACCAGAACTACCAAAGTGATCAACATTTTCGTTAGATATTTTACAAACGTGAAAGATTCGAATAATTTTTTAAAATATACAAATAAAAGCTTGTGCACTCCATTAGTATCATAAGGTTTCTCTATTATTTTTTTTTTTGACTTGAATGGAAATTTTATTAATTTAAATAAGATTTAAATAAGAAAATGTATAGAAAATATATAGAAAAAAGAAAATATATATGGATGTTTAATTATCCACATAAATCAGCGTACAAGTTGGCCATCTACTACTTAATTACTACTGAAGACCCTTCTTTACGATATATTCGGAATTCATAGCAGAATGGAACTCTCGTAACCGACATTTCGTAGATTGTAAGTTACGGGAAAGGAAAGACGATCGTTATCGCGTTCCCTATTAGCGAAGAAAAATTCGCTAGTTTGGAACAGAAGAACTTTATCTCTCTCTCTCTTTTTTTTCTCTCTCTTTTTCTCTTCTGGAAATTACCAAGACTAGCTTTTGATCTATATTTTGCTTGAGTATCTGGATAATGCGATTTGAAGGGAGGAACGACCGTGAAATTTATTCTCCGGGCGAAAACTTCGTCAGCATTTTTGTTTTAACGTAATCTCGCAATGCTCTCGAATTGCTTTTTAACAATTTCCAGTGCGGGGGTAAATAACACAAACGGCGCTGTGCTTTTGAAACGTTTCGTACGTTACGAAATATCGTACAAAGATGTATGTGAATTTAATATCAAAATGCAGAGATGCCGATTTGACACTTTTCTTGCAATGGGATACTTTATTGAAAGTTATATTCCACTTATTTATTAAGTAATTTAAATTCATTTAGTATTTCTCAAATATCGATTAATAACAATTCTTTACGTATATATATCGAATAAAATTTCTGAAGTTGAATCTCAACACTGTGGCATTCAATAAATTGAATTCGCTCGATTTTTCCTTATAAATTCTATAAATTGATTTCAAATTTCCCAATATTATGAAACTCAAAAGAATCGATTACGATTGGACCGTAGGTCTTTATATAAATTCATACTTTTAACAATGCAGTTGAAAAAAACATAATCTCAATAGAAAATTATAAAAGGCACTGTCATACGTTGGGCATTATACGTACATTATTTTATGTATTCATTTGTTTATAAATTTCCACTGTAAAATTTCTTACGAGAGAGAAGAGTAAGAAGCCGCGATCTAATCGTGATAAATTATAGCTTGATCCTTAATGGCCTAACAAACACCGGCAAAATTCGAAAATATATATGTGTGTGTGTGTGTGAATGAATATTTTCACGCGTTACCTCGTGGCAATTAATAAGCGACAATTACCAGAGATTATTACATCGTTTGTTCGTGGATAGCGGCGCTTTGATAGGCAACTTAAACGTTATTTCCATTAAACCACTATTAACCATTTGGTACGTGTTATCAGATATTAATAATGCCGGAGAAATTTAGCAATTTACTATAAGCGCCAAGCGTTTAATAATAAGGGCATACCTCTGACTCGGCGCTTTTGAAGGCCCGCGCTTTAATAATGCGGCCAACCCCTCGATTAAAAATTAAATTGAAAGGGAAGGGAGGGGGGGAGACCTATTAGATCGGTATCTGATATAACTGCGCGTTGTTTATTACTAATTACACCGCGTTGCGCTTCGAAAGTATAAAGGAGAACGAGGCAACGAAACTCATGAATGCGTAAACGAGTTAAACTACAGGTTTAATTAATTCTCGGGACGCGGGCGTTAGCAAAATAATACAACGTCGGAGGAAAAAAAAACGTTACGGAACAACGCGACGATAAACGAAAAATAAGTTTTAATGGTCGCGATGCTGGTGAGGAGGGAGGGGGGAGACTCCACGTGAGCGAGCGAAAGTTCTTTCTTTTTTCGCTTTTCGTTGAGGAAGTTAAGAAAATACTTTCTATTCGTCTGATCCAATTCAATCGTTAAGAAACGAATTTTCTGTCACTTGAACGTTGAGAGTAACGTTAACATTAATTTAGTAGAAATGAGAAATCATTGAAACATCATTGTTAAGGATAAGTTTAGGAAATTTTATTCTCTCCATCCGCAGGCAACAGATTAATCGTCGATTGAAATCTAACTATCAGTTATTGAATGAAACTTGAAGTCACTGTTTAATGAAAACGTTGGTTTTGCATTGGCCACGAAAATTTATATTAGACTTGTTAAGGAAATTTATATAATTAGGAGAACATAATATATCTTATAATACACGTATACCAAATACCTTCGTGTTTTATGATTTGTTTTATGTTTTATGATCGTGTTTTATATTATAAATCACGTTCATATAATTAGGAAAACACCGGGGGAATCACGATTGAAAGAAATATTTCATGTTCGTCGATGTTTGCCAAAAGTCTGCGATAAAATAGAAGGAAAAGCAGTTCGTAGTAGTATATTGTCTAACATTTTGCTGAGAAGCCGTAATCGTTCCAATTGCTTACAGTAACTTTCCGAACGCTTCAATTTCCTTCGCTCGGAGAAAGTTCGCAATTCATTTATGACACGTGAAAGATTCCATCGATATAGAAGAGACAAGACTTTCTCCCCCTCTCTTTCTCTCAATCACACTCTCTCTCTCTCTCTCTCTTTCTCTCTATCTCTCGTCTATCGCTCGATCCACGAAAAGACTCGAAATTTTCGTTCCTCTTTTTTTATTCTTTTCCCGTCTTGCCATCCTTTTCAGGAGGAGAAGTCAATGCCGAAGTGTAACACCGCGGAAATTGAAAAGTTCGAACGAGCTCGATCTAGTCACGTCATCGAAAAACCATCGAGATCGGCGAAAGCTTTTTCCATCGTTATCTTTCGTGTCGTACAACCGTCGATACATTTCGACGCAAAAAAAAAAAAAAAAAAAAAAGAAAAAAAGGAAAAAAAGAAAGGATTCGAACTCGAAATCTCGCGAAAGTGCAAAACTCTTTCTTTCTCGTAGGCTTCTACCATTTTAGAATTTTAATTACGTTCTATGGCCGTTAGAATTATTGTTCGATCCGCGTAATTAGACTTTACTTTGCTTCACTTCGAGTAAATTGGATGAAATTTTTCAATTTCAGTTTGTTAGATGATTAATCTTTAGAATCTATATGTAGGCTTTACACTGATCTCACATCGATTCTTACATTTAGCGGGAAGACAGGTTCGAAGATAATGGAAAAAAATGTCGTACTTCGAAAATATTAGAAGAAAGTTAGAACAAAGACAACGCGTAATCGATTCGAAATAGTATATTCGACACAGATCGACGTTTATGTGTTGCGAATGTTCGTATTCTATCTTGTTTTGAAATATATTATACACAAAAGAGCATTGTTAAACATGTACGCATATAGTAAAAAAGATCTTTCACACATGCATATTCTCTTGTACATATATTATATTTACGTATGAAATTCGGGATATATTCGAAATATAACGAAACATAATCTGATTTTATAAAATTTCTTCTCATACAATACTAACGTAAGAGACGTGTTCTTTGTCGTTTATAAGTATCATAAAAATTCTGAATAACACTGAGAAGTTTATTTATATGGCCCCTAAATTCTTCGTAGTACAACAGTGTGATAAATATATGAAAGATCCTTGCTTGTAATTATAAAGATTGACGAAAAATCTAGCTCTTCTTTCAAAGATTAGTGATTGATTGAAATAAGATCACTGATTGAAATAAGATCGACTAATAAATTATTGACTGAAGTAATTTCAAGATTGACTAATTAATCGATTATCGGAACGATTTCCGAATAGATTAATTAAATATTAACCAAAATAATTTCAAGATTGACTAATTAATCGTTGACTAAATAATTAATATTTAAACACTGTAATGAATACAATCGTGTGCCGATACTTTTTATAGCCAAGATACATAGTTCGTACTCAGTGACTAATTAAATCTAATGTTAAAAGATTTAAAAATAAATCTTATTCAATTTGCCACATTTTTGCCACAAACCTAACCTAAACCTAACCAAAATCTACACATTTTCATTCGTGTCATTTCCAACCATTCGTTAAATTTTTATTTTATTTGCTTTTCATTCTCATTTGCAATTCTTTTTATAAATATCGAAAATCAACAATACACCAATAGAAACCTTATCTAATATTATAATAATATACCTCATTATAGTAATATACCTCAAAATCTTACCAATTGTAGCGAGGCAGAAGCCACATTAACAAACATCAAAATTAATTATCTATCGTTTTCTAATGGTCAGCAACCACAATTATTGAAAATCTATATATATTTATATGAAGATAATATAATTTCCTCTCACATTTTCTCATACCTGCATAATTTCAAGTTGACACTTTCACAGACGTCGTATATACTTTGCTTGTCCAAAAATGTTAATATAAATGTATATAATATATTAATATAAATATATATATAAAATATTAATATAAATGAATGAAAATAACTATTAACATTAAAGTTACCAGATCTACATACAGGTCATATAGTCATAAGATCCATCATAACAAAATATTCTACATCTTAACACTAGAACTACCACACCAGTCAAAACGACTGGTTTTACAATTTTATTTTAAAATTTCTATTTCATGTTACAATTTTTCTCCCATTGCAATGATGCAATGACTTTTACAGTGATAACTAAAGAAATAATATAATGAATTTTATTTTATTTTTATTTATTAGAAATCAAAATAATTTTAGTAGAAATAACTTCGTCTATAGCTGTCGGTAGTTCTACTGTTAATTCAAATGTTAATTGAAATAAATAAACTTACACAATTATGTTTCCGTGCAAACAGAAATTTTCGAAATTAATTTCACACAAGGATTACCCGGTATCTTTCAAGCTTTCAAGCCGTGAGAAACCGAAAATCTGAGATCAGTCATATCGGCGGGTTAAGTCGCCATAGTACGAAGACAATAATATTGAAACTTTCACAATATGTACATAAAAAAATTCCCAACACGCCGCGAGAGTGTCGAAATGAAAACGTTCCGAGCTCGAAACGTCCCGACACGAGAAATCTTCAAACTTCCGGAAATATAGGTGTAAGCCGTACACAGCTTAGAATCGAGAACTAGTCTTTCTCCTTTCGCTACGCGTCACCCGGTACACAGAGGTGCGTCGCGGTCGCAAAACGATTCAATAACCAGCGGAAACGCAATTGCCAACCGCGCTGTGGTCCAGGTTCACGCTCGCTTACCCTTTATCGCGTTCGTTTGATCGAGGATACGGGGCCACGAGGTAAGCATCTCGGCCATGTTTCACCTCTTGACCGCCACCTTTCATCAAATATAAATTCCGCCGGAGATTTCATTTTCACCGGCGCGCATGACCTGCGTTGGCTCGCGAAACGTGCAGGTAATTTCCTTCTAGCGGGAAAGGATGCACCCCTCCTCCCCCTGAGATTTTTGTTATATATACGTTGACGAACTGTGGGTTAATCCGACTAACATAACATAACGCGTTACCCTTTGGGAAAACGCGAGATCTTCTTTCATCTCGGTTTTCCCGGCAGTGTTAACGACAGAATGGCGTTTTTTTTTCTGTGATGGATGTGTAAATAAATTTCTAGTTTAACGGGCTTTTCACAATGTTCACTACTCTGCTGGCTTGTAATTCTTTCTATCTTCTTTTCACATGGAAGAAAGTACGTTTTCGATCACCAGCGATTGATTTCTTGTTCTAATAATCATTAAAATTAATCATTCGTCAAAGCGACAGTAGCCAGAAACAGTGAAAAGGTCGACGAAGTAGAAATTTACCAACATATATAATATAACGGAATCTGGAATAAGGTAGCAAGTTCTCGGGAAATTCAAGAAAATATAGATATTCTTCTAATTTCAAATACTTCGCTGGATTATAATTTTTTTAATATGATGTTTAATGTGGTGTTTTTTTTTTCAAATCAACGTTTTCGATCTTTTTTGATTGATAAAATGAATCTCTTATCAGGAAGAAATAGCTAACATTGGGAGAAGCCGATGAACTAGAAATTTATATATAATCAAAATATATAGTATAATGGAAGTCGAAGTTCCCGAGAAATTGAAGAAAATATGTTGGAATTTAATACGGAAATAAGGAAATTATATATATATATATATATAAAATATGCAGAACAGTAGCTACGAAAAAGTATATAAATAAAAGAATATATAAAGTGATATGTATAAATTTAATACAAAGTAAGTTTAATAATGTTCGTATAATATAAGTTTAAATTCTTAACTTGTCAATTTGTGACGTTATCGACGGGCATTTGGAATTATACTCTGAAATATTTGACATGTCTGTGGATATTCATATGTACATGTAAATAGTTTGGGAGCAGTGGAGGTCCACGGGACAGAAACATGATATTTATGCATTTATGACAAGTGCGGATATGCAAAAATGTACGAGGACATGTAGAGAAATGTAAAAATATGTAAAATATTGAAAATAAAATGCATGTTCTTTCAGACGAGTTGAAATTTTTTACTACTACTTGAAAAAGTAGTATGGATTTACATAAAAATCAGCGATATATAGCTGTCAGTTTTGACAGACACGTAAATATTACACGCGTGTCCTATTATGAAACATTTTGAAATTTCATCGATAATGTAGTATCTATATTGATCGAAATTTAAAACGAGTCGAAAATCTACATATATAACAGAAGATTTCGAGATACAGCAGCAGCAAATTCGCAACCATCATAAAAATATTTAAACAGCGACAGTGGTTGCGTAATTTTGTAACTAAATACGCATACATTTACAACAAACACCTCACAATTTGCAAATTTCATCAGTATAACACGTACGACAATTTCAAGATATTTTATATAACACACGTTATATAAAACATATTTTTAACATTAATCACACATATACAAATCTTCGTGATAAGTGTTCGAAGCTTACTTTCGCGAGCCACTGTACTTGCAAAAAGAAAGCGACTTTCGAAGTGTATCACTCCCGCCGAAAAGTGCGAAGAGCCAAGAGACTCAAGAATTTTCGTAATCTCGCTGGTAATGAAAATTTCTGTTCGACGATACGCGGTCCGAGAATATCGGTCCTGCTTTACATTTCCTGTATAGAAAATTGCCCGACCGCGACTTCTCGTAGCCGAGCACGGAAAGTCAAAGTTCCGACAGAGCAAAATGCTGCGTTTGAGTGTTCCATCTGTAGAACCGCAGCGCGTTGTGGTTATTTGTCAGGGGAAGTTACCAGAAAATCGTGGTCCCGTTGTTACGGAAAATGAAAGTGAAAGGGAAACAGACAGAGAGAGAGAGAGAGAGAGAGAGAGAGAGGACGCGCGATCAGCAGCGCACACAATCCGATTTAGTTTACTACCGTACAGAAACGAAACAGTGAACAGTACAGCATTAAGTTAACCTATTAAGGGCAAAGTCGCGCTAACGAAACGTTTCATTCGAAGAAATTTGTCAATTTATATTTATAAAACTAAGATTTAGCATTTCTTGAATGTAATTGAAGTTGCGAGAGAGAATTCCAAGGATTCGCTTAACGCTTCGTCATGAAATTCTCCACTATAATTTCATGGAATTTTGAAGAAATTAAAGTATTTAATAAGAAATTAAAGTATTACGATAAGCATAAAACTCGTATCAAAGAAATTGCAGTGAAAATAGGGAGACAAAATTACGAAAGAATCATTCGAACATTTACGACTGCTTTGTTACAATTTACAAAAGTTTCTTCATGAAAAATTACAAACTGGCCATTTCGATCGCACTGGCAGTCGCCAGGCGTTAACGTCAATAAACTTGATGAAGTCAATGTTGAAAGCCAATTTACAATTTAGCCACTTTCCATCGTTAATGGAGTATTTCCGAGGTGTGGGGAAGTTAAATCACACAAACCCCTTTCCCGTGTATTTCGATCGTGATTCAACATTCTGTGCGTGGAAACTGCATGGCGTGCTTTCAGGGATCGTATCTTGGGAATTAATCAACGAATCGATTTGAAATGGAAAGCTTCGTTAAGGAAACGGTACTTCTGTGTGTTTCCGTTAAACTGGATGTTTCTGAAAGTTTTCCACTCCGCTTCAGCTACGTATTATTTCGCAAATAAATCGTGAATCACTTTTTGCCTGAGAAATTATTCAAGGAAGTTCCATTCGATTGTTTCGCCTTGCGTTCGCTTTTAAATAAAGCGGAACGAACTTTCCAATAACAAAATCTATGCATTGATTCGCATTGTTACTCACTACGAGAAGTTGAGGAAATTCCGTAAAAATCTGTAAATTTCGCGAGATAATTCGTTGCATTGCGAATAAAGGCAATGATCAAACGGAGGGGAGGGGGGCCAGAACTGTGCTCGAAATTAGGGTGTAACTGTACGGTAGCAAGCCATTTACGGTTTAGGGTTGACATGAGTGAATGCTCTCTGGAAATCTTTGCAGGGTTGAATGAATGAGCAAGCGAGCAAGGAACAGGGGAGGAGAGTGCACTTTAGGATAAAAGGCAGAGGAGAAATGCGCACAGGGTCAGAGTTGAAAGAGCTAGAGGTATGAGTAGGAAATGTTTGTTTCGTATGTTACGTTGCGTTGTGTAATAAATACATATATGTATATATGGAGACAAAAATATATAATAATATAATAAATATATGCATGTATCTGCAAATCATATAACATACATGGATTCTAATTTCAATTACCAGGTATATAGACTTCTAAAATTCATTTTACATTTTAAATAATAATGTTTCAAATTTTGAAAAGCGTATGTGACACGTAAAAGGTATCAACAAACGATGTAAAATTTTTAATACAATGACATTATGCAATACGTTTGTGACAGATTTCATGAATTTTTAATCACGCTCGTTGCGCTAACACGCAACGGTAAAATGCAATAATTTGGAGAATATCAAGACAGTGATAAAAGAAAAAAATTCAATATAAAATTATATTCAATAAAAATATTCAAGATAAAATTCCTATAAATTCCTATAAATTCGATAAAAATTTACCAATCCAAATAATGGATTGGTATAAATTCCTATAAATTCGATAAAAATTTACCAATCCAAAATAAATCGATCGGCTGCAATTGTAATTTAAAAAAAAAAGAAAGAAGACAATTTATTCATGTTGAAAGATTCACAAAAAATTTCTTAAGTTTATCAATCGAATACTCGATTATTAAAAAATTAAAGGTGTTCCAAGACTTTTGAACACAATTAGAACACTCTGAACATATCCCATAGTTTTACCAATTTCTTTCAATTTCTCACGAAATACGTCCACTTTTCAATTCACCAAGTAAAATTCATGTAAGATTTCCGAGAACAAAAAATTCGCCAACTGGATGAAATCGTAAGACACGGGAATTACCCGTGCAACCTCAGAGTTCGAGCGATCGATTCCCCCGTCTCGAGTAACAAGCGTTTCCTGGCGTCTCGCGTAAAAATAAGACGGCCGAGCGTCACATCTCCGAAGAATCAAAGTAACGGACGTGATAAAAGCTAAATAATATCGTTGGATGGGGGAGAAAAAAAAACAACAGCGAATTGGCGCTCGTCCTAATTGATAACTCCCAGTGAATCGTTATATCTAGCAACTTAAACGAGGTTACGCTCCAGTTACAACTTCGCCCGAGCCAGCGGCTGCGAGGGCTGCTGTTCTCGCTATAATGCACTTTTCGACATGAATGCATTCAGCATACTGTGAACTACTGTGAGGCAGCTCAACACGCGACAACAACGCGGCTCTAAGCGTTACGACATCGCGATGCTATACATAACGCATGATTTCGTTGAGAACGCCGTCGCGACGTCCCACCAATCGAATTACTTCCATCGTTTTGCTTGGCAATGTTGCGTGACACGAGATTAGGGGTTCAGCTGATTCGCTTTCACTTCTCTCGCTGGTATCGATCATTCTTTCTCTCGTTTCCACCGTTTTTTTCTTTTTTTTCAAATTCTTGGTCTTGTACACGATTTTTATATCATTGTATCTGTTGTTTTGTTCCTCTTTGTTTCCTCACTTTTAGTCGTTTGTTTTCCTTTCTTTTTTTAATTTTTGGCCTTTAGAACTTTCGCATGGTTGTTCTGCACGGCGAAAGAAACGTTGAAAATCCAACGAAAGAAGCGTAATTAGCGAAATAGAATCATTTGCTAAAGATTAATCGACCCTGAAGTGGTATTATTGGGAGTTATGTCAAGTTTGATTTAAATAGGATTTCACTTTGAATTCCTCCTGAATATGGAGATATGGAATGTAAAATACAAAGTAAAGACAAATTTTAATTGTCTAACGTTAAACTGCTATTTTTGAAATAAGACTGAAAAAGAATTGTCAGTGGGATGGGGAATCACTTGTAAGGATTAATCACTATTAATCTTTTCTGGTCTTTCGACGAACAAGATGAGGACTTTTTTGATCATTTCACGAGGAAGAGATCATCCGCTTCAGTTCCTTCCTTTCAAAGAAATTTCCGTTAGAGAAGTTAACCGATTAACTTTCCATTAGTTTACATTAGCTGTAAGGAAAGAAAAACAAGACTTGGTAGTCGTGCTCTTACCATACAATAAACTAACAAGCAAACTTTACTCCAATGTTTCTAACATTGATAATTCTAATATTAATACTTTATGAACAACCGAATATAATATCGAAGTCGAATAAATCGTTGGGAAAAGTCTAACTAAATCCTGGGCTGAGGTGTCCCACAGAAGCTACTTCGTGACTCAAACTTCATACTCAAAGTACCTACAATTCACATTGAAGTACCAAAGTCAATTAATTGACGAAGAAATTATTATATTTATTTTGATTGAATCATACAATGAAATGCCACGCAGAAATTACGTGATTCAAACGTTCGCATTGTTCGTCAAAACTAATCAATCGATTAAGGAGAAACTAACTTAGAAATTATTTTGATTAGATCATAGAATAAAATACTCCAGTGAAACTGATTTAAACTTCAATAGTTTAAATTAAGAGAACTTATTCAGAAAACTAACTACAAAGTCGCGTAGAAATCATACGATAAAATACTCTGTAGAAACTACGGTGATTCAAATATCATTGAAAAATACGCACGCACATATCACACATAATTTTCTACCGCAATCTCGATCGTTCAATTTGTCCCAGACGGTTCACGAACGGAACCAGAGAGAACGCGTGAAATTCCCAAGAATTACGAGGATCCCTGGCCTGGCAGCGTACACACCGGTCGAAACAACACGAACGAAAAAAGAGAAAAAAGAAAAAATAGAAAAATACGCGAGTTAAACTCACGAGCGAATAAATTCCGTCTGGTGGAACGATTGCGACGACAAACAACGATGCAGCGGCGCTTCTGCGAAGCCAGAGAAAAGCCTATTTCGCCGATACAACAGGGGTAGCTGGGTAGAGTGGTCGCTTTCAGCGCGACTTCTGTACGCGCGGAATTCCTCGCGATATTCAATTACAATCCTCTTAACAATGATTTCCCATTCAGGGCCATCTCGCGCGCCATCGAGCGTAAACGAGCCGGCTGTCACGCCGCGCGATAACTCGATTTTACGACGTTCGCAGAGCGCGCGTTCGGTGGCGGTACGGAGCACCGAACAGACACGAGTAATTGAAAATCCATTCTGAAGTGCTCTCTCTTTCTCTCACTTCCTATCTCGCGTTCTTTCTTTCTCTTTCCCGGAGAGCGGCGTGTCAAAAAATTTATCATTCCGTGGCGAGACGAGAGGGGTGGAAACCACCAGGAGAGGGAGAACGAACGTAGTGGCGGAGTGGCTTCGTTGAAAAAACGTCTGCCTCCGGTCGAGTACGGCACAAGTAGAGTGAGGGGCTCTTTGTGTGCGACCAAGTTGGAGTACAAACTCGCGTTGTACGTACGCGCGCGCGCGCGAGTGTTTTCACTCTTTCACTGTCTCGCAGACCGCGCGCATCTTGCCGATCGACAGCTGTCAATTCAGAGCTGCGGGCCCCGCTCGTTAGCGTAGCGTGCGTATCGTAAAATCCCCGTTTCAACGAGTTTCGCGTTGATTTCCAACGGAGAGTAGATTTTTCTAGTTTCTCTTTTTTTTTTTTTTCGAGGGTTCGAGTCGGCGTGAAAAATTTTTTCTTTTTTTCCTTTTTGGAGTGGGGTATGATGAGTTTTTTTTTTGGGACGAGGTGTTGATTTGGTTGATTGATGCGTGTCCAGAGGTTTTACACGCACGTTACAGGATCGTGCGTACTTGTGTCAGAGAACCTGGTTCGACACTTGACTCTCCGGGAAAATTATTTCGAGTGAATTTTGAAAATTACCGATTCGAACACGTGGAGTTTGAACTGATACTCGACGATACTCGAGTTGGCAGAATCTTTCGGGTATTAGAGAATCGTCGTTTCGGTCACTTCGGAAGATTCTACGAGCTTACGGAATTTTAGTGTCAATTGATACTACGTATTATATTACCAGGTATCGATTGGCTCATAATAATTCAGGTTAGATTCTACATTCGCGAATATTTCCCCGCATATTTGGAATTTTCATGAGAGCGCAAACGACTGGGTCGAATGGAAATAGTCGAACGCGTGACAGAAATTTAATATGGCACATATATGAATTTTTACCGCAGTCGGTTAAAAAATCGTGCGAAAATATATTTTCGGCGAGTATGTCGGGCAAATGGTTGCGAAAATGATCACTTCGTTCTGGCACGTGGTGCGTTCGTGGAAATTCATTTTTTTTCGATGAGTGTCTATAAACAAGCTGGATACCGTGAATTGCTCGGCTTCATAATTGACGAAATTGGCGAAATGCACTTCGTATAATATCGACTCGTTGGATATCAATATCGTATTTATGGCGATAAGTTTCATCGACAGGCGAAAAAAATTATTATTGCTGCGATCAAAAAAAAAAAAAAAAAAAGATAAAATAAAATAAAATAAAATAAAAAAGAAAAGGAAAAGAGTCTCGAACGAAGTAATTGTTCCTTGTTTGTACAAAGCGGATCGACATGTTTCTCCAACACTATGTACAGAGTTGATGACGAATACTCGTTACGATTGCGCGTATTTCGACGATTCCACTCTGGGAAAGAAGTTAGTTATTATTAATTTATTCTCGTCCCTAAAATATCCCAATTTAACCCCGACAGACGTATATTTACATCATGCTAGGGCAACGTTTGATTCGACTGTTGGAATTGAACGTTGAATAATGCAAACTGGATGTTTCGACCGTCCCCAATCGACAGCTGACACATCGGAATAATAAATAAAGGATCACGTCATTTTGCAGTACCAACGCGCTACACATCTCGTATTATTTGAAACTTTAAAAATGTTATTACCCTTTGTCGTCCGCTTTGTTCGCCCGAAATTATTTCATCCTTTCAGAACGCGTAAAGTAAACGATACCACCTCGGAGTTTCATTAATTCATTTCATTCAATTAAAGTTGGAAGTTTCGTTCAATTGGAGCCCGAGGTTTCGCTCGAAGTATGCGTCAATTGACACGTTCGCTGCAAAATTAATATTCTGTCTGCGATTAATATTCGGGATATTTAATTGTTGTAAATGGACTGTTGATATTTAGATCATAACAATCATCTTACTTTCGACGTTTTTTTCGATATTTTTGGATATTAAACGCGATCTGCCGTATAAATGGAAATCCTACGACAAACGTGCAATAAAAAGCGTATTTTTTTCATTTTACGTAGTACTGTCTAGTTATTTATGGTATTTAAAATTTTTTTCACGATGCTCGCGTTATCTTCACTCCTTTAGTAAAAACCGTTGTTCTCTACGTTGCATCGGTGAAAAATGTCGAGGGCAATGCATCACTATGCTCGAAATACGTTGTTCACTTGTGCGCCATCGAATTATATTTACTTATTTATCTCTCGAAATAGACCTCGTTATTTTTCACACCTGTCTCCCCTGTTAAGCTCTACAATTATCGTTTGAAACTAAATTTTTCCCCAGACTTTATCAGTACTACTCCACTTGGCTCGACGTTTTTTTTTTCGCTCGCCGATTGTTTATCTCGCCGATGCTAAGAGGATTAACGCGTCAAGTTAACGTAACTAACGCGTGTATGATCCATTAATATTACACGTGTCATTAAATACGCGTGCGTTTTACTCGATAAATCGAATTCTTTTCCCTCTCCCCCCATCGATTGTTCCGGACGATTAGCACTGTATATCCAATTAATTTCGGCGCACTTTCGCCGTTGTTGGTCAAACAGCGCGTTACGACGCAAATTACGTTACATCGCGTTCCAGCCGATTGAAAAGGAGCAAGATATCCGTTGTTCGTCTTTTTAGACGAACATCTGTCAATGCAGCGAGCGGGCAGTTAATTCAGAACGCCGCGTGCAATGTAAAAATCATACAGCAACCAAGGGTGCACAACAGAAATTCAGAATTCCCATTATTTTTTCCCCTTTCACGTTATCCTCCCCCTCTCCTCACGTTGTTACAAATGCACCGTTGCCTTGAAATCATTCCTGTTTTTCCCTCACACAACGCCGGGCAAAAGGAAGTTTAAAATTGCTACTCGCGCATGCATTGGTGGTGTTGGTAATTTTTTTTTTTTTTTCACCACTTTGATAACGTTCGCCTATTTCTGAAGTACGCACGCAGTACGTCTCTTGGAAATTTACAATTTACAACATAAATTATTTACCAAACATTTTGTCGTGAGAAACAAGTGAGAAATGATTCAGAGGAAGATATTATTCAGGTCCGGAAAAAAATAAAGAAAAATAAAGATATCTTTCTGGGGGAGATGATTTAATAGTGCTTAGTTTTATGAAATTATGTAATATTTCTCGTTCGTTATCTTCTGGGGTTTCTTTCACTAATTTTGAACGTATTTCAGAAAGTATTAGTTATATATATGTACAGTTAGGTTATTTTGAGAATTAGTTAAATATGGTTTAGATCAGTTGGATATATTTAAAAAGAAGAAAAAAAAACCGACGGATGAACGAGAAAGCAGACTGGTGTTACGAGAGCGAGAGTATTCAATTTTGATAAGTTAAAATCAAATTTGGTAGCGCGTTAAATTTTACTCTAGTCGAAACCTCGTTGCGCTACTTTATGAACAAAACTAGTCAGGATAATTAAATTTTTACGACAATTCCCTTTGTGTCACTTACGTTCTCCCTTTTTCTTTTTTCTTTTTTCAACGGAATAACATTTTTTCTACAGTTACTAGAAAATTTCAGAACGTCTCTACCTTTATTTTTTTACTATGTAAACTTGTATCGAATATCTTGTAATTCTCATATATACATAATAGGAATAATGTCATGTTTTTCAAATTTGATAAACATTGCCATCTTCTGACAATAATTTAAATAAAATAAAATTTGCACAGTATCAAAAAACGACATTACTTATAGGTATCTTTGATATATATATATATTTTTAAATTTGATTTCAAACATAAATCATATAATTACAATGATCAGTTCAAAAGTTGCTACAGCTATTCAAATATATATTTCACGAGCAATATAAAAATATTTAAGAAACAATTTAAGTTAGAGAAAAGCTAAACTAGGGGACGTCTATTCTGGTTAAAAATTGCCGAATCAGGGAGAAACTGCGAGAAGAAACAAAATTATTACTGGCTTATCTGTCTATTTTAGAATTAAATTGTATTCTACGAAGACTAAATAAATATTGGCGAAAGCAAATTATTCCACGCATATATCCGCGAGATTTATCAAACAACTGAAGGAAATTTCGCACAATCCAACGATCCCGGGCAATCTTTCCTCTCGCTTGCAACGCAAACATTATTTCGAGAATTAATGGCAGCATTTTCGCTACAGATGCTAGGCATTTTACGTGTTTCTTCGATAAGCAACGTTGGCTTGTTTTAACGTATTCACCGTTGGTAATTTTATCTTAAATTGGAAAATCGCGAAGCTCTGCTGTTAAGAGGAATGGCAAAAATTTGAGACAAAATTCTACATCGAAATTCATCTACGCTGTGACTATTCGCGCATAAATAATGAACGCGCATAAATCTCTGATAATACAAATAAACGTGTGATTTACATCCTTCTTCCACGCCCTTGCGTTCATTGAAAAATCTGCATTTGTTATCGATTTTTACACACGCGTATCGCCAACATTCGCTGTCGTTTATTTATCGAAACGAATAGGAGAAATTCTGTTTTTCTCAGAGTCGTTAATAATCAACGTATCATTCACGCTGCTGCAAATTATTAAGCCGAAACGACGAATCAACAACGCGAGACGTACTACTACTCATTAATTTTTAACGTCAAAGTGCGTTCTCGAAATTGGTCTAGCAGCCAGCTATATATCTGCGTCAAATGTTTTTAAATTATTTATCACTTGTTGATAGTTAAAAAGATCTCGAAGTAATCTGAATGTAATTCTAAATGTACAGGACCAAAAGTTTCTTCCTGCTTTTTTTTTTTCTTTTTTAACAAAACATCAAATTATAAGAAAAAACTAATTTTATTAGTTTTAAATTAAATTCAAGTTCAAACATGATTTTTTCATTATGTTTAAAAAAAATCTGTAAACAAAAATTTAAAAAAATATATAATGAAAGTATTATGGATCTATTTTAGTAGGAAGTGATTTTTACAGGCTCACCCTGTAGAATAGGCAATAATTTCTATTAGTATTACTGTGCGGTGAGACTTTACGGACTTTCATATGCATTTTGGAAATTTTAAAATCAGCAAAAGTACAGAGAATCCATATAATGTACGTGAATATCCAAAAATATATAAATATTATATATTCGACAATGTAACAGAGGAGCAAATCCTCCATTTAGGTCCTGTTTCTTTAATCGTATTCATCAAAATTTGAATTTGCGCGGACATCGGCAATCCATGAAATAATATCACTTGGATATGCTTTCATGAATGTTTTTATAATCGAGGCAATTTCGCCTCTCGGAAAGAGACGACAAAACACCGAACGCAGAGCGAAAAGAACTCGCGTAAAATATGAAAATCGACGCGTGTACTGATACAATCGATTTTAATGTTGCCTTGTACTCATTTCCTGCTACACGCTTTCATCCCTGCTCGATTATTTCGCGTTCGCCACGCCGATAAATTTTTCCACGAAACTATTTCATGCACGATGCGCATCGTTCGGACGATAGTGAAAAAACAAAAAAAAAACAAAACAAAAGGAAAAAAACAATCAGCTCAAAAAAAAATGTTCTATAATACGAAATAAACGAGAACATTTTTATAGACAACGTTTATAACTTTCGTCTGTAATGCTTCCTTGGTAATGTTCGATAAATTTTGTCCATTCTAACAAACTAGAAAATTGTTGATGATTCTCTCGATCCATTGTTCACATCAGTCTCTTGTAATCAAAGTTTCTTACTTGATTGATCATGTTGTAGTGTATTGTTTTCCAAATGTAATTTTACGTGAATTTGCATCAGCGTTTACCTCGAATTTCACGGAATTTTATAAAACATTTAAATATTGAAGATCGTTGATAGTTCTTTCTGACAATTTCTATCAGCACTGTATTATAAATGATACAACAATAAATATATTATTTGACTAAAGTATTTTTGGCTAGGAAATGCCACACGTTTGTGAAATTTATACGAAACAGTCTAATACGATCCGAAAAAAAAAAAGATAGAAAAAGATATCAGATTTGATTAACCGCAAAAAAAGTGAATTAAACGTCGCCGCTTTTTTTTAACGAACGTGGTCTTTGTGCGTGTTCAACTCAACTTTCGCAAATCGATAGTTTATTAAACAAACAAAAAAGAAAAAATAAAGACAGAGAGAGAGAGAGAGAGAAACATTATTCGTACGTGAAAAATCAGTGAAAACAGGCTCCCGGAATCACAACATTGAAACAATGTAGAAGTTTCGATCTGTGTGTACCTGAATCCTTTGAAAGATAAACCGATCTCGTTAAAGTCTGCTGTATAATCGTTTTTACTTATTCCACGGAATCTTCGTTGATTTCGCGCGATTGTTTGGATAAGCAAATTAGCGGCGTGCGATTTCTGTGTACCTAATTCCGCGGAAAAATCGACCGATTCTCGTTAACGTTCGTGATATAATCGTTTTTATTCATTAAGAGAGAATCTTCGTTGATTCAACGTGATTGTTTGGACAAGAACGTTTCTGTACGGGATTAAAGAAATTTTGTTTCTCCGCAAAATTTATTGCAGTTGCATAACAATCTTTTGTTAGAATATATTGTGCGAAGATTTTTGAGCGGAGTTAAAGATATTTTATCGATAGAATTATGAAATTAGTGAACGAGTTTCTCATTAGTGTTAACAAAATTCCAAAAATTCTTTGTGCAACACATGATACAAGGTGAGCCAAAAATCTTTTCTGCTGAAATAAATCCGTAATTTTCTTGTTATATATTCTTTTTTAATTTTCAACATTAAACGAAATAATGTTTAAAACATAATGAAAAAGTTTACGTTTAAACTTGAAATTACGTTTTAACTTGAAATTAATAAAATTAATTTTTTTTTATATTTTGACGTTTTATTAAAAAAAAAAAAAAGAAAATATTTAGCAATGTGCGAGTAGAATTGTCAATATTCAAATACTATCGTGAATTCCTCTATGTACACGCAATAATATAAAACGTTTAGCGAAAGTCTGCGAATTTCCAATCATTATTTATAACTCTCGATGGAATATCGCTAATATTATCGAGCATAAAATTACCGCTGCGCATTTTCGCTTCGGGCACTGTTACAAAAAACTAGCCACTAATTACCACGAACTACCATCAAAAGTTTCGTTGAAAAACAATAAAAAAAAAAGAAAAAAAAAAGAAAATGAAACAGAAAAAAAGATCTAAAAGTTCCCAACCTCTAATAGATAACGTATTATCCATAAATTCCGCTGAATTCCGGGATGTCGCGCGTTCCGGGGAAATTGTTCGGTCACTGACACCTGCTTCCTTCCCCGTCCCACATTATTATATCTCAGCTAATAAAAAAATTTTTCTAATTTCTCCCGGACCGGAAGATTTATGGGTTCCGATAACGTCGCCGTCTCGCTTTCACTTTCCACGGCCATTAAAAACGAGTCTCTGCCTCCCCGACAAGGGAGTAAAAACCTTCTCATAAAAAGAGAGAAAGGGCAAAAACGACAAACAGAGAAGAAGAAGAAGAACAAAAAGAGGGTTGTGAGAAGGGTGGCTCGCGGAAGAATGGCGAAGTTTCAACGGGCACAAACGTTCGTGCCCGTCTTTTTTTTTTCCTGATGCGTACTGTGAAATATTAACAGCTCTATTACACTCGTGATCTCCTCCGCGAGAGAGGAGAGCGAACGAACGCCGCGAGAGAGGGTTGCCCTTGGTTGGCTGGTTTCGCGAAGTTCGACGATCGCGTCGGGGCTCGAAGAGACCGCGCTAGAAACGTTTTAGCCGTTTGACGTTAAAGAGAAATCGTTCTTGCAGGCGAAATTCTCGAACACGACAGCTGTCGCTGCGGGCTGACGTCGTCTTCCGGTCGTAAATTCGGCGCTCACTGTACATCCAGGGCACGGAAGGACGCGTTTAGAAAGCATCACGTTAAGCGACAGATGACAATGTCGCGTGTGATGTCAGACAAAATCGTATCTTAATCGGTCGCGAGTCTCGGATTACGCGAGTCGACGAGGACGATCGTCGCCGATCGGCTGAGGTAGACGTCGCCCGCCATATTTCTAACGATACGACGTTTTTCTACGAGTTGTACGCTTCGTTGCGTGGCATTCCACTTGTTTGCTGTTTTGTTTGTTTCTTCGTTTATTTCTCTGTTATACGGCGAGGCCAATTAGCGACCTGCGAGAAATACGAAGGTTATAAAAAGTATTTGCGCATCGCTGCACATATTATACCATTTGTATTATACCTATTCGATACTAGTAATTTTCGTATAAAAATTCTCATCACGTATTCATTTACGAAATTTAATTGAATAGTATGCGAATAAAATGTTGATAAAGTCTTCGTGCGAACATTTTTAATAATCACTGTGGTTATATCGCGATTACAAATGTCTTTTTTGAAAATGATTTCTTGATACTACGTGAATCGCTCTGTGGATAGAGATAGTTGTTGGTGAGTGTGTTCAATGTGCATGGAAACTTACGTTTTCTTCTCTTCATAGTTTCTCTACTATTTTTTTTTTTAAATGACATCGGGTTCGAAAATAAATTGTTCTCGCTTGTACACTCTAAGGAAACGAAGAAAACGTAGCAACTATAACGCTATTGCTTAAAGATATTAACATTCTTAACGCTATTACTTAAACATATTTACTTTTCAAAGTAAACTTTAATATTCCCCTTTTCGAAGTAAACAAAATTACTTTGTTAAACAATAAATACCATTGCTTGTCATAGACAACAAGCATTATTAATATCAACATTAAATTACTTTTAAATGACCAAACAATTTGTAAATACTATTGATACAACTTCCTTGTCGATGATTTCATCATTTCCAACATTAATAAAATAGATGTATTAATACAATTTCGAATCAACGGCAAGACAAAGACATTCTTATCGATTACTAGGCAACTAATTAAAATCGAAGAAAGCATAATAACTTTACGCATTTGTAATTACAGATTGCTAAGCAGGCAACAACAATATTCATTCATCTAGCGCACTCTTGCAAGTAAGCGGAACTTTCGACGCGAAAAGTTCCCCGGGAAGATAATTAACCAAACTGTTAGCGTTGCCAGTTTGCAACACGGAAACACAGCGCCGTAGAGCATTACACACAACGACAGGATGGAAATTTATTCAATTGTTTTTCTGCCTGCCAGCCTCGTTTTAAATTCGCGTCTTACCCCCAAAGCTAATACTGTCGTGATTCATTTGTTAATCAACGTTTCCCATTAAACGTTGCTCAGGGGGAAACAATTAAGGGTTGAAACGAAGGCGAGAAAAGAAAAAAGAAAAAAAGAAAAAGAAGAACGTCGAATAGAACAAGTATAAGAGACCGAAAGACGTTGATGATTTACGTATTTTTTTTTTTCTTTTTTTCCTCCCCTCCGCGATTTTCGTTGAAATAAAAGAAAAGGCGAAGGCTTTTACACTTGGCGCTCGTTCCGCGTGATATTCGACGAGCACGTACAGCACGGGAAAATTACAAAATATAACGAAATTATCAGGCAGCGACAGGGGAAGGGGGAGGGGGGGGTGAAGAGGACGAAGTGAGTACGCTTGCTTGCTCTGTTCGACTGGCTGCAATGCTACGAATGGTTATTTGCATTTCCCTTTTATCTAGAATTTTTCTAGCAGCCGGCCATTTCCACCCAGCGCCAACGGATACGGACGCTGTTGATTCTACGAAGTTTTAGAAAACTTCCGCGCGAAATGGTAGCAAACGAACGAACGAACGGGGCGAATGAAGTGGCAGCGAAGGAAAGTTCGCAGCGTCGCGAAAAATCGCGGAACAGTAGTATAAGTAGAAATTACAGCGACGATACGTCGCTGCGTGTGCCACAACAGTGTAGAAACAACAAAACGTGAGACCCGTTTTTTAAATCTTCGTGTATAACAAAGTGTATGAAATATACTTTGATTATTGGGCTGCGAATGTATTCGTGCACGTGTGAAATATGCAAAATACACATGCAAGTATGTGTATGAAACATATGCAAACGTTTTGCCTATTGTTTGGCTATTATTCGTGAATATTTGCCTATTGCTGGTTGCGTATTTGCATATTTTTCGTGTGTTCGTATGTTTGTATGTTATGTAAATATAAAAGACATATGCAAACATGCACGAAAAATATATAAATATGCAAATGTGTAGAAGGCATGTATGTACAAACAACAGGTAATTTTGCACGAAAAATGTGCAAATATACACGAACAATAAATAGGTAAATATCCACGAAAAATATGCCGTGATGAACATTAAGTTTTCAGTAGCTTACGTTTGCTACGATATTCTGGTCAATTATAATTGCAATATTATCGTTTTCACCTATTATTTGATATCAGCACCGCTGGAAATAGAAATCGTATTATCGTGTTATATTGCGAAGTATTGCTAGTGTTACGTAACTGTTTGACAATTTTATTCATCTACGATCGCAGCGAGACATAGTGAAATAAACATCACGTAACATGTTATAGCATTTTACATATTTAAACAGTCTATTGATTACAAAAGAGCGGTCAGAAATTTTCTTGTGGAGTAAAATTAACATATCTGGATAAATTAAAATATTTTTCACGATTTAATATTTTAGCGTCTATTTTTTTCTTTTCTTTTTTGCCTTCGAGCATAAAATTTTATTCTTTATTGGACAATATTTTAGAGCGATTAATTGTAAATCTTCTCCTTTTGCGATCTTCTTCCTTTTTTTTTTTTTTTTGCTCGTGTTGAAATTAACTACAACAAACTTCAAATCTCACGATCTAACTGTAATATTACATTGAAGTACATAATTAAAAAAAAGAAATTACAAGAATGATTGTCCTTGCACTTGAAATTCGATGTCTCCAAAATTCTCCTTCGAAATGAAGAATTTAAATGCAAATGGGCTGATACATCGCACGAAATTAATTTTTGAGAGTACAGGTTCGAAATAATCGTGGGAAAGAATCACATTAATAGATAAAAAATATCGATACGATTAATTGAGGTTTGTTATTCAAAAAACATACGACGTAACATACAGCGTTATCGAGAGCATTAAACGATACGATCTCTCTGGGTGAGTAAAAAATTTTTTCGCAGGATCTCGCGATTTCTGTATGCATCGCGGACGAACGCGAATAAAAGCCGAGATCTACGAAATCAAGCCATATTTAAATACAGGAACGTACACGTAGGACGGTAAAAATTTTTTCCTCCTTTTCTCTCTAGAAAACGAAATTGTCTGCAAGAAGAAGGCATTCTGTACAGTCAACTCGTGTTTGTACTAGAAATCACTTCATTCGTGCTGCTTAAATTCGTGAATTTTAAACAGCAACGAATACGCGAACTGTTTTTAATGAAAAACGTTTGATAAAATCTTTTAATTCACGAATCAACGAAAATAGTACACGTTTGGAGATGCGAGATCATAACTGTATCATAACGATAAAGAATTATTGATATTCCAAACTGTTGCAACTTTGTAAAAGAAAAAAAGAAAAAAAGAAAGAAAACTATGCAGTTTGATCTCATTTTAAAGCGTAAAGTTTCACTTTGACAGACTTGAGTTCACTTTTTTCGAAGATGCTTTCACGTCATTCTACGTAGATGAGAAAACACATGAAGGTAGTGTTAGCCTAAAAAATTATAATACTTCAAACGCCTCTGGAAACATTGAAAAACATTGAATTTTCTCTTTGCAACAACCTTTTAAAAAAAGCTACGATCTTGTTTTCCACCATTTTATTGAGCTTTGATTGTTAGTACTAGACGACGAAATGTTAGGTAGACAATTTTCCATCGTATAGTTAATGGTATGGTTATGTATGCACTGCATACACGATTATTTCTAGTTGCAATTGTTTATTTTTTCTATTCTTTGTTTTTTTTTTTTTTAATAAATAACAGTCACTAGGAATATAAGAAATAAGTAAGAGCAAAAGAAATACGTGAAACGATGGTTTTGTTAACCAAATTACGTTTTATAATCCAGTTTATTTTTCTATTTTATATCGATACTCATTCAGCGCAGCCCATTTCACGTTGAATATTTATATCTCTTGAGACTTCATACAGATTTTTCTCGTTTTTCTAATAATCGTATAACAGTCACTAAGAATATAAGAAATAAGTAAGAGCAAAAGAAATGCCATACGAATGGCGAGTAGAAAATAAAATGAAATTCGTTTCATTTGACTTTTCATCCATCTGTTCTATCGCTGACGGTACGAAGCTTCAACATGGAAGAGATAAAAATATTTCTAGTGGTTTCTTCCAGATGAAAATGTTAAAAATAGATAGATTCTCGAACACTTGAGAATCGTAGAGAATATTAGACATTTCAAGAGTTTTCAAACATCCAGGGGAATAGCACTCGGTCCAATTTTTACGAGAATGTTAAAACAAAGAAAGAAAAGAAAGAAATAGATAGAATGCAAATTATTTGCAAAAGCATTCAAAGTGTTCCTATCTATAGATGAGATATCTGTCTAAAAATTTTTTAGTGTCGTTTCGGAGATGAGAAATGTAACAAAATATGATACTTTTGACGAGATATCTCGCACGTTTCTTACATTAGAACTCGAGATAGAATTCGATTCAAATAAAAATCAATTCAGAATCAGACGAAAATCAACGCTTCCTGAATTAAAAAAGTAATCAGCAATGTTAGATGAAGAAAATATTTCACGAAAATATTTACGTTAAGCAAAGTTCTTTTTGAAACAAATAAAAGCACGACATTTCACCGAAATGTAAATGTAAATAAAACATTTTTAAAATTATCACGAACAATATTACGTGATAAGTAGACTGCGGAGTTTTATGCAATTATATTTTATTCATATTTTTAAACACACGATTAAAAGAAATAGAAGCTCGCTAAAAAAAAACTGTTTCACATATGAAGTCTTATAGAAAGCTTTCGACATACTTGACACACTTTTTTCACGTTATATCCATTCTGTTCTGTGCAACTTCGCACTATCGAATTTCCCATAATAATTTATACAATAAATGCATTTATACGAAAAATCCGCAAGTCTAGTTGGAAAATATTTCGTTTCCGGATGCGAAGGATTTGACAGAATGGATCCTCGCTCCAGCATCCCAATATTTATTGTTTCATCGGGGGGAAAAAAAAAAATATTTTCATCCCTTCGCTCCCGAAGCTTCACATGTCAAAAATCAGCAAGCCAACATAACGCATACGCTATCAAAAAGAAAAGAAAAAAAAAGAGAAAAATTGATATAACTTTGAACTGAAGAGGAGCGGCCGAGGAAAAACTTTGTCGTCGAAAGAGACAGCGGGTTCCTCACGCTCACCGACAGGCAGCACGTTCGTCGACAGAATATGGAGGATCGAGAAGCGAGACTGCTCGATACGCGGGACACGTGTGTACGGAAGTCTTCGTGTCCGCGGTGAAAGTAAAGGGAAAACGGGAGATGTACTCGCGCCAATGCGATCCACGAAATAAGAAGCAACGAGCAACTCGGCCGAGGACGCGGAATAACGAAATAAAGGATTTGGCGGCTACGTGGCCAAGCAGGGATCAGGATATAGCTCGTTTCGGCTAACACTTTTACGTACAATCTTCTCGATTCCCCTCTCTCGATGCCGTACTGACGTGTTTGGCATTTTCTCGCCACTGGTTTTCCAGTCGTCTGGTCGCGACCATTTCTCCACCGGGGAAGATTATTTCCCTTGGTTACTTTCCCTTCGGTAAGGAGACAGAAAGAACTTCACCGTGGATAGCTTTCCCACATTTTAACCGGCGACTCCGGTAAATATTTCATGAGATTCGAAATGGCAAATGGAGCGCATGCGAGGCAAAATAGAGAAAGATTTTCACGGAGAGTGCCGGGAAATTTATTAATAGAGAAGTAATTGAGGAACTCTCTGGCAAGAGGATTCGTAAGGTAAAATGGCTTGGATTGAGAAAATTAGGTCGAAAGTTTTATCATTTTTCGAACATCTTCAAGCACTAATTACGCTTCTTTGTGTTTTTAAACTGAATAACGATGGAAATAACTATTTGATTGGAAAATGTACTTGAACATTTGTGAACGAAGAAGAATTAATATGGCAGAAGGAAGATCATAAAACTCCAGTTCTCTTCAGTTTCGAATTAGTATCTACAATATTTTAACTGAGAAGAGCAGTGCGATTAGATAGATGAAGTAAGCGAAGATAAATTTTATATCGGCATTAAATTTACGCGTAATGTATTCTTTCATATCAGATACACCCGTAAAAATATTTAGTATACATACACATGCGATATTAATTGTGAAAATAGCTCGTCGAATGCGAATCAGCGGGGGGCAAAATATTCGCGATCAAAGTTGATGTTTCTCGATGGGACAAACATTATTTCAATTCAATTCACGTCGATCAGAAAGTAAAATATACGAAGACACAGGGGGATGGCCTATATTAATGAATAAAACACTCGAATGAAAATAGATCTTCTAATAGAAGCGGAAGATTACTCTCTGCCTCGCAAAACTTCAGCAGAAGATCGTCAAGTATTTTATCCGACTTTGTCTTTGAGCCGCTTAACAACTCTTTAACTTCGAACTATCTTACACATACAAAGATACGTCCTCCGCTCTCCCAAAATATATTAAATAATGTAAGTATATATCGGCAAGAACCTCCTCGTGCCACAGTTCGATTATAAAATATATCGAAAAATATTTTGTATCCCTTCAAAGAAACTTTCAATCGATTCCTAAAATACATACTTCTGTTCCGCAGTATTCAATCGATTGAAATTTTATATGAGAGATCATCTATGGTACGTTAGTGACTTTATACATTATCTTTTTAGTCGAATAAAGTATCGAGGTGAATAATATTCTATTACATAATTTTATGATTATTTAAATACAATTAAACATTTTGTTTGCTTGTTTCGAGAACTTCGAGTGGGATTCGTTTCGAAACATTGAACATATATGTAGTTATCTAATTTCCATTTAATTTCAAATTTATTAGAAACTTCTCTATATTCCGTGAAATTTTATATAAGAGATCATCTGTGATACATTAGTGACTTTATACATTATTCTTTTTAGTCGAATAAAGTATCGAGGTGAATAATATTCTATTACATAATTTCATGATTATTTAAATTTCCCCACCTCTAAAGCAAACAAAATGTTTAATTGTTTCAAGAATTTCGAGTGGGATTCGTTTCGAAACATTGAACATATATGCAGTTATCTAATTTCCATTTAATTTCAAATTTATTAGAAAATTCTCTATATTCCGTACAAGTATGTTACGAATATTTTCTCGAATTCTTTCGCTGTAACGACAATGATTCTTGGAAAAACACGCAGCAGAAACTCAGAGCTGAGATTTATGTTCGCGTGTTGAATAAATATTTTTCTTTTTACGCTTCGTGTTGCTCATTCTTTGATTTATTACTTTTCAATATCGTTAAAAGTATGATTTGTTTCGTTTCTATCATCCTGTACCTTCGTCCCGTTTTTTTTTTAACACAAACAAAATAAGAGAGAGAGAGAGAGAGAGAGAAGAATGGAAAAAATATTTTAAACAAATGGAAAACGAAGCTTCCGTCGCGTATTAGAAGAATCCGACTTTTCGGAAAAAAAATTAAAATTCTCTGCTGGGGGCGAGTGTCCCATTTGACATTGCTTTTAAACACTTCAAACGTTTTAATGTTGACCCGGCCTCGATATATCACCGACGGCGGAAACGTTAGCCAGATTTTTGTTCGAATCAATCGAATCCAGAGAAATACAGGGAGGGTCGATTACTCCAAACATATCGAGTGTCGGTTATGTGTATTCCTGGCAAGTAAACTCCATCGAAATTTTCAATAGATTTCCAGGCTTACGCCTGGAAATTAACGCGCCTCGTTTGATCCCGCTTTGTCTTTAAGAAAAAGTTGCTCTGTGGCTGCGTTTCCGAAACATTGTTATCTTCCGAACGAGATTTGGAACGTTTAAGTAAAAATTCACTCGGAAATTTGGCCAAGTGGTTTAATAATTATTCGTGCAAGAAGTTCACCGCTTTTGAAAATAGAAAATCTCGTTGCCTGTTTTACTTTGCGGGCGAACAATTCAACGATGTAACTCTACGAAACGTGTAAAGGTGAATATGATTTTGCTCGACGAATGTTACTTTCTAGTAAAAATTCTTTTGAACTATTTGATAAATATTTTACGAACTTCTAGAGTGAATACTGTCACAGTTGAAATTCTTCCATTGAAAAATATTAACGTCTGCAACAATAAGGAGCAACAATTCCCGTGAATTTGTATTGATATTTTCAATTCTATTCCACTCGACGTCGAATTTAACTCGTCTTTCTATCCGACTCGACAATCGTTCTATCGTTCGATAGCTACTGCAAGGATAAAAACTAATAAAAGCTAACAACAAAATACCGTAATTTGTACGAATTGCTTGTTCTTTTACAAAGTAGAACGATAGAAAAGGAAGAAAATCGAATGTTAATACCTTGCCCTTCTCTCTCGCGCGCGCACGTGAAACGTGGGACTATTTCGCGCATTTCACCGGCTGAAAAATTTGAGACACGTATCTCTAATGTCATATCTGAGTAATGCTTCCAATCGGAGAACAAAACGCGAAAGAAGCGTTCCCCGTTGTTTCATCGTTTTTCTCCTCGAATAAAATAAATAAAGCGTAGAATCGAGCGAAATGTTCCCCGTCTCGTCGATCGTTCAGGAACGATTTCGTTTCAATGGTCAAAGGTGTGTTTCCGCAGTTCTCCTGGCCAGGGTAAACGGAAAAAAATGGGATCCGATCGATGCGCCTGGCTCAAGTGAAAGCAACAACATTCCACTCGCGTTAAATATCTTCTTACACATTCTACCGGTGGCGTTTGCAGGTTTTATCGAAGTAATTAAAATTCCTAACGGACTTGGCTCTCTCTCTCTCTCTCTCTCTCTCTCTCTCTGTCTTCCATTACGAGCTCCCGCAGTTTCGCCCTCAAAGCTGCATCATTCGCTCCGTCCCGGTGCACAATGGTAACGCAACGATACCTCTGTTATATTGCGATTAACATTCGCTCCGCGTCTGCTTAATCAAATTTCTAAGTGTATCCGATTCAACGAGGATCAGAGCGCTTTGATGAAAATCGCTCGACGATTGGTGATTTGTTTTCAGATTTCAGAAGATTACCGATCTTTCGATTACTTTTTCTTTTTTTTTCTTTTTTTTTTGTACTAGTACTCTTTTCTGCGAATTTTTCTTTTTTTTTTCTTCTTTTTCTCTCAGTCTCGTTTTTGTTCATTCTCTTTCAGTACGCAAGTGTATGTAATATTGTATGTGAATGTAATATTTCATATTTTGTAACAATACAAAATACATTATTTTTATCTACATTTTCTGTTTTTACACACGTTGCCACAAAGATCATAAAAATAATAACAAAATGAGGTATATTTTCATTAGTTATTGTTATACATAGATATATTATTGTTACGTTAATATTAACTGTTATGCTTTTATTTATGATTAAAACACGTTTTGATTTGTTTTTATCGTTGCTGATTAAAATTATTTCTCGCTGATCAAATGAATATGATTCATAAAAATAATTTGAATCTTTATAAATGTAACTCAGCTATTGGTTAAACCAAGAAGATTCGTACAACCACGCAATACGTACGTTATAATACAATATAATATAATGTAGTAATAATGTTATATTAAATATTTATACAACTAAATACAATACGTGTCTTAATTTGAAGCTTTTTTTCTCTTCAAGCATCAAATTCTACTCAAATTGTAGTCGATTCCTTTTCCAGATCTACGAACAGAACAAGATCTGGTCTCAAATAATAAATCGTGCCAGTTGGGAAATTTCAATCAGCGTTACAAGCATCGTCTCTCGCCTCTCTCTCTCGGCGAGAATATGTGGAACGGCGCATAATACGAGCTTATCAGCAGGATACACCGAGCTGCCAATAAATAGCAAACAAATTCAATTAACCGGACAATGAAAAACACTGTTAAACTATCCGATATCGGAGCACGTACCGTACACGTTCTTCTCCCTTTTTTTCTTTCTTTTTTTTTTTTTTTTTTTTTTTTTTTTTTAAAAGACGCCGCGGTTTTTATTGCGAGACGAGAATTTTCGCCGACTCGACGCCGTGTTCAGCGCGGAATAAAGCTATTCAGGATAAAGTGTGTCGTCGAGAACCGCAAAAGGTTAACCTTAAAGTAGTCACCTGACGTTGCTGTCGCTATTTTCGCGCACACACGTACACACACACACGTACACGTGTTTCTCAGCGTGTTGTATGCAAGTTCTTCAAAGAACGACGTAATGAGCACGGAGTACGTCATTTTCATTCTCGATTCCTGTGAAACGTGGCCCGCGAAACGAGAGGAGAAACGTTTCGAAATCGCCGGTGTAAACGTTTACGAACTTACGTGTGTCAGCGGACGATTTGTCATTAAAGGGTCGACACACGGTTTATCAGTGATACCTTCTTCTCTTGTTCTTTCGGGGAAGATTCTCCTGGTCGAAGAATGATTCTCCTTCTTACAATGTTGGAATATTCGCATTTGTATTCTGCTTGCATTTGTGCTCCGTTGCGCAGCGAGAATTCTTTTGTCAATGCAAAAATTCCGATTCCATGCATAATTTGGGTTTGAATGTACAGTTTTCATGAAACAAATATTCAAGAAAATATATTGACATTTACTTTGAAAAACTTATTATAGAAACGAAATTATCTCTTCTTTAATACATTGTTCAAACAAATTTTGAGTTTTCTCACCATTAAATTCGTTGTTAAGAGATGCAACAATTTCATCGATTTGTACAGAAACTGTACAATTTCATAAATATTTGACAAAATATGTTCCACACCCCCCAATTTGAGGGTAGTTTTCACTTCTTAAACATTGACGATTGCCTATGAAAAAAAAAACGTGTCAAATATTTATGCCAAATTTCATAAAAATCAGTGATTGATACCTCGTTATGTTCCCTTGTTAGGTTGGATTTTTTGTGCAAGGGATGCTTTAAGATAGATACACGTAAGTGTCCCAGATTTTCCCGCGAAATCGTGCCAACGTGACTGAAAGCCTTTCGTTATGAGTAAATTTAGTTTTTACTGGGAGTAAAAGACAAGTCGCGTGAATGCTTTAATGGGAAGTCATAAGCGACAAAAGCGTTGGGAAATACCATGCGACAATGCATCAGTTTTACCTTTGATGAAACACGATATTGTTTGATTAAACATTAGTTTTTTTACGATGCACAGAAGGTATTATTGAGAGGAATTATTTCTTTGATCTTCAAATTAAATTCTTTGCATTGTCTTTTAATTTTGCAGGCAGAAATTTATTTATCATTCGTGCCGTTCTTTATGAAAGCTCAAGATAAAACACTGTGCCACGGTTTAGTTAAGGAAATGTAAATCGAAATACTCGTTCTAAAATAATAGTCAGTGTCATCGCGTTCGTGCAAATTCGAATTTTTACGAAATTACATTGTGACGTTTTATATATTTGTATATATTGCAATATTACAATATATATGAATTTTTTTAAATTTTAACGTTTCAGAAAGACCCAGAAATTATCACGATATTGTAGATTTCATTAAGAATTAATTTAAAAAGAGTAGAACAAACCCCTCAAACATTCGTTAACCCTTTGAGTTGTAACATCGAGTTACACTCCTGATAGGAATTATACTTTAGAATTGAAAGAAAAAGTAAATTATGGTAAAATATGGAATATTTGAATTTTCAATTTCAATTTTTCAAATTGAAGATTAATAGATACACATATACAGGGTCTCCTCTAACAAGCCGAATAGAAAAAAATTTCATTGAAGTCTTTATTTCCGAGAAAATCAAATTTGAGAATTTATCAAGTATACTTTAGAATTTAGTTAATTCCGTATTGGAGAATAATCGATATGAGGATATCCTCCATGAGAATATTCTATACGCAAAACAGATTTTGAAGATTTTCGATTAAAAAATTGCGTTGATACACGCGCATTTGATCAATTTCCCTCGAAGTTAAACTCGATTTTCTCGAAAGTGAAGCATTTTACAAAAAAAATTTCGTCCTACCTTTTTTTACTCATTTCGCGTGTAGAATAATTTTTTGTCGCCTCTAAAATTAGTTAAATTCAAGCACACCTGAGAAATCTTCGATTTTCTTGAGAAAAAACGAAGGCTCTAACGAAGAAACTTCACTTTTTTATTCTCGACATAGAATCGTCTCTTACTCGGATGAGCAACGCTTTCAATATTAAACCTGTTAAAATAACCAATATTCACCGAGAAGACAGAGAAAAATATCGTAAGATAAGAAACGATCTGTAAAAAGCACTGCACCCGTCGAAAACAATGGAACAACAAAAGAAAGTTTCACCGAACGAAAAAAGCGAGACACGATATCCCGAAAACTTCAACAGAGCATTTTCTATCTGACGAACGAAGGCGCTAATTATTCCTCGAAAGGATATTCTGTACGAGAGAGAGAAAGAGAGAGAGAGAGAGAGACAAGGCCACTTGGACGGACCAATTAGGAATTAGCTCGTTAACCCGATTCGAAAGGGCTTTAATGCCACCGGATTATTAGGGTGTAGTCTGGAGCAATCGATGATTCGTGGCGACGTATCGAAAGCATCGCTACTTACGCGGTATCCCCCTCCCCCTCACCCCGCTTCGGAACTTCCGGCGGGTTCATTAACGTGAGTAGACAGCATCCAAACGCCGCGCCGAGGCCATAATTAGTCATTGAGAACAGATTGGCGGCCCGGGCAGGGAAAACCTTGACGATCACAGGGAGATTTCAACTATCGCTTACCGGAGACACCTCGTTTTCGTAATTAAGCCATGTTCTAATGACCCGTCTCTGATCTCTCTCTCTCTCTCTCTGTTTGTCTCTCTCATTGCACATCTCTCACAGTTAGACGTTAATAATCATTCTTTACGATAATAATCGTCTGTTCGATATCTTTTTCAAGAATCCGGTTACAACGACTAATGGATTGTCGGTAATTTGAAATCATTTTATCTGTCGTTCGATTCGTCTTTTGTTCGAGGCAAAAGACGTTTCTCGTTTCGCTCATTTGGCTTTGAGAATTCATATACAGGCATACACACGAACGTTTCGTTCCCAATGACGTTCCCAGTTCACGATCGTTCGTTGAATGTGTTATTTGAGACAATGAAATATTTCACTCGAGGTGTTCTTTAATTACTGCAATGAAACGGAATTGGATCAGTTATTGCAGTAATAGAAGCAGAATAAAACGCTCACTCATTTTCATTAAGAACGTTTTAAACGATACGCTTTTGTTCTTTTTCTTTTTTCTTTTTTGAGAAAGAATCGCGTCAAGCAGTGTTCGTAAAACAGTAAATATTTCTCTCGCCAGTGTGAGAACCTCGTTAACTGCGTCCCACGCTTCAGAATTACTTATTTGTCACATTAATACATTTTTTTAGAGCGAACCTCCCCTCAAACGCGTTTCTGTGTGGACACGTGTACGATTAAAATTTATGAAGTGAAAAGTCTTATCTAAAGATATCAAACATATCACCGAGGATTACGACTCCTCGGATATCTTTGTACCTGTACAGACTACAAAAAGGAATATAATACTTTCTGCTCTTTCGTAAGTTCAAATAAATATTTACCAACATCAATAAATATTACAACTGCGAATGTTTACACAAATTCATCTTTTTATTTTCAACAAATGCGTCTACTCGAAGAGATGGAATTTATAACGGATTTGTTACCAAATTCTGGATATTTCGCGTAGTTTATAACAATGCACGAACATTCGTAAGAGAATATCTTAATTGGCACTGTTCGACGCGACCAAAATTCAAAATTTAATTAACAACACGATAAATTGTCAAGATTTAATAACACCGTAAACTACCAACAGATAGGATCTACTTCTAATTTAAAACTGAAATAAGGAAAAAAACAAAAAAAAAAAAAAAGAAAAGAAGAGATGATCCTGAAACTAGGAATTATTGCCATTTAAAAGTTCCAGGCTACTCGAAAACTTTTTACGAAGTGCCGGCGATATAACTTTGTATTTCGGCGGAATTCGTCACCCTTATCGAGTAGAAAAGAGAGATCTTTAACACTCGTAACTCAGTTCTTTATCACTTCTCGATACTTTTTGGCCGTGTTCCCTTCCCAACAGCTGTCGCGAGCCTCGATTTCCGCCGCCGAATCAATGTCCCTTTTCCGCGATATTTCCGTCGATCGAGCCACTCGAAGCCACGAGCACGTATTCCCCTTCGTTCCCTAGCTCGTAAGAAACGCTGCCACAAAATTTCAGTCCCTGTAACTTTTAATTCCCGACTGAGATCACGACTTCGAGGATCGACAAAGTCCTGCCGTAAAATTTCTACTCGGGACAATTTCAACTGCGAGATGTTTCCAATTTCTACAATCACAGTGTCGAGAACCATAACATTCCTAGAGAGCTTCAGTGTCGAGACGTCCCTAATTTTTAAATTTACCATCCGAAGAACCACAAGATTCCGACAAATTTCAATGTTGACATTCCTAATTTCAACACGTTTCGGGAGTGACAAAATTTTATCATAAAGTTTCTAATCGGGAAGAATTTCAACTGCGAGATGTTTTCATTTTCTACAGTCACAGTGTCGAGAGCCATAATATTTCTAAAGAGCTTCAATTCTGAAACGTTCACAATTTCTAGATTTATATCTTCGAAAAGCCGACGAATCTCAATTCTGAAACGTTCTTAATTTCCACAATCACGTTTCGGGAGTGACAAAATGTTATTATAAAATTTCTACTCAGAAGAATTTCAACTGCGAGATGTTTCCAATTTCTACAGTCACAGTGTCGAGAGCAACGATATGTCTAGAGAGCTTCAATTCTGAAACGTTCACAATTTCTAGATTTACATTCGAAAAGCCGACGAATTTCAACAATCACGTTTCGGGAGTGACAAAATTTTATTATAAAATTTCTACTCAGAAGAATTTCAACTGCGAGATGTTTCCAATTTCTACAGTCACAGTATTGGCAGCCACGAAATTTCTAGAGAGCCTCAGTCCCGAGAATGATGTCTCTAATTTCTAAATTTACTATTCGAAGAGCCCCAAAATTCCGACGGATTTCAATTCTGCGACGTTTCTAATTTCTCGTGCGTCGCGTATTCGATCACGTTTCGAAAGCGATAAAGCACGTTCCCAGCCACCGCCGGGGTGTCTATGAATTTCAATTCGCGGAGTCACGTTTCAGGCGCGGCAATCTCGCCGCCGCAAAATTTCTATAAATTCCATCTCCAAGATGCCTCTGATCACTAAAATCGAGAAAGCGAGATTCCCAGCGAGTATTCGCCGATCCCGAGATCCCTGTTATTTCTGAAATCACGTTTCGGTAGTGAATCGCGAACGATTAGCTCATCCGAGACTTCTGGATGAAAGGTGGGCAACGTTCGAGAAATCACCAAGTCGGGCAACGTTAAACTGGTCGTTTACGCGGTAAACCGTGGAAAATTGCACGTCGGCGCCGGCTAATCTGAAACTGGAAACTCGACGACGTTCGGAATCGCTGCGAATTGTAATCTCGTGCAATAACAGTTCGGAATTTCCACGAGTTCTGCTCCTTTTGCTCCCCTCCCCCTCCCTTCTCCACCTCTCCTTTCTCGTCCAATTGTGTTTCGCGCAGTTTAATAACACTCGCGTCAATCGGCTTCCCTCGTTTAGCCGGGGAACTCAGCCTCCAATAAAGAAACCAAGAAACGAACAAAGAAAGAAAGACAAAAAAAAAGAAAATGAAGAAACCAGTCGTTCTCTCTTCCGTTTCGTTTAAACTTCCGTCTCACGTTCGAAGAATCAAACGGGCACGGAGAGGGAAACGCCGGGGACGAAGAAAAGGCAGACACACTCGGGATGAAACGGGAAAGAAGAAGTCTTCGTTCTACTTCGTCCAACTCTTCGATCTTCGATGCTAAGCGTTCAACGATCGCTTTTTGTTTCCTTTCGTCTAACGGAATCACCGGAATCCTTCACCGCATCCAACCACCACGAGAGACACACTCGCGACAGAATGGGATTTCGACGAGTAGTCGTCGCGGGTGGCGACGAGTCGATCGAGGGCAAAGAGAAATAGCAGGCCGATTGCTCGCCCATGTCCCAATCCACCGAGGCCATCAGCCTCGAATCCCCATCGAAGCGTTTCTCACGCGAGCTAAACCCGCCGTCGTCCCGCGTGTCGGTTTTCTACTTACACTCTCACGTTGGTCTGTCGTCGATCCGCTTCACATCCTTCGTTTTGCGATCTCCGAATGCCGTCGTGAGATCGTGACGCGTGGCAGAGATATCGAACTCGTTTTCGATCACGTTCGGGAAGGATTCCGACGAGGATCACGATTTTCTCGAACGTCGATGGTTCCAAGCCGCCAGAGACGGCGAAGAGTGATACACCGCACGAGAAACGAGCGCGAGACTTCACGGAGAACAGCAGATCGGATCGGATCGGATCTGTTCGATCGGCAGGGCGGACAACAGTGATCGCGACAGGCGATGTCGTTAGAACGACACGCGTCAGGTTTTTTTTCCTCCGTCTCCTGCGGGCGCAGCAGCGTGCCAAACCGATTCTTATCCGCGGTCGAAATTGCCGCCGGCCTAGGTCAGCCGGTCGCGTCGGGACGTCTCTCATAAACAGAGAGGGCCGGCATTCGAGCGCGCCCGCCGCGGCTCTCGCACGGATCTCGCTGCTCGCTGTCGTCGTGGATCGTACGCGTACGTGGATGCCAGTGAGCCAGCGATCGTCGAAACGCCAACCGGCCACCGGGAGGACAGAGGCTTTCAGTGGAGGCGCGTCGCGACGCGGCGCCGCAGGTGGCGCGGACACACGCCGAGTGGTTCCTCGGGGGGCGGGCGCGGGCTCCGACGCCGCTCGAACGAACGGATCACACTGACGTGCAAGAGTGCCGGAGTTTTCGCCTGGAGAACGATGCTGCCGCCTTGTGGCGCTCCTTCCAACGAAACTGAGCGCGCGCTTCCGCCACGATCCTCCACCCCCGCAGTCGCGTACGCGACGCCGACGCCGAGCGGGGCGGCTGCGTCCTCCGCGACTCTCCCCCGCCTCTCCCTCGAGCCATGCTCAGCCAGACGGACGTCGCGCGTTCCGGAGAATCCTCTTCCTCCTTACCTTGACGACCTCTGAACACGATTCCTCGAGACGTTTTCAGCTGTCGTTTCTCTCTCTCACACACACACACACACACACGCACACACACACACACACACACATCTCTCGCACAGTGTGAACTCTGGACCGGGGGATTCAAGAGTCGAGACCAATCGGCTATTGTGCGACTTTCCAAACGGGGAAACGGAGGAATTTATGATTGATATCCGAGTTATTGGAGCGGGTCGCTTTTTTTTTTTTTCTTCTCAGGGGAATGCTTGTTTCAGAATCAGGGATCTGTTCGGTGTGTTTGTGGTGAGCACAGTGATTCTCGATAGAGTTTGCGATTGTTGATGGACACCGGTGTGACTGAAGGGTTTCAGATTGATGATGAGATAATTGATCCTCTGTATGATTTGTCGAGTGATTTATTCAATCGTTTCGTACGATATATATATATATATATATATATATATATATATCGTCGCGTCGTTTTTGTACGTTGCTTCGTCGTCACGCGCGTGTACCAGTGTTTTGACTTTTATTTCGTGCATTTTTACGATTATGCTTATGACGTGTGAAACGTAACCGGCCGCGTCGAGCGCGCGTCAGTCGCTTTTTATATTTTGTTACGAATTTTTAGAACCGTGAAGTTAGAGTTGCCTCGCTAATTCTGCCGAGAATTTTTATGACCGAGAATGTTTGCGAATGTTGTTGAAACGGCGATTAATCATTTGCACATAAAATACAATATACATACGAAAGACAAAATGTTGAATTTTTCTTTCTTTTTTTTTCACTGAAATAAATCGCCATGTAAATCTTTAATTAAAATCGTTTTTTTCATTTGAAAAAATTCGCTATTCAAGAATCTGTATTTAGCGTGATACGTGCGGTAATAAATAGAATATGAGGTAAACGGCTGTAACGAACGCGTGGAACGAGAAACAGTGGCGCAAGTAGAAGTGGAACGTATACGATCAGACACGCTAATATAACGGGAACCTGTGTCAGTTTTTTTAAATGCACGACACATTTTGTGTTTTAAGTTGAAGTGTTGCTCGAGTTACACTGAAACTACGTACAAATGTTGTCCAAAAGTTTTTAAATTACGCTTTTTAAACAAAGTTCTTCCGGTTTCGCTAAAGGAGAACTTTTTGCGAAATTTTCATTTTCATTGACGTCACGTTAAACTGAGTTAGTAATATAAAGTATAATAAACACTATGCAGCATGAAACACTGAATTTTCAACGATGTCTGAATTATATTTATTTCGCGAGTTTTATTCATTGAAAGAAGGTATAGCTAAGCGTTCAAGTAGCATGGCCGTAAAACTTGTCCGACGTAATTTCTAAAAAATTTTCCCCTTTCATCCTCCCCATTCAATGAAACCTTATCATATTAACAAGTGTTATTCTCTCATATTTAAAATGCCTCTCTTTTTTCGTTTTGTTTTTTAATTTGATAATTAATTTTATAAGTTGAAGTTCTTACCCCTTGACCGCAGGCAACGAGCGTTTCACGGGACTGTGTTTAAACTGTCTCGGTTAATAAGCCTTGAACAAGCGTGATTCCTGAAACTTTTTATATTTCAGGAAGAAAATGTTTCGCGTGATGTAGCACATTAGCTGTAGCACTGACGTTGACACCAAGGTTAAATTGCCAGCAGACTCTTTCTACCGCCTCTCATATATATTTAACCTCCCCTGTCTGTCTCTTCCTTTCTCTGCCACTCGGTTCTTTCCTATCTACCCTTCAAACTACTCGCAAAATACACACGGACGTAAAACTGAGAATCGGTTGAAGTTTCTTTCGAATCTGTGATATTACCTTTGAAAGAAAGGAATATGTATTTAAACGCTTTAGGCTTATTAGACTTTCGTTATTTCTTTCTTACCGTTAATATTTTTTTTTAATTAATTACAGTTAATTTGATTAAAACAGTTATTTCTTTTAATTAGTTACATCATAAAATTTAATAAACATACAACATAGAACAACTTTTGCCCAGAAGTTACGATGGCATTTATTTTGCAAAATTTTAGGGAACTTAACTGTAATTTAAAATCTCGCAATCACTTGAATAATTTAATTTTACAGATTATTTTTCATTTTGTCGCGTTTATTGTGTGTATCGTGTGTATTAAAGATTGTACTTTAAGTTTCACACCGTGAAAGGGTGTGATGATTATTAATTAATTTAATAGTAACAATTATTCGATATTTCCAGTGTATGTTTATATAAATTCGTATTTCTTTTCACAAACTTCTGATCATCATTAGCACGAGTTTTATATATATAATTTGAATTTCACAATGTACGAGTCGTGTTTCGCAATTCGCCCCTCCGACCATACATTCGAAGTGAAAGGAAGATTCGAAGGATTTATGCTACCACAGCAGAGATTGCGTCAGACAAGTTTCACGGCTGTGCTACTTTAATTCTTCGAAATTTTCACTTCCTTTTAATAACAAATGAAACGCACGCACTTGAAACGAGTTCCATAGAAATGGTTTCCATTAAAAATTTATCGTTTTATATCGCGAAGATCAGCCTGACACGACACGTCAATAGAAACAAGAGAGGAAAACGATGAGTCTTCCAGAAATACAAATAATTATCGACATATTGACAGGCGGTTATTATTCTCCTGTTTTAAAAACAGAATCAAAATTGATGAAATTTCAACTGTGGTTGCAACGAGCGACGACAGTTTAATTGATTGTATCGATTAAAAGAACTGAACGTCGCCTGGAAAGACGAATTTAATTAAATCACACTCGTATCGGTTTTATTATTTTTCCTCAGTGGGATCAGACCGGTTTCGTCGTCGAACGAGATGAACGAGAATATGAAAGTCCAAGGAGAAACAATTATATTTAAATTGTCGCGAGCTAATTCAGCGTCTCTGATTTTCTCTTTCAGATCACATTGCCCTCGGTGGCGAAAATAATGTGCCATCACGAACGAGCCGTCCCGAACTCGCGAACAACTCTTTAATTTTCAAATTAAAACAGCCGTCTCTCCTTGCAAATTACCGGCTATTTAGAAAGTTTAACACTGGCAGGATTTTTCCCGTGCTTTCGCAAATAGAAACACGTTTCGTTTTTAATTCTTCGTTTCAGACCACACTCTAATGTCGAACGGAGACAATTAATTGTAGTTGACGAAATTTTTAATTACGGGTCAGATCAATCTGATTTAACAAGTGACGATATTTGAATTCTAAAATTTAAGCTGATCGGCGTAGTATCAAATTTTTTTTTTTTGTATCATTTACCAGTAATTTATTTAGAAAGCATCATTACTTCAAATAAAATGACATAGCATTGGAAATGGATCATTCAAATAGAATTTAACACAAAGTTTTGTTGACTATACCTTTCTAACATGTGATATCGTTTTTCTAGAACAAGTATAATATATAAGAGCGATAATGACACACGGTTTTTAATTTCTGGAAAAAATAATATCATCCACCGTTTCTTAAACTTTCACAAGAAGTTTCTAATTTATGTGAATTATTTCTAATTGTCGTATGTCAATTGACTCATTTAGGATTGTCTTCAGAAATCTTTTGTTCTTTTTACGTTGCTGTTATAGCTTTCACTCTAGGTGTCTGTTCCTAGATGTTATACATCGCATCATACAACACCAAGTGTATGATTATCAGCAAATTATAAAAAGAGGAAATTAACTAGCTTCAAGTACGATGTCCCCTTGGAAGTCGACACGCACCCACAGTCGAGCGCAAAGGGTTAATGAAACTTGATTCTAATTAAATATCAATAAACGTCAACTGTAAATTTTTGCGCATTCGTGCAAAGGACGCATGCAACAAATCATCAAAATTTAAAATATGCATCTAAAATGCTCGTTATAATTCTTAATTAAACGAAGTATCAATTGATTTCATTATAAGAATATCAATACCTGCTCAGAAAACAGCTGTAACAAATATTTATAAACGAATATCTTATCAACGCGATGCACACATAGACCTTCTGTTGCGACATTGCTATCTCATTGGACAAAGTTGCGTAGAAAATTCAAGATGGTTCACTACACAGCCAAACGAGAAAAATTCATCGAACGATAACTCATCGTCAAAGTCAGGACATCTCATAGCAGGATTCATGGTTAAACCGAGAGAGACGGAAGTATCGTGCTGAGCGTGACCCTCGTTCCAGCATGTGCTAACGAAATTACCGTCGCTGTCATTCCGGCGATCGCGGGGTTTAACGCGAGAATTAATTGTTAATCGCGCCGTTAATTCCCCCCAAGTTTCGCTATTTGGGGGGGAGTGTGTGCCTATTGATTTTCCTTGGATCGAACAGCGGACGCCGTTTATGCGTACAGTTTCACTTCAGGTTCGTCTCTCGGCACGATGGCCGGATGGCGACAGAAACGACGAATAATCTGCCGGATGTGGCTACGAAAGCAGAAAATTGCCACCGATTGAAATCTATTCTAGCGTCTTATCGATTGAATTAACCGTTCAATTATCGAGAGACGATCTCGGCTAACAACCAACGCTCTTCCCGCGATCTGTCACTTGGATTAAGCTACGTGTCACTGATAACTACAAAATCATTTAGCCGCCGATATGTCACTGAGGCCGATCTGAAAATATCTGTATATTGAGAGAAATGAAATATACATATCGAGGAAAAAATAAAATGACATGCTTTGGCTTCTGGTTTCTTTTTTTGCTTAATTCAGTCACTCTCCGTCATTTTTATTCGAGTTTTATTGCGCAAGAAACGTCTATTGAGAGAGATAATATAACGTTTATTGACTTGGTTTTACACGGTTTTATTCTTCGACTAATTTAATAATTCTTTGTCGCTATTAAAACGTGTCCGTCGCGACGCAAGTTCCTTTTCCGGTTATGTTCATTTAACTTGGTTATCGTTGTTGGGTTGTGAATTTTCCGTGAAGAATACACGCGAAATAAAGTATTTATGATCGAGGGATAAATTCCTTTTTAGTTTTAGTGGAATTTAATTGTTGTTGCCTCTTTCTTATAGTGCAAATTTTGTCTTGAATGTACTTGTACGGTGTCGAACACGCGCAACAATTAATTTAAAGGTTTCTTCCCGAGGATCAGTGGTTTCGTTGCTTGACACTTTTGCGGAAGATAAGTATGCAAGGGGAATAAGTCAGAATTTTCTTTGTTAAGACGCAGGCCATTACGTGGACGTATTTATAATTTATAACTCTCGAGTGTCGACTTAACTTTCCTTAGCTAGCTAAAACTTCCATCCCCTGTCGCTCCTACAAACAATGTTCATTTTCACCGCTTCTTGCTACTACTTCTATCTCAAATAAGAAGTGGTATTTCGTCGGCGTTGTATGAATGTTTGAATGTTATCGTATTACCATAGTGGTCGTAACATCTCTCTCTCTCTTGCGTAAATATTTCACGTAATTTCGCGAGGATAGAGGAGAGAAATGCTTTGAAACTTTCGCGGAGAAAAAATCTTCGCAAGCTGAAACGAAGCGATCGAAGGAACAAAGCGATCGATATTCTATCCACAAAATTTCACTCTTAATCGAGTTCGAAAGATTGCCCGCTACGTACGTAACACGCAATATTCTCTCTCTTCTCTTTTTTTTTCAAATGACAGAGGAGGACCGAGCCGCGATTGCTCGTCGAACGCAGTTATCGTTTCCCATTTAGAAAATTTGTAGAATTGCTCCGTTGGAAAAGAAAAGCGACGTGCTACACACGTAAGTTTTTCGCAATTCGTGCTGACAGTTGTCGATTTTCCAATTTCGAGGAACGCCCGTTAATATTCCATTGAATATTCACGGTAAAGCGATGTTACCCTGTGACACGGAATACGCGAATTGGATTTTGACATTTTCTGCAAACCCATGATAAGAACGGTGAACAAAACAAAGCTACACTTTTGCAATTCCTCTCCCTTCGTTGTTCAATGTGTTTTGCTAGTTATTATATTTTTTTTTTTTGAGGTAAAATTACAATGCGTCAATATGGCATCATTATTTTGTGATACAGGACGGAACATTTTATTAAAGAATTCTTTTGCATCTTTAGAAGGTTCCGTTATTGCTATACTATTATACGTGTGTAATAGTATAAATTTGAAATCATGACTGTATTTCGACCGTCACGTAATCAAAGTTTATGACAATACCGTGTACTGTAGTTGACACACAGTATAACACACCTCAGAAAACATTTGAAACTTCAAATGTTTCTTGAAATTTTTTCTGCATATATAAAACATTTTATGTGCGTGTCACATGAAACATCTTGAAATTTCATTAACACGAGGCTCAGTTGTAATGACTGTTCTAGTCAAGTTTGAAATAAATCTAAAAATATATACAGACAAATATTTATTTTGCAATTAAATTATATAGGGAATTCTAAATGTTAAGTGGAACCATCTTTGATAGTTATTATATCAAATATAATGTAAACGTAATTACACTTAAGATAATTGATTATGTTTACAATAAACCCAATACCTTGTAATATCTATTGTACATTTTCAGGTTTCAAACTTTACCAACATAATCATAGTCATAGTTTCATCACAGTGTTAATGAAATTTCAAAATGATATTTCAACATTAGATTTACCAAAGTGGCCAAAACGATTATAATGTAACGTTTATCAATTTGTAATTTTATAAATGTGGAGAAATGTATTTTTAAAGATTTAAACGATTTTCCGTGAAATATATAAATAAAAGCTTGTGCACACCATGGTGTTACAAAGGTTTCTTTTACTCTGTAAATATATCTGACAGAAATTTCATACTTTGGCTGCCGGTAGTTCCAGTGTTAAATAACATACACGATACATAGAATAAAAATTCGCCTGCAGTAAGCGTTCGAATAAAAATTTCACGTCAGCGCTGTGAAACATACATCTACTGGCAATCAGTTTATTACTTACGTTGTACGCGAATTTTTTTCACATAAAAAATTCTCCCTTCCACTTTGGTTTGCCCGAAATTCCAGCAGGCGTTGCATTAATTATTAATAGATTTCTATATGCCGACACGTAGCGAATCAACGGCTGGCACGACGCAAAACGAATAAATCAAAATAATCCGCAGAGCGACGTTACCATGAAAATCGTTCGCCTAGAAACGAATCGATCGCCGTTAAACCGCGCCAGTTAACGCTTCCACGTGAATTTTTAATGGCGCGAATAATCCACGAGGGGAGAATGGCGACGTATGATCGCGTGACGGCCCATAATCCACAACTGTGTTCGATATAAACGATTTGCTTGTGCCTCTCTCCCCCCCACTCCGCGGCGTGTTCGCGAATTTTTCACCCGGACCAACGACTCGAAACACCATAAATCCAGCCTGACCGTAAAATTCGTATTGCAGCACGTTTCAGAGGCTAAACCGATACAACGACGCTACTGTTTTTTCTTTTTTTTTTTTTTTTTTTTTTTTTGGAGGGGGAGGGGTTCTTCGATCCTCCACGTAAATAAATACCAGATGATCGCTGCGCTTTCATCCGCGCCGAGTGGACGAATTTGTCTCGAAAATTTGCACGAACATCGGTTTCTGTGTCTCGTCGTTGCGACAAGATAACAAGATTTATACCTGAGGGGGGGGGAGGGGGGGGGAGATGAGATCATTTCGCGTAAATATTTTGTATATGGACAAAAGTAAATATGTTACGCATAAAGCGTATAAAGCGTATAAAATGCTCTGTTTTAATATAATTTTTGACAACTTTCAGAAAAAAAGTATGTGAGCGTGGTACAGTCTCATTTATTTGATCGATCGATTCTGTTCGATTAAATAATTGATTGTCGTTAATAGATTGAAAGTAGAACTACAGAAATGAATTCGCAAGATGATAGTCATTTTACGTCAGATTCTTACCTTCCACCCTTAAGCCACACTGAATTTAAGAGATGCTACATTGCCAATTTCTTAGGTGGAAGCTATAAAAATATATAAGCTATAAATATAGATTATATAAAATATATAAGCTATAAATATATAAAATATTATATAAAATATACAAAAATATATAAAATATATAAAATATATTATATATATAAAATTATATATTATATATATAAAAATATATAAAATATATTATATAAAATATATAAGCTATAAAAATATACAAGCTATAAATATAGATTATTTCGAATTATTTTTTATATTCAGTTTCGTTTAATTTCGTTTCATGTAATCATAATATCTAATAAATTTCCAAAACGATAGATCGCGGATAAAAGAGCCTTAGAACTTCGTTTATAGGAATAAAATTTTATTCATTTCCCGATTAAATGAACTCCAACCCATTGAATCCACTTATCTGAATGCGAACTTCTATTATACGAGCAGGAAATCACTGGACGCGAGAAAAATTAGTCAGCTCTTGTTATACAAACTTCAGTTCTATGAGTTGTTTTCTCTATATATAAATTCAGATAAATGAAATTTCGCTGTATAAATAATTACTACAATAATTCAGGATTGAATTGCTCAATTTTGAAATTTTCAACGAGGTATAATAATGTAAAGTAAAATTAACTGTTAGTTCAAATTATAGTTTTTTTAAAATCCAATACGATATAATATTTGAAAATTAATTTAAACTTTGGAATCTTCGATTTCATCCAATTCTAAGGCTAATTTCTTAAAAAATGAAAATAGAAAGAAATTTTAGTGATCCAACACAATTCTATAACTCGATGAAACTACTTGAAAATTAAATATAAGGCAGCACGACCAATCTCAGGTATAATTTAGGAGATATAATCTCAGGTATAACGTAGGAGATATAATAACAGAGGAAAACCAATTTCCACGTAACATCTCTCTCGTCCCATCAAATATTTTTTCGAACACGTTGACCATAACAATTCCGCTGAGCAAGATGTTCCAAGCAACCGGATAACTATCTCTTAATTGCTTTGTCAATTATCCGCATGTTGCACTCGTTTCTTTGACTTACAGCAGGCTACAGGAACTTCTTCTTCCTGGCCGGCGCTGCTTTCTTCGAATTTTCAAAGTTAATCGAAGTCCTCTTGAAGTTAGCAAGGGTCGAGAGTGGTTAAAACGAAACACGGATCTCGATGTCCTCCGCTGTGAAACGTGAAAGAGGGGCTGGCTCTCTCCGTAGTACAAAGCGAAGACGAGAAAGCCGATCGAGTTTCGACGTTTCAAATCTTTTATCTCCTCATCCATGGGATTCTACCCGTGCTGCAGATTCGATAAGACGAAGCAACGAAACGGAACGAAGTGTCAAAGCATCGAGAATTCTCGAGGCGCTGTTAATCGAGAAGCTCGAAGATTCGGAATAACGTGATAGCGCGGAAAATAACAAGCAGATGAGAAACTCGGGTTTCTCTGGTTTCAATTAGAAAAATCAACATTTCACGTGCGAACCAATTAATTCCTTTAGCGTGAAGCGATTCATTCGTTCACAGGGGGATCTTCTTCGAATTTTATCTTGTTTCTTCTATGTCGTCGTATCTATCTTATTCCTTCTACAATTAGATGACAGAAAATACCAACATGGAGAAATTAAGAAATTGTTTCATCAATTTTTTTTTGTCATTTCCACGTTAATTAAGGAACTTTTCGAATACTTTACGAACAAATCTGTTTTAGAAAAATGTAGATTTCAATCTTTAGTTTTGAAAGATGTGCACACGACCTTTGTATACAGGGTTCACTTTTATCGACTATAACTTTGTCAGTAGAGTCGAGTATGAGCGAATATAAGAGAAAAGTACAAACATGCGGTCAAAAATTCTTCGTTAAATTACTGTAACGAATATTCGAAACGAGAGTTGACGATATGTTCACCTAGGTTAGTTCCATTTCAAAGTTCTGTCCATTTTTTTTTAAAAAAAGCTTGAAACTTATCAAAAATTGAATTTATTAAATTTCGAATATAGAATTATAAATTCTTTGCACATAAATTCTTCACGAGATGAACCTTTTGTTTTAATACTCTCCACAAGCAAAAATTTAACGATCTGGTGAGATCTGTTGATTCTTGGAGGCCAAGGAATCGGTCTTCCTCGACCTATTCATCTTTGCTTCAACAACGCTGATCTAGCACTTGCATAGTGTGGAGGACAACCATCTAACTGTGTCCACAGATTTCGTCGAGTGGACAATGGCACGTCTCCTAAAATCTCTAGTTCCAATTCATTTTCCAGAAAATTCAACTACCAAGCACTGCCAAGCTTGTGTAAACGAATTAGATAAATATTGCTGATCCAAGCGAAAACGTATTGTGCTGTTAATTCGAATTTTCGTTATAGCTCCTTGACAAAGAATTTCTTTCTTTTTTTTTTTCATTTTCATTCGTATCAATCTACTGGCAAAGTTACGCTGGAAAAAGTAGGGACCCCCTGTATATACGAAGAACATTCGTATCATAACATTCACGACAAAGTTTAGGGAACAAAGAACACGTGGAAAGTGGTACCAGAGTGAAAGTAATTGATTAAAATTATAAGACATATATATCTCACATTAGTACAATTGAAATTTCCCATCAATAACACGAACAAACCAGTAAACACATCTCGTTTCTCGAGAAGCTCGATGTTTCGATCGTCGATCTGAAATTAACATCTGAAAACAACGCGGGTAGGAGAAGGGCTATTTACTGCAGGAAAAGAGCTGGCCTGCTCGTTCTCGCGGCGATTATAGAAAGTAGAAAAAAGGGGTAACGGAAGTGGAATTTTCTATGCAAAAAAGGAACTGGAAAGGCCAGTGCCTGTGTGTCTCTTTTCGCTTAAACAAAGCGGCCGATGCGAGCGTAATTCCCTGTCCTCTGCACCGCAATTTCATTGTTCCTGCAGTGAATGCCGAATCGACGCGGCCGATACAGAGCAACAGTTTGACAAGGACAGCCATCGACCGGTGTGAAATGCACTTTCGGCCCAACCCGGAAGCCTTATCGTGCTCGTTACACGGCTGTTCATGTGCGACAAACGGTTTCGTTATGGTCCGCTGCATCCTGCAGTTGGAACTTGCACGTTGTTCCTGTTTTCGTAACATTTTGTTCCATCCGATCGAAGTGCTCTCTCTCTCTCTCTCTCTCTCTCTCTCTCTCTTTTTCTCTCAAGTCCCATTCGTGTATATATCTTGCTCGGTTTCGGTTTTTTCCCCTTTCTCTCTTCTTTCCATTCTTTCCTGTTTTTTTCCTTTTTCTTTTTTCTCTTTTTTCGCGTCGAATGGAACGAGGGACTCCACTCGTATCGGTGTCACTATCACCGAGTTATTATTTCAACCACTTTTGTTGCGTCGACTGCGATCTGCAAACTTTGAACGCCGTTGTAGCGAACATCGTGTCGCCCAATTGGAGAAAACTAAACGCAGCATCGATGTCACTCCGGATAGTTCTAACGAGATTCAGGCTTGTTAGCATAAGTGCTACAGGAGTATTTTCGTAGTAGCATAACTGTTCTTACAGATTTTGGACACTAAAGAGACAAGAAAATAGGACTATATATGTAGTTATACTATGTGTAGGAATTTCACTTTAATTTAATATTGCAACACAAATGATATTACAAATTAAAACACTCGCGCGTAGATTAATTAAAGGCAACTAAAGTAAATAGGTATTTCTTGAAATTGTTAAAATTCAGATTTATTTACAAGCATCGATAATAATCGAATGATAAAGTATAGTGACAAAGTTCATTGGAAACTTATAAATAATAAAGTTCAAGATCATGTAAGGTAATCCTTACAGTATACTACTTACTTGTATGAGCTTCACGTATTACAAATTGCGAGCAAAAATTACATTTGTACAATCGTCGGAAAATTTATATCGCGATTAATTAATTACACGTGAGCGTGGCCGTATATCTTATTCTTCGAACTAGAATTTCAAATCAGACTCTCAGGGATTAAATATATGCGAAATTAACATTAGCCGAAGATAATCCCGTTTCACGTTATATGGATATCGAATTCAATCGATTTGGCATACGCATTGCTCGAAGAGTAATAACAATTGTCCTTCTTCGCCACTAAATTGATACCACTTATCCTACACTCAATGAATTATCCGTTCCATTATGATAAATTTAATTCCCTCTTCTTGATGTTATTATTGCGTACGTATATCATTCCGCCATGGATTATCATGGCTTATGATGTTGCGAGGTGAATTTATCCACCTATCGATCGATTATTCATACAGTTTAGTTAACCACTTGTGAAAGCCTCTGCATTCATAGCTTCTCGTATTATTGTCATTTTTTTTTTTCACAAGTGATTCGTTAGGCTGTAATGAAATATAATGATTCGCGTGGGTGGAAATTTCAAACATACATGGTAAGCGAAAAATCACTTCCTACTAAAATAAGTCCGTAACTTTTTTATTATATTTTATTTAACTTTTTTTTTTACAGATCAAGATACACAAAAAGGATACACCCTTATTACGAGTGAATTTAAAATCAAATAAAATTAGTTTTTTCTTATATTTAATCATTGAAGACAATAAAGTGGGAAGAAACTTTCGACCCACTCTGTAGAAGGACACGAGTTTCATGTGGAATTCTTTTCTTCGAAAAACGATTCATTAGCATGAAGCAGGATAAACGCGAAACAAAACTTTCGATAGAAGTTCTTCTTCGGCAAGTATCAATTTTTCTTCTTCTTCTTCTTCTTTTTTTTTTGTCATTTTACAAATGCAATTTTTGAAGAGGAAACAAGATCGAATTTCGTATTTGTATCGGATGTATAAAAGTGAAAGAGACGCGTGTAAAAGAGAATTGATAAAAATGGCAAAAATGTTTATATAACTCGTGTTCGTTGTATTTCAAAAACAATTTACGACACGAAATAACTCAACACCATTATACGAGCGTCAAAACCATCAATGGAAAATTTTTAAAAAATTGTACTTCTCCATTGTTTTCCGGAATCTATTTTTCTTCTGGGCAATGATATATATATATATATATATATATATATATATATATATATGTATATGTATTTACAGTAACTGATCCTTTCCTATATTTCCAAACTTTAAAAAAAACAAACTTGTTTGACGTTTCATATTTCGTGATACACGTATGAAAATTTCGAATCAATAAGATCTCCGTGAATTTGAAATTAACCATCGCCACTGCTTCTCACCTTGCTCTCCACTGTTCATTCAAACTCTGCGAGGTTAGAAACAGCCATCCTTTCTTTCTGGATCCGAGTTCCCATTTTCCGGTAAACATTAACAAATTAAAAGATCAAAGATCAAAGCGGAAAAACAAGGACACAGCTGCAAAGAAATCAGCCAATTTCTCGTCACGTGCTCGAACGATTACCTAAGATTGGTCCCGGTTATCCCGGACGCATCCGCGATCGGATCGACGGAAGTCATCAATCTGAAAGTCGACGGAAGAGGTAACCAAAGAGATATCTTGGCAAGACACGTTCGTACTCTCCCGCGATTCTTATTTACCGGCGTTTTCGCGGTGAAATGGCTCGAAAACAAGGAATTCAACGGCAAGCAAATCGATTCTCCTCCTGGGAATGGAAATACGAAAGAACAGTCGACCTGTTTCTTTTTTCTATCTCTCTCTGTCTCTCTTTCATATCCTCTTTTTCCCTCGTAACACGTAACTCATCTTCTTCCTTTCTTCTTTTTTTGTTCAACCATACACCTTTTCTCTCTTCTCGTGCTCACTCATTTTCATACCTCTCTCTCTCTCTTGCAATTCCCGGTTCACCCCGTTTTGGGGTTGAATCTCACTATCGAGCCGACAGATCTCTGGTAAACTAATTTCGTTTCAAAAAAAGCGTTGGTTAACGCTGTCTCTGCCGTCCCTTTGCGCCCTTATCCACATCGAGTTACGATCGTTCTGTCCTCTTTCTTCTCCCGTTCCTCTATTTTCTCTCTCTGTCTCTCTCTCGCTCGCTCGCTCGTATCGCACGTATTTTTTCTCGCTCTCGTTTTATCGACCATGGACGTCAGTCATCCCAACGTTCGTCAACGTTTCGTTTGCTAGTGGAAAAAACCTGGCTGCTCGTGTTCTCTTTCTCTCTCTCTCTCTCTCTCTCCTATCTTTCTCTCTCAGTGACTCGTTAGAAAAGCTTCATATTTCGGATCGGATATCCGTGTATCAAATGTTCAATTTTCGATGAACGACACGTGATTTCTGAGGGCGACGCGACGCTGGCCCCGCGTAATTGTCTTTGAAAGCTTTGCCACTGAAAATCCTCTTGGAAACATGCTGCCGGAACGTACGGTGTTCTAGCTGTTTAATCGGTGTTCGATGATATCGATGGAAGAGAGAAGGTGCGATCTGAAGTCAGTTTTTACTTAAGTTGCACAGTACGTGGTTTCGTGTTCACGCGAAGATCACGAGGATAGTAATTGTAATTTTTCTGAAAATTTATGTGCGTTGTTCTTGCCTTCTATCTATATTTTACATTATCTCTGTATCTATCTATACTCCATTCCACAATATTAGAATCTAAATATTTTGTAAGGAATCAGTCACAGTATTGAAATATCGGAGAATGAAAAAATCGCTCGTCCGAATAATTGTGAAATATTGGAAATTTTATAAAACTTGCTCGATCCAAACATTATATTACTTTCATTTTCAATTACATTGAAATTGAAAATACTGTGAAATTACTTCGATTTGGAAATCATTCTCTAGTCACGAGATAAGGTAGAATCAGGTTGACTTCACACCACTGCTGTAAAACTTTTAAATTCGAAAACGTTTAAAAGCGGAAAGCACTCGAGATGCGCAAGAACGTTCAAAGTAAAATGTACACGTTGTTTAATAAACGGAATGAATCTTTATTTTAGAGTAAAGAGAAGTAAGCGTGCGTGCAATAAATCAATCTAAAAGAGGAGAGTTCGAATGGAAGCTTCTAACTATTCGACTAGCATTTCAATTAGCAATTCTGTAAGAAACGTTTCCAGCCAGTTGGAATTTTCAGAGCCTGACTTGCAGAAGCGATTAATAATAAAACAGCTTTAAACTATTAAAAGAAGTGGAACAGGCTTTTTTTCGAATGCTTCATCACTGACGTAGCTTTTACCGTTGACGCAGCTCTTACCTCTTCATTTATGCAAGAAATATTTTAAAGCTATTTCGTCAAAAAATCGATCGCTTTACCTATGACTTTTGATGAAAGCTGGAATTACTCGAAGTTGGAATTCGCCGCAACAGCTGACAGAGAATTAAAAAGGAATGTCTGGTTTCAATAGCTACATCGACATCGAATGCCTCCATTTGAAGGAGCTATTCTCAATTTTCGAATTGCTCTTTCATAGTACTCGAATTGCAAAACACGAAACACAAATATCTGATCAAAAAGATACTGTTTATTTTTTTTTTCTAAAGTATTGATTTTCAATGTTCGGAGCGATGTGAGGCAAAGTTACTGAAACGAAATTAACGTTTAGTAACGTTTTGTTCAGCATTTCCAAATAACATTTCACAGTTCTCCGTGAATGTTAATGAATTACTGGAACGAATACACTTTATTGCGTAATAATAAATTCGGCAATAAAGGAAATGAAATCTTGATAGCAAATTTGGTGAAGTTACCGTTGCACTGCAGTGCAAACTGTTGTACGTCAAATTGTAAATTAAACGAAGATCGTAATTCACAAATCTCGCGAATTAATTTAATTACACGCGTAAGTTTTAAATCCAATTACATCGTGAATTGTAAAACTCGGAAGAAATTTTTAAATTACGAGAACCGCAAGAAAGTTCCCGAATATCATTTCGAATATTATTAAATTTGAAGTTGAAACGGAAATGCACGCCTCGCGTAAATTTTTAAAATTTTCTCGCCTGTTAGAATCTTTAAAAATCCTCCAATTAGCGGTGGCGAACAAAATTCGGAGGAGTGGCAAAGTGGGATTTGAAATCTCTTCGAATTTATTATTTCGACGTGGACGCGAGTCAATTTCGTTCGAAATTCACGTTAGCCTCGACCACTTTCGCTTCGGCACGTAGAATAACAAGGAATCACCTTGAACAACAACAAGGACATTGCATTACGTACAGCATCCTGACAAGTGCGCAAAAAGCACGGCCACGATTCAGCAGCCACACTTAGGCTTATCCTAAGGGAAAACATATTACCTGACATTTCTGAGGATTGACGTGGCAGACGAGCAAGAACGCGGGCCGATACGTTCGCGGTGGTTGTTTTCTTTTCAGACAGGAGTTCGCATCGCTAATGACCTCAGTCGTCGCAGAAGAAGAAGAAAAAAAAAAAAGAAAAAAAAGAAAAGAAAAGAATCGATCAACCAACTTGTTCGTACGTCTTCTCAATTAGCTGATTTTCCTTCGTTCATCGAGTTTTCGATTAAATCAGTGACAAATGTTTGTCAATTCATTCTTCTACATAGTGGAGTCCAAACAGTTATGCACGTTTGTATTTTATACAGTGAATCTACGCAGTAAAATGAGTAAAAAATATCGTATGAATCTGCGCCATGTGTACTTTTCAATATTTCATGCCGTAGTCTTATCTACATCGAAATCTTATCTAATCGTTACAAAAAAATTTATTTCTGGCGCAATATAAAATCTAGTGTATGTTCAATTGTGGTAACAATTGATGTACACAGTCTACAGAAATGGATTCGTGACTATGTATTATATTTGAGAAATATTTGGTAGTTTTGCTAGTTTCACGAAATTCGATGTTGTAGCACGCAATAGCATTTTAGTGTTGAAACAAAAGGCGGACACATTGAACATTCTCTTCAATTATTAATAATATATATCTGAAAACTAAGATATATAGAAATCAACATCGTATCATATTTTTTCACAGTGATGTATTTGAGAATCACCTTATATGTCCATATTATGTGTGTTTTATAATACATATTACAATTTTGTTGACAATGTAATAATTACAACGACAATGTAATAAACTCAACTTATTAAAAAGTTACATCATACTTTATACTTAACACTAGGACCAGGCTAGAGCAATCAGAATGACGATTGATCCATAATTTTTCATAAATTCTTACATTTGTATATTCTGAATAATTTTCTCCAAAGTGCATAGATATATTTTATTTTGATATATTGACATGTATAACATTTGTACATTTATAACATAGTGATTACGTATAGTGTATAACATTGTATAAACATTTGACATGTATAACATAGTGATTATGTGTAACAGCTAAGATCTTCTTAGATTCCAATATTTTATAGCACTACTGTGAAACTACAAGTTAAGCTTGAATAACATTAATATAATAGTGATTTAACAGAAGTAGATAAACAGAACCTATAACAACAAATGAAAATTCCGTTCTACTTGGTTTAATTGTCGAAACGAATATATATATATATATAGTGATTGCACAACTTGGCCAGCTTCCGTTTTGTTAACCAATAGCGATTAACTGAAAGACACCTCTCAATTTAACGAACTTAACGCTGCCGATTTGCGTCTTGCGCTTCCATTGTTTGCGTGATTATTGCAACTGTAAATTGGATGCAACTTTGCCGAATTCAGAAGCTTGCAGAATTGAATCCGTAGAGTCGCGAAGTTCTGAATTAGCGGGAGCGAGCGGCACGAACTCGGCTCGAATAGTTTCGAAACAACCCCCGAAAGGGTTACGTATTGCGATGGTTACGTATCCGAAACCGGAACGACAAGAAGAAACCATATTTGAAAATCAGATTCACGATTTCGCGATTTTGAGGTATTTCCATAAAGGTCAAGAGGATAGCGTGCCGATAAGGATTTTTCGGCTCGGCATTCTCTTTCAACTTTTCATATGCGCCGCGCGAGCCGGCCGCATAGATTATGCAGGCACGCAATACAGAAACGTTGGTCACGTTCTTGACTTGGGAAATCGGGTCGTAATCCCCATAGTCCCTGTCGGATATCCGACAGTTCTCCTGGGCTTACCCAGTGCACGAATCGCGCCGTCAAGAAGCCCGAAGCGACGCGCATACTTGCCGCCCTTCTGATTTCTAATTAAAACTTGGACATTTTCATAACGTGTGGGTTAAATATCTTCAAGCAAATAAAGTTGAATTAAATCGGATAGAAACGAAAGTATATATTTCAATCTATGTAAATTCACACGTTCTGCAGTCTCTTACTTCCGCGATCTCGTTTCACTTTCTCTCGTGATTAAACTTACGCAAATTTGTTTCGCCGATTTGTCTGTTGGAATTGACGCTCTCTAATCGATGAAAATGAAAACGAAGCTTGAAATCGCGAGAACGAGAGAAGAACACAGGACAGATATAATTGAATGAATGAATATCTAAGCGAAGCGAGTTAAATAAGTAAATAAGTAGCGAAATAAGCCAAGGCTCGAGTTGAAGTAAATTTCAAATTGAACGTCTGCACGCTTGTGGACAGATCCCGAGGAAAGACGAGGAATTACGTATGAATTGGCACGATTGCGTACTCTGGTGTGTAAAATCGGTTCGGTAAATTTAAGGCCACCGGTGGAAAAATCGATCTGGAAAAACCTGAATATTCTACGAGATAGGCGAGCAAACATCCAAATTTACTAAATTATGCATTTAAAATACTGGAAAATACTAGAAAATACTACTCTCGGCTAAAGTTAATTAGGTGTTAGCCTAATGTGCAGCGAATCCTTAAAAAAAAATTGTACGAAGTAAACAATTAGAGTTCCCTTTTCTTTTTGTTATAATATTCTAGCATGAAATGAACCTTCTTACACGCGCCATATTGTCACTCATAAATAGTTCTAACTGTGTACACATCGACGAAGAAATGCACGCGGCATTTGGAAATATTTCCAATTTCACGAAACATTAATCACATCTGAAAGCGCGGTGTAAAATGAATTCTTGGAGATCAGTTACGAATGTGAGTGTCGCGTGAACGAATAACTGAAAAGCAAAAGCGTAGATCGTTGTTATTTGCAAATGAAAAATGTTTAATAAAATACATGCACCGAAAGATATTGTTGAAACTTAATAATTTCCCATTATGAGAAATATGAGCGTCGACTCGTTGAAAGGTGAAATTCAAATAAAAAGTCGAGGCTGATGATTTCCTCCGTGTCTGGATTTCTCTACTAATTTCTTATCGTCGTGGCTTTTTCCCAATGGATCCAAATATACCTTCGACAATCCACAATCCTTGCCCGCATGCTTCCAGCGTTCGCCACCATTGCTGCCTGATGTTTAATTTACAATCTGCTCGTTCTCTTTGCTAATTTAGAATATCTCCGTTGGCCTTTATGCGTCGGCGATTTAAACTGTCGAAACCGAGATCCAGGGTTTACTTTCGCGGAGAAACTGCAAACATATTTTTGTTCGTAATGTTTAATGTTGGAACTCCGACAAGATTCACTGAGGCAATATATTTCTGTCCGGTATCCATTATTCTGTACGAAATCGTGTACACTCGTGTCGCGGAACGTAACGAAATATCTTAATCCACAGTGTTATTTTGCGACAGTCAATGATGATTTGTTATTCTTACTGTTCAGCGCAAATATTTTTTTTTATCTTGCATTTGTTTTTCACATTTGTAACACGTTTCGAACGTAGTCTACAACTTTCAAGTCGCGCGCTCTGTGACTATCTATATTGTTTCAAATTTTCATTATTTATTACTTGTTGGTCGAATTTTATAGAACATTCTGAGATAATACTTCGTAACTGTGTTTACAGAACAATACCGTAATCTTTAATCGTGACGACTGTTCTTATTATATTGGTAAAGTCAATCTGGCGATATATGTATATAAATGTTCGGTAAAACAAAAAAAAAAAAAAAAATGAGCATAAAGCATTATTTCAAGAGAAATGTTGAAAATATTGAGAAGTTATTTTCAGATTTGTGTTAATGAAGTCCTAAATGTATATGTTTTATATGTTTTATATAATTAGAAAATTTTTTCACACGTGTTTCGAATACTTTCCAGAGCAACTGAAAATTATTAAGTACAAACGATTATTATCAAGTATACACACACATAGTGTACATGAATATATAAGACTAGAGTCTAGTTATTCTAATATTAATACTGAACACTAAAGGCTATAGACGAAACATATAAATCGATAGATTCCTTTTGAACTGTTCCTCTTGTTCGAATCTATTTCGCGAAGTACGAGTTGAAAGAGCTCCTCACCGACAGTTCCCTTCGACCGAACAGAGATTTCTCCGTTCAAAAAATGACTATTAATCTATCTGCATGGGAGGGGAAAAAAGAGGCGAACAATAAAATTCCATTGTTGTTATTTGCCTGTGTGCCAGCTTTGTGTTTCGAAGATAACAAAACCAAAAATAGCGAGGAAAAAAAAAGAGAAGAGGCCAGAGAGGACGCTAACAAACAGCGGGAGAACAAAGAGAAAGAAATAGGACAATTCCTACTTTCGAACAAGATAAAAGCCAGGGAAAATTGGAACTCAATTGAAAAAAGAAACTCGCACAAGCAGCGCGGTTACAATGAGACAGAAACGTTAGCAGCGAGAACAACGCTTAATGCTTAATAATTAGAACAGCCAGAAAATATCGGGAAAATCAAACGCTAATTACTCGTAGTAATTTATAAATCGTAGCAGCCAGAACAATGGTTAATAATTAGAGCTGCCAGAAAATATCGAGCAAATCACTCGCTAATTACTCGTAGAAATTTAATATAGAGTCACCACGTTTTCGAGAATCGAGTGATCTTCTTTCGGTGAAGTGTTCGAGGTTGTTGAACCCCGAAATTACCGATTATCCGAAGATTCAGAAACCGAGAGCACTGTTCAAATTTTGATTTCGTTAAATATTACGTACACTTTGCTATCTTTGATGTTTGGCGCAATTAGAATAATTCTGGAATAATTGATTATTAACACTGGGTCCAAAGTTTCTCCCTTTGGGGGTTTAATCTGTCCTAAAACTGATTTTTACTGTCAGTAGTAAATTATTATTAGTAATGAATTATCATCAGTAACATTTCTTTGATTACTCCAAAGTAATTATTAATTAGATCGTTCGATGCCAATTCTAAGATGTAAAAATGAACGACAATGACGCAATGATGAACAATCAATGTGAATTAATATCGATTTCTAAAATTAAACACTAACTTATTTTAGTAAGTTCGGTAGTCTTACAATTAATATTAAATCACTTGCAACACAAATTGAATTGTACGAATTCTACGATGCACATAGATGCAATATATATTTTATCCAACAAAAATTTTTCGATAACGTTTGATTTTCACAATTTTTCATAACAAATACTGCCAATGAATTATATTCTTTCGGTAGAAGAAAAGAAGGAGAAAAGAGAGTGGGAATTTTCGTTAGAAAGAGAAAATTGATGGAATATTTCGATCACATTCGGCGGATCTAATACGTTCGTTAGATACAGTCATTTCATCGTTCTTGGCGACACACGAAATGTGATTCAGTATTAACGCGACCCTTCGGCAAAACGTGCCCGAGTTTTTGAAATCTGCTCGCGTACCATCCCGGTTGCTCGAAGAAGGTTAGTTCTTAAATTTCATGGGCATTTTACCCTTTTACCTTGTTGAACACACGGAACACCGGTCCTCTTTGGTAAATTTAATTTCACGTCGCGTGTGTTTGGCAAAGGAATTCAACTGTCTTCCAACACATTTCTCACGCTGGATAAACAAAATTTACCGGATGCTTAAATTTACACTCGCGCGATGTGTATGCTTGTCGTTAAACGCGTTTCACATGAAATCAAATGAAATCCTTGTAAATTAATCTTTCACCATTTCTTAACAGTGCCGCGCGATTCTATAACGTTAAATTAAATATAAAATCGTCGCGTTGACAAATGTTAACAAATAAACATTGTACATTAACGATATAAAAGAATCGACAAGACAGATATTAATTAAAATGTTAGAACTTTTTTCTATCAAAGATAATTCCTTTCTTGAGAACAGATGGAATACGTTCCGTGATTAAATGATCCAATCCAATGACTAAATAATTAATAAATAAATACGTTATTGACAATCGCACGATATTATAGAACATTATAACGGGAAGCAATTTGCGAGAAAGTAAACTAATATAATATAATTCCATCAATATTTTGTCAAACGTTTACTTGCATAAGATTATCTCGACGTAAGTACTACCAAGAGGTCTGACCAAAGACGGAGTGTTCCACTTACATTTCACGGATCCCGGTGTCTCGTAACTCGCTACTCGCCAGCCAGATGCTACTTCTCTTAAATAATTAATACGACCTCTTACAGTCGCTTTGATATTTCAAGTAAAAATAGCCAACGTATCGAATTCTCGCATTAAATCATCACGACTTTGACTGTGAAATTGAAAGGTAGAAAGTTCACATTTCAGACACTTTGTATCCGGCCATCGAGAATCTCATCCATTACCGAATTAAATCTCTGTCCCGAGAATATCGGGTTCCCATCGATTGGACTGTAACTGTCTGATCAGATACAGGGTCGTTCTACTTGCAACATCGGCCCGCTACTTTCAGCTAGGTTGCCGGCGGTTATTGACAGAAAGTTATCGGATATTGCCATTTAAACGGTGGCTCGACGCGGCTTAACACATTCCCATTATTCTGATAATCTTCGCAATGGCCACGGGCGGGAGTTTCGCTTCTTTTCAAGCACGTTTTCGTACGTGTGCTCGAAACTTGACGATAATGATGAACGAAGGACGTAGCGAAAGGATTTTGTTTTTTTTTTTTTTGCTTCGTAGGATTTTCTCACGTGCGAGCATCTCGTTTTGTCTTAAATTAGAAAAACTACGAACCACGAAATACACGATCGACGGTGTTATTGACCCTTCGTTTGAGAAATTGAAATTACAAAAGCAATGAAATTGGATTGACAGCGAAATGGAATTATTAATCCTTCGTCTGAGGAATGAAAATTGCACAAGTAGAGTATTTGAGCTCTCGATTTATAGTGGACCGTGTAACTTGTTGAATGATTGATACTGTTTTACAAATTTCATTTCAATCATAACGTACGTTGAAAGAATTGATTGACATTCACGTTGACGAGAAATTTTTGCAACTTAAAAAGATATTTGAATTGTCCAAAGTCCGCGATCACAGGAAGTATAAATATTTCTGTGTCGAATCGTATATGTTGTATCTCGAAGTTTACTTTTTAATATTTATTTTAATGAATATATTATATATAGAATATATATATAAAATACTTTGTTTATATTTTTATATTTTTATATGTTTTTATATGTTTATATTTTTATATTTTTTTGCTTATTATATGATACGCAAATATAATATTCTAATATGAAGTATGTATAGATATATTTATGACACGTCAATTACTTCGTAATAATATCTATATAATTGATTTCACTAACTATCATGCATCTTTCTATAAGTGTTCGAATACTTTTCAGAGCAATTATATACATACAGTGTACATATTAATTAGAGTGTAAATACTAATTAGAGGCTATATACATACATACATACATACATACATATATATACATTTTTTTTTCAACTATTAATACGACAATAATTATTGCGAAATAATCAACGTATCAATACATAGGATGTAATTTTATGTGACCTAGATCATCGTGACAAAGTTTGCAATTAAAATTAAACAATACAGTATGGCTTAGCGAATTTTTAATCAAATTTTAATCAAAAATTTTTAATTCAAATTGTCGGGAAATATTCCTTTAGCCCATAGTTATTACAACAAACGAACCAAAAAAATTCTTTCCGAAATTGAACTAATTTCGAAATTAAAATCATTGATCATTCGAAGACGACATCGAATATTGCATTCAAACGTGTTCCACTGACACAAATTCGTGCAAAATGATTTCTGATCGCTTGTTTTCAAAGGTTTTCAACCCTTCTTCTAATTTCGCTCACCGTTTTCAGTTTTATTTCCGTTTCTTGCTTCTTCTTCTTTTTTTTTTCTTTGTTTTAATCTGGCTAGATTATGGCGATTCCCCAGCCGTGGAACGAACCGTGATTGTTTAAATCGTCTCTCGAATTAACTCCGCGGCCGAATGCAAAGTTGCGGTGTTACACAGTCACAAAATAGACAAACGAGCCCGGTTACGGGGATTCCCGAAGAAGCGTATTTCATCAGCACTTTAATGCCGTTTCTGGATAAGCGCCGCTGAAATATACTGCTCGCAAAAATTAGGGGATATTTCAAAATGAATACGAAGCGATGAAAAAAAGAAGCATTTGATTTTTTTTTTATTAAACAATCGAACAACTTTCTTTGACTGTCGTTGGCTTTTCCGATGTTGTTGTTTAATGAAAAAAAAGAAAAACCAAATGCTTCTTTTTTTCATCGCTTCATATTTATTTTGAAATATCCCCTGATTTTTGTGAACAGTGTATTTTCGAGCAAACTGCGACTTCACTTGGAATTTTCTTTTTTTTTCTCCGTGACTACTTGCTAAATCGGTTCGAGTTCCGACTGTCGATGAATTTAACATTGCCAAGCTGCTGAAGGAGAGAAAAACTGTTGGAAGAATATAAATTGCTTTTAAATTCTAAGCATAGTTTGCTGCCGCGGTATTATTAGGCTGCAATGATTGTTGCTGATCGAAAATACTGTTACACTTCTCATATTTACTGCACTTCTCTCTTGTTGAAACTTTCAGATGATCAAACTTAATTACTCAAAATTTCTGTTCTCCTTTCTTTTTTTTTCACAATATAATTTTTCTCTGTTTTAAGTGTTTGTAAGTCAAACGTATCTACATCCCAATTCCAAAAATTAAATGTCGCAATGGATCTTTTTAGACGCGCAGTATTTTAGCAAAACAATCTTACGAGTATTAGAAACAAAAAAAAAAATGTGTATCAGAAAGAAATAATTTTATTATTATCATTGATCTAAAGTTGTGAGTAAATGGAGCTTATCCGATTATTAAGATAATTGATTTAGTTTATACAAGTACAAGTTAGTGCAATTTTCATGCTACCAATTTAGATTTGAGACGAGCTGAGATCGAATTTCATCTTGATCTTGTGACCAAGCTTGTCTATTTGATTTTTTAATATAATTTCGTTGCATTTTACAATTACATTAAAAAATATATTTACAAGTATATTAAAAAACACAAATTTCTATTTTACCCCGATTATATTCGAATAATTAGAGACACGTTAATTCTTTTATATTAAACATATCCAAAATGCTTTCAAAAATCATCAAATTAAAGAGTGGTTTCAACCCAAAGTTAAATTCTCACTATATATAATTGTTTCTTTAATGTGAAGTTCACTGCTGGACTTCTATACGTTCTATACGTTCATTTTAATCACCGATTGACTACATATGTAAAATGAAAAAATAAAAAAATCGAAATTTTTAAAATACACTTTATATACATTTTATGTTTAAAACTTTAAAATAATATTTGATCAATTCACTCGAATTTCGAAAGTATCCTGATTGTCTGTTCCTTCTTTAACGAATACCATTTTAATTTTTGAACCTTTTTTTAATTTTCTGACACGGGAGAAGAGATTTTTCCTCGCAAAAAAAAACCTAATGAAAACAATTTGCACAAAGGATATCGCTATATCCTCTCTCCTCTCCTCTCCCCTTCCTGCCGAGGGAATCTCACCCACAGTCCAATCATATAATGAAATTGCGAGGATTCTGTTCCATTCGCGGAGGGAAAGTTGGAGATGAAATTAACGCGAAACAAAGTGGAAAGGTCGTCCAGGATGTGACGGTGATTTCATCTGTTGTTGAACGGGCTTGAACTTCGACTCTCGCCAACCGATAAGGAAGAAAGTCACGAAGGGAATGGGCTGAGTGATAAAATGTGCGCCTGGAGATTATCCCAGTGTGAACGTCCGGCACAATAAAAGGTAATATTCCGGTGTGCAACAAGATCAGTTCGATTTGAACTGGTCCTTTTTTTTTTTTTTTGCTATCTACGACGCGCGCCCAGAGGTGCCATGAAGAGAACGAGAAATTTCTCTGCTGCGGACGACCCTTTACTGTCGACCCAGATTTTCCTTTCACAGTTTCAGACCGAGCTGCCGGCAAATATCGGAATAAAAAATAAAAAAAAAAAAGGATAGAGAGGAAGAACTCGCGACGAATTCTACGGTTTTTGGTCACGTTACTTGGCGCGCTTCGCCAATAGTTCATCCTCTTTGATCAGGAATTTCCTTCGACACAGGCGAGAATTTTTGTCAATCGTGGACGTAAACAGTTTCCTGCGCCACTTACGGGCACGCTCCTCGTTTCTTGTTTCTTATCGCTTGCACACGAGACTTTATCTTTGCATCCCCGCTTTCCCGATTCATCGATTTCTCAGAAACTATCCGTCGCGATGATTTCAAGGAGAGGAGCGGTTGAAATTTTCCCTTGCAGCCTTCGCGACGAGTTCAAGGTACAAAGTTTTTGTTCTGTTCCTTATGTGAACGATTTGATGAAAATATGGATAAATTGGATAAAATTTTCTAAACGATCGTGCGAAATGTGAAAAATTCTTAAGTGTTGATGGACAATTGCTCGAACCGTGTGTAGATGATAATTTATTCTCCCGCTGAAAAGATAGTTGTCCTTAGAGGATCGTTTCTTCTCTCGTTTTTAAATAACTGGCGTACTTCGAAATTGCTCGTTCGAAAATTACAATATTACTGATTAACGTCACGGTAATTTAATTTCTGCGGCTCAGAGTGAAGTTGTTAAACGAGTAAATGAATTGTACGAAAGTCGAGAAAGAAAAACAGTATGTAGTAAAATTAATTTATTAACAAGAACGACGCGGTTGTCTTTCCGGCAAAATCCTCATTTTTCATTTTTACTGGACTTGGCGTATTTCTACAAACAAGATTTAAAACCAATCCACTATCCACTTCAGCTTGTGTAATTTTATTCCTCCCAGGAAACAATTCGTGAAACTTCAAATTATCACATTATCCTTCGAATCAATGTTAAATTGCACGCAAGCAATCAAAGGTTTAAGCATAAATGAATTTTAAATTTGCGGCGGGAGAACTTGGCCGCCAAGAAAGTTAATCATTCGTTTGCTAAACGTTCTCCTTATATAACGTTTATACTAAACTGACAATTCAATTTTCGATAAATACTTCAAAATAATTCGTACTATGCTTTTTAATTGAATAAAATTTTTTTTTGGAGAACCTTCGATTCAATAATACTAATATTATTACAGCATTATAAAATATTATTTTTAAAATACAATTTTCTCTAATTATTCTTAATAACGATTCATTTTGATATTGTATTACCTATTCTGTACTTTTCTAAAACTTGAAAACTCAGGCCCTAAAATAACTCGGACAACTTTGATATATTCATTTCTTCACATACTTCTATTTAACCTAATTTATCCTATTACACCATATGAGCCATAAATCCTCAGAAAATTCTCTCGCTACGAACAACTGAGATCTCGTTATAGACATTTCAGTTTACACGTCGCGAAAACAACGGGAAAAATGATATTCATATATTTATTTAAAATCACTGTGAAATCAGAGAACGTCTGAAACATTTCCATTGACGTTCCATTTCTTTGACAATCCAATCATTCTAATTATTTCGAAATCTAATCCAATCTTTCGCGCCACAGAAAACCACTTCGAGCCAAAATTTCGCTGGACACCTCTCAAACATCATTAATATTTCATTTCTTTACGCTCCCTCAAATCCACTTAGCTCCACTCAACTGTAATTATCCTGTTACGCTACACAAATCATAAATCGCCGAAACACGTCCATTGGACGGCGACAGTCAAGACCTCGTTATCGAAATTTACACGGCGTAATAACGTCAAAAACGATACTCGGGCAGCTCGGTTATCGCGGCTTCTATCACAGCGAGAGTCACGCATTTCCTCGTCCTTATCACTCGTCGTAACTTCTCGTTCAGCGTCATTCCATTTTCACCGGGAGAGGGGGGAGGGGGAGGGAGAGAGGACCCCTCCGCTTGGTTCACCGAATTTCATCGTGTCCCATCATGTTCCATTTTGATCCTCCGTAACCACCGTCATACACGACACGTTGTTTCTTCCCGTGGCGTTTCCGTTTCGTTTGATCATAACTCGATCTCCCTCCTCCCCTTCCCCCCCTTCTAACCACCTTCATTCGCTTTTCCATTTAATTTCGCCAATTTACAAGCACGGCCAATTGCCTTCGATCAACGAGCTGTTTACCTCACTGCCATTTCATCGATTCTTCGTCATCAGGATTGCGCATTTATGTCTATTCCATCCGGGTATATGGAATACATACCAAGGAGAATTATTCTTTTTTTGTAGGTTGTGTCCTTCGTTTTACGTTCGCGTGACTTTGCCGAGTTTTCGATTAGGATTTCTTTCTTCAGCATTAAGAAAATCCGCGATGAAAAACTCGTCTTGAAAGAAATTTCATTCGCGTTCGTTACTTTAGTGTTTATTATTATCTGTTGTTACTTACTATTATTCCATCTTACGACTATTCCATCGACTTTTATTTCAATATTTTCGGATGGATTTCATTCCATCTCGCGACTAGATTGTCGATGTTGCGCAGATTCAAATTTCATTTTTTACTTTCGTCTCTTTTGTTTAACTATTGTTTGTCATTAATTGTTATCGTTGGTCTCTCGATTTTTTGCTTCAATGGATTAATTCTTGGATTAATTTCATTCCACCTCGTGGGTGTTAAATTATTAATGTAGATTGAAATTGTCATGAACAATTGTTCGAAAAATATGTGTAAGCGAAGTCAGGATAAATATTATAACAGGTACAGTAATTACATACAAGTGTTACAATAACTGTAATAATTAAACACGAGTAACATAACTGAATATTATATTATTGTGCATATTTTGTATTAAAGATGTGCAGAAATATGAAGCACTATGATTTATACACAGTATTGACAATGATTGGAAATTACGTATTACGGAAATATAACATATAATTTTTTAAATAAAGTTATTTAAAAAATTCGTCTCGTCTTTTTATTTACCATCTAATTTGAGATTCTCTCGATCAAAAAATAAAATATATTTCATCCTCTCTACCTGTTTTCGCCTCTGTTTTTCTGAACGTTATATTAAATTCTATACATTTTTCACAGATGCATGAAATTCTAGTTTTTTAATAGTCGGCATTAACTTTATTTATATTGCAATATTTTAATACTGTGCATCGATCGAACAATAAACAGCTTACTTTCGAGACAAAAAGTTTCTCAAAACTGCAAATGTGGAACATCATTAATTATACTTGTCCTCGAACGACACGAAACACTAAAAAAACCACGTATAAACGTACACGCAGTTCCGCCCATTTATCAACGCGTGTTCATAATTTTCCCTTGGGATATTATATCCCTAGAAGCAAGTTATAACACCATCGATATAACAGCGTGCAATCGACGATGGAAAGTTTCGATCGCAGCGACAAAAGACAAACGCTACTTTAGGGACAAATAAACGCCGATTAATTGCGCGCGTAGCGCCGCCAAAAATGAAAAAACTTTTACATTATCAAGCTGTAATCGTATCTGCTGTAATTCGCTACATCTACTGCGTCAAATTGTACGTACGTGATTCACGATACACGATACTTTTAACACTGTTCATAAACTAATTGTTATCTACATTAAATTCGACTAACTTAATTAAATTAATTCTATGATTTATGAACATTTCATCATACAATCGAAAATTTTAAGACGATCTTAGAATGAGATACAAAGGTTTTAAGCACCTTTGAATGTAGGTTAATAAGTATAATTTCAGAAATCCATTTATACAAAGAGAAACAACACGCTAAATTGCAGCTTGGCAGTTATAATTCTGTTTCATTTCTGATAAATGAGGAATGTCTGTCTAAACTATTTCTCAATAAAGTATCCTCGCGAGCGCTGAAACAAATGAGCTTCTCCGTTTTATCGGTATTAAATCACTGGGATACATCGGAGCCGAGCTGACATATATTGAATAATATCTAAAAATAAGAGAGATATTATTAAGGATCCAATACGCGCTACTACTGTTCAAAAATTTTCGTAATTCCAAATTCCTAAAATCATGACCTCCTTCAACGACTTAAAAATACTCAAATTCTATCCATTCCTGTCCTGTTTCTGCTCATTCCTAAAATTGCGAACTCCCAAATTTAGTTTTCGTCGAGAATTTCATAACAACTAAATCGAGCGAGGAATTTTACTTGAAAATAGAAAGGAAAAAAAAAGAGAAGAAACTTGGATATCTCTGTGCTCCTGTTACACAAGCGAAATATCGACAATCTCAAGAAGTCCCGAACACTTTCGTTCAAGTTCTCTAGAACGCAAATTACCACACTAGCAGTGTTGTATTTCACTAATGACGATCGAACGAAGACGACTTGCGACATTTTCATAGCAACGATTGAAGAGTTATTCCAGAAGATGGTCAGAAATCTTGCGACAGATTTGTGATTATAAGATGAGATGACATCTGTACTCTGAGAACGTGTTTCGCCGACGACGCAGAGCAGCACTGGTGTAGCATTCGAGAATTCCGGAACTTCCGACCCAGTGCGGTAACACTGAACACTCCTCGCGGAAGAAATATTTCGTCTTGGTTAAAAATAAAAAAAAAAATTGATGTGAATAAAAAATAAAAAATTGTGATTATAGGATAAGCCTAACCCAACTATGCAAGGTTCTGATACGCTGCTTGATACGTACGTGTTCCCGTGTTTACGAAAGTTCGAACAACCACAGGGTCAACCGCGTCTATCGACGAATTCTTTCTTTTCTCCTCGAGTCCCCGCAGCTCCCGAAGCGGAGAAACTTCCTCCCGAGGAAACCGCAAAAAGAGCTCTCAGCTCTGAGCCTCGTAGATTTTTCCTTTGCTCGTGATCACCGGTGCTTTTTCGCGCTGTATTGTGCGAGACACGCGAGGAAAGTGCCTCGAGTGCTCGCTCGAAATGACAAAAACCGAATTGATTAAGTGCGACGCTTAATCCCCCCACGTTCCGACGAGTGAAGGAAGCACGTGTCGAGTGAATCACGGATTACACGCCTGATTTAACGAAGGGTTAAGCTACGAAGGACAACGAAAAATTGACCTTGGCTTTTTTTCCATTTCTCGATCGATCCGTTGGAAAACGACGAGTCGAGGCTCGAACTCGAATTTATTTTTTCGTCCGAAATTTCGAAGTTCTTACGAATGTTCGATGTTTTCGAAGCACTGAAAGCCTCCATATCTAGTTTTTCCAGCTTCCGAATATTGAAATCTTTTAACACTCGGATCGTCGAACTTTCGATTAATCTGAAATATTTTCAACTGTTAGATAGATTTTGATTATTAGCGAGTCATTAGAAAATTCTCTTTCAGCCTCTCAGGGCCAGAGTCAATTCGCCGCAGGATCTTAAAAAGTTCTTCGTATAACGTATTTCCGAGTTTCACGTGACTCTCGGTTTTTGCCGTGCAAATTTCAACATTCTTCTCAAACTGAAACAATGAAACTCAAATCGCCATTTTTATTTTCATTGTGAATCTCGTAACAACTTGTATCGTAGTCGTTCAAATTTCTCGGAGGATGGTACGTATATTATTATCGTTATACCACATGTATCGTCTACGAAATAACGTTACGTTCATTATTCAATTGTATACTTCATATATTACCGATATATATTATCAAACGACAATATCGTTGAACTATGTCCAGACGATTAAAAATACATTAAACTTCTGGCAAGCAATTTACACTATTGGACGTGTAACGACAGTCTGTTGTTCCGGTTCTGTTTCCGGAACAGCGGAACAATGTCCTGATCGGGCTGGTTATTTCCATTGATCAAAATTTAGACGGCCATGGCAACGGGATTGGAAACTGGAAAGTCCTTTTGTTTTCATTCGCGCGCGGTAGATTATAAAATATATCTCGCAACAAGCTGTATACGGACTTCCATCGATTTTAACTTTTTATTAAGCTGCGAACATTATTCGAGCGAAATACGACACGGCGGGGCGAACAAACGTAAACTGGTTGCTCGTCCGCCGATCGATAAAAAAATATTCTTCGCTGATTGAAATCGAAAGAATTTCAATAGGTACGACCCCCTTTGCCGCAACGTTATGTTTTACGTTTCATTCGATATGAAGATTGAAAAAAAAATCATATTCGCAGCTTGTGCTTCTCGAAACTTTTACAACGAAACTGTACGAAGAAGGGAGACGAGTTGAGCTCAATTTAAATGTTATTGAATCTGAAAGACACGTATACGCTTGATTGCAATAGTCTTCGCCGATTCGGAAAGGTGTCCGTGTCTGAATCGAAATGTTTAAACGTGAAACGAGAAACTGGGGAAGTGGAAGTGGGGGAGTGAAAAAAAATTGATAAAACTTATTTCTCGGTGAAATGAAATGTTATTTAGCGATTATTTTGTTAATAGTAATTCACAATTATCGACGTGACGTAAATTGCGCAAGTCAACATTCTGTTAATAATAGAAAGTCAGTAGTTAAAATAGGTTTCTCGTTGCTACTTTAACAGGTCAGAGAGACGAAATTATTCCAAAGGAATTCAGCTACATGGATGCCTCTCATAAACGTCAGTAATTATCTCTGTGAGTCATGGAAATGGAAGATTACGTTGGATCGTATCGTCAGATTTAGCAAATTCTCGTGATATAAAGACTCGGCGATGATTATAATAACATGATAATAAATGAACAAGTCAGATACGCGTGTGTAATCGTATTGCGCTTCGTAACAATGATCTTTCATAGTCATCAAAATATATATTTTTCGTCATTTCAATTCGATTGATCGTACGATTTAACTTAATTACAATTTATATATTTGAATCGAATCCGAGGAAAGATTTTCCAAAATTAGAAAATATTAATTCTAATCGTACTACTTTAAATAAAATTGATTTGTCGTTATTTTCTACAGAGAAGTAGTCTTAGCACGAATAGCTGCGATATTTTCAAATTTAGCGAATTTTATAATAGCCACTTAAGTGGCAGAGATTCCTGGCCAAAATATACGTGTACACAACAAAATTAATATCGCATACTATGCATTTAATTACACGTTATTAATTCATACTTCGTGTGCAACACGAACGTTTCAAATTTTAAATGATTTTATTAGCCTCATTTATAATTATAACAATGCGGCTCATGAAAAACGATATATCACATCTGTATTAAAAAAATTTTTTTCCGGTTTTATTCACAAAAACATTGTCAACATGTTACGATCAATTAAAGAGAGATTATAAAATAGAAAAATTTTACGAACTGTCATAAACAATCAAGAACGGATTATGCATTAAAAAATTAACACTAACTAGACGAATATAACTAAACCATCTTGCAATATAATATCACAGATATTATTAATCATTAAATTTTTTTAAATCGTTGCTACCTTCAGTAATAAAATCTTACTTAAAAGATGAACGAATAAAACAAAATAAATCCTTATATATAAATAATAAAGTAAAATAAAGAAACAAAATAAATTCGTAAAATGAAATAAAATAAATAAATAAAACAAACCCGTAAAGTAAAATGAAATAAATGAATAAAATGAATCCTACATTGAAGGGTAGACTAAAATCGAGATTACGTAATTTAATATTTAATTAATTTTGCAGAAAATATTATCTTTTTTTTTTTTTATTTCTGACCAGCAGATTTTGTGCGACGATCTCGTGCAAGCCAACGAAAGGAACCAAAGGATACCCCATCTGTTATTCCGGCGCTTCATTAATATTAATAGACGAAAAAACGAATTTCCTTTTGTGAAAGTTCTATGAGATTGAGCTGTAAACTTCATCTCGCGCGGTACACAAAGGCGTGGCTGCGATACCTTCCTCGCTGTTTCATCGCCGAGTTTGAAAAAGGTGGGTCCATTGTTTCTTTTAATTATCCGTATCTTTCGGCCACGACCGAAAGGATAAACTTTGATCGCATTAAACGGTCCTCGGGGGGGGGGGGCTTTAAGAAGAAAGAATGGGACGGCGTCAGGAATTGGGTTAAGAAGCTGGTTTATTCCTCTTTGAAGCTATTCTCGATCCGTCGTCGATTCATCAAGTACAGATTTAAACTTGCTCGAAGGAAGCTCTCTTCCTCATCCGGAGGATACCAGCCAATGCCAATTCTGGAGATGTCTTCGCCTCGAATTATCCTCCGGACAGTCACGCTGATTATCGACTGCATTTGCGGACGTTAGAACGGATAGAAGATGATAACGTTGTTCCCTAGCGTTTTTACATCTTCTTTTTGTTTCGAACCGAGGTTGAAGCGAGGATAAGCGATTAGTAAGAAGATTTTCTTGAAATTACGTTTTGAACGGAAACGCTCGACGATCGATCAATTAACAACTAACAAAATGTGGCCAAATTGATATTGCTAAGTTTGGCGAAACTTTGAAAGATCGTCACTTGACACACTCGACTATCCAAATTTATGCGTCATTTGTTTGGGAAATTTTCGAAATTCTGTTAAAAAAATTCGACACTCTTCATATCCCACGTAAGGAGTGATTTTTAATTCTAATCTGAATTTCGGTATCGCAAGAAAATGGGACTAGGGATATAATTATAAACTGTATAAAAATACTGACAAATCGTTGAAACAATATTCCTCCGCGTTGCTCGAACGATTCTTATTTATCGATATATACGACAAGAGGCAAACTTTTCCACGTAAGAGACGTGTCATTCTCTTCGTTTTCTCTTTCTTTTTTTTCTTTTTTTCGCGGAATGTCTCGCGGAACGACAGATACGGTATCCTTTTTCCACCGAGAAAAGCTCCTTATCCTCAAAGCGCCCGCATCAAGAAATGTTCAATGCGTTCGCCGATTTATCTGTCGCAACATTTTCGATTTTTCGTCAATTTTGCTGTCTCGTTCGCGGCCAGTGCTTTTGCCCCGCGAATATCCGATCAAATAAGCTCGTATAAATTAGATAGCAAGCTAATTCTCTTCACTTTTCATCTAGAAGTTAATAAATACTTTTACACAATGCTGAGGATGCGAACTTTTTTAAATTCACAAAAACACAGCTGAAATATATAAAATCGATTTTAAAGGTCGATTTTTCAATATTAATGAACAATCCATTGTTCCCTTAATGAAAGAGCATATGCACGAGCTATGTTCCAAACAAATGTACGTAACAAACATTTTAAAAATGCAACATTAATAATCTAAAGTATAATGCAATTTATGCATTTTCAGTTGTACGTGCATGCACGTTTATTTCCTTCTGCGTTTATTACAATTTTCCGTAATATTTCAAATATTTCGGGGGTTTTGTATTTTTTAAATATCCGATGGATTTTATTTCAACGTTCTATTTTCCTTCATCCTTTCTTTTATTTCAACACGCTAGGCCGTCGTGCACGCGTCGGCTATGCGAGAAAAATTTTTTTTTAAACTTTTTCCCTAGCTTCTACAGAACGAATATTCATCTCTAATTTGATTAGAGAATCGCTCCTACTTCAAAAAAATTGGAAATCACTTGACCATATATTCCATATACACGTGAAAAATAATTTCTCGATCAGAATAAAATAGAAATACTGTTAGGTAACACGTATCATAGTGTGTGTTGGCACCATACGAATGCCAATATTGACTCGCAATCGAATCAATGTTAAATCAATTTAGAAATATACGAGATTATTAACCATTAATCGAGATCGTTGGATCATACACGATCGCGATTAATTTTTACTTTTCTTCGTCGTGTAAAATAGAAAACAAAAAAAAGTAAAATAAAATTAACATAAAGAAACATGAAATACTCATGGCTAAAGATTATTAAAAGTATTCCAAAACCTGAGCTGACGACAGGATATCAAATTCCTAGTCTTAAAAAGGAAGCAATCAATTTTTCAATTAATATTAAAAAACTCAGTTCTGTAATTTCCAATATTAATAACGAAAAGTGATTTATGAAATATATTCATTCACTTATATAATCAATACTTTCACCTACTTATTTTCCACTTCTCGTATCTAAATCACACGGCAGAAATCAGATTTCGCAGATTGTTGATAAAAATCGCGGTAAATTCCTAGTTTACCGATTTCTCCCAGTTTTGGCTATTTCGCTGCACTCTCTTTTTCCTTTCCGGTTCTCTTCCGGATGGCTCATTCACGTTCTTTCACGAGTTCCATATCGAGGAACATGGGATCTAGCATTCCTTTTCACTTATATTTTCTTAAAAAAAAAAACCGTGGAACGTTAAAAGCCGAAATTGGGAAACCAGAAATTTCTCGAACTCGCCTGTGTCTCTGACGAAAGTTATTACCAAGCGTAACAGATTATTATAGCGTTATCACATTCGTTAAGATTTCTTTTTCCACGTTTTTCCCTCGATTTTGTCCCTTACTTATCGGTCCGTGTACCAACAAGTCTGCACACAACGAGCGGAACGTAAAATGCAAAGGAAATGCGCAGCAATCACGACCAATTAGTCGATAAATCAATCGAAGCGAACCGGACAAGATACTTCGCCTTTTGTCCAATTCCTTTCAGCGCGTGGCTGCAAAGTAGCCCTGGGGTTACGAGTAAACCCCGAAGGGATAATACCTTTCCCTCCCTGATATTGAGAGTAACCTTCCGTAAGAGGATCCTCAGCGCGCGAGAATTCCTTATCTCTATTGTCCGTCTTCTTTTATTCCGCCGCCTATCTGCTTATATATCTAACTTTCTATCGTTTTGCGGCGGAACTATTGGCCTGTGGCCTCCGTCTGATTCTTCGAAGCTTTGATAAGCTGCCGAGCGGAAGAAACGGTGCAAAAAAAGTTGCGGCGAGGAGATGTAGGAACATGATGAACAATAGATGTGTCTCGATCCTCGGGAAAGAATCTCTTCGAAACCACGGGAATATTAAAATTTCACAATGGCTACGAAGCGTTCCGACGAGTTTTCCATCCGGTGGTCCCAAGGGTTTCGTTTTTTATTTTCATTAAACGTGGGGTTCACCTCGACGGTGAAGAAGCTGTTTCGTTGTTCAAGACGATTCGCCGCACCATTTGTCTCGTTTTCTTTAGCCATCTCTCTCTCTCTCTTTCTCTTCTGTTCTCTTCCTTGTTTCTTTTTCCTCCTCTTTTTTCGAAAAAAAAAACAATCTGTTCTTATTTTGGAGACGTACAAGAACGATCAAAGTAATGGAATCAGAGCGTGGAACGTGTGGAACAAAGCACGAAATTTCTGCAAGGTAAGCAGTCGTTTTATCAGATTATTTTCGCGCGCACGCTACAAAGAAATCTCCACCTGCGTGGAATTGTTGAAACATCGTTAACCTTATACGAAAGGATAATTCCTATTTTGCAATGCTTTATGCGATTATATCAATTCTGTGTACGTGATTGTTTTGGAATTTTGTTTTACTTTACGAAATGCAACGGTATTTTCGATACGATGGCGTTGCCGTTAATTTCAACGTCGTAGCTAAGGTTAATTTCAGTCGTGGTAACATCTCACGTCATCCATCGATCAGGATAATTAACAAATTGTATGTGATTTTCAAAAATTGTTCGCAGAGACAGTTGAAAAACACGCACGCCCGTTGTAGAAAAAAAATATTCTCTTTTAAAACAACAAAATACAGAAAACAACGAATCCTTTCTCGTTATTTCATAGAAATTCCTCTCCGCTATTTCACATTTCAAAAATGTGTTCCTCCCAGAAGCAAACATCTGTACCATCTCTTTGGACATGAAATTCTCGGGCAAATGAAATGACTAGAAATTAAATTAAAAATTCTACATGGTCAAGAATAGATTCCAACGTATTTCACCAAAGTAATGAAACGACCAACTAAATGAAATTATTGAAAACTAGCTAACTTGGAGATTCCAAATGTGTATTCATATTATAGTATCATTATCGTAGATCGTTGTTAAGTTATAGTTGTATTATATCTTTAGTTGCGTTTAATTATATTAGATGGTCTGCAGTTTGAAGAAATTCGTGAAAGAGAAAGAAAAAGCTGAGAGTCAAGCGAATTGAAAACAGAGTCGATTCGAGTTGTAAGAAAGCGTCGATTGAGTTGTTTAAAGAGAGTTTATTTGAGTGCATATGTTAATTGTTAATTTGTGTTCATTGTTTAATTATCAATATTATTATTTACTAAACTTATATCTAATCTTTACAATGTGTACGATAAATCATATATCTGTAAAATTATATATGAATCTGTTGTTAAATTGAAGATAGAAACGAAGCATATTGTATAGATAATTCGACGACACTTGATTGAAGAATCGCTCGATTAATCGCCGATGTGGTTTCACCGAGACATATCGCGACGAAGATGGAGAATCACGGAAACAGCCAGGATATGTGATATCCGGCGATAAAGCCGTCCCCGATGCAAGGCGAGACCCCTGTTGCTTTTGAACGCCACTCGCCAACGACCTTTCATATTTCATTCGTTCCCGAAGCGTCAGACCTCCAGATCCAGATGCGAAACTCCCATTTATTTTTCAATCACCGCGAAATTTCATTGACCGTGCACGCGGCCGGGGAAAGCGCATTCTTGCTGACGCTCCTGAGCACGCGCCACCCGTGAATATATTGGCTGCATTCCAATGCATCCGGTAAACAGAGACGACCATCTGTTCGAAATTAAATAGACACTGTCTCCGCAGTATCTGTGTACACGTTGATTCGCTCTGGTCTGTTTTTGAAAATGAATTTTGAATTCAATAGTTCGGACTAACTTCTCAGGAAGTTGAACTTCATGATTTTACTGTGACTTTTGAGAAAGTTGGATTTAACAATTTAGATTAGTCCATTAGGCGAAAATAGGGAATTACGTTTGTTCAATGTTAGGTGCTGTTACCACAGAATTTTTATGCACCTGTTCCATATAGATAACATTCAGATACTCGACATGTTAAAATTCAACTTTGAATTTGGTATACAGTGACGAAACTTGCTCTATATTCAGATATTGAAAATTTTAAAATTCGACTTTGAACTTGGTATAGAGTGACGAAACTTGCTCTATATTTAGATATTGAAAATTTTAAAATTCAATTTTGAACTTGGTATAGAGTGTCGAAACTTGCACTATATTCAGATATTGAAAATTTTAAAATTCAACTTTGAACTTGGTATAGAGCGACGAAACTTGCTCTATATTCAGATTCAACATTTTAAAATTCAACTTTGAACTTAATATACAGTGATGAAACTTGCTCTATATACAAAGTCAACATTTTAAAATTCAACTTTGAACTTGGTATAATCCGGGACATTATTTTAATTAAACTACGGATATATGTGTAACTTCACAATTCTACAGAGATAATCAAAAAGGTAGAATCCAAGTAGGAAGTTTATAATCTTTTATATATAATATATATTTCTGCATATTGCGGCCAGGTGGACAAAAAATCGTAATCTAATAATAAATGTTTAAATTTTCAGCAAGAGGAAGTATCAAAAAGTATCAAGGAAGATGACTATCTATACATAATTTTTTCTGTAAAATGACTCTCTTGTTATTATTCGTCTTTTTATTTCGTTGCTTGCTGAATGTCAGCTTGTATATTTTAAATCTCGCTACTATTTTGAAGGTTTATTGATCGGCAGAGCATTGAAAAATTGTCGCAACAACAGTCGCCTGTGTTTATTCAAGTATAACGCGAGATAGCAACGTCGAAAGTAGACAATGCAAGTTCAGCTTAAAATAGTATGAAGAAGAATGGAAGTTTGGAATATCGCTGGGCATAAAAGGAGCTGCGTAAGTATAGACTTAGTCAATTTATATCGATCTTTGGTAAACGATTACCGATTTCTTTTGAAATGAGTGCTTTTATTTTTGTTATGAAGCGAAAGCTTTGCGATCGATTGTTAAATTCGCAGCATTTTTGCACAAATATTCGGTTTAAATACGGGATAAATAAAATTTTATTCAATTTATTTGCCGCGTGAAGAATATAATCAACCCGTTAAATAAAAGTCGATCGACAAAATCAAAATAATCACCGCAGAATTATTATCTGTTTGATTGATGTAAATTGTTTACCACGAATAAAGTCTACTTAATTGAATTTAACAAATCGTGCATGATGAATGAAAGTATTCCAACGTCAATAAATTCCAAGGAATCAATGGCCAAATGTTAAAAATTGATCGCAGTTGTGATTTTTCAACGTAACTTTTGTCGCGTAGATAACTATAAGTTTTCGTTGAAAAATCTGTAGATTGAAATTTATTAACACTAAAGTGGCAGAGTGATTTTAACAACGAGATCAATTATTTATCCCATGTCGCGTTATTAACAATCGCGCGTGGATTTTGTACAATGCATTTTTTGATTGACAGGATATGAAAAACGCAAAAGTACAGAACAAAGAGGAGCAAATCTTTGGAACTTGAAAATGTGTTTAGACTTAATAAATAATATCTAAAATAAATAATATCTAAAAAAAAAAAAAAAGAATAGACTGCGAACATGATAAATAAGATCACGCAAGTATGTAAAGTATGTACTAATTGTGTGTATACTTATTCAGAAGGACACACTTTTACTCCTTATTTCACTTCTCATTTCAATTAAAGCAACTCTATCTCAAATCGTGAATATTTTCAAATTGATACTCAGCATTCTTCAGAATGCAAGAATATCTCGCTGGCCACCATTGGCCCACGAAGTCTCACAACTCGCAGAGAGTGTCAAACAGAGCATATCGATCTTTCCTCTTCTCGAGAATCCTAAAAAAAAAAAGAAAAAAAAAAGAAAACGGTTTGCACTTCCCTTTAAATTCGGAAAATTCTCGAACCGTCGCTTCGGTGAATCGATCGCGGCGGATACAATCGAGTGACGGCCAGCCTACGTAATAGCCGAAACAAAATGGTCGCTTTAAAACTTGACGCATCGACGAAGCAAACGAGCGACGCTTCGATTCCATTGAATTTCATTCGCCCGGTCTGTCCATGCGGATAACGAAAACGACAACAAAAACAACAACAACAACAACGACAGCTAGTTTTTGATTGTCAACGAATTGCCGGGAAGCAGGCAGTTCCGCGCGGCGCACCGATTTTCACGAACTCTCACCATCCCTTGTGTCACCGTGTCGCCGAAACGGTGATGAAAGACGGAGATTGCGATCCCACGGAGCGCGGAAGACTTCAAATTGTGTCGCTTTGCCGGATAAAGTACGATAAAGCCACTCTGCGAAGCTTCAGCGCACAAAGCTCCCTCTGTTCCCAGTCGGTGTAATACACTCGAACGTGGGGGTCAGAAAGAGAAAGAGAAAATAAGAGAAAGAGAAAGGGAAACAGACAGAGAAAGAGAATGAGAGAGAGAGAGGGAGAGAAATAAAGACAGAGAAATAAAGAGAAGAGAGAGAGAGAGAGATGTCCCTTTTTCGAGTTGCTGCATACACACGAGGAGACCGCTCACGAGGAGCAACCACATCCTTGCTCGTCCAATTAGCGACTCCATTAGGTGATTATTCGCACCGATATCAGACGATGTCTCGGCCTATTATTCGGTCAGAAAGATCTCCAAAAGCAACGTTCTTCTTTCGCTCTGGCTAATGAAGTCTGTTGTTTCGTAGAGAGAAATAGGTCGAACTTTGCGCGGCGGTGGATTCGATAATGAATGAGGTTGCACTTCAAACGTGTTTTATAGATACGTTGTTTAGGGATGTTGTGTGGGAGTTGTTGAAAAGCTTGATGAATTTTCGGATTCATTTCGAACCATTTCGCGCAGCGCAGCGTGGATTTGTTGGCAGAATAATGAATTCAAACAATTTTGTGCAAATTCGTATTCGACAAAATACAAGGAATTCGAGTATTCATAAATTTTCTAATTAACTGTTCGACAATCCATCATCGTGATTTCATTATTTTAAGAATGATTTTCGATTATGAGTTAATGGCCCGTTTGGTATATTTAATAAGAAGTTAAAAGCAAGATACTACAATAGATACTATAACACGCTATAATATAAGGTGGCCACTGAAAGACTGAATGACGTTAAACAAAAATAACTTTTACAAACACGTTTTTAAAAATGTTTCATTATTTTATTTGTAAATATAATTAATGGATTTTTTTCAGACTTATGTGTGAGAAACTAGAGAAAAAAGAAAATAAAAAAAGATTGAAAACAAACAAGTTATGATACTTCTTCAAACACTTCAGTTTTTCAGTAGCCATCCTATATTTTTCAAATTACTGACCTGTAGATTACAGATTTTTATTCAAATTCGTATTTCTGAAAATATTGCTAATGGAAAATTGTTCGACGTGCTAAAAATTATTAAAAGTACAATATTTTAAATAATATATATTTTATATATTTGTTTATATTATGTGCAATTATAAGCTTTAAGATACATAAAATTAAAAAATTTGATATTTTTTTTATAGTGCATGAAATTTCTACGTGCTCACCAAAATAATTTCACTTTCTTCTTTATAAAGTAAAAAATTTCATTTTTAAATCCTGTTTCGAATACACCGATATGAAAACAAACAATTTACGGAATGTCAAGTTTGCGAGTTTTTCAAATATTCATTTTAATACCATTATACGATAAATAAAAACTTACGGCGTGTTTCTTCGAAAGGAAACAATTTTCACAGAAAACTGAAAAGTTCGTTTCACGCCGAATACAACAGGACCATGTCTTTCTTTATTCTCTTTCGAATGCTGTTTGACGTGGCTTAATTACAAAAATTTCACCTAAAAATACCAGAATTTCAGCACGTCGAGATAATATCTTTCCCGTTCATAAAGCAGTTGATTAGGAACACGAGTGATAGAACTAATCTTTCTCAATTCCCTTTTTTTTTTATTTTATTTTAATTTTTTCAACTTTTTTTCTTTGTTTGCTGTTTTGTTTTCTTTTTTTTTTTTTTTTTGATTAAAATCGAACCGTCTGTATTAAACGAAACAGAACTACAATGCAAATTGCTGCCTATCGAACGCATATTACTCGTTGCATAAGTCATTTGTTTGCTAACAACGAACCTGTATTTCCAACGAAACAATTCCAATATGGAGCAAACGAGAAATAATTGTAAAATTACTCTACATTCTTAATACTTTGATGGAAGTTAGAATTCATTTCAATTACCATTGTCCGCGTATTGAAACGCGAAAGATAAAAAGAAATATATTCCGATCGCATTGAAATATAATTTAAAAAAATAATTCAGTCTCCAAGAGACGTTGAATTCCTTTGGACTTAAGATTCGCGTAGGAAATCTCATGCACCACGGATAAGAAGTGAAAAAAAGTGGCGAAGTTACAGTAACGCGAGTGATTACTGATTACACGTCACACCGGACTGAACTCAGAAATAAGAGTTCGTTAAAAAATGTGAAACTTCCACGAGGTGGAAGAGATAATAATGTTCCGGTGCGAAGAAGAACGCTCACTTCAGAATCGTGGACTCGAAAGACGAGTTTTATTAAGGAAACTAGCTAGATGCATAAACTCTTGAAGACTACAAGACTAAATCCCGGTCTATGGTAAAAGTTTCCTTAATCCAGCGTTCCTTTTTCCCTCAAAACGTGTAACAATTTTTCTATTAAAGTCTTAGAAGGAATAACAACTTTAGCATCCAAAGTTGGAGAAAAAACGATATCAAATTCTAGTCTTATCAAAACTCTCCTAATAACCCTTACGATACCCCGCGAATATAATGCGCTATAAAATAAAACTCCTACTACCGACAATTTCCTCGATTTACAATCAATATTGTATCATTCGGTTATTGCTATTAAAATTTCTTGAATGTTCGATATTGTATTCCACGTTGTGTTTTAGCGTCAGTTCATCGTTTATTTATTCTACTACATCTATGTATGTGTGATCGTACATATTAAAATTTTTTATGAATTCAATATATTGTGTCGTACTTGCTTTATTGTACAGATAATTTTTCACCAGTTTGTCAAGGCTATTACAATTGTTATACATCGTATATTAATCTATGATAAATTTCCTAGCCTTTCGTAAATAATAACACGTCACAAATGTAGTAAAATCTAATTGAGCGCATCATACTTTATTATCCCAATGTTGCTCAACTTATTAATCACGAATTACCATTCAGCATTAGCCTCAAATCAAAGATTTCTTCTTTCTTTCTTTCTTTCTTTCTTTCTTTTTTTAAATACAAGTAGTGAAATCTAACTTTGTTATCTTAATATTAATCGCGAATTACCATTCAGCATCAATGTCAAACATTTCTCGTTTACTTTTAAAAAACTCGCTCTTTTCCTTTCAAGCTTTCTACCAAAACTGTCATGCCTGAAATCGCATGACCATTATAATTGGCCATGCGGGATTAACCTAATTGGTAACAAGCTCTCGTCTCCAAAAATTCATCGAACAAAGGGGACGAGTGGAAGAAGAAAGAGAGAAAGAAAGGGGGAAAAAAGATTTAATAAACTCGCCCGTTTACAAGAGAGAGAAAGCTGCAAACAAGCGAGTGCCATCAAAACAGTAAACGACCGTGTCTGTTGGCTTTATGACTTTACACCGGTGCCGCAACGTCCTGCGAAAGCCCGATAAAACCAGCCGAAACTCGTCCCGATGGCAGTCGTGCCGCATCGAACCGGATTTTCCCCGGCGAATTTCAACTAGAAACTAGCTCGCGAACGAATAAACGATGACAGTCCACAAACCGTGCTGTCACGCGTGCGCGTGATATGTCATTTTTCCCCGGCGTTTCCTTCACCGTTTCACGAAGCGAAATTTCACCAATCCCCGAAACCAGAGGAAAAAGCCCCCGGCCCGACGACCGGTGATGATAACGAACGCAACGATATAAGTCACCGACCGCATCGCGGTCACGTCTAATTAGCTAGCAGCCGCTAATGAATGTTCGATTCACAAATATCGAAGCTCTCTATACACGGAACGAAAATAATTTGCAGCCGGTTAATTAGCATTGGTCGCTTGTCCTCGGTCGACGCACGACGAGAACAATAAGACTTCGCCGCTCGATGCGGCGATAATTATTTTGTATTTCGTTACACGATTTAATTAATGGAATTAGAATGATAATGGTGCAGGTTGACCGAACGTCTAGCAGTTTCGTCACTTTTATTTGTTGCTTTTTTAATTGTTTTCGCGTTGCTTCGCTGTTGCACGTTCGGTTCATTTATTCGAATGTTAGGAAACAATTGAGCGGGAAATTGTAATCATTTTATTACGTCATAATAGAGAATTTCGAAGTGGAAAATACTTGTTGTCCCTTTTTTGCTGATTAAGTTACACACGATTTTCTTTTTTAATGACAAATAAATGCAGAATATTGCTTTGTGAGAAACAGTAGTGGAATAACCATCAATTTAGTATTTTATTGAATTTGTGAGATTGAATTTTACAATTTGGTTAATTTTCGGATTTTATTATATTTCATATTCATGCATGGAATAATATACATATAATATTTTTAATAATTTTAAATGTATAGAAAGTCAGAAAAAGAAAAATGAACATACACAAGTGCTATGAAAATGGATTAAAAACCTGTAAGTTGTATAATGTAGTTCGAATTTTATCATTTACCTACAGCTGTGCGTACATTTAAGAATTATAACATTAATTCAATTTTCTACATAATAAAATTCTTCTTTCATTTGAAACGATATTTATTTCGAGATATATTTTGAAATTCACGGGTGAAATTGGGTCGTCTGTAAATACTTCAACGTGTCAGTTCTATACTTGACGCTTTAATGTTGTTTTATCATTTAACTTATTCAAGTAAAGTGATATGCTCTTTACTCTCTTTACTTTCGATAAAGAGCATGTCGCTTTATTCGAATAAGCGAATCATTAATTTTTCCATCGTTTAAGTTTTCCTCTCTTTTATATATGCATGTAATTATTTCTATTCTATTGTATAATCAATGAATTCTACCAGCTAATTATAAAATATTAAATTTATTAGGCTTCATGGATTTTGAAAGTGATAACAATGAAAGATAAAAGACAATAGGAAATATTCTCTTCTCATTGCGACAATTTTGAATTTCCTCGAATCTCCATTTCATAACCTCAAACTTTGCAACCCTAAATTGTACAACTTCTCTAGTACCAAACTCGTACAACTCCTAATCTCAACAAAGTCGATATACGTTGCTTAGGAAAATATTCGGTCACTTATTATGAATATATTACATATTTTGTAGGAAACATTTTAAAATTTCATTGGCGCTATTATAAAATTCATTTATTATGGTTATGTTCATGAAATTCGAAGCAAGTTTAAAACTGACAAGATATTTAAGGCAGATATACATTTCGCACAAATGACAGAAGTATTTAAACAACCATTTTATTATACACTTAAGATTCATCAAGTTATGCTTAATTTATTCATGTTGTAAATCGAATTTTTTCAACATTATACGTGATAAATATCTTGTACTTTCTATATAGATATATATTTTTACGTTATCATTACAAAAAATATCTTGTAACTTATTTACTTACTTTCCAATTGATTTCAAATTTTGACTAGTACAATCACAGTAGTCAAATCTCATTACATATGTAGCCAGTAAAATTTCAGGAACAATTTACGTAACACACACGATACATATGAAGAAGCTCTCTATGAAATCGTAAATACTTATTCAAATACTTCGATTTGAAAATTCATAGAGCCAAGTGTCTTTAAACTAAGGCCGTCCTTAATTATCGAAACGATTTCAACAATCATCGTGTCATTCGCGTAGCTGCAATATCTTTCCACGGGCGGACAACTTTGAATAAAATGTTCCCGATTAATTCGAAAAGCTGTCTCGCCCAGTAAAGGGATTCAAGCCAATAGTTTCTCCGCCATTCTCGCGAGATCCAGACTGTTTAGATGGTCATCTTTTGATTGCGTGGATTTATACAAGTATCCAGATCAGATAACGGTGACTCCAATTCGCCTTGGAATCGTCCTTACCCTCGACTATACTTCTCTTCTCTCCTCCCCTCTTTCTCACTCTCTCTCTCTCCTTCAGAAAACCGAAGTCCAATTTTCCAGATATCCCTTTTCTCTGCTTTATCCTCGTTTCCCTCTATCTTTCTGTCCCTGTGTTTATCTCTTTCCAGCGAGCGCTTATCGCGGGAATTCCTCGTCGCACGCGTTCTGGAAACACGTCTCGCAGATGGAAACGAGAAAATGGGGGAATTCCGATCGTTAGAGCGGTAATTATGATTGGACGAATTGAAGTTAATCCACGTGATTTCTCACGTTAATCGTTCGACCGGTCGAACGATATTTTTCTATTACAGCCAGAAGATTTCCTTTTTCAATTTAACTCTTACGTTTATGTTAACTGCGGACTTTTATGCATTTCTGGGAAATTCGAAACGCGCAGGAGGCAAGTGATACTACGTTGAAATGAAATGCTCAAAATATAGCACACTTTAAAGTATCTTGTAAGTAAACTTGTTGAAATATTCAATAAATCATTTTCCGTATAAATCCTTATTCACTTTATTTCCAATAATTTTCTATCAAAATATGTTCCAATAGTTTCAAATAATTTTCTTCCCAAGCTCTTGTATTACGAATTTCAACAAAGCGTTCAAAACACTTTTCTTTGTGGAGACCTACTGAAGCGAAATCAACACTTGGAAATTTCGAACGTCGCAGAATGGTTAAATCGAAAGTTAAAGAGAAATGAAGAATTCATTTTCACAGTAATATTGAGAAATAACTTTGAAAACGACTTTTTGCAAACGTTGTTATACGTAGTTGAACAAATAGAACAGCTTTGAATTAAACTTTTTAATCACCGCGTTAAATGAAACAGTTAGCTTCAGAAATTTAATGACACAACGTATGTGACAGGAGTTCCACGTGAATTTTTTAACCTTAAATAAGCATTATTAATCGAGTTCTTAACATGTTTGACGCACTTTTGTGAAGCCGCCACGGCTGGGGAATTGCTGTTGAGAGGTGTACCACCAGAGGGACGACATTTTTTACGCACGATGACTTCGTACAAATAAACGGACCGATGGTAAAGGAGGGAAAGAAAAGCAGAGTGCCACAGTTTTCTATAGAGAATTACCTCTGAAAGGAATAGAACATTTTTTGATAAAACAAACTCGCCCGCTCGAAAGACCTCTTTTTTTTTTCCTCTGAGCTAAAAAGAAGAAGCAAAGGATGTGTTTTCGTGGAAAATTTACATAAGAAAAAGTGATATTCTTTCGGAAAAAAAAACACACAATGTTGCACAAAAGACCATAATAATACCAAAGAGATGAAATTTCTTAAAATAAAATAGAGAGAGAATAATAATCCTTTGTTGAAATTGGCCATCATTCCCTAATTAAGAAATTTTAGTGTTTCGTTCGTCAATTTCATGGAATTGGAGAATTTGTCCCAATCTCGTTCTTTTGATTATTTCTAACCCAACTGTTGTCATTATTATTTTTGCGTTCAAAGATATCTTAGTCTTGCATAAAAAGTTTATTATTTAAAAGAATGAAATTTATTATTATTTAAAAGATTGTTTAAAGCATTATCCTTTGCTGGCTAAAACACGAGAAAAATTGAGATATAAAAATTTGAAAATCCAGATAGAACAGTTATATATATATAATACGAAATATAAGTATAATATATGTTAATTAATACGTTAAATACAGTAAAATAATACTTAAAATAATAATATAACATATATAAATACAAATTATAATAATGTACATAATACAAATATACAGTGCAACAAAAATTAGATTATAGAAAACTGTAGAAATAAAAATTACAAAAGTACTATAATACTGTAATATTTATACGAAATATGCTAGCGTAAAATAACTACATACAATCCGTAATATCTAGTCCGTAATGCGTAAAATGGGGTGGCATGAAAATCCAGACTCGAGCAACGATAAACCAGGAAAGAAATCTCTATTCATTTTGCAACTGTAATCTCACGTGCTCTTCTCCTCCTCCTCACCCTTCACCCCGTCGAGCGAGAGCAACGCAGTAATAAACGATTGCTCGTGAATTTATTCGACGTGGCGCGACGCGACGCGAGTGAAATTTAATAGGCATTTTGTTCACCGATACGAAATGGGCAAGCTTGACTGTAGAAACGCTCTCAAGACGGCCTTCTAATTCGATCGGCAACATCGCCGCAGAAATTTACGGGCTGGAAGTTTATCTTGCCGGTTAATTCCGCTCGCAACTGGCTCTTCCACCCCGTCGATACCCTTATTCCAAGTTTCGTTTCCCGATTACTGTGAATCCCGGCGCGGATAATGCCGGTGGGGCCAGGATAAATGACCCTTCTTCCACCGCCTTTAATTCACCCCTTTGATTCCCCTCGCGTGTTAAGATTGCATCGTTGGATAGAGACACCTCGCGACGTTTAGGTTAACGCCAAAGTGCTCCTCGCTGGCGGGACTTTGATCGATAGACAATTGAATTTGAAGGTTACAGCGCGAGAGAAACTGTTGTAACATAGATAGATTTTACGTGTACATCAATGGACGACTACTCAATTTTTGAGACTTTCTGTTAATTTATATTTTATGTTTTACATTAAATGCTTCTGATATTTTTCTCTGGTAAATTTTTCTTTTTTCCTTTTTTTTTTTTTTTTAGAAACGAGTTTTAAGATTCAGTGTGTTGTCAATCGATCCTCAGAATTTCTTCATCTTTTCTCTTTCTCTCTCTCTTCATTTCTAAAATATTTTTCGTCCTAATGATGTCAACGATGAGGTGTTATGATATAAAATGCCGTTTCTCTTCATAATTACATCTCTAAATTCGCCAATCTACTAATTATTGCCAACTTGTACCTTTGAATCTAACAGATTTTCACTTTTCAATTGTATCATAATTTGTCATATTAAAATTCTCCCAATACTGTTCTGATTCTTTTTCCAATATTTTATTTTAATTTATTATAGAGTTTATTATACGTAAAGGTAAATATGGTAGTTACAGATTAATAGGAACAAAGCACATAAAGGTACTAATGAACGGATTACAGATGCAATAATGCGATTATGTAATTTAATGATCATAAGCTAGGCAAATTATTTCATGTTGGGTAATGCCAAGACGTTGGAAATTATTAACTTAGTACCACATACTAATAGTTACTAATACTTATAGTTAAATTTACGTCACTAATTGAAATCAATTCGGTGAACGCTTTGTTGAATTTATTATTATTACGTTCCATTTTCAGCATCGTGTACTTACGAGGTGAACAAATTCAAACAGAAAATACGGAAAATTTTTTTTTTTTAACAGGTCACTTTACGCTGACCATAACTCAAGGAAAAAGTTCGAAGCACACAGCGACTGTTATGACAGCACGTAAAGCATAACTCGTTATCTGCGACAACTACCATATCAAATACGCTGGCCTTCTTATTAATACAGAAACTAAGCTCAGGCAAGCTAATTAAATAGGCACCAACTACATTTAAAACTAATATTATCCAACATGGAACTTACTCAACATTCCGCGACGTTACAAACTCCGCCTAACTGACCCTTTCGCCAGCGTATAATTTTCAACAACCAGTCTGAAAATGGTACGTCGATCGTTTCATAAAATCGTTCTTAGTCAACTATGTAAGTTGTGTGACAAACTTCTCCGCGAATCTAAATCAGGCACTGAGAAACGAAAGGGCGAAGGAACGAAAGAAGCTGACCTTGAAATTCAACTCAGCAAGCAAACGTTCCATTCGATTTCACTTTCTCTCGTCGTTTCTACCGTAATTCATTCACGGACGTTACAAAAATTTTCAATATTTACAAACTTAGACAAAAAAAGGTAAAAAAAATACGAATAAAATAGCGCTGTAATCATTTTTTCATTGGAGCGAATGATTCAAGGGAACGACGAGTTCGCGAGTCTCGCCGACGACGGTGTTAACCAAGAGCGTGGAAAATTCCCCGGAAAATGGCCAATAGAGGGTGAGGGGAAGGGCAAGAGGAACAGAAGAAACGAAGCTTTTATCGGTCCTTCGGAATTTTTCCACGACTGCGTCCCTGGCGATAAATCGACGGCACGGGGCGTCGCTTTGCCCGCAAATCCAGCTTTTTGGAAAATTAAACCTCTCTAAATCTCGTCGAGCATCCTGGTGTTCTCGCGTCCCCTCCTCCCGCGCCTCAATGAAAGGACGCCCGGTAATGCCCCAACCCTCTGCGTTCGCTGTTCTGTATCCCACTATATCGACTATTTATTTCCTACTGGCAGCCACCGGCATTGTCACGTATACTTGTATACGTGTGGCTCGACCTCTGCATGTATGCATGTATATTTATTGGAATTGAGTGGAGAATCCGCTAAGAGAACGACCAACGATATATTTCTCCCCTTGGCAAAGAAAGCCTCGGTCAGGGAACGGAAGGTGTTAAGAGATACAAATTACCGCGATTCGTTCTGGTATCCAAGGGAATTATGGTACGACGAGATGCATGGAGTTAATTAAGTAATTGTTTGGTTCTCTTCTCTCAACCGATATTGAAAATAAAAGGAGAAAGAGAGAGAGAGAGAGAAAGAGAGAGGAAGTTTCTTTTATGCAGTTATATTTTGCGACTTAAAAATAAATTTGAATTTATGTGTATATTTTATGATTAGAGATGATTTCACGAGATTGTGATGATGCAAAAACTATTTTTCGCATGAATGATATTGAAATGCCAACAATTGATAAGAATTTGGCAAGATCATTTTTCTGGAAGTTCTCAAGATCATTGACGGTTTTTTTCCCCCATACGATTATATGTTTATTTTTTATTGCTTCGTGCGGCTGATAAAAAGATAAATAAAAATAAAAAAAATAAGAAAGATGAGATAAAATGAGGAAAATTGCTCGCCTTGAACTCACCAATCAAACATGCAAGTAATAAACAATACTTATATACATATTACTATATCTATCTTTTTATAGCAATTTCTAATGTTATTCATAATTCAGAGAAAATTTCTAATAATTGTTCAAAGTCATATTATAAAATACATTTTAAGAAAGTATATACTTGTATAACCATCGAATAAGAATTTTCGAATGATTAATAAACCTGTATTTTCAACAGTGTTGTGCAACATCGCGAACCCTCATTAACTCATGTTCCCATAAATGAGACTATTATATGAAATAGTACACCCACAGTCACATATATCATTTAACAATTGTAACACGAAATGATTCAAACTTAGAACGAACATGTTGTTAAGTATATAATACAGAAACTTAATTAACATTTCAATTGCAAGCGACAGTGACACAAGTGAACGATAATGATAATTTGCGAATGTGATCGTCGTTATACTTTTTTTTTTAATTTTCACGAAAATACACTGCACGTACGTTGGTATCTTCCCTGTTCGGAAAAATTACTCTAATAACGAGCGAAATTGTTATATTACCGTGCTTTTTCGAACGATGCCTCGACGCGGCGCAGATAAAAATTCGCCGATAACGAACTTCGTGTCTCTCGGGACGGCGGAATTATTTTAACCGTTTAAATTTTCATCTCGCAAGATGTAAAACTACGTTTCTGTATTAAAGTTATGCAAGTCTGTTATTACTCGCACCTCCCAGAGGAACCTGCCACTATTACCCTGCGTATTATTTATAATTCCTGCACAATGTTTTATCGCCGCACCGTATATTTCAAACAATATTTACGAATATACCGTACATCACGGTGTTGTATCACCATCGTTGGAATTGTTATCATTTTAAACGTAATCGTCGTGTCTAAAAATTTACATACAATCCTATCGTAATAATCCGTAGTCGAACGAGTAAGTATGAAAATCTCATTTTCCAAATGGAGTAAGTATTTGAAAGAAATGTGAATGTCGACTAAACTTTCGCTTCGAGCTCGGAGAATCGGAAAATTATCATGTGTTTGGAACTTTCGAGCGTACGTGTGAACAATTAATTTAAGAAAGAAAAATACAAAAAAAAGAGTGTTGAAAAAATTTTACAATGTCGACCAACGGGGACAGTCTAATTGCAGCTGAATGCTTTATATTCGATCGAGGTTAGCTTACCTGAAGATATTCCGCTGGAAAAGAAACGAAAAGACACAACGCCCCCGTGAAAAACGACTATTTTTTTTTACATTCGATTCCAATATCTGCTACGTCTTTGTATCGCTATCTATCGTCAGCGTGCACAAAATCCGAATTCAGTTGTATCCATCAATGTAACCAATCGTACCACTTGACTCGACATTTTTCCGCAATCAACGGCCGCGCCACGTTCCCGAATTGAACCATAAAAATTTAATTCCACCGACCGTGCCCGCAAAACGTTGCCAATCATCGATCGAGCTTCGAACGCGCAAGCTCGAACCGTTAAATCGAACGAAATCTCAACTTGTTATCCGTCACAACGAGGGTGGCAAGTTAACTTCGAGAGACCGATTGGTTCAACCTCGGGGAACAAAGTTGTTCAAACTGTAGGATCGTTCGAACGAAAAAAAAAACGGAGAGGAGAGGAATTTTTACTTTCGTTTCTCGCAGAACAGCCGGGGAGAAAACTTTCGAAATTGTCAGCCAAGTGAATCGAACGAACGAGCACGATCCCTTTTCGAGAACGAGAAAATGCGCCTCGATTTATTACCACTTCTAACATCTTAAGTGCGTAATTGAGAAACATGGCGAAGACGATCGAGAAGAGTCAGCGAAATCTTTAAACATTTTCTTTCCTTCACGTTTCTTTTCAATATTCGTTTTACAACCGAGCACTCTAGTTAAGGGGATCTTCATTAAACGACGCATATACCGTCTGGCTGGTAAACGATCTCGGATTTAGGCGCCATGTTGGAAAATTAACTGCACGCTTTCGCGCCTCATGCGTTTAAAAGCCGGGGCGCGTGTTGTTTCGCTCGGAAGTTGTCGAAGTTCAGTTCCACGTGAAATATCAAGACGTTTCGACTTTGATTTGTTTTAACGCTGGCTCGAAATTAATATGTCATTGAAGCGCAGCAGCAACGAGGAAGGCCATGATTCTACTTTGGAAAAATAAGGTTTTCTCGGACGACGTTTCGTGAAGCCTTTCGTCGAACTTTTCGTTCGAATCAGATTAATTCTAGACTGGACAGAAAATTGTGAATAATCGACAGATGATTGTCCTACAGGTGAAAACAAATTATCTAAAAAAGTAAAATAGAATTTTCTCGCAAGATGCCTTGTTTCAGAGAAGGTGGAATTAAAAGAATTTATCAAGGCAATTTTTAATTCAAAGTCCATTTTCACGAAAACGAAGAAAATGTTATGCGTATGTAGAATTATGAATAATCCCTTGATTTTACCATGAAAATTAATGAATTAATTTAAAAATTAAAATATTACTCTGATATTTAATTCAATAGCTTTTGTGTGATACAACGAGCTCAACAGTCTCGAAAAAATTGTTTTTGTATGCATCATTTAGTTGAATAATTTAGTAGAACGAATTACCGTTATACACACGTATTATAAATTAAATATTCAACATACAGTTACATAAAAATATATATATAATTATATGAAAGATAAATTATAGTTGCATAAAAAAGGAGAATGCAGTTAAATTTTGAAATGGAACGCATAACAATTAACATAATAATATAACTATTTCTTCCGTAGATTAATCAAACATATCGATATTCGCAAATATTTATATGATCATCGCCAGTTTCTGTGTAATAAATATTTCTACAAACACAATATTCCGTGTTTAATTGAATGTAATCAGTTGCACATTGCAATAAAAGCTATTACCGTATTACAATAATATGTGTGTTTGCATACCATAGTTATCCATATGATATTAATGCCTTTGACTATCGCAAATCACTATCGCTAATCCTCAAGTTATAAAACAGAACAAGTTGTTGCACGATGATATCAAGTATCAAAGATTAAACAACTTCGAAACGTTGACAAATCTTTCGAGATAGATCGAAATTCTTTAAGGGAATAAATTGAAGTTCATTCGCCTGTTGCGACAAACAAACGATGGAAAGTAATAATTGTTTCTACGAAATAGAATGCGAAACAATCTAACAGTGGAAAGTACAGAGAAAAGAATATAAAAAAATTTTTTAATATTTGTCTTTTAATTATACCGACCGTCTGCCATTATGTTAATTTAATACCGAAGTGAAAATCGAGCTACGAAAATGAGGGTGCAGAGTGAAATAAAGCAAACAGCGAAGTTTCAACCGAGCGAAATTAATATTTCGCGTTCAGAAACGGTGAAATCCAGCGGTAATAACTACGACGATATAAAGTCCTTCGTTTATTAAAAACGCGAAAATGAACAATCGGTACAATCTACTTTATCCTTTGAAAAATAAAATGACGCGATCCCGGCGACTGCAACAAAAAAGAAAAAAAAAAAGCTTGCAGTGAAAATGCTAGGGCACTGACATTTTTATTTTTTTCCTTTGTCCTCCCTCCCCCCCCCCTCTTCTCTTCCGACGAGGCAATTCTTGTTTTATTAATACGCGCGTGGCAATTTTTGCGCGGGCTGATGTCGAATTGGCAAACAAGTTTCGCGGGTGCCTCGTTGCGAATGTCAAAACGACAATCAATTCGAGCCACTGGAACGCGCGGTTCTTTTTTTTTGTTTTTTTCTATTTACCAGACATCGCCGGCCTTGTGTGAAAGTCGACAACAATTTCCACCATTTACATCGATCCCGCTCTGTTTTTTCCCCCAACTGTTTTTTTCCGCCTTTTAGTAGCTTTTATTCCCCAGCGATATCGTTTCATAACAGCGTGTTCCATCAGCGCTTAACAGCGAGATCGGAAATCAGTTATCATCCCTTTCGACGACGACTTTTTTCCCCACCCAGCAGTATTTTTAATGTTTCCGAGCAGGCAAGTTCTCGCCGTGGAAATGAAAAAATCAATCCGATGTTATTCTGAACGTTATTGTTGAACAATTTAGCAATTTCAATATTAATTTTAATATGAAGTCTCGCGATGAGCACGAGATCTTTTGTAATGATCGATTATTAATTTTCAAAGTTCACCTGACTGAACGTGTGTTAACAGCATTAATTTAATATTACATTAATATTCCGAGTGTACGAAGCTTCCGTTGAATTTATTTCACGTCTCGATTTTTTCGCATCGAAAAATTGGCGAATTAAGTTAACAAGTTGAACCACTTTGGGAATTAAGACAATTAATTGTGACCTCGGTGAAATTAATCCAAAAGCTTAAATTAACCGTTCGCGATTTGACAACTTCATCCGAACGGCTTAATTCCAACTTACCTGATCATTTCACTCTTGAGCCTTTGAATTAATATCTTCTACCCGACTTATATCTCTATCCGCCACATATTCTTCCCGTTTCAAACCGTGGTTTCGAGCTCCGTGGTTTCACCTCGAGACGTGAAAAATCCGAACGGACGCGCGAATCGTTTCCACTTCTTGGAAATTCCATACTGTGCTACCAATATACGACGTGTGAACAGTGACTGGTTATTTTGTTCGCTGGATCGCGAAGTTGTAAGAATCGTAGCTAAGAGTGTGTACCAATGCGCTTACGCTACAGCGGTGCACGAATTTATTTATTAACTGCCCGAAAATATGGTATACATTTGAAAGAAAACCTTAGATTATCTAGAGTTTCGGAAGCAACTGGCAATATACTTATTATATTGATATTTACATTGATAGCTAAATAACCTAATGTATTTGACAGGCGTTGCTTTTGAATTAAGTTGGAATTTGAAGGCCAAAAATTAGATTTTTTAAGAGAAATAAAAATAGTAATTTCAAAATGGAAAATTTCGAACCCAAATAACGTGAATTTACAAAGAAGAGATGCCAAATCGAACAACGTCATAGTATCTTGCAACAGCTATTACAGTATATGAAGAACAAAGAAAAATTAGAACATGGTGCTATTAATAAAGTTTATAATGCATTTAATAAATTAATAAATAAATTAATAAATTAATAAATTAATAAATTAGAGAGAAATACTCTTGATAACGTTTTTTATAACATTACAAACGTGTATGGGATCAATTATGTTGACAGGAGGGGGAAATTCCTATAAAACACCTCACATAAATCAGGTAAAACTTCATCGTGAGAATCGATTAGCTGAAAAGTATATATGTTCAGAAGAAGCGTTCAACAAGGCTAAATCTCACTTGAACTAAATTTGGATTACACTAAAATTATTTGTATTTAGTTATATTGTGATAATAAAATGAATGTAATATTTCTTTTATATTTAATTTTAGTTTTATTTGATTTTTCTCGCAAATGTAGACCATATTTTCCGACAAAAAAAAAATATTAAAATCTATACCATATTTTCGGACAGAGGGAGTACTATTTTATGTTCGATTTCAAAAACTGACGAATGAATCTCGGCCTTGAGAAGCTCTACGATTCGACTTGTTCGTGTATCATTTGATCACACTGCAAAATTATTTAGGAAAAAAATATTGGAATTATCAGAACAGTCAGAATGAATGTTTCTTTTTTTAATGTAATTTTCCATGCAAATTCTATTGATTTGCAAAGGTTTGTTCTTAGGGATTAGTAACAAAGTCTAGTTTGCTTCTCTAGGACGTACATTTCTTCCATATATATATCTTTCTTCTCTTTCATTGCTTAACGAAAATTTTGTATTTTCGTGCGTCAATTACATTAATCTAGACATTTTCGAATATCTCATTCGAAAGAATATTTGGGAAAAAAGCAGACTGATGAAATCGTAACGAAATCGACGAAAATAAAAAGCAACAAAAAGTCACTAGGAAAACTAAGCAAGACTATCGAGAAAATTCAAAAGATATTTATCGTCAATATTCTCTTTCGAATTGGAGAAGTTTTTAACAAACGAAAGAAAATCGCACGTTTCTTTAATAATTTGCTGCGTCGCATATTACTGACATCGCATTTCGTTTATATGTTCAGCCATTTATTGCCCAGTAAACCGGATATAGTGCTAACAGTACACGTTCGCGAAATAGAGAATCGAATTAGAAGAAAACGACGAAGGGAGAAGAGTAAAATGAGTAAGAAATAACTGACTCGATACACAGTCAATGAAACAATAATTTCCGGACTGGCTAATCTTTAGATTGTCTGATACTCGAACATTGTTAAATAAATGTTTCTTTTGTATCTCAAGTGTACAAATTGTTTTGGTAATATTTTACAAAGCAAGACACTCTTTTGACATAAATGATAAATGTTTGTCACCCTTCTGAAATAACCGCGTCTAGCTATTAACAGTACAAAAATCACCAAATTCATAGAAATGAAATACAGTTGAAAGATTTGTTGAAAAAATATTTTTAAAAAGTTATCAGAAACGATTCGTGCGTGTCTGAGTGAATTATAATTACGATCAAATACAATCATAACCAACGTACGTATATTATTTTTGAACGTACGAAGAAATATAATTATAATATAATTACACTATAAAACAATATAATTATAATATATAATAATAATAATATATAATAAAATATATTACTCGACTGCAAAGAGTGTTTCATTTGTACTTGTAACCTCCAAGCATTATCCATACTAAAAATTATTCTCTCATGGTAGGGAGCCTACGTTAATTTTTTTAATCCTAACCTGATCGAGGGCCCCATTCTTCACCGCAAGCAAGTGGTGTGTGATCACATATAATAGTCTAGCGCAAGGCAGAGGGAAAAATAGACAATTCTTCGCGGCTCGTTAATCGAATCATTCGCGATGAAACGCGCCGGATGTCCCACCCGATTCAATCGCCCCTAGCGCAGCGGTTCGATAAAATTGATACTCGAAAAACGGTATAGCCAAACGTGACCGACAGAGAAAATACGAGGAGAAGCAAAATAACGGATTGAGCGAGCCACGATAACAAAGAGGCAACGAGAGGAAGAGATAAAATGGGGCACGGCACTGAGCATGGCATGAAGGAGGTTTTTATCACTTTGTCTTTAGATGATATGTACATTACTTATTGATATTTTATTGCATCATTGCAATCATCATCCATGAAATAAAACGATCAATATGAATGACCGTCTCTAACTTGTTTCTATTTCTAATGTGTTTGACAAATACTCTGTCGAGTGTCACTCTTTAACTGTTTAATTATGGCTTATTTACAGGGATCTTTTAACTCTTGTCTCGCGAATTTCTTTTTATTCCTCCTGGTTATTGCAATTGAATGCAAGACGCTGAAACTAACTTTCAATTTGGAAAAGGAAAGCTCAAAACGCGTCAATATGAAGAAATGAAGAATTCGAGTTTAAATTCCGTGGATTACTACAATTTGCTGGTCTATCAAACTGATATTACAATGTAAGAGATCTCCGGAAAGAAAGGTGTCTGGAGCCGTGAAAATCAGGTCAACGCGAAAGCAGTCAGTGCCTGGCCACTGTTTCACGTTGATTCGGATCAAACGCGAAATATGAAATATCTCGTGACAAAAATATAAATGACCCACTCGACGAGAAACTGTCACCGCGGAAAAACATCATAACACTAACAGACGAAACGAAAAAAAAAAAAAGAAAAAAAAATGACGAGACGAAAAGGCAATGCATCTTTCGCGACACCGTATAACAAAACGTAACGGGAATAACGAACGTTCGCAATAAATTAATTTCATTCGGCCGGCTAATTGTCGCGTGGTTGTTTCTTCGCGGCAAATACGCGACTGCCGTCGATTATACCGCGCCGAATGGCGAACGTGCAAATAAAATAGCGAACGGAAACAATCGAAAACGAGAAACGAAGTTGCCGAAGGAAAAAGAAGAAAAAAATAGCGAAGAAAAACAAAGAAAACGCGAAAGAAATAGGGGGGAGGGAAAAATACAGAGAAAAGGGAAGGAGAGAAATGGGAAGAATTTGTTTATGCTAATCGGGAGCAGCGTCGATCGCATTTTAATCAGTCGTCGATTGCGGACGCAACCAATCGACGCGGGTCCCGTGGCTTTGCATTTTCGACAGAGTGGTTTGATTGCTCGCGAAATACGCGAAATACGACAAACACGCGAGCGGAGAGATCGATGCCCGTGTCGTTAAATATAAATATCTGTCACTGTGCGTGCCAACGACCAACAGAAACATGACGGAACGGTTACACGCGTCTTACAAGTCAGTCGAGTTTTCGAAACATTGGCCGCGTGTTAAATTCGACGCCGAAGTGAAGTTCCGTTCCGACTTTGTTGCAAGAAGGATCGATCGTGTGTTTGAAACTAACCGCTGGTGGGAAATTAATTGGATGTTAAGTACCGAGAGACGTCGAATTGTTCTTAGCTAAGAATAAATGAATGTGTTTAACCCGGAAAGTAAGTAGGTTACTCTGAATCTTCACGTTTTCTACGGACATGTGATTTTTGGTATTGGTTACGTATTTGTTTCTGTGCTTCGTATTGTACGAAATATCTGTTCGACGAATCGTTTATAATTTCTTATTCTGCGAACTTTTTCTTGTTGATTCGTTTTCTGAGAAAAGGAATAAGTTTGAAAGAAATAATTCAGGTCGTAGCGCGAGTTACCACTTTGATTTTCTATAATTAATGTAATTTTTATGTGTAACGTAACATGCTGTGTTACTTGTTCAAAGATATTCGAACTTTTTATTTGGGATTTTATATATTTTATACGTTCTCTCCGTAATTTCACGTGTTTTCAGAGTAATATTATCTGCGTATCTATACATTCAAGATCGCGTTCATTGGGCTTAAAAATTTAATAAAATGTAACCAAGGAAGAGGTTGGAATTCTGATACTGCAATAAAGTAGTATTTAAAAATTCCAGTATTTTAATCTGCCGCGTGATCGACGACGATACTCTCTTTGCAACAGTAAAAAGCTAATGTCATTAAAACGTGAAAAACAGAATTAGAATGAACGACGCTGATCAAATATCTACGCGTGAATTATATCTTCCGATAGAGCATCAAATATAGGTTAACCAATCAAAATTATCGAATCAATCTATCAATTAATAACAGTAATGAGACGATGCGCTGTTATGCACGATTTCGATAATCAAGATCGATCAATGATATCTTAATTATTATCTTGTATACGCTTTTAATAAATCTATTGTATTAACTTCGTGCATTTCAACAGTTCGAGCATTCGAACGAAATGTTACGATGACAAAAATGAAAATTCACTTCACTTAGAATAGATACAAAATTTACGATTATTCACTAATTTGATTGACATCTACGGACAAACAGAAAAGTACATACGTCAAATTTAAAACACAGAAAGAGAGATTTCGGACATTTTCATGGATCCTAGTTAATTCTTTACTTAAAGTTAAATCATTGCGTGTCTTAAAATCTCTTTAAAAGGACGTGTATAAATAAATAAAAAACACTTCTTATAAAAATTTATATACGATCTTATGTGATAAGATCTTACATACGAATTTATATCCCTCCCCCATACTTGCTATAAAATGAATTTTTGTAACTATAATTGTAACAATAATATTAATAATGATATTCTGTACACTTTAATGCATGTGTAAATTAATAGTAATCGTAAGAGACACTGTCATTTTCTCAGAGTCTGTAAAATGTTTCAAATCCTCATTTGCCCAAATATTTGAAATTTGTAGATCTACGTCGACTGACTGTAACTATGTCACCTTTTTTCGTGGAAATAGTAATCAATGAAAATTCGAATGCTTGTGACTATTTTCTGTAAACGAAAGTTATTTATCATATCATACAGCGTACACATCAAATGAATTTATTCATTTATCTCGGGAATTAATTCATTGATCAAGCAAACGCATTATTCACAGAAGAAGTAACATAACGGTTTATGTAACGTTTCTTCAAAGGAAAACGTTTCCACATTGGTGCTGTTTGACGGGTTTTACTTTGACGAAGACGCCATGACTGCCGTTTACCTAGAGAAATTTCAAATATTTAATGGGTTTTGAGTTCAACTGACCCGAGTTTCTATCTCGATTAACCTTGTTAATTGAAATTCCGCCGTAGAATTCACCGTGTGAATTTCGCGAACTAGCGAAATGACGACGACGATAGCTCGGACAACGAATTGTTTCAGTCATTACAGTTTCAGCTGAAATTTCAGAATCGCCGAGTGCTTGTTGCGCTCGCTAAATGAAAAAAAAAAAAATGCGTTTCCTCTTTTTTTTTTTGTTTTTTTAGTTAACGCCACTCGCGGATTTTTCAAGTGAGTTTTCATTGTAATCACTGTGGCAACGAAAAATAGAAAAAAAAAAAGATAATAGAAATAGGAACCGAAATTCATCGAACGATCCGAGTTGAAATCATAACAGTCGAAACGCTCGATTAAAAATGACCAAAATGGACGGAGAATATTGACGGAGAAACGAAATTCAAAAATGATCGTCTCGATCGAATAATAAGGTTAAAAATTTATTAGTCACTGTTAAATAATTTATTCAAACTCTACTCGAATTCTGGTCGATTTTGTATACTTATAAATCACAATAGAATTACTACTTATTATCCGAGAGTTTAACTATTTCACTGTTTAACAGGAGAGAAATCAATAGGAATAGCGATCAAAGAATTTATCGAACGTTGCGTGTTTAAATCATTCGATTAAAAAAAGAAAAAAGAAAGATAGAAACGAATGACATTGGCGGGAAAATGAAATAAAAAAATGAAATATAGAAAAAGATATTGAACAGCGTTGAAAATGAAGAATTTGTCAGTTTCTAAAATGATAAAGGATCAAGTTCTGTTCGAAGATTCATAAATTTGCAAATTTGCAGAATCGCTATAAACTTGTTACGCGAAGGTTCAACGGAGAAAGCAAATTTATAATTGACGTTGGCGGCAGGATTATCCTATTTTCTTTGTTGCCTTCGCCTCTTTGATCAGAGTCATCTATTCTGACAACGGTGAAAGAGAAACTGATGACAAAATGTTGGTCACTAACGCGAATTAATGAAACGAAATAACGAAAATGAGAATTGATCGGTGCTGAACAGTATCTATACTGTCGCTTTTACGCAATCGTGATGCCTGCCTGTAATTCGCAACAACATTACGATTATTGCGTTCCTTTGTTATTTTCCAATTTTCAATTCGACCGTGTGTGTGTGTGTATATATACACTGCCTCAAATGAAAAATGATTCCAACGTATATGAAAGTAATTCTGATCGGTTGTAATAACAAGATTTCGCGAATTTTGCAAATATCGAGAACGAACTGCTACAGCTGCAAAGCTAACCAAAAAATTCAGTATTTTGCACAAATACGAAACGGAAAAAAGTTCATTGATAAATTTCGCTTGTGTTATTAAATTCCAATTCTTTGCACAATAGATGCCCAGATGGACCTTTGTATCCGAAAAATATTTGTATAATTTCATACTTAACTGTCTTTCAGCTTAAATATCGACCGATTTCGTAGGAAATAAATTCGTTTCTCTGCATTCACATAAAATTCTGTACAAATGACAAATAAACTGGGAATTTCTAAGCAAGTTCATATTTTCATAAAGGGTAACCCGTAAGTAATATATAATTTAATTATATTTTTAATTATATTTTTAATTATATATTTATAACACAATAATTGAAATAAAATACAATTTTGTAGAGTATCAAAAAACGACATTACTCACGGGTACTTCTATTACATTAAAAACAGAGCTCTGGATGCATTAAGATCTAGAGTGTAATCATCGATCATTACGATATCCGATAAGCCTTGATAACATCGAAGCTCGCGTCAACGTGTTGGAAAATTTAAAGCGAGCCACTTTAAAAATGGTCCAAGCCAGGATCGGAACCAACGAAACGAAGTTAAAACGGGTCTCGACCGTTTAATCGAAATATTTCCTTTTATTTTTCGTTTCTTTAATTAACTTTTCGAGTTGCAGCACGATAGCAGCCGTAAAAAACGTAAAAAGAGGACCGTCTTACGACTTCTTTCCCCTCCCCCCCTTCTACGTCTCTCCTTTCAATTTCTTCTACTTTCGCCGCGAAACCGAGAGTATGGTGTTAAATTCGTAAATAGCCAGCTAATTACTTTCGCATCGTTTCCGGTTTACCGCGTTCCCGGGGAGAGAAACTTGGAAAGTCCCTTCGAGGCCGGAATAGAGAAAAGTTTTCTGTTTACGCTGGTGCTCGAGAACTCAAATGTCAGCGTGGCCGATGAAATTTATCTTTGAGTTCTCCTCGTGCTCCTCTCATCGAACGGGATCGCCTCTCGCCAAATATCAACCCGGTTACCGGTTCTATTTCCCTTTTCTCCCTCTCTCGTTCTCTTTCTTCTTCTTCCTTTCTTGTTCTTTTCTTTCGCTTCGATGAGAAACTTTAATTGTTTCACTGGCCCGTCGAATCCTAGGTTTAGCCTACTTTTAATTAAAATTTCCAGCCGCCGCCGGTTTCGCCGGATGGCGCGTTAAACGCACCGTTTCCTGTGTAATTCTTCCGCTATGGGAGATACGAGATAAACGCAGAGAAGAGACGTGAACAAGGGACAATTTTATGACCGATTGATCCGCGAAGTATCAAGCAGCTGTATTTATTACGCAATGTTACGAATATCATAATTTCTTAAGATTTCAGAAAATCGTGGACACTGGAAAGAATTGAAGAAATAACGATGAAAATGATCTCAAGCGAGTCCCTGTTCTTCTCTTCACAATCCTAATATTATGATCCGGGATATACTTTTTTCATTTAGATTCTATAATTTTATGAAATTTAGAAGATTGAAATATTTGTAATATTGCACGGTTCTTTATGGATTAAAAATACAACGGTGCAAGTATTGAGGTATCGTAAAAGTCTAAGAATTTCTTGAATTTCTTAAATATTAGTAGTTTAAAACTACAAATTTCGGGAATGTTCCTTGGAGATCTTTACGCTCTATAATTTCATAATTTTATATATTTTATAATATACAATTTTATATATTTCTATATTTCTATATTTTATAATTTTTATTCGTTCTTTTCATAACATTCTACACATTTTTCTATATTCTCTTCATATGTTTTCTATATTCCGTATTCTACAATTTTTACTCTATATTATCGTATTTCTATGCTACTAATTAATTTTACTAATATTTCTATATTATAGAATTTTTTTTATTTATAGAATTCTATATTATAGAATTTTCTATATTATAGAATTGCACGAACCGCTATGAAAGTATATTTTTCTCACAGAGCTTGTAAAGTAAAGTTTCCAATTCAGAAAGATATATACGTGCCGGCATGAAATCCTCGAGACAAAGCAAACGTGCCGCGATAATTTGAATTTTATTTAAAGATAATAAAGAACAAATTACTCAACAGATCCTCTATTTTCGTTTTTCTTCAATATATTATAATTTTCAAAAAGCAATCTCTCGTACAATCTCAATTGCTCACATTAAACTTAAAAGCAAAAAGAAAAAAAGAAAAAGAAAAAAAAATAGAAATCCAACCAACAAACAAGGTTGTATTGAAACATTCATACAAAAATCTCCGTTGCCGCAGAGCGGTTCCAAGCCAGAGTTTATTGGCATATCGCGCTTAACATCGCCGAAATCAGAAATTGGGTAAACAACAACGGTTTGTTTAAAATAGCGGAATGCAAAATTAGGTGAAACCCAGAGGTGGGAGACTAACGTAAGTGCGTCGAGCTGGTGTAAGCAGCCGCTGGTGTTCGAAATAATTTCTCGAGCGAGTAACGCGTTCTAATGGAAAGCACTCGACCCATCTGGTCGTCACGTAATCCCGTCCCCTCCCCATGCCCCCCCCCGCAGTCTTTAAATAAAGCGGAAAACGCGTGGTGTTTCCGGCGGAAGTGGTGGAAGGATCCTCGAGCGGCATCGCTTTTGCCAACGATTCAGCTAAGAGGACGACGCGGCCCGTGATCGAGGTACGGCACCGAGGTTGACGGAATTTATTCGGAATCGATAATCAATTTACTGTTGGCCGGACGGAACAACGCTTGGTGACGGTCGTCGTCGCTTCTGCTCGAGAATGGCCCCGACAAAACGATGGAAAACCGTCGAACCACGGTTCGGGGAACACGAAAGTTGAAATTGAATCGATATAGGGGCAAATATTGCTTATTATTCGTATTTTTTTGGTTTTTTTTTCTTTTGTTTGTTAAAAGAACGGAACATTATTGTGAGTAATATACGTGGATATTTCGTGTGTTTTTTTTTTTTTTTTGCACTTTGAAATTTCCTCCTAGTAATAGGCATTCGTGTATTTATAAATTTAATTATACAAATTCGTCATTGAATATTAATACGGTAAGTAAGATACTTTCGCACATGTTTCTTCTCGCACATTATGTCCGACATGTTTCTGCACATTTTGCGGTAACGAATTTTGAATTTTTTTACAGATTTATGATAATTTCACAGTCTATTTGCAACACAGATAGAAATGATCGCGGTCTAACTGAAAAAATAAATTAGAGCTTTCAAAAAATAATTAGAGTTAGGTATCTTTCTTCAGCGTCTCTAAAGGCACAAGGTAATAGTGTAATATCCCGTTAAGCGTGATTCAGGATTTTTATGATTTCATTCCCAGTGGAATTCAGGCTGAATTAGGTGAACAAAGGACTTCCTTAATACACGAGGTGTTTCCATTATTTTTTTCAATCCCTATATATAGAAGATGAAGTCGGGAATTTATTTTATTTCTACGATGAAGCACTCTCCGAGGGGCTTAATTAAGCGGCCACTGGTCTCGCAGGTATTGATTGCGGTAAAAATCAGCCGAAGCGCAATGCGTCGCTTCCGCTTACGTAATGAGCGAAATTTTCAGACACACACACACAAAATAAAAAAAGGAAAAAGAAAAAAGAAAATGAAATGAAACTCTAGTGACAAGAAGTTAACCGTGCCACTGTGAAATTTGATTGACGGTAACGAATGAAGTCGAGTACTAATGCGACCGTGTGCGACCGTCACACAACGATAATATTAGCTCGTAAATGAAATTTAATTGCATGTGCTTCGAGTTTTCGAACACTTCGAAAATTCTCGGAGATAAAGTTTTATTAAAATGTGTGTGCGTGCGTGTGTGTGACGTTTGACAGTACTGCATTAGGCGCTTAATCGTTTTAATCACAACGTTTTAAGCTTCACGCTCAATGGTTTTAACATTTATTTCGATGATTATTAATTACGAAGGTATTACGCTTAATACCATTTAAGCATGGCGATGATGCTTGAGTAAAATTCCATTAAATAATGTAAACGAGAGACGTACAGATTTATTCGCGTCCAATTTTCACGCATTATTTCGAAGCGTGGATACACTTGAAAGAGGAAACACTTTTGATCATTTTTTTCGCGAGTGTTTGGCGAAAATAAAGTCTTTCCTACGGATGGAGAAGAAATATTTATATACAACATGGGATTAATTAATGCCTCGGCAATTTTGAAATATACGTTGCAGAGAGATGAAAATATAAAGGATCGAGAAACAGAAGGGCGGACAGAAGCAAATAAACAGGAATGAATAGAAAAATGGAAGGAACAAAGTAAATAGGGAGGGCAAGCGGAAAGGGAGCAATGCTACGGGATATGATGTATAGCACGAAGCGAAGAAATATGGTGGAATAGTATCGACCACAATATATTAAAACCAAATAAGCACGGCGAGAAGACTAAGAGAAATAGAGAAAGTCGTTAGAAAAATGAACGATCGTAAAGAATAGCAGGGAACGTACAACGACGACACGGGAGGGGGAAATAAAAAAAAGGACGAAAATACGAAAACCGTGATGCCGGATCAAATTGGAAAACTAAAAGGAGACGAACTGAGAAACTCTGCTGGTAGCCAACGACGATAATAGAGTTTCAAAAATATAGGGCACGTTGAAATTAACCTGAAATTGAAGTTGAGGAAAGTAGGTGACGCGTCGGAAACGGCGGGGGAGGGGGGGGAAGGAAAACGTACAACGAAATAATTAAACTACCGAAAGAAGTACAAAGAAGACAAACAGAAAGAATAAGCAAGGGCTTATGGCCTATTAATATAAGGAAATAATCCGGCTGCATTAGTATTTAAATGAGTCTGTCGAAGAGGAAAATATGGAATATAAGAAGAAAATATAATTCCACGTTTCACTCCTTCCTGTCGACCACTGTTTTCCCGTCTCTCTTATTAGTCCAGTTAACCTGGTAAATATCAAAAGGGGAAAAAAGGAGGAGGGGAGGATATCTTTAGAATAGTTAATTTATGCATGTTGACTGTCAGAAAATATATATATTTTTTTTATATTATTTATGTTATTTAAAATTTCGTTCTCGTCCTATTTTAATAATTCTGCTACACTTGTAAGAATAAAAATGCCAATGCGTGAAATACATCCGCAAATATGTTATACAGTGTCACATATATAGATAAAGAAATAAACTAAAAATTAAAGATACGCATAAATGGAATCGGATATTCAATCGGCAATTATTTATTAAGATAAACGCTGGACAAGCTGACAGTTAAATGATTTCATGGTTTTCGACCGTTGCGTTGGTGGGTTTCACGTGACGTGACACGTTTCAAGCAAATTAGATTTTCTCGTATTTAATACACAGATGATTTGCATATCTAAATTTGAATTAATTTCGCTGGACGATCTAGAAATCGGTTTACCGAGTTGAAAATTGCATGTAAATACGTGTTTCTGATGTATACTTTATGTGACAGTCAGTGCTACCATATTCGTAATAATATTAATATTAAATCACGTACCCATCCAAACCGAAAATTTCACCTCGCTAAGCAACTTTTCCAATTTTCCGATAACAAATCAGTTTTAATCGTTAAGTGAGGCTAATTTCAGTTCAATAATCGGAATTTATATTTAATTGTTAAATCAGTAGCGGTGAAAATATAATAAAAATAACAGAGAATTACATATACAATTTTGAAATAATAATAGAAATTTTATGTATAAATATATGGCATAATTATTACGAGCCAAAACTTAGATCTTAATACTCTGCTTAAGAGTTGAAATGTCACGCTCAAAAATTCTGAATTATCAAACAGATAATAATGAGACAGAGTGAGGAAAAATAACTATTTCGAGCCGTCGATAATAAAATTAAATTGAAATCGATTAAAAAAACGATGACTTAACGACGAGTTAGGAAATAACGAATTGAAAGGAGAGAGAAAAGAAAAAGGGGCGCGAAACAGCGGAAAAATAATAGAGAATCTCAGTAACCGTGGGAATCTACGAGTGTCGACGTATGAAAAAAGATATCTACGGTGAAACCGTCAGCAACCGTTTCCGGTACGAATGAACGTAGAGAATTGGTCGAGAAAGCGAGCTCGAAACGGGAAAATGGATAAACAAGAATTCGACGACGATGACGACGAGAGAAAACGAAGGCGAAAGACGATGCCTTTCGGTGAAAATTACAATGATCATTTCCAGGAAGCGTCGTATTTCCATTTTCTGGGCAAGTCTCGACGAAGGGCGGAACGGAAGTTAGTGATAAACGGCTAATTTCATGCGGCAGAGTAATCTCTGCGTCTCGACACCGATGTACTAGGGGCCGAATACGCCGACATAAGGATAACTCTCTTTCTCTTTCTCTCCTTCGTTCTCTGCTTTGAGATTCCTCGAACTTCATGGCGTGTTTCATTGGTTGTGATTGGATATCTACCAAGGCTCGCTTCAGCTTGCAACGGAAGCATAGCGATCACATCGACACCAGGACACTTACTTTGCGTTCAACTATCGTGCAATTCGATTTAACTTGATTTTCTTGATCGTTTCAAGTTGCCGGGGCCGGTTATTTCGTACAATTCACGAGCAACGACTGCATGTATATTTGACCCCTTTGAATGGTAATCAAATAATAGCACGGTAGAAGTAAAAGATACAGATTGTAGAAAATATTTCATAATTCTGACACTTGAACGATATCACGATAAAAGAATCTGTCATTTCATTTTACAGATGTATTGTCACTAACAATGAGCATACAATTGTCAACTGTTATCGTAATGAACAAATTTAAATCGAATTTAGTTTTTCTCGTCAGTGATTCCCAATTTCTTTGTTAAATTCCCGATCGAATCTCAAAAAAAAGAATCCTTCGATTGGATTTTCCCGGATGCAAAAATGCATCGAAATAATTATTATTACCAATTGGCTTTTTATTTTTCAGCTTTTCCCTCGAAACAGCGTTAAAAGCTGTACAATCACGGCGAAATGGGCGTGCGTCGCCCCGTTTGCCGAATATTAATATTCAAGGAGCGCGTGCTCGTACGCGAAAGCGCAATTAACGTCGGCGAAAATAATGATTATAAAAATCGACACCGTCAGCTTTTAATTCATTGGCGATCTCGTTCGGCGTCGGTTTGCGCTACGAGCAAACAGCGTTTCAGCCCGAAAATCGCGGAAAGCTCTCCGGCCCGTACAACAGAAACGAATTAAAACGCGACTCGCAGCGCATTTTCAAACCGCGCGCGTCGAGTGCGAAACAATTACGGCCCGACTAAATTTATTTGGTTCGACGAGCTGGCGGAACGTTCCCGAAAAAAAAAAAAGAAAAAAAAGAAAAACGATATCATAAAGCCGCATACGCGATTAAAAGGTAATGCAACGCGTGTAGAAAAACAAAAAAACAAAAAAAAAAAAAGGAAAAGGAAAATATGGTGGACGACTAATTTTAATTGAGCAATCAGTCTGAACGACGGAGTATGCACGTCCACCTCGTAACGACTCTCATCAGAGAAAACGAACGCGGCTGAAGGTGACTATCGCTTGTGTTCCCACGTAACGAGGAGCATTGCTTGATTGAATGTAATTGTTATCCTCGATACTTTCGATTCGACATTCGAAATGATCGTTCTCAGCGCGGTTGCTTTACGCTTGCGACATCGATATCGTTGTTTTAGCTTTTTTCGAAGATTATTAATGAGAAAGTTTATCGCTAGATTCGATGGGAAATTTGGACACGTTGAAATAGAATATTGGTAAATAAAATTCTGATAAATTTCTGCTTGGGTTCATTTCATTCGTTCTGTCGTTATCACGCTGTCACAGTTTTTTTTTCTTTTTTTTTTTAAATTTCATAAAATTCTGGGACCTAGACGGAAGAAACGTTGTTGGAAGAAATATTGAGATTGACATTCCGTGGCCATTTAAATTTATAATGAAATTTAACTTAGTTCATTTGCAATCTGTTACTAATTTTGTAATCTAAAATGAATGGAACTGAACTAACAGACGAAACCAGATTACAGTGAAAATGGGGACTCATTTCTGGAGATCTTCATTTTAACTTCTCACAAAAATCAAATCGAGCATTTTGCTAATAAATGCCATAAATGAGAAAAATCTCGTACGAACGTGAATCCTCCGTCCCTGTTGCTACGGGCAACAAAAAGGAATTTGTTCTGCCGGATATGGAACGATGAAGGAGGCATGTACCTGCTCTAACAATAAGAGAGAGGCTGCCTCTAAATGGCTAATTTCATATAACGAAGCAATCTCTGCGTTCCGACGCCTGTTTCACGACCGTAACGACGCTCATTAAAGAAGCACAGATACGGAGGACAATCAAGAGAGATAGAAAGAAACCGTGATGCCCGAATCGTAGCCTAAGAAACGTAATATGCTAATATCTGGAATTAATCGAGCGTCGTTTTATCATTCACGATCGGATTCATCCATTTGAATGATTGACGTGCGCGATTTTAAATATCGCAATAAATGTTAAATATGTCGATATATACTCCGTATTCAATATGAGTATTCTTATTCTCATCTATACTTCTGATTCTCTCGTGAAGTCTGAAAATTATTCAAGGCGAAACTTAACCTATAATATTAATTGGTAACCGCTTGTACCTGATAATTTATTATCACGGCTGATATAATTACAAACGATTAACTCGCTATCCCGGCGAGATGTTTGAAATAATAGTTGCGTGTAAAAAATATATATTATTTATCAGAACCGTCATCGTAGAAGTTTTATAAATAATTTTGTTATTTTAACGCTGCAACAATCGAACCCATGGACGTGACTGATCTCAGATTTTTGTTTTTTCGCAAGTGTTTAAAAAATACGAATATTCTTAATTCAAAATTGATGTTAATTCCTGTTCGGACAGAAATAATTGTATAAATTTATATATCTTATTATCATTGAAATTACAATGATTTATATGTAAAATATTTTGATACGTTTGTTCTAACTTTCGTAGATATTTCCATTTCTTTATTTATATTAATATTTTTGTTACTAACCAAAGTATGTGACTGTATTTTTGACGTATATGTGATGCCCTCCGTAAAATATTTTTCAACGAAATTAACATAATATTCTACATCAAGAATATTAATTAATTACATCAAGAAGATATATTTCTGATATCAAGAATGAATTTATGTTGACAGTGAAATATATTAATTTTTCCGAAAAAAAAAAAGGAAAAACTTGAAATCCTTCGTTCATACCTTTCAATCTACAATCACTCTCTGGCAGAAATAAAATATCCTATCGTAAACCGTGGAACAAAACAATCCTACGATCCGTATTAAATTCCCATTCTCCCCGTTCTATTTCCGTAGGAGAATAATCTCCGTAATTTCTATAAGCAGTACCAAAGACCATCCAACTGGATCAGCAGATGACGCGAAGGCAGAACACTTGGCGAGAGCAAGCTCTCTTCAGACGGAAAATCCTGACCAACACAGGTTCGCGAGCAAACGAACAGATACTAGGAATATGGGGCGGAACAAAAGGGCGTCTCTGACCCCGTTAATGTCGCGCAGAAGAAGCTCGTTTTCGGTTTACCTGCGAGAGAGGAGTATCGCTTGGCTCCTCTCAAGGAGAAAGCGAGAAGGACGCGAAAGTAATCTTCTGCCGGTTTGCAGTCCACACTTTCATCCCGCCACGTACGTTCTCCAGTGATGCTGATGGCACATTTCGCATTCTGGCTTATACCCCGCCGCATCCACTTCGTCCTCGTTACAATCCCCCTCCCCCCTCCCCTACATCCACGTTGTTCGTTGCTCTCTCCTAAAGAATAATAATACGGGTACACTGTCGCGATGGCGAATGAAGCTCGGCGAATGCCCTTATCCGGGGATTCTTCTCCGAGAGCAGCTCACGAGATTTTTTTCGCCCAACGAAAACCAGCCAGCCGACTTTGGATTTTTGGTATTATTCAATTGACAGTATGGAAATGAGAATTCTCGAAACGAGGACAGAGAATCTCAGCGTGGAACGTTTGTTTCTTGGACCATCTTCTTTGTGCTTTGTAAAAATAAGTTACATTTTTTTCGATCGTAAATTTGAAAACCAAAGATAAACGATGACTAGACGCGAATATTTAGGCAAATTCATATTTTTACTAATAGCTACGTAATTTAGCATCTAGAAGGTACTGTATTGTAAATATTTTGTACGTCTTTCTTCAAGTTTTCTATAAATCCGTAAAAACTCCTGTGATTCGCAATTGTCTTAGAATTCATGTTAATTAGAATAATTAATATTCGCGCGATTACACATAGTAAGTAATTTGTTTCTTTTATTCAATTTCAAAGTTGAGTTGCTAATTGTTGAAATTTGTTGACAACCTAACGATTTTGATTAGAATTTAGAATTTATCTAGAAGTCATAAGACAAGATATTTCATGAACGATAGTTGTTGTAAATATGGCAAAAAAAGAAAAATATTTAATCGAGCGTGCCTTTCTATAAAGAATAATTCATATTTTATTCTTATCGTGCAATTAAATCATTCGACACGAAGGAATCATACGTACGAAATATTTCGCCTGTTCAATCACAATGAGAATAAAATAAACTTTTGGAAGTGTGGACAATTCAATGTCTACACGTATCGTGCCATAGAAAATTACCTTCATTTTTGCAACTGCACATTTTGCGGAACAATGTTACCGTTTCTCATTGATGGAAAACTGCAAATTGCGCGGTGCCACATTTTTTTGCAATTAGTGGCCCTGAATAATTCATGCTGACACATTTACTACCGGCAACTTCATTTTAATACTGTGCAATTAATTTCTTACAAACTTTTTCAACGACCGCGTTTGTCCGTTACACGTTTGTCCTTTCTCTCTCTCTCTCTCTCTCTTTGTACAAATAAAAATCAACAACCTTTCAGGAAACCGAGTATACAAACACCGGCGAAAAATTATTTCAGAATAAACGAAAATTGAAAAGATAAGAGCGTGATAAATTTTCACGTTTGTATTTTACACGAATTAAACGCGAAAAATCGATTAAACGATATTCGCTGGACGATGGTAATTTATATTAATACTTTTCAAAGTTAATATCTCAAAGGTGTATTTTATCGTTAAATTAAAATTGTAAATCTTTTCCAGTGTAACGTAACAACACGAATATTCTGCGCTTTAAACAACGTAATAAATATTATTCATTTTGTACGATATATATAAGTATATATATATATATATATATATATATTTGAAAACCAAAGATAAACGATGACTAGACGCGAATATTTAGGCAAATTCATATTTTTACTAATAGCTACGTAATTTAGCAACTAGGAAATTGTTTTATCTAGAAGGTACTGTATTGTAAATATTTTGTACGTCTTTCTTCAAGTTATTATATATATATATATATAATATATTATTATATATATATATATACTTTGTCAAATCCAAAGCTGGTAGAAATTTCGCGACATTGGTATTAGTAATCAATACTCTATGAATCACTTCAAACAAAAAATAAACTGGCCAGAATAAAATTCAATCTCCATCCCTGCATGTATATAACAATTTCCAATTTTTAATTTCCATTTTCGTTTCTAAATATAATGAATCGCAGTTTCAATATTAAACTACCGCGGGCAATCTGAGTGTCAAACACTCCTCGATTTTTGCAGAGTGAATTTTTATCTTGGCTAAACTTTCTCCTCCAGCCATCCAAAGGGCCGATACATTAAAGCGGAGACTTCAACAAATCTCGGAATTTCTTTCAGATTTCTTACGAGTCAAGAACAGTAGATTCAAACAATTCGTTGTTTGGTTGAACGACGGATAGACTGCCCGCGGAGAGTTAACATCATAATTTCAGAGTTACTTTTTACGGAAATATTTTTATTTATTTAAGAAAGATTTGAAACTTTTTGCACGGCAGTGTACATTCACGAATGATGATTTTTGAAAGATACGACAATCCAATATGCAGTCTGCACCGTGTATCACTGTTGCGCGTGCAACCGCGACACCGACAGAATCGCGTATCAAACCGCGAGTTATTTTACGTTCACGGCATAAAAGACCGGTGTTAATAAGTAATGCAAAATACGGATTAGATCGTACACGTCCGGTGAGAGAGGTTGAATGTTGCATTATCTTTTGAAACACGATGAAACCTACACGAAGGTATTATAATGCCGCTGTAAACGTAACCACGGCGGTGTAAAATGCGAGCCAGAAACGTTGTACGAGCGGCCACGTTCTTACCTAACTTACGACCCTTTTATGCAGATTCGATCGTAAATTAAAGACCGTTGCAGCTTTCGCCGCGAAATAATTATATGCGATACGTCCGCGGTCTTTTCTTTACGCTGGCCGATTTTTCCAGAAGCTTGGTCCTCCAAGGTTGGTTGTCCAAATTTCACGTGGTATTTCGCGCAGCGTTTTGCACACATCTAAACTAGTGTAGCCGAACTTGGAAATAATCGACGTAATCTTTCAATTATTATCTCGAATAATATTATAAAATGATTACAGTAATTGATGCTAGAACTGTCGAAGACTGAAGAAGAGTAAAAGTGAAAGTGCAACGAATAGAGAAAAGTTCATGATACGATACAGAATATAGAACTACAATAAATTTTTAAAAAATGTACCATTACAAATCTATAGAATCTTTGTGAAAAACTATGTTAGCTCTAACGTTAAAATTTAGAGTATTTTTTGTTTGTTTGTTTAGTATTTTACATTCTCCAATAAAATTAAAAGTTCCAAAATTAAATAATTGAATCATTAGATGATTATATTATTATAATAATTACAAATAAAAGAAAACGCATAGTCAAAGATACACATAATTTGAAGTACAAACTGCTCGAAGTAATTAATTGTAATTAATAATATTACCTGGATCAAATTGTTATTAAAATATTATATTAGAAATAAAATATAAAAAAATAATTATTAAATCACAATATTATTAAATACGATGACAAAAATTAACAAACACGATAATAATTACAAACAAATAAGAATGATGTCCGACGTCAAGGTATGTCAAATATAGAACTAGCGTAAATTAATTTAATTGAATAATTCAGTAGACCTAAAAGGTTTCTAATTTTGATATCTTCGAACTAAGGCATATAACTATTTCCGCACAAGTGTATATAAGTTTCTGACACGCCGAGGGATTTTTGATAAAATCAGCGTGTTATAATCCAATAACCAAAGTTATCATCCAAATGTAATACTTTTCTCGATGTAGAATGTGGAAATATTACTTGGATATTCCAAGAAAAGAATAAAGCTCATTTCGCATGCAAAGCGGATAGAATTTTCTAAAGTGTTCCTATAAGTATGTAATTAAAGCTATAAATATTAACTTCAAATCTTGAATTACAATATTTTTCTCCCTCTCTCATTCTGTCCTATTTTTCAAATTGGATAATAATATCGTTACATCGATTTCTTGAAAAAAAAGGTTTTCATTTCTAAAATGCTGAAGCGTTGAATAAAGTTCGACGAGGTTATTGGAAAATAAAAAATATACAAAGTCATGAAACGTGTCACAATATTCTTTAGAGGTATGAAGATTATAACTTATATTCACAAGCAAAGAAATGAAAAGGAAGAAACGGCGTTCGAGCACCAAGGCAGAAGGGAAAGATCGATAAAATCCTGGCGAAAAAAAAAGGAAAAAAAGAAAGAAAGGAAAATGGAAACGGCTATAATATGTTTACGAGTTTTCTGGATTGAAAATGTAGGAACGGCCAACAAACTCCTGGAATACTGTTTTCTAGTAACTCTTATATTTAGGTCAAAAAATAAGCGACACGGTATTGGAAAGACGCTACGTACGGTCGAGGTAAATTTAATTTTCTGACAGAGCGATTCGATCAAACGCTACGTTAATTGGTTATTCGTTACCTTCGACTTCAAAGAACTACGCGACCTCGAAAATCGGGGCGCGACGTAAAAACACTGTTTAAGCTGATTCCACTTTCAGATGGAAATAACAAAGTACAATTATTTCAGGTAATTTAATATTACGAGGTCGCTTTCTTCGTCGATTAGCTGGCAATTTTCGATACACGAGTACACGCAATTAACTTCGTTGATGAATAAAACTTTTAAAAACAGCAGAACCGTTCGACGTTCTGCCCTACAAACATTTACAATTATTCATATTTTATAACAGTGTTTAATCTTGTGTATTTAGGGATTGTTGAAAATTTATCAATTATCGCCAGTTTGTCATTTTTGTACATATATGAATTTCAACAAAATTGAAGTTATTCATGTTTTTAACATAAGAAGAATAAGAATCTCAGTCTCTTTCTAGATACTTTGAATGTTTGAACCTAGGCTCTCTTTCGTTAGCGCGAAAGAAATCATATTCACCACATTTTCACTTTGCTCAATATCGAAAGTTAAATATTTTCGCAATTATGGCAATATGTATAAAATAGAAAGACAAAAAGATCTCTGTTGTACCAAAGTAAAATAGAAAAATACAGCAAAAATAGTGTAAAATATAGCACAGAGTATATTTATAGTATAAAATTATTTGAATAATAAGGAAATCCAAGGAGATCACTTTTCTCGCTTCCTCCTCATACATATATCTTAAACTGAAAGCTTTGAGAAGTTCAAAGTGGCCCGAAGTTTCGCCCAGCTTTGACGAATCGAATCGAATCGAAAAAAACAAGACAGCTCGTCGATCGACGATTCGCAGTCGAGTCGTTTCGATAAATTCATACCCGGCTTAACTTGTTTCATTGAAGCAACGCGCGAGGAGACGAGAGGAGAGGAAATAGGAAAATACAGAGGAATTCGAGCGGTGTTCCTTCGGAAGAAAAGTAATCGCGCGAGACAGAAAGGTGAGAGATCGAGGAGAGCCCCACGTAGACGACACACGTAGATAAACGACGAATTGTTCACGGGTCAGATCTTCCACCCCGGCTCGCCTTCTTTTGTGCCGTCGAGCTTGCCGTGCTCGATTTTTAAATCTTTCCACCGCCGTTCTTGTATCCCGATATACGTTATTCGATATCGCGCGTCTGAAGAAAGGATTATATTCCTATTGAAAACCGAGAAAATCGACGAACGGCCCCGCCTTTGCCACGGAACACCGGTTCTTCTTCTTCTTCTTCTTTCGTCACGGCGAGGTTGAAAAATTACCGTTTTACTGAAAACGTCCCAAATAGGCGTCTTCTTAAATAGCTCCTTGATAAATATATTTCACAAATAGTCAGTACCACGAACAACATATTTCAATGTTCGAAATATTCAACAGTGTATAGATAATCCTTAAATCAAATAAAAAGCTTCGCTTTGTCTTCGTACAAGAGGTAACTAACTGCTCTCTTTTCATTCGACGTATTTAAAAAACTCGAAGATCATCGGATGCTTTTTATTTTTATTATATTCCCATCTTTTTACTGTGAGTAATGAAATTCCTATATTGCACGCGCTTTGTACAATTCAATTTTACACTTTACAAATTCTTCGTTGTATATTATTTAACTTACCAGCTTTGAAACCAGTATAGTATCTACTTAGTCCGAAGACTGTCGAAGTCTCGAGCGTCAGAAAATTTTTGAAAATAATAACAAACGTCGCGTCGCGAGTGAAAGCTTTCGCCACGTTGTTTCGCGAACTCGGAACTTGAATTCATTTTCCAAATTTTCGGTGAACTGAAAATGGATCCCGGTGAAAATCGAGAGAGAGAGAGAGAGAAGGATACTGATTAATCTTCCGATTGTAATAACTCACTTGGTCAGAAATTTCATTAAACGCGGAAAGGGGAGCCTTTCATAAAACCGACTTAAAGTCAGCGACCTAACCCCGGAGTGGTCCGAGTTCGATCATTTATTCCATCAAACAAATTGCGAGAGCGTAGCACGAAACTGCTGCGAGCGAATTCTGTACTAAATAATTTCCAGCCGATTCATAATCGAGCCGCCGGTTTATGAAATTCTAATGCCGAAAGCGCAGATTTACTCCCTGGCTCACCCTCCCCCCTCCCCTCTCCCACCCCCAAAGTCTTTGCCCTGAGACAACTTAACAGCGTTTTCCATCCCTGCGAATCGATCTACTAAATTCGTACCCGATAAATCCGCCGAACCTCGCATAAACATTTTATCAGCTAATAACCGTGTTCCTTCATAAATTCTCGATGGCCTCGCATCCAGCGAGTAAACACTCGCCTAGCGAGAACTCCGTCTTGTAAAGCATCCTAGGCAATCTACGGCGGATTAGTTTCGAACAAGCGAGGACGAAGAGCTTTGCGAACCGGGTGGCCGAAGCGGGTAAAAAGCATTTAAAAGGGAAAACAATGCAGAACGTTGCGGTGGAGGCAGAAAGAGGGAGAGAGAGAAGCACAGGAGACATTCACGATGTGAAAACACTTCTTCGGATGACGTTATTCTGAAAGGATGTGAGAAGAGAGGAAAGAACTGAGGGGGACTGTCAGATGGAAATAACGGTGAACACTCGATAAGAACGTCCCTCAGGAACCACGTCATCCAACGAACGAAACCATTCGACGAGACGCGCGTGTACATATATATATATATATATATATATATATATATATATATATATATGTAAGTGCGGCTTGCTACGGGAGAAAGCATCTTGGAAATAAAGAAGAGCTTTGATAGCTGTATGAAAACCTTTCACGAGTGTGAACAAACGTATAACGAACAACGAAAAAAATGTTAACGTTGTGAGAAAGTTAATGTGTTGCGATGAATATTCAAATACTTTCACGAGCCTCTGTACGTGATGATAAAACCATTGTTGTAAGTTAATGTAGCCGTAACGAGACTCTGACGACGAAATGGAAACTTCATAAAGTTATTTTATGAATCTTCAGAGAATAATCGAAATAATTGGCTCTTCCCGCAAAATGTGTGTCTTTGAGATACGCTACTTAAAAATATCACACGTTATAATTTTACATTTAAAATTTCTTCTTTTTCTCAAGGTTCTCAAACTTTCAAGAATGACCACGTATACATGTAGTAATGTATGTGTAAACTTAATAAAAATATACTTAACATTCGATATATCGTCTATCTTCTTTTGTCCAATATATTTAAATGATTTCAATCAACGAATAAAAAAGTGCGAATACAATTGACTCTAATGAAGATTACTAAATACTCTCAGATTGCAATTTCCTCCAATTGAGAATATACGTATAGAGTATATATATGCAAGTCTCGAATTTAAAAAGCCAAACGGCGAGTACTTAGTCTTTATACAAAAAGAAGAAAAACAAATGTTATACAGAATTCAAACAAATATTATACGCATGAAACACATTACGCATTTTTCTTTATCATTTGATTTCTTACTTATGGATCACTTCAAAACAAAAGAATTAAAAGCGTGATTTTATTGAAACTCGGCAAAATTCTCAGAAACTTTATAGTGTTTTCAATTCTATTATTCACCAATATCAAGCTTAATGGAATTAAAAGTTATTATTACAATTAATGACACGAAATTGTTAGCACACGAAAGAAAACATACACTTAACGACTCCGTCTGCGAAATGGAAAATGCTACTTACTTAACTTCATGTATACAATATTTATTTATAAACTCTATAACAAAGCGTTTGGTATCAAATTTTTTTATATAACGTTTTTCTTTCTTTTTTCTTTTTTATGCGTGAATCAAGCCCTCGTCGAGTTTGGCTGTTTAAGTTCAGGACACCCTGTACGTAGGAAAGATATAATTCCATTAATAAAAGATATTTCCGATCACTCGGCAACACTGTCCGGCTTTCCATTCGTTGTTGAAATTCCATTTTTCTGTTTCCACCTCTCTTCCCCATCCCCCCTCCCTGCCCCCGGGTTTGAAATAACGCGAAATCAGCGGCTCGGAAAATAAATTGTCAATCAAATTCCGTCTAGCTGAGACGAGCGAGAATTCCGCATAAACCGTGGCCTATCGAATTAAATAGCCGGATTAATCGTTCCGAAACGATTGTCTTCGTTACGGGATAAAAACATACTCCGCGGCAGGCTGCGTGCTCCAAAGTAAACATATTCCAATCGCCTCGACGCGACGATTCGAAACTAATTTCGATTGGACGTTTCTATGATCGAAACGGATGTGTGACCGACGATGCGAAAATAACGTTTCGAAATGCGAAACACGCTAGAGCGTGGCAAATAACGAGAAATTTTTTTTTTTATTCGATCAAATATCGATACATAAACAACAGGGATGTTCTAGCCTTTTGCTGGTTTCGTCGATATTTAGTAATCAGCAAGGCTGGCTTTAATCGAAGCACGCGACAACAAATTTTCGTCCCGTTCGTTTGGTAAAATTACGACTTAATTACCATTGATATTTACATTTGATTACTTGAGAATTGCAAGTTCCATGGAATTTTACGAGTTCATGCTGCGAAGTTCGTATCGAACTTATGTTACCTCTGACTACTTTCCCACAAATATACATTTTCGGCAGCTACATTTTTATTTCCAGGGCATTGAAATGGGAACTGATTGAGCTAATAAACAAACCAATTATTTGGAAAGCAATGTTCTTTTCGTTCGAACAATTTCATTCATTTCATTTCGCGATGAATATACCGAGTACATATGTAACGATAAGTGTAATTCACGGCAAATGCAATTAACATGAATAGGCATCAAATTATCGTTAAATTACTAATTTGTTTATTTCCGAATAAAATCAAAATCCATGTTCGCGCGTCCTTTGAAATAATGGCAGTGATTGAAAAAGCGAGGAGCACGCAGATTCGTGAATAAATATAAAAAAAGAAAAAAAGAAAAAGAATTAACAGATCGCGTTAATATTCGTTCAATAGCAATTACTATTCTACCAGTTTCGTTTTGTCACGTTGACCTAATTCTCCGTGACAGTTTTTATTTATTTATCGCCGTATTCAGCGTATCCCGGCTCGCGTCCGTTCCGATTCATTTAGATATTTAACCCTTGTCTAAATTACGTGGCATTCATAGACCGCCATAGTTCGAGACTTAATGAAGATTTCAGCGGTTTCTCGATATCGCGCCGTGCTTCTCTTGAAAGCTTACACGAAGCTCGATAAGATTATTTATTGGTCAAATGCTATCCTGTAATTAATTGTTCGAGGTTTAGATATTCGTTCAAGAAACGAAAATTATTATTATAATTATTATTATTATTATTTCGAGAAAATGTTGAAGCGATTGAAATGAACCTTGTTGACGCAGAATATGTATATATTTGTTATTAATACATTGATCAGCGCTGCGCTATAAAGAATATCGTGTATAGTCGGCGAAATTTCGTTTTGTCGAAGAATATTAAGCCTTATATAACTATCAGTTGTCGATGTATCAAATGCAATTAAACGTGATTAAATCTGATACTATATACTTTGTGTTAGGAAACATAGTAAAATACACGTATATATCTCACGCATTTTTTTTCATTCTTCTAATAATTTAATACTCGAGTATCTTCTGATACTATAGCACCGAGTTTAGAACTTAAATAAATTTCTTATCACGGTGCTGCACGTGCATTTTCGATAAGAAACGTTTATTCTTAGATTTGAATCCGTTTTGCTAGACAAGATGCTTCATTTATGCAATATGCAAAAATTTATAGCATCGCTGTCACGGAAACGTAGATTAATTATAAAATATCACACTTACGAAAACAAATTTAAAATAACGTAAGCTACATAAAGTATATAATGCTGTTTGCGCGACTATGTCTATTTCATTAAATTCTGCAGATCAAAAGGACTGAGAGCAGCGTAATTGATAATTCTTTCACAGAGATTAAAGTAAAAAAATATCGATGACGATAGGGAAGCATGATAATAATCGTGCAGAAATGTCTGTCTAATACAGGAGTATCATTATCGCCAGTAATATTTTAAAATATCCATCGGCAATCGACAATATTATACGTTCATTATCTCACTGCTTCTTCTGTCTCTCCACTATCGTAATAATTTTCACAACAAGCTAACGACAGTTATTAAATTAGATTAATCATTTTAGGTTATTTGACCGTTCTGTTTTTGTAATTGACGAAACCTACATCAAAATTGAGTCCTGAGATATCTAAAAACCACGGAGAGAAATTCCTATAAATATAAAATCGATATGAAAGCAATTTTAGTCACTCTTTCTCTTCAATCTCGTCAGAAATTTGAAATAACTACTGAATTGACGGATATAAATTTATATTGGAGAACATCCAGAAAATTTCGATCCACACTATATTTCCGTCTATTTTCAATTCTCATTATATTTCTATCAATTTCTCTCTCAAAAAGAGGGCATATATTTACTTAAATAAGTGTATCAATTGATTGTTTATCGTGTCAATCATTTCACGATTGTTTAGACCACCTAATGATTGTTTTAGTACACCTAAAATTAAGAAGCTATTCTTTACTTACGCGAACAAATACAAGAAACAGGGACGCGAGGATACTTAATCTGATTGTAAACCAGAAATTAAAGAAGCATATTTAAAGAAATTTTCAATTTGCGAGAAAACAATTTTCCCGCAAAATATCAACGACAACAAAACTTAATTTCACAGAGAAAGAACGTGCCACTGGCACACGTTCGTGGCTAAACAATCGTTAATTTAAAAAAAATATAAAAGGAAAACCATGGGAAAATAAGAGAACGAACTAGTAGTAATTTCGCGGATAAATCGGACGGTATTAATCGCGACAGTATAATTTCCCGTCGCCAGGTAATGCGTTACTATATAATTATAACAAAATGTTGCAACGCGCCAGATTGCAACAATTATCGTCAGTGGCTAATTAACAAAGGGCCGAAGTAAATCATTGTCTCTGAGCGCTATCGTTACGGCGTGGTCGCGTACACGGCATACGGAAAATCGGAGTGCATCAGTATGGGGGTGGGGGGGGGGGGCTAATTATCGTTAAGCGACGACTTGAAATGGCGACCAGAAAATCGATGTGCCGTGCGCGGGACACGGTCTTAAAATTACAAATATATCCGATTACTCGCGCGAAATTGTAACAAATGTTCTTAAATAATAGTGCGCACGTACAAGCACGATAAACGCCAAATACTTCCATGCTACGCCATGTTGCGTGAAACTGTCGCAAGAAGCCGCAATAGCGATCATTCGAACGCATTTCGAAAGTGAATAGAAAGCTTATAAACAGAGTCTTTACTAGGGAGTTTTCAACGCGTTTTCATTAAGCAATTTGAGAAACTGCTCGATTAAAGCAGAGATTTCGAATGGCGAGTAGCTAGACTGCGGATGCTCGTGCAAATTCGTATTTTCATAAACGCGCGTAGAGAACTGAATTAGTAGTAAAAGTAGTCGTCCCTCTTGATTCTCGATATTTTGCAAATTTTCCTGTAAATTACGTATATACTCCGTACATTTTTGTGCGTTTCAATTTTTTTTCGCTGTCCACAGCTTGTTCTGCTCCTCTTGTTAATTCACTTTACTTACACTTTCGGTGTAAGATGTAATAAATACAGGATTAATTAAAAATCGTGTCGTTCAATATCGCGTTACGATTGTAATTCTACAATAATAATAGTAAGAAAGTAATTTTACAATGATAATATAAAAATAAACTCATTACTATAAATATGAGTATATACGGAGTTGGACAGTAACCGAATAATAAATATAATCGTAGTAATCGTGACCATTGATCAATTAATCACTATTAAAATAAATCAGTAGTCCTGATTAATTTTTGTAACTTCGTGATCATTGATCAGTGAAAGGTTAATTTGTATTTTATTGAGATCTATAATATGATATTTCTTCACCGTATTGCCGTAATCACGTTCAAATCTAGATGTTAATCACCTAATATTGTCCTATTGAATATACTCTGCTCACAAAAATTAGAGGACATTGATGAATATGAATACGAAACGGTAGAAAGAAAGAAGCGTTCGATTTTTTAAACAAGAACATCAGAAAAGCAAACGACAAGTCAAAGAATGTTGTTCGATTTTGTTGAATAAAATGAAATCAAATTTATCGCTTCACATTCATTTTGAAATATCCCCTAATTTTTTGAGAAATATATTATTGTCCTATTGAATATATTATAACTAAATATTGGAAACTGCATGCTGTTGAAATAATGAATCCAATGGATCAAGACTACAAAGACTAACTATTCCTTGCTGCGTAATAACATCTTGTTGGATTTACAATAATTTGTTAAAGTTCTCTGATATATCTTTGATATAAGATTGTGCGCATCGTAACCTTAAAACTTTGATCATTCAGCGAGTTCATCACTGAATAATCCATTTTCATCAAGTCATGGATTCTGCCAACAAGGAGAATATCAAGAATTATACGCATAAGACTTCCAATTATAGTTGATGGAAAAGTTTTTCTTGAATATTCGCAAGAAATTCTGATAAAACTGTGGAGTTGCACATTCCATAACAATGCAAATAATAAATACGTAATTTCCACGTTCCTGATACATAGATAAACTATGTTGATCATAATCAAAATCAAAAGTGCAATCATTCTACGAACAATGATTATTAAATTAATTAATTATAATCTTTGATTACAATTATTTCAATTACTTCCTTTATTCATTAATTCAGTGATTATCATGTAATCAGTAATCATGATTAATCATAATCACTGATCATTAAATGTACTCAACTCCGAGTATACATATGTATACATGTACATATATGTACATTATAGTTCGTAAGTATATATATATAAAATCAATGAAAAACTTTCCTGTAGAAAGGAAAAGCAGATTTCGAAAAGTTTCTTCTATTCAATTGGATATTTAGAATATCTCGAATGCGATCTATGTAAAATTCAAGAGAAATCCTTCGAAGGGATAGCGACTGCAGTGAAATCCTTTAAAGATAGGATTTTGATACAGTCCAATCTTCACTTTTCTCTGATTCTCTTTCTTTCCCTATCAAACATTTCGATATAAATTCCATTTTTCGATAAAAATTTTCAATAAAAATTTCTATTTTCGCTTTTCAATCTTCTTCTCCATTTATTTAAATTTTTATCGCAGTACAACTATGTGTTAGTATAACTTCAACGAATGATTTTACTTACTTACTCACGTTTTCTACGACCATTGTGTTTCGAGGTTAATCTGCAATCGTCTTGGCAAGTCGTCTGTTCGACTCGACGAGACTCGAGAAACAAGTTTTAGTACTTATTTAAGAAAAGGAGCGACTCCGAACGCTTCGACTGATCATTTTCGTTTCTCCGCGAGTTAGAAGAGGAAATGTAGACGTTTACTTCGAACACGTTTCCTCTTAATGAAGCTGCTATTTTCACGAAATATCCTTCAAACGAAATATTTCGTAGCGATAACACGAAGAAGGCGAAATTGAATCTGTTTTCTCGTCCGTGATACTTCTTTTTAGAAATTTATTTTCTAAAACTAACGATTAATAAAAGTGATTGGCACACTGACAGTTTGCAAAATTTGTCATTTACAGATGATACTTCTAAATTTAAACGTTTCAGATATCAATTTACATTTGAAAATTTTCTAAAAGGCAATTCTTTCTTTTTTTTTTTTTTTTAGATACTATTCCAATAAAAGATTCATGTTATATGTAACTTTTTTACAATATCGCAAATTTATAAAAAAAAAGAAGAATTTATAATCTTTATTTATCTACTTATAAAATTTACAATCATATTAATATACTTATATCAATTTATACTTGTATACTTCATGATTTTCACACATTTATTTACAATTGAACGTTTTCCAGCAATAAAATTGCTTAAAATTGAAAATATTATTCTAACCCCCCCCCCAAAAAAAAAAGAAAAATATAATCTTTTCTCAATAAATATCGCGATAAATCTCAAATTTACGAGAAAACGAAATTTATAATTAAATTAATTGACGTCGGTTCAATAAATTACTCGATCAGTAATGAAATTGCAGCATCATTATCGACGATCAAACAGATCCAATCTGGCTCGGCGTCGCACCGTTCCGATAATTATATCAGCTTCAACGTTAATAGATCAGCGATAAAGTCATTTTATGTTACTCACGTCGTATTTTTCCTGAATATGAGGTCCAGCCTGAGCGATGTACAACGTGCTGGCTGTATCGAACACCAACTCCAAAGGAATTCTGGTCACTCGTTGTTTGGCCATCTCGTGACAGTTTAAATACAAAGTGACGTCTGTCGTTGACACTCGGATGACGATTTTAGACCATTTCTTAGTTAATTTTGGCACTGTGAATTTCGCCACCTCTTCCGAATGCGAGTGTAAATCAGAATTGGTGTAGACCAGTGAAACGTTCTGGTTTGTGCCTGGTCCATCCTGGTGAAAGAGAGAATTTTTCTGTCAAAAAAATTGTCAGAACTTCTCTTCTTCAAATATTTCGTCATCGTCAATTGAAACGTCCATAATCTAGCATTCTTGCAGTTTTCACGGTGCATTGAAAACACTTGATCCTCGTATTTCTCGCTTTTTTTCAGTGAAGGTAAAGTTATATCATGCAAGTCATAAGTAGCGACTTGATATATTAAAACAAACGAAGAAAAACAATTAGGCTTCGGAATTTTATTCATTTCATGATGAACGCGACTATGACTACGGAAATTTCTCTCCTACGCTAATTGTTGCAATAAATACTCTACTTTAGATATTTTTGCTACTTCATAAATGCATAAAGATCTGCTTATGCGATAAGTTGCGATGATGGAACACTTCAATCAAAAAAAGCAATAGCTATTCGTTTTAGAAACAATTGTTAAAAGTCTACTATTAAGGGCCATTCCAAATGTTCCCAAATTTCTAAAAATTCTCAAGTAAATTTCTATCGATCCGATCGTTTTGAATTCCGATACGAAAACGAATTTCGAAATTTTTCCTGAAAGAAAAAAACGAAAAAAACCCCAGAACAATTGCGTTTCTCTGATAAAGGATTATCGGGGGAGATCGGTTAGAATCGCGTTAGAACGAACGCGGGGCGAAAATGCCAAGAGATTCGAAAGTCAAGGTGTTTTCCCGCGGTCTCAGGCTGTCGTTATCGATCCTCGTGGGGATCCTCGTGCTCTCCTTTGAAACGTCGAAAGCGACGAGGAGACTGCTTTCGGTGCGGAACACGTAAAAGCAGTATTACCCGTAGAAACGGTGCCGGGCGAGAAACGTGAAAGATCTCAAAGAAATTTGAAGACTGCTCGGGGAAGCTGCAACAACGGCCTCGAAGGTATTGAGAAACACGAGAAAATGCCCCTCGCCGATAGGGGAGCGTCGACTTAAAAGTCTATCGCGCCACCGCAGCAGCAGCCGCCGGCCCCTTATAAATCGTCCGATTGTACTTGGAAAGTTTTGCCGATCTGCCGATTGCTTTTATATTCACGGCGTCCCGATCGTTCGTCGTTTCATTTTATTTCGTGGCGTTTCACGGGACACAACGTGCCGGGGACAAGACAAACGAGACCTCGAGAAACAGCGAATTGATTTCCCATCGTGGAACTAGCGCGCTGTTTGAAATATTATTCTTGTCGCGCGCATGATAATGAGATTGTACGCGGTAAAAAGTTGCCACAACAGTTTTCATCATTCGAGTTTGTACGTGTAATAAGGCTGATTTTACATACTATCTTCGATTTTTCGTTGGACGCAATGGAAGCTCTCATTGATTTAAACAGAGACAAAGTAAAATTTCAAGTTAAAGTAAATAAACATATATATGTTTTCTATTGTATCGATGTTTTTAATTATATATTAGAAATAATGTCGATCGTATTGTAGACGTGGCGTTCAACGTTTAACAAAATGAATTCAAGCAACAGTTTAATATTATATTACCAATTTGTATATGCAAATTGTTAATCCTGCTATTTAATAATTGTAACTAATCAAAAGTATATCCCAACAAGAATATTTTACTCAGCTGTATGCAAAGCATTCACTGCACTGTAAATCACTTATTCGTATTAACTATACACTTAAGAAATAATAGTAATTCTTGCTTTAAATCATGGGTAAAGCGTAAGTTGAGCAATGAAACATTAGTATTTCATAAAAATCGATCGATTATAACGTTTTATATGAAATAGAAACGTTGGATAAGATACTGTGCATTGTACTTACAGATATCCGGATGCCTAATTGCACAACAGTCTCGAAAGGATTCAGAACAGCGAAAAGGTAACTGGTCCTGAATGATGTCGGCTTGAAAGTGGCCACCAGAGTGAACTCTGCTGGCAATTTTTCTGGCAGATATAACCGATAGGGTTGTTTAACTTCGGAGCCAGGACGAAAGCCGAAACTTGGAAATCCGTCGAGGCCGTCGTCGATGTACAAATTATTACTGTCTGTCGATGCCACCGCAGCTTCCAGTAAATCGTAATCCAACTCTGAACAACAACAGAAAAAGAAACGAGCGGGGTGAGTACGGTTAAAAGGTTTTCTCACTTAAAAATTATTAGACGAGCCGTCTAATAAATAATAATACTTTACATCGCGAAACAAGAGAAATTTAAATCTTAATGGATCATAAATGTTTTCAAATAATTCTCAAGGTATTTCAAAGCAAATTATGAAGTAACAATGTAAAATTTTACGAAACCTGGCAAAATAAATTCATTCATTCAGTCTCAGTGATTCACGTGTATATGCCTGGACATTTAACATTGCACATATGTGTTTGTGCAAGTGAAATTTCGTGAATTCAGACGTCCTTTTAATGTTGAATGTAATAAATGAAATTACAACCACAATGTGTGATAATACACATAATGTGATCGATATTACACAAGACTGAACCGAATACACGACGGATACAAGTCGAATCAGGAATTCTACAATTCTTTCTTTTTTCTTTCAAACCCGAATTGGTGGGCAAATGAGCTAACTTTCGTACAAACGTACCTGCGCGTCTCGTTTTTTCTTTTTTTTTTTCTTTTCGCTTATTTCTATTTGCCAGCCTGTTTCACAAAATTGCAAACTCCCTTAAGTAAAAGAGGGCGAAGGATTCAGGAGTTCGAGCTTCAAAGTGTATGAAACTCCTTCCGTTAAAACGATTTTAGATTAACATCGCGAAAGTGGACAAGTACTTGGAAAAGAAAGAGAGAGAGAGAGTGAAGAGAAAGAAGGGAAGAAGAGAGAAGGGGATGTCAAACATAATTAGAAATTCTTTCATAGATAATTCTTTAAGAATAATTTACTTCCTTTACTTTTTCAAACATTATCTAATGGTTAACTAACAATTCTTGACAACAATAAAGTGCCAGAGGTGCAACGACGGAAAGTATCATTACCATAAAAAACACAAGAATTGGTCTTCTGCAACATTGTGTAAAATATTTGTGAAATATAGTATACTTGTTTCAAATCTGGAAAAATTGAAAGATACTTGATTCAATGGAAAAAAATAATACAACAGTCAAATTAATACAATAATATAAGTTTAATACAATAATGCAAGTTTAATAGTTAAAAAATTTTATTCATTACAACAGATACCAAATATTAAAGACAAAAAGTATTCAAAAGCATTCGAACGAGATCCACATTTTGGAAATTTTATTCTGTACACTTACTTGTACGAGTATTTGATCAACACATCATTAGAAAAATACCAAACGAGTTTATTTACAAGAATTATTAGCTTTAGACTCGAACGTGAAACAAATAATTACAATTAAGCAAGATTTTCCTCCTATCAGTAAATGAAAATTTTCACTATAATCAGGAAACTAAATGTCATGATAATCCGCGTGATATCCGAAACTGAAGCTAATCGAATCGAACTACGATCCGAATAATTGGAGTTTTCGTCTAATTTCTCTAATTTCTAAGGATCGACGCTGATCCTTAACGGCGGTCAAAATTCCTTTCGAATGCTTCGAACAAAACCTTGGGCGAAATCCACACGCTCTGTTTCCTACTGAAATAACACGAAAATCCATCGCGTTCGATATACTCGAATTTTCCTAACTGGGATTAAATAACAATCCAGAGAAACCGACGGGCAACAAATGCTCGACCGACCTCGTTATGACACGCTAATCCTAGCTGCACATAACAAACATCTAATTTATACTTCTCGTTTCACGGAGAGAAATTGTTGGTACCACTGTTCGAGCGAACGCGCCAAGTCTCGCCGGAGTGTCGCAACGAAAGTCGAATAATTATTTAGACGTGCGATCGTCCCGTGAAATGTGGAAATCACTTCGGCTGCCCCGACGAGACTATATATAATTAATTAAGGACACGCTCTCGCCGCGTTGAGAACGGCGGCGGCGAGTCGCGAAAGACGGCGAATGAAAAATACGAAGCAGCAAAAAGTAATTGAAACTCGAAGCGGGAGAACTTTAATTAATTCAGTGTGTGGAAACTTCGGGGGAGTGGAGCCCGCAACCGCGGCTTTAGCGAACGAAATCTTGATAAGGCGCACCACTCTGATGCGAATCCCCGGGCCACGAAAAAGTCCTGCGAGGGGCTAACGCTCTTGAACATCTTGTTTGGCCGAACTGATTGGAATTATTAAGCAACTGAGATTGAACCGGCTGGTGTAGTTAAAGTTCGCGCCAGCGAGCAAGCGAGATCTTGATTTTTCCTCTTCTCTTCTTCTTCTTTTTTTCTCTTTTTTTCTTTTTTTTGAAATTGCAATTGGTTTTAAAGTTCTCCGGACCGTGAAAGAACGAAGGTAGAAACGTAATGAATTCTTTTAATCTCGGTAGAAACACGATGGTCCGCGTGTTTGTACGTTGGGTAAGAAATTTTCATGAATACCGTAATTCCATTATTTCTAATTCCGCTATTTGCTTGAACTTTGGTAAATAAGTAATTGGATGTTTCGAGCAGTGTGTCATGAATACTGCTGACGAAAATACTTTGGAAGCAGCACGAAGTTTAGCCAATCAATGTCAGAAATAATTAAATGTCACAAATTATACATTCAATTTAATAGACAATTATTTTAGCCAGTCTCCAGTAACGTAATTTCTAGAACAATTAGTTTATACCATTATTGACAACAAGATTTCGATAAAACTAATTTTAACCGGGAAAACGTAGCTGAAAGCAAAATGAAAATTATATCAGGTATTAATGAGTTTCCCACAAAAGAAAAAAATTGATGTCCAAGTCGAATGAAATGTTATTAACATTATTGTCACATTCGCAATGTCAAGGACAAAAAATTTCGCATATTTTAAAATATCCGTGGTAGAGTGACAATCATGGCGGCGAGATTTCTCATTTCTGTACAACGAACAAGTTAAAACATATCAAAATGATGAAGTTCGTTATATAAATTAAAGAATCCTTTTAAACATCAAAAGTTATAACGCCCAAATGCAATTTTTCAAAATTGAATATTATTCCAAGTTTTCCATTTGCAATTCAATTGTGCGGCCGAATTCATGTTAAATTGATTATATACGCTTTGAACTAGATTCTCGAGTGATTATGATCATACTTCTTTAATATATTATATTACGGCTCCATTTCGCGCGCCATACGTCACATAGATTTGTGAGATATATTGCGGTTCACCACGGCTGAAAACTTGCTTCGACAATCGATATTTATTACTGAAATATGAGCCCGTAAATCGCATTGAAAATTGTACGCCTAGCATTGTTTCGCTTGGGAAACTTCGCATAGATTCTTTTATATATCATATTATATTATTTTATATATTATATTATATACATTAAATCTATGTACACCTGATACTTCACACTAAATAAATACCTATGTACAAATTTTATTATTTTAAATTAAATTAAATAAACCATCGACTCGTGAAATAAATTCATTAAGTTATAAAATAGCATAAAAAGACTATTTGTAACTATTATTTAATGCAATATTTATATACAGTGCAATGTATAAAAATATAAAATCATTGAATTAGTAGTATTTGATTAATCTCGCTTCTCGATTCACTTTTTATACTTTAAATAGAACGTTCTAAGATAAACTTAGAAATGCAATATCGATCGATGATTATTGGATTCTTTCTTTCGTTTTAAAGATTCTAGTTATTTTACTAATTAAAGATGCGAAAGAGTTTGTAAAATTAATGTTACAGAAATAACTTCTCAAAAAATATGATCAAATTTCTACGATAGTTTTCAAACAAACTACTATTTTGATAAGAGAATATTATATATATTGCGAAGGATACTCTACATAAATCCCCGATTTCTTCGCGACAACATTCTACGCTCACATATTTCCCTGATACAAGCGGAATAATCTTTATATTGCATTTTCGAACATCCTTCTTTTCTCTGTATCTTCTAAACATGAAGTGTATAAACAGAAACTGGTAGAGAGGAAGGAAATTCTGCTGCATCGAAGCTTTCCCGCCTGTAGAGAAACGCGCCTACAAATTCGAGAGCGAAGATTTCAACGCTTGATCGGTGAATACATCTGGAGACTTCGACGAGCGCATAAGACATGATCGCTGCGTTCCTACCATCCTAACGCTCACTTATATTCCCCTAATATTCGAATACGTTTTGCGCAGAAATTACAACAAAATACAAAGAGAGAAAATTACCGACACCAATCGCGAGATGAAATATTTAACATGATCTCGTATTAATTGACACGTTGCATCATCGGCTGAAAGTTTCGAAGTGTCGCTTCGTTAAAAAGTCTTCTGTGAATGATTGTTTTTTACCCAAATGAGAATTATGTACACGAGGAAACGAATATCTTGCATTACGTTGCAGACGCACGTAACGACGAGCAAAATAATTTGACTTTTGAAAAATTATAGTTTCTTTTGCGAAATTTTAGCAGGAACTACATTGCATGATGCTGACAAGTGTAAAACGAAATATGAAGTGTTTTTCTCGCTTACCGAAGCTTAATGTGAAATCGAAAATGAATAATTCAGCTACGAAAATAATATAAAAATGCTCATTTTCGAGATTATGTAACTACTAACAACACGGTTTAAGAAATTAAGCTTCTATACTGAGTCTTCCATAAAAAAAATTAATATTGTTAAAAGTAACAATCAACATATAAAACAAAAATGGGAGCCACTGTAAAGGGAGTGCAAAATATGTATCCATCAAATGTGAAAGATACGAACTGAAATACGATTCCAGCTACGTGAATAAATAACTCGATCAATGTGATTCCATCAAACCGTCAGAAAGCACTTGGAAAATACGTTTTATGAAAGAATTACATAAGTTTGCGGCGAGAACGTAGAAAGTATCGTTGTTTCGAATCGAGCGAGAGGAAGAAAGAGAAGGATGTTTCGCTTGAAACCAATCATCCGCTTCAAGATCCCTTCTGCGAGACGATACGCCCCTGAATTCATCTGTATTTATACGAATCCACGTATAAGAGAATTTCATCGATCGTTACGAAGAAATTCGTTCGTTACGATCGGCAACTTCAACTATCTTCCAGCCTTTATAGTTTCATAAACGCGAGACCAACGATGGGCGATTCTGGCGAACTTTCTCTTATCGAAATTAGATAAAGCTTCGGAAAAAGAGATAACAAAAAAAGAAAATCGTGAAACCTTGCGCGAGAGGATTGTACGTTCTATCTTTTGCCGCAATTTTTGCAAGTCAATTTCGGGTGGGATGCAAAGAAGTGAGAAATAAAAAGGCGTCTTCGGGAATCACTCTTTTATTGACTTTTCTATAAACTTCCATTTCAAAAAATTGAACCGCCTCTTATATTGAAATTCCTCGTCGATAGAATTCCTTGATGTCTCTGTATATACGAGACGAGTAGAAAATTGCCGCGCAATGCAATTTTACAAATTGCCTATGGGACAACGCTGAAGTTGTAAAAGTTGTAGAAGTTGAAATAAAAAAAACAAAACGAAAGAAAAGGAAGAAAGGTGGAATAACATCATTAGAAGGCAAGTTCCAAACTTCGCAGTCGCTCGAACATAAAGTTTTCGTTTTCGAAACTGTTTTAGAAGCTAGCCAAGAATAAACGAGTTGCAACGAGGTAGAAATTAATGCAACTCGTGTTTAATTTAATTCACTTCCCACTACTAACGTTTACCTCGTTCACGGAGTTCTAACCTTAGCAACGACAATCTTTATCCAAGTAATTATTGCAGTTGAGCCAAGTTCCTAGACAAATCTATTCATAAATTGCACAATGAAATTCCTAAATATTTCCACAATTCGACGTGCCATTCGCATCGAACTTTCAGCGGTCTCTTTGATTCATTAAACGACACGCGCTAATTTCCTCCCCTCTCACACGCAATCTCTTAAAATACGAAGCGCCGAGACTTATGGAACAACTTCCCCGGACGAGAGAGTTTTCCAACTAATAAAACAGGAAGTAGAAAATGAAAGAAAAAGCTGCGGAAGAGCGTGTAATACAATAACGATCAGTGTCAGATAAGGCGATCACGAGATGGACCGAAACTTCAGCGTTATCCTGTCGCGAGAACTTTTTCAAAACCTGTCTCCTTGCAGGGTGAAATTTCCTTGAGCAAAGTCGAGCCCCATCCCTCGAGAATCGACTGTACTCGCGAGCACATTGCGTGTCCAACTGAGAAAACGAGTCGTCGTCAAGGTTGTCGTGCAATTTTTCATCGCAATTTAACTCTGAACTTCGAACGTGAAGAATTTCGTCGTTTCGACTTCAATGAAACAGCGAAGAACGGATCGTACGCGGATCAGTTTTTCAAAGAGCTGTTGCAAAGATGAGATTTCAATCTTCGAGAGGCGACGAATTCGCGAAAGGAGTCTCTCGGCGATTCCGGAGAGACGTTTGAATTTTTACAACACTCGAGAACATTTACTTTACCTTTGCCAGGTCCGCTGCATAATGTAAAAGCATCAACGAACTCCGGATTGTCAAAGTAGAAGCTTCGTCTCCGAAAACGAGGTCAAGTGTATTGTTATACGACTTTTTCTCACGGCAAGTTGGCAAGTTGTCCGAGATATCCGGCAATTGTTCATCCGCGAAGTAGCTCGCAGCTGAAGGTTCTTCACGCTGGTCCACGTAAGTAGCGAAAAGGCTAAAAATGTAAACCTTCGCCGGAACGAGCGACAATAAAAAAAAAAACTCGCTCGCCTGCTCGTCGTTAGGCCTTAATGCGATCCTCGCAGTTCGAACCAGCGAACGGAGAAATGGCAAAGCGGAACGGCCACTTGCTACTAACCAAACGCAAACGTTTACCTCCATTTTCGCGGCTATTGATTCGCGATTCCATCGTCATTTTCGTGCCCGCTACGCGATCGCTACGTTCGATTAAAAACTGCCAGGGCCAATTCCATGGAGATGATCGGGCCGCGAGATGATTCAACGCGTTCACGCGCTCGCGCACACATCGATCAATTGACACGGATGATTCTCGCGAGAGGAATTCGCGTCGAAACGATCAATTTCTCCCGATGGCGAGCAAACTGCCAATGCGGATCGATAGTCGTGGTGGAGGGGACGATGAAGGAGGAGGGAGGGAGGGAGGGGGAGGGAACAATGCATACGAAATCACCGATTGATCCTAAACCGTGCTTCGCGGCTAATGAAGATAAATGGAGCGTCCGGTTTTAACGCGATCTCACCCTTCGCACGATTTTGTAAATTTACATTTCGACCAACTGGCAAATAGCGAGCACTGGATTGTTTTTCGAGAGACTTCTCTCTCACTCTCTCTCTTTCTGCTTTTCTCTCTCACGCGCGTGTTTAGATATCGCGTTAGGGGGAGGGGGAGGGGTTAATTATTAGCCAATTTTGAATGCGTGACGACGAAAATTTTCCTTTTGGAACTACAAATCACACTGTTTGCATTGACGGAGCATTGTCGTAAGAGCAGAACGTGTAAAAATTTAAGTAAACGCGATAATAAACAATAATGGGAACACCTCGTATGAAACGCGTATTGCGTTGTTGCGATTGCCCGCTTTGAAGTTAAGTTTTGTCCCGAATCCAATGACTGTTTAAACATTTTTAATCGTTATTTTCGGACCAATGGTCCGATCCATACAGCTGTAAATTGTAAAAATATTGGTTTGAAGAACATAAAAGTGAAGTCGAACACTTTCCTTAGTCGGCACAATCACCGGATATTCAATATTATTGAGCTACTGTGATCTATTCTCGAAAACAAAGTTAGAAGCACATTCCCTCCTTTCGGCCTCGCTAAAAGAGCTTGAAAAGGTTCATATAATTGTGAAAGAATAAAAAGCGCAATATCCCATTGAATGACTTAATTTAAGCTGTATTAATAAATAAGCCAATGGCCTTATTAATAAAAAAACATTCCAAATACGAAGTGTTTCCATTATTTTGTCCAATAGAAATGTTACCTTTCAATAGAAATATCTTTTATCGTGAAAACTTAAAAAAACCGTGAAGCCAATGTATAATACTGCTTGACACTGTATATACTAATTGTAAGAGGATGAAATAATATTTCGGTTTATGCGAAGGACAGTTTTTTTCAGCTCTTAGAACTGTTAGAATGGGTTTATTAAACCGACGAATGTATCTGTAGTTATTCACGTTCCAGAAACTAGAATTTTTATTTAGAATCGCGCGCCATAGAAGCAGCAAAATTAGCAGGTTCTCTGCCTCCTTGTTTTTGAAATATGTGTAAAGCCTTCATCATAAAGAGTATACGGATCCACTGTGCGAATTAGTTGGTAAATTATTTTTCACACAGATAGAATAATCTTAGCTAAATATTGTCGCATATGCCTCTGCTCTTTGAAGTCAATGATTACGAAAGTACGAGATGAAGTTAATGAAATAAAGTTATAATTATCAAGATTTCTAGGAAACATATCATTCTAGTCTTTTATTTAATATCTTAAATAAAAATATATTACTTCTATATTTTTCATTTAATTTTATGGGAATTGACATAAAATAACATTTACGCTGGCTGGCTTAATATCAAACAGGATCAATTCGAAAACAATAACAAGATTGTACAAAAACAATCCTTCAGAAAAAAAAAACATCAAAAAATGTTACGTTCCAGATGCAACGAAAAATATACCGCACATGTGGTATTCAAATATGACAGTCGCAAAAGTTTACAATCGGCAAAAACAAAAAAAAAAAAAAAAAAAAAGAAAAAAACAAAGGGAAAGCTGAAAAATTCAAGCCTCCTGTCAAACGTCAAGAGCTGGCTTACAATTTTTTAATACACGCAGAAATATTGCGCTGTAAAGCATTATCGATAAACGCGTTACGTCGAACAAAAGGACAATTTCTACGCAAAACCAGTTGCATTACAAATTATCCAAAAAAAAAAAAAAAGAGAGAAAGAAATAGTAGATAAAATTTTGTCAAACGAGAAACAGTGTGATTGGGACCGAAAGCGTGACATAAAATTGTACGTCATTTTTTGGAACGATGTTAAAAAAAAAAAAAAAAAACAAAAACCAGAAGAGAACCGTTGCGCGAGAAATTTCACAATTATCACGGAAACAGGATATCAGATTCTCCCGCAGGAAGAAGGAAAAGCTGTCGCGGCATGCGTAGAAATTCAATAAAATATCGACTTCCTGTTCCCTTTTAACAAGCATCGCAGAAGAACCATAAGATTCCCTGTAGAGCTGTGGAAAATTTCGAAATCCTATCGTGAATGCTTTCATCGTCCGTAAATGTATCCGGATATCCTCACGAGCAGTTTTAACCCATTCACTATGGATACGTATAGATAACGTGCTGTACATGGTTGAAAGAATGGCTAGGAAGACCCGTGATTAGAGAACGTTCACTTTTCGCTATAAATATTAAGATGTTTATGGTTGCTGATGGTACAAATTGAGTGTATTTCGTTCTTTTTACCGTTATACGTATTTCGTATATTTCGGCAAATTTAAGAGTACAAAAATTCATAGGAGGATGTGCAAAATATCCAAAGGAGAGTTGTGATATTTAGTGGCGGAAACAAATTTCCATTCAGTTTACAGATTTCTTTTTAGTAATGTTTACAGAGTTAAATCTTACTATTCACAGTCCAAGTGCAAATTAATTTAACTCTTTTAATTCTTAATGTCATCGATTATATCACTTTTTATGAGTTCTAAAACTCCTAAAACTCCTGAAATAGAATCCACAAATTCCAAATACGGCGGGAATACATATTTTAAGAAAAATTTAAATAAATATGTTCGATGTACAATTTCAACCAAAGGAGAAACACACTGAAACATTATTCCCACGCTGGAATGAGCAACTTGGTGTTCTGTTAGAACAGATAGTACGTTAATTATTTCCATTGATAAAAAGTGTCGCCGACATATGCGACTCTGTTCCATCTTTTTGGTTTTTGCGCTCATTTCAGCGTGGCAACACGTGTATCATCACGTTTTTACTCGGACAACGCGACGCGTGTTTCAGAATGTCTCTCATATTCGATAATTACGAGATAAACTTCTTGTTTCTCGTTTAGCCGCAGCTTTGCACGCATTAAGTATCATCGCGTTAACGCGTCCACTGGATCCTGCTGTTTGAAACGCGATGAAACCAACTATTATATCAAATACGTGTCTGAATTCTTCAGAGATTCAAATTCAACAGTGATTCTACCCGTGAATTTCGAATTAATATCAATTTTAACTTTAATTTTTACTCGCATTCTAATTCAATGTGTCTCGCTTTTATTTTTGAAAACTGGTCAATTTTCTTTTTGTGTGTAATATATCTTGTTTGTATATATGATATACGAATAATAGCGATTATATAGAATCCAAGGAGGTGCAATGTTATTTCTATAGTAATATTGCACCTCTATTAATATAAAATTAATTATAATTATATTTATATATATAAATATTAATTGTAATCAATTTTTGAAAATTTATGATAGTTCGAGAATAAGACATTAACGCTGAAATAATACCAACTAAGGAAGTATGTTAGTATTTAGGGCATTACAGGAATTCTGAGCAAGCAGGGCAATTTATGTAAATTACTAGGAATAATTTAGCAGATAAATCAACAATTCTACGTAATCCATCAATTAATAATTGTACTGCGTACACATATGTACGTTATTAAATACCGATTTCATTATCTTTTCATTGCAACGAAGTAAAACTTATATTTAACTCATAATAAATATATTAAATATATTATGAGTTAAATATATAAATACTATAATGTAGTGCAAGAAGAATTTAGATATTACTACAAATATCTGTAAGTATACTTATTATGAAGCAGAAGTTCATATTACTACAAAATCTTGAAGCAATACATACATAATTATGATAAATCAAATTTGATAAATCAAAAATCAATAATTAAACTAAATCATATATATGAACAATTGAATTAATATATACATAACCTTAATAAAGCAAAATGACTGTAATGAAAACATTGTTGAATTAAACAATGCTATTTTAGCAACATAAAACTCTTGAAACGTTAATCAAAATCATTACCATTTAATACAATTTTTCATTATCATTTGTCATTTCTCTTCTCGAAAATTAAGAAAAAGTGAAAATCGTTTGAACAGAGTGCGACACAGTCTTGACAAGCACACAAGAATTACGTTCTAAATTTTTGGCGATGAATAGATTAAAAAACTAGTTACCATTGTTCGACGTGAAATTTCAGTAGGCCAAGAGGTATTCGAATGCTTCAATCTGCCGCAATTCAGTTGAAAATTCCTTAATTTTCCTGAAAATTTCACTGGCGAAAGAAAGCGCGCACTTTCGTTCGAGAAGTTTTTTACAAACTGTTACGGTTCAACCTTTTCCCGTTGGATGGCGCCAGCTTTATCGACGACCAGCTTGGCTGACTCGTTACAGTCACTACCTACTTTACTATCCAGCATATAGTAATTCCAAACTTAACTCCTTTTTTTTTAACAACTTTGTTTTTAAATTTTCACTCTTTCACCAAACCTTTTTTTCGCAGTAAAATCAATCAAGTAAAAGGAAACGATTTCTTGCGATAAACTGCGATTTATTGCTTTGGAGTAGATTTGGAATGTTTAAACGATCTCCAAGCTTTTTTTCGATCATTTAAATTATTTTTTAATCAGACAAGCCAAGTGCATTTTACCTTTCATTGGAAAGTTTAATTTTTCTCTTCACTTACCGCGTTCTTTCTTGTGTTTCCATTTCGTTTCTGTTAACAACTTGCAATCGATCACGCATTCTTTTGGTTCGACAGCTCTCAATCGGCTAAACCGATTCGTAGAAATAAGAGGGAACATTCCGGATAGACAAAGGAGAGATACGAAATGGATTTCCGAGGCAAGGCGATACGAATGACTGATGATCCTCATTCTTGCTGCCCTGGGAAGCTGGATCGTGAAACGTTTTGCTTCCCCAAATTCTCATCAGTAGAATTGTGGGAAAGGAAGTTCGGTAAGAGTGCTTGCAGTGAGTGATTATGTTTCAAATGTTGATATCATAGAATAAAATATTTATGGACGAGATCTGAACGTATTCTGGAAATATCTGCACGTTTTATGACAAATACGAAAATTTGTTACATTTAATCAAAAGTAATCGAACTTATCAACAAGAAAAATAGTGCTCGTCGAAGAAGATCAAGTATAGATCTCTAGAATTCTAAGAAAATCATTCTATGATAACTCAAAAAAATTGTCTTTTAAGTGATGCCAATTCTTTATGACAATTACGTATGATTAATAATGAAAATTATTCTGAGTTGTCAAGTTATTTAACGTTTCTCATTTAAATATTTAGTCTAAACATTTACTTAAAATATACTGCAACATATACAATATTGTCGTAACATTATATTGTATCGTATAGTTAAAGATTACTTTGCTACATTTATTCATATATTCTTCCCACAATCTTGCTCATCGTATTCAACATCATCTGTAAGTGAAACTCAAAATAGTTTTCAATCGCGATATTCGAGCATTCGTCGTATCGATTTGTGCCTACGTTTAAAGTCAAGGTGAAAACTAACTAAATTAAAATTCGGATGAAGTTGCTGCTCATCCGAAACTCCATGAACTTGCTTCGATATCGAATCGCGCGATAGCCAAGACAAATCGAAGGAAACGACCTAGCAGCAACTCTCTCGCGCCCTATCCATCCTATGGTAACCAGACATCGAACAAGTTTTATTTGTCGAGCAAGTTAGGCTAATTGTTCGCCAAGGCAGCGCGAAACGATGAGGTCGCGTTAATTAGCGAGTCAGCGGCGATTTAACGCGCCCTGAAATCAAAGCTCATGCGGGCTTCCGGCGGATTCTACAAAGCGCTTTGTTTCACAACGAACACCGGCGACGGCCAGTCAAGTTAATGGTTCAAGTAAATTGAAAACCGAGATTCCAGTCCGCAATGCTGGAACATTCTTATTAACTTGATTAAAGGAAACGGAGATGTTTGTGCAAATCCACTGGAAATCGATTTTTTATTTTTTTATTTTTTTATATTTTTATTTTTTTTTTTTTTGTTGATACACGTGTGATTTCTGTAAAGATATCTGTTTTGTATCCATAAGTATTCGTTCTTCGTAAGAGATTAAAAGATTTGCAGTAATGAAGAGACAATTTAATTCTAAATATAGAGGCAAAAAAATTTACACAACTAGCGTGGAAGATTTTACAGACCAGTATTCAATATTTTGTAATATTTAGCTTTTAATACTTCAACGTTATATATTTGTATATTTCTATATTTTAGCAATAAAACATAAAATAATGTAGGAAAATAAGGAGCAATCTCATAGATGATCTATAACTTGAGACAAACTTAACTCTCAGTCTTGACTTCAGAATTAAATTGCACTTTTTAAAAAAAAAAAAAAAAGGAAGAACATTAGAATGTTTAACATAGAATGTTAAATTGTTTAATTAATTCAATTACTTAATTTTTAATCGGACATTTGTTAATTTAATCACATTACATGAGGTCCTCAATTAAATAATTTCTGTTAAATAATTAAATAAAATAATTGCAGTTTTAAATTCGCGATGAAATATTGTAAATTCTTATGGAAGTTATAAGTCTTGCTGTAGTGCAGGCAATATTTCTGAAAGTATCACGTTGCAGGAGCTCGTGTGAAATATGTAGACCAAGCTATTAAACACACCGGATATACAGCAAAAGAATGGGACATGAATTTGTATTTTTGTAACGAGTCTTGCCTAGAATTTCGGGATAGGTATGTATCTTCTGAAAATATATCTTCGCAGAAATAGAAAGAGTAGACTGGTAATCGCTTTGGGATACTAAAACGCAATCTCTAAAATCGGCATCGAACGAGAATTTATCGCATTCTTTAAATCATCGCTTGGAAACGTTCTCATGTAATATATCATAGATACACGTGTGTTCTTAAATTACTTTTGAAATGTATCAGAGACATTAATGCACTTTATTTGGAATATTCGTATTGAAAGACATTAATGCACTTTATTTGGAATATTCGTATTGAAAGACAAAGGATTCAAGTCTAGTCTTTTTTTTTTTTTAAATCCTTGACATCTATCTCGTCTTTAAATTTTATTTATTTCTATAAAAAGTTAAAAATTTTTTTTTTTAAATCAAAAGTAACACATTCCTCTTTATTTTTGTGATAAATTAAAAATTATCATTTTACTCGGTTGAAGACAATTTTCAACGGAATATCGTAGTAGGCTGATGCAAAGTAGAATGTTTCACATTTTAAAAAATTTCCAAATAGTATCAGCATTTTTAGTAAAATGATTTCATATATCACAAGAATTACATTGTTTCATCTCTGATATTTCCTCGTTGCATTTTCACCCTGTCAGTCGTCTCGCATCAATATTTGTCATAAATATTTGTTTTCTGATCTGCATGCATTTGCACGATATATCGAGTCCATCTACAAAAAGCAGCTACTCGTGAATCATACGTCCAAAAAATATGAAAAAAGTGTCCAGAATGTATATACACATTTCGACGAATATGGCCGATGTCTGTTTAATATGTTATTAATGTTCTTCGATTCTATTTGACTGAACATAACGATTAATACAACAAAAAATTTAAAACTTTGAATTTTATTAAACATTACGTATAAATATATGTATATTTAAGTTTCTCACACAAGGTGAGAAAAAAACAATCTGAAAAATTGACAAAATTTATATTCTTGTCATCATATCATATTTCACTAAATAACTTTATTTTGTTGTTTTAATTTGACTATATATTTCGTGATATTAAATACATTAATATTAATAATGTCTTTTCTGTAAACACCCGCTTCAAACAATAATTTCACTCTTCATTATTTTATTTCACGATCATTCGTCATGGTAGCAATATGCTCACTTTGTCAGTAATATCTCCTATCGCGGATCAAATTTAATTGAAAAGATGAAAAAAAAATCATCATCTGGTCCTGGGTGATCTTTAGGTATCTTCGATGAGAGAAAGAAATTCGGGAAGCTGATTAAATGGAGCGTGGCAAAGTGTTATACGAGAAAGATCGGTAAATACTCGCAATTATCTGCCACACGATGTCCTACTATTGTTCGAAGGCACCTTCGACAAGAAATCATAGAAAGCCTCTTTGGCTGGTACGCGATGATAAATGGCTCTAGAGAAAAGAATGGTCTTCGCGGCAAGAGGAGATCACCATGCCACGAATTGGTGTTCCTCTCAGAGAACGAGGAAGACGATTAAAAAACGGGAGGCGGGATAATACGATAAAAAAGAAACGTCATCGAGTGTATAATTCATTAATCAACTTTTGATTAATTTTCAATTTCATGGAAAATAGATTTTCCTCCTTCGTGTGGCAAAAACTATTCGACTCGGAACTGTACGAATGTTTGAATCTTTGATCGAGTTTTAAGTGATCGGATGATTAATGAATTATATTTATGTAATTTTGGTTGATATAGATGTTTTAAAATCTTTTAAATCAAGTGAGAATAAAAGTGGATTTTTTCTTGTTTAAGTACAAGTATATCGTAGAGTAAAATTACTTGTAGAGGATTTAATGCGAGAAATGGGTATCGTTGAATTTAAGTGAAATTTTCTAAGTCTAAGAAAAAAATTAAATCTCGAATAAATAAATTGTATCTTATATGTAGAAATAAATAAATGAATTAATAGTAAAAAATAGGCTCACAAAACTAATAGATTGACATCGATATGATCAATCGTTGTTAAATACACTTATACATTGTTCTTTGTTTTTTAGTTGACTATTTATTTATTGCATAATCATAAAACGAAATGGAACAGAAAAAGCCTCTTTGCAAATGATGCCTTACTATTCTGTACATGGAAGAGCAGAAGTTTCTTTCAAAGAAAAATTCAAAGTATATTTTGAATCTTACATTTATTTCAATTTACTCTGACTTCTATTTCAATATAATATCTGTTTCAATGAAACGATTACACTAATTTATGATAAATATTATACTATGTCATGTTTGAAACATTACAAATGTTATAGTATTACAATTAAAATAATTTCGATTATTCCACACTTCGTGTAAGAATTTTCAATTCCACGGAGTGGAACACATAATTCGATATATCCGTTATTCCAGCCAGTTTTTCTATAAAAATATCCGCAAAAATTGAAGAACTTAAGTGGAATTTCCCGTTGATCATCGAAGTAAGGACAGTTAGCGAGGAGTCACAGTTTCCTCTTTCCGAGGTCTTTTTCCCACCTGGTGCTTCCGATGGCACGATTCTGAAGCCAAACGAGGAGAAAACCAAGTTCATCCCATCCCTTTCTTCCCTTGTATCGCCCTCCAACTTGCGAAGCGGAAGAACAGATTTAATCAGAAAACTTGAAACGAGAGGACAGCTTCTCGTTCGCGTTCAACCCTCGTCGCTCCTCTTCTTTCTCTCTGTCCTTTACGCCTTTTCGTTCTTAACTTTCCATTGTTTAACTTTCGTCAAAATTGCTCGTCACGTTTCTCTTTTCTTTTTCTTCTTCTTCTTTCGCCGCTGGAAATTGTTCTTGAAAGGAAAATTTCGATCTCGAAGATTAGAACATCGCGTTCGAAACGATTGTTCGCATCGTATTCCGTTCGACTTGCATTATTTCGCACTTGAGCACAATTCGGGAACTGTCGTGAACACGAAAACGATTCGTTTATTGCTTCACCTGTCTCTCTCCTCCTTCATCTGTATTTTCATCCTTACTCGGAAGTGAAAAGATAACAGAGGAAAAACGCCGAGACGATGCACTTTTCAATTAAACGAAATTTTATGAGAAAGTATATCGTAAATATATTCCGCTGCGCTCTTGGAATTTTCAGATTCTAATTTTTATCGCCCGTGCCAAGAAAGAAGAGAACTTTTAATCTCTGGAGAAGGACTTTAGCATAAAATTGAAAGAAGAAATTATGCATGCTGGCATTCTTTCGTACTTTTTTGTAAATTTCAGAAATCTTCTAACGACAGTAGGACGCAACCAATAAGACCAGACAGCGAATTTTTGTTTCACAAATTTATTCAGTAAAGATGTAAATGAACATAATAATTTCAAATTTCATTTCTATTCTGTAAATTTTCTGCTTTCTATGTACGTAAAACTCTAAATCCCACGCGGCTCTAAACTTATTTCTTGTATTTCAAGTTTTACGCGTATTATAAAATTTCTCGATAATTCTAAATTATCCGGTATCTTGTTTATTTAAGATTAGCGAATGAAGTACAGAATCAGAAAAAATAAAATATAAAGGGTAGAGAAGAAGAACATTCATCCGCTTTGCGAGAAATCACTTAAATTTTTAAAAGCGCAATTCGCAAATCGAAATGAACGAAGTCTCCGTGACAAATTACGAATTGGCCATTTTGGCCATTTCGGTGTTCCCAGTATTAAATGTGAGGCAACATTAACAAAACTATATTATTATTAATTATTATTAAATATTATTTATAAAACTATATCATTATTAAATATTAATATTATCCAAAATTACACATATTTCTTACAATTTTCTGACATTTTCTGTCAAAAATTGATTTCAACCTTCCATTGCTCTATTTATATCTAAATTTATAATACATCTAATATATCTAAATTTATATCTAAAATCTTCAAATTGCAGTAAACTTGCAATCTTTGCAGAAAGATTCACAGAAGTTACAACAGGGGAAGTCACAATCATAGCAAAATCATACGCCCGTCGAATAACGTGCACGAAGGTGAAAGAAAGAAGGAGAGACTTTCATCGGCCCATAAAATCCGTAGTCCTCGCGATTCGAATGAATACATCTCGTATCGTCTGGAAATTTGTTACACCCTCGAGAAACGTTACCCCGGTTATGTGTACCATCTTCCATCCACTCACGTGCAGCAATACGTTCCAGAAGCAAACCAAATATGACAGTCTGGCTCATCTCCAAGCTGCCTCGTAAATCAACCGATCTCAAAGGGACGAGAGAGCATTCAAGAAGCGGGAAGAACAGAAGGCAAGGAAGAGAAGAGAAAAGAAATAGACCTCCGCGCCAGTCAAAAGTGAGATATCTCTCGTATATTTTTCGTTCCGAAACACGCCCTTTGTATTTACTCCGATGGAATATGAACGTATCGGGTGTGTCGTACGTCACGCTTCAGATACTTTTTGAAGGGTCACTTCAAGGAACTGAGATGGAAACTTCGGGCCCGATGGATTAGTATCTCGGTAAAATTCGAGAATTTCGGAAAAATATTTGACACTGAGATATAATATTCGTGCGAATATTTCAAACAAAGTGGTTAAACGTTTAGTAAAACATTTGGTAATCTAAGTTTAATTTTATCAATGAGTTTGATCATTGGGGAAAATTATTGCAGTACTTTCTACATAATTTTGTATTTTTCTTCTTTTTCTGAATTTTGGAATTACAATTTATACGAGAAAGATGAAAATTCTATCGAAATTGTCACTTGAAATTCGTTTCGTATGCAGTATATATTAATGCAATTTTTGTTTTGCCCCGCGCAATTTTACAAATAAAATTCAAAACGTGCTCGCGATGAATTCACGTTGCTGCGCCCTTTTAAGTTTCTAACAACACTGTTGTTCAACTCGTGGCACTAATTTTCACACAAATAACGTCATGCAACGTGCTTTCTCCAAAAGAAAAATGAAGTTTCGTTGAATTGAAGGAAAATTGGGCACAAACATGCGAACATGAAACGTAAAACCTACGCGTTTTAATTCTGTTTTAAAAACTCGTCTCTATACTATTTTCAGAAGTTAAACGAAAAATATTCAACTCGTGCAGAGACGTTTAAAAAAAAAAAAGAGTAGCGAAAAGCAATTCTTAAATTATCTCACTGAAACAATCCACATGTTGCAGCCCAGCACTATAAATTTCAATTCTTCCGAAATGTAAAACTGACATTTACGTGAAAATAAAAATGATGATGAAACAACGTGACGCGAAATATACACTCCCGTTTAGAATTTCGGAGTATCCTTTTCTATATCGATGAGATAAATTATTTCGTACATTTTTTTCGGGAGAGGGAAGGGAAATATAAATTACAAGTTTCATTTCTAAATATAATTAATTACACTTCCAATATTTTAATGCACGAGTGCGTTTACCAAAAGTTCAAAAATTTAATACAAGTTGAAACTGTACTCGTTATACATCTTTGAACCTCCAACAAGCAAATTAATTATTTCAAGCATCTCAAATTATCTTCACGTTGCAATTGAACGAATTAAAATATTATTAAAATATAACACATGATATATGGCACAATATTAAAATACCATTTCATTTAAAATATTAAAGTATCGTATGTAAACTGTTGAGAGTCACAGGCGTGAAGTCAATGAATCAAAACTGGCACAAGTGTTTAAAGAAAGAAAAGAAAAAAGAAAAAAAGGAAAGAAAAATAATTAAAACAGAATAATCAATGCATTCGTGGACGGAACGTGGGACTGTTTGGTCCTTTGTGGCGTTGATTCCTCATCGTTAAGGAAAATGAAGCACGTTAAGAGGTACGTAAGAAGCGTCGAGTGCGCGAACGCTTGAAGAGCGTTAATTGGATTCAACTCCACTCTCCTAATTTACTCTCTGCTGGAGAAGGGAGGGGCGAGTATTTCGAAACGAGAAGAAACTACTCGGGAGAAACCACCCCCGGGATGCTCGGACAATTCCGCTGGAATTGTTGAAAATTATAAGGAGTCCTCGCCTCGCCACTGCGAAACTGTTGAAGTAGAAAATCTTTCCGCCGTATTTTTCCATCGCCCGGCAACCTTGATTCAAAGAAAGAACGTCCAACGCGAACGCCTGTCTCTCCCGACAACCGGCACGAACTTTTTACGAGAAAATGAATCACGGTAATTTCTAGTTGCAACCGCAATCATGCCGGATTCTCGCGTCCCTATTAACAGCTTTCCTGCTTGTCACTGCAGCGTCAATTTTTGCACAGGGAATGGGGTTGGTTTCCAAAGGAATTTGATAACGAACGCAAATTATAGAAATATTCATAAAGGCATAGTCAAATGTCAGAATCCTTTCAACTGTGAATTTTCAAGAACTGCGACACAAATTGCAAAGTGAAAGAAAAGTAGTAAAAGAGAGTAGCATTTCAAAGGTAAAAATAATATTCATATATTAATATGTAACATTCATAGTGATAATCATATATGAAATAATACTTATTATTTGTGACAGGGATTTGCGTTACTTTAGAAAACGTTGTTAATAACATTGCTGACGGGCATGTGAAGAAACACTATATCGTGAAATGCAACGTTGTGTACTTTTGATTTTTCTCACGAGAGATTTTACGCGTTCACAAATTTTATTATGGAAATACAAACATACGAGCTTTGGGAAAGGCGTTAATTAACGAGAACTCGGTTCTTCCTTTCCTACTTTCACTGGGTGAGGTGACAAGCGTTACCTTAATAGGCTTGTAGCTAATTTCCTTTTAGACTTTGCTGAAGGGACACACGTTTTATCATACTTGGAATTATCCGTAAACGTTGGTATTAACGAACCAGCTATTAATTAATTCAACAAATATTTAAAAATAATATTTGTGTAATTTCTAGAGTTAATTACGTTTTCTTTTTATTAATATATTTTCATTTAGAACAAAAATAAATACACTTTTATTGCATAGTTTTATGTACATGTATATATTTATTTTTATGTAAATATTGTTAACTATATTTATATTCTATATATATATATATATATATATATATACACACACATATGTATACATATATAAAATTATGTTATGCATACACATAGTTGTCATTTATTTTTACATAAATCATTCAATACTTACATTCATGCAACTCATGGCGTATAAATCGTTTATACGTAATCCACATTTAAGAATTTAGAAAAAAAATTTAATTCCACGTAAAAAGTGAGCGGATTGTTCGCGCGACTTTTCATCTGATCCTTTCGGTAACCGAAATATGAAAATAAAGCTGCTGCGCTTGTTCCTTCATTCGAATTTTTTCTCGCCAAGTTTCTGGCCTGACAGAAAATTACGAACTCGCCGGTTTATTTAATTTCGCAAAGTGAGCCGTAAGTTGAAAATTTATCACTTCTTTTAACGAATTAAACGCATGCTTCTGCGAGAATCTGCGTACACCAAGTCACCACATAATTGCGTTAACCTAACTTCGGACAGCCCTTACTGTACTCAAGCCGATTAGCCTCGTAAACAAAAAGAAGAAAGCGCTGAACGTTCTCTGTCACTTGATATTTCATCAACGAAACGAAAAATAAAAACGCGAGGAAACGCCATCGAAATATATTTTTAATCGATTAAAGATATATTACTTTAGATGTTACTTTGATATTTACTGACTTCAGATATTTTGTATATTTTTGAACATTGTATAATTATATAAATAATTCTATATATTTAAAAGTCCACAATCAAATTGAAAAATATTAAAAACTTGACCACTCAACCTACAAATGGTATTGGCGATTTATAGATGAAATTGGTTTTGGTTGTGTTAGATCACCGAAAGATTTCGGAGAAGCCGTCTTTAGTTTGTACTTTACACATCTCGCGCGATTGTGACTAATAATAAAATTAAATTCCAAAATCAATGTACGAATCTCAAAATTAAGCAATTCAATCCTGAATGTCCCGATGATCCCCCAGTTAAGAATTAAAAAAAAAAAAAAAAAGAAAATTACTACTCCAAAAATTTCATTTTCCAAATTAAATTTCATTCAATTGTCAGATACTTCATATTATGTGAATTTCATTAACTGCACTAAAGCTGTCGAAAATCAAATACCGGGCGTGCGTTGAAAAAATCTTTTTCATCGGACTTTACGAGCGAGTGGCAAAGAGTAAAAGTCTGAAAGGAATCGCCTCTCGAAATCCTCCGAAACAAAGACGTAACTTTCTAGAGGCGATACACGACCATTTAAGTGTTAACGCGAATTAAACAAAGCTCCACTCCCGTGTATATACGAGAGGAAAGAAAACTCTCTCGGATCGTGTCGCGAATGATGGCGAAAACTCTGATCAAACAGAACCGATTCTTGATCCACGGAGGTGAAAGAACAGCAGGAGGACACCGTCGTCGGTTCTGCAGAATTCCTGCCCGGACTGTGTTTGCAGTGTGCGTGCCAGGGCAGTGCCGTAGGGCATCCTGGATTCACCCTCGGCCCTCCAGGACAGGAAGTACCGGGTGGCACACAAAAGGTGCAGGTAAGAGTCATATTGTTTATTACAGGCGGCCTGCAGGCAAGTCTGAGTGGTAGTCTCGACGTGTACTCCTCGTATTGTCTTGCAGGGCAGCCTCGAGACATCCGGGGTGCCCTCTTCTTTCAGACTCGTAACGTCGTTCTCGAGCATCTCTTCCGAGAAAACGTACGACTTCGTGACCATTTCCTTTCTTTTTTTCTTTCTTTCTTTCTTTCTTTCTTTCGTTCATTCTTCCTTGTTTTTTCTTTCTTTCATCTTTTTTTTTCTTTTATCTTCTTTCGAAAACTATTGGAAAGTGATAAACGTCACACGTATTGAAGGAAATGAAAATTCGAATCCTTTTTCATTCAAATTCGTTTCTGTTTGCAAAAACTTCGAGCTATTCCAGAATTATCATTGTTATCGTGATTATGATTTGTGTTGTGATGCTTTTTTTCTTTTTTGTCTTCTTACTTTATGTTTCCAATGGCTATTGGAAATTGAGCATGGCAAGTGATGAACGTCGAATATTCATCGAAGAAAATGAAAATTCTAATGGATCTTTCAACAAAAATGAATTTCTTTCTTTTTTTGTTTGCAAAATTTTTAGAACATTCAGAATTATGGTTATTATGCTTGTTTATAAATATCATTCTCTTTTCAGTTCTTCATAGAACGTGAATTTCGAGTTCATAAATGTATCACGTTGTATCAAAGTTAGAAATCCACACTCGCTCTTCTGTCCTTTCGAAGAGTTTGAATTTTCAATGGCTGAGAGCGAAATCATTACGCTTAATACAATGTTTCTCATCGAGTAAGCGTAAATGGTGCTTGTAAATGCATATATCGGATCCTTTAACAACAGGGCTTGCAACAGTACAGCGTACCAAAGCAATATCAGTATTTTTTTATTACGCCGCCGCTTTGCAGAACCGATTAAACGTGAAAGTGCAAAAAAGAATCTTTTTTTCTTTTATTTCTACATATACGACCAGTGACGTACAAATTACTTGATCGTAACATTTCATTAAAATAATACATTGTCAAAATGTAGCCCATTTTCAAAATTCTAAACAAACTTGGCGGCAAAGAAAGAGTCGTACGATATTCTTATTTTCGTTCTCCAATTTGTGAAATTTTTAAGAAAAAAAAAAGCAATTTTATTTTCTCACTCTGTCTTGTAACAGAGAGAAAGCCTTTGAAAAAATTTATCCGAGAGCAAACGCGTGTAAAGTGTTGCGCGAGCTTTCCTCGCGAAGTTTAAAAATCGATAAAATTTAGCGAGAGCTTCTTTACTAAAAGAAACTAATAATAAATTTCGATTTATACGGATTTGCCAGACACGGTGGAAACTTTCCGAAACAGCTGCGACACAAAGCTCGTAAAATGTCGATCTGCGCTGATAATTGCCCGATTTTCAATGAAAATTTTCCTACGAAATTGAACCGAATTAAAGTTAATGAGGCGTAAATGAAAATAACTGGACGTCGCGCGCGGAAGTGCAGAGAACGTGCTTGTTATCGAATAAGCAAATCCGTCGGAATAGACACTTAAACTCCTGTCACAGGGTACGATAATTACTCCGGGTAAACTGCGACGAGCAGGTCAGGCCAGTGCGAGGTGATACGAAGTAATTTGTGAAACTTTAGTCGAGTTAGTAAGAGGTGAGGAAATAGGAAGGTAATGGAGAACATAGTAGAGCCTCGCTCTAACTTCTCCGTGTAATTTCAAAAGCTTAACACCGAGTCGATGTCGTCAACTTCTATCCTCCTCTTCATCCTCCGTATTGCTTCCTCTAGTTCTCGACGGCGTAACGCGCCAAAAGATCCTCTCAAGCGAGTTTAGAATTTTTTCTTCAGTCTCTCGCTTTTCTTCTTCGTCAGTTTTCGGTCGCTTGTCTCGGCGCGCTGAGAGCACGTCTTCGAATGATCGGTGTATGAGCAATTTTCGTCGAAGAAAGAATTGAGATAAGTGACACGGAGAAAAATTATCGTTGTCGATATATTCCGTATGGAAAAGTATGGAAATTGAAATTTATGGAAGTTGGATTTTAGGAGTCGCAGATAGTTTTCAAAAGATACTGGTTACGTTTGTACTACGTATATTTCATGAAGATTGATACTCATGAAATTCTTTACAGTTTTAATTTATCGTGTTGGCACAGCATACTTTTAAATTTGATCGTATGATTTTTAAAATAAATTCTTCGGTCTCTTGTCACGGCGCGCTGAACGTCTTCGAACGTTTTCTTGATCGGTAGACACGAGCAATTTTTATCATTGCTTCGACGTATGTTTAATTGTAAGAAAGAAGTGAGGTAAGCGACACGTGAAAAATTATCGTTGTCAAAGTATAAAAATTGGAATTTACGGAATTTTCTAACAGAATGGAAATTGGATTTTAGGAAAGTCGTAGAGAGTTTTTAAAAGATGCTGGTTACGTTTGAACTACGTATTTTTCATGAAAAAATTGATACTTATGAAATTTGATAATATGATTTTTAAAATAAATTCTTGGCACGTTTTATTTTTAAATTCTTAATTTCATGCTACATTTATTAAATTTATACTTTACAATTGACTTAGATATCATCGCGAATGTAAAATGCATAAAAAAAAATATGTAAAATATATTTAATTTGAGATTGCAGATTTAAACTTAGATAGAATTAGATTCGTCTTACATACTAAAAAGAAACTATTTATTCACGTGTGCATAAATGTACAAGAATTTGCACGAATGTGTAAGAATAGTTACGTTAGATGACTGGTTAAATATATTATTAACGAAATTGACAATTAGAGATTAAAGATTCGCATTTTTTATGTAACAATTTAAATACGAAGTAAATTAATACGAAATGGAAAATACGAAAATAAAAAATAGAATATAAAAATAGAAAATACGAAATAAATTAAATTACCAGACAATATAACATGTTATCATAATTTACGTGCCATTATTAAGTTATTGTAATATTATTCTGATTATACACGCATCGAAATTCATTTCAACTTGATGCAAAAGATTGATTTTCATATTGTTGTTAAACGTGTTAGTAAAATTTGAGCACACACTTGCAACTTACCGCTCAACGTAGTATTATACGAAGGGTGTTAAAATTTTCTTGCGCACATGCGCAAACATCACTGCTCTGCAACGCTGCATCGTAAACTTTATTTGAGATTGTGCAAGTTCATTATTAACAGAAAACGTATCACGTTTCTCCCTTGTGTATTCAATTTCCGAAATTTCGACATTCACCGTTTCATGAATGTTTCAGTGTTCTCTTTCTCAAGTAATGTCAATTCCAAGAAAGTAACGACGATTATACTTGCGAAGCTTTTTGTATTTATGAGAAATTTAAAAATATGTTCAAAAATTGTACAAAATATATCTAAAATATACGACTCTACGCTAACACAATTTCCCACTCACGTTTCATTTCTTTAATCATATTTATAAAAGTATGAATTTGCACAAGTACATACATAATCTAATAATGACAGTAAACTTGAAAAAAATCTTCTCGGAAGCAAATTAAAAATCACCAAGAAAAATAATTTTCTTATTTCGAGCCAATCTAACACAAACTTACCTCGAAATAAATATTAACAATTATAACCTGACATCTGATAAATATTTACTTATCGAGCACCTATGTATCAAACATGAATGTCATTGACCGTGAATTAAAACGAAGATTCAATCGAAACCTTTCAAAATTTACACAAAAAATCATAACTCGTATTTCCAAATTTCAATCGTAATCGAGCCAACACCGTTCTGAGCATGAGATCTTCCTCTTTAACACTAGAACTACCGACAGTTAAGACGAAGTTATTTCTACCAAAATTATCTTGCTTTCTAATAAATAAAAATAAAATAAAATTCATTATATTATTTCTTTAGTTATACACTGTAAAAGTCATTGCATCATTGCGGAGAAAAAATTGTAACATGAAATAGAAATTTTAAAATAAAATTGTAAAACCAGTCATTTTGACTGGTGTGGCAGTTCTAGTATTCAAATGATTTTTGTCTCGCGTCGATATCGTCGTTCGAAGTAAAACGAAATAATTTTCAAGATTTCCCTCCGTCTGTCTCTTTCTGTCTCGAGCGATCGAGCCTCTCATTCGCACAGTTACACTGACCTACCCCCACGCTAGACTCGCGTGCAGTAGTCAGCGACGCCCGTTTTCCTCTCTTTTTCCCTTTTTTCTACTATTACTACTACCTATTACTCGCGACGCGCGTATTTCCGCGGAAAAAATGTGGGTCACGGCATTTCCTGGAAATCCAGCCGCCATTCAGTATCCGTGGCCTCGCGTTTCAACCGCGAATCTTCTCTCCCGTGTGAATATCTCTGAAACGAATCGCCGTAACGAGGTGAAACAAAGTGCGTTCGATTGTCGAAAATTTGTAATTCGGTAATTCTTCTTTGTGTATCTTTTAGTTAAAGTTTTGAGATTTTACTTGGCAGACGAATGAATTTTATATAAATGGCTTTTGATTGTAAGTCGTTCCTTTTTCTTGTGAAAATTGAAACTTTTTAGGCGTGCGTTGGATAACAACAGGAATGTTATTACGTGGAAATTAATTCGCGATAGTAAATATGGGACAATTTCATTACTTCGATTCAACAACGATTGCGAATAGTGTTTGTTCATTGTTGCAATGAATTAGATTCGAGGATATGGAAAAATTTTAATAATAAAGAAAAATTCGAGGGTGAAATATGAAATCTGATAAAAATAGAAGTATGTGTAATTATTTTTCGTAACTACTATTCAATTATGCAATATTACACATACATAGTTCTTCTATCTCGGGGATGAAGTAATAACACATTATGCTACGTTGTTCGTTATTTATCATTATTATTAATTAGCGTTGGATGTTTCGGATTGGAATACATTGATCAGCGTCGCACAAAATGAATGCGATGCGTACACGTGTATGCAAGAAAAAAAATTATTCTCATCTCATCCTACGCTGGAACACATTTTTCGGTGCTACATCGTACTTCGATGTTATTGAATTTCATCTCTATGAAAAATCACTTGACAAAATCAAACTTCAAAAATTCATCGTGAACTCTAAAAGTTTGTAAAACAAACCACGAATTGATTCTCAAATAACGATTTCAATTTATTGTTAAATAAAAATCTCTATAACTGTTTCACACTTTATTTAAATATCATCATGTTCTATTTCAAACAAGAAAAAAAAAATAATAGAAATGAACAACAACACGACGATAAATCGAAGATAAGAAGTAAGTGTCGTTTTTCTGGAATAATAAATTGAGTTGGAATCGTGCGGATAGTTCCATTGGACGAAAGATCGTGCGACTAGTCCGGCGGAAAGTTGGTTGAGATTAAAATAGTTTCACCCTCATTCATCGGGATCGAAACCGTCATATGGTCCGGCAAATCGTATTTCCTGCGCGAGCTTCGCATAATTTACAAACCGCCGATCGTCGGACGCCGTCCGATATCGGAATTAGATTTAACAGCTTCTGAGTTTCAGACAACCGCTCAATGGAAGAACGTTGTGCACCCACAACCGGCCATTCAATATCAGCAAGTTACATTTCACGATTTTCTAATAAATACTGTCCTATGAATAATTCACGAAGTCAATGGCCGATCATTGGGGCGAACGATCTTTTCCTTATTTTCCCCTTTTCAATTGTTTCTTTGTGCTTACTCCGAATTTACGTTGAATTAATATCGATTTAATTTCCTAATGATAAATATCTAAGTAAATGTAAAAAGATCGTTAATTGCTTATTAACGAAACAGTGCGTAATTGCGCACTGAGAAATTTACATTTACAAAAATCACATACTACAGAAATTTACAATATAATTAACTTGCAACTGTTAATTACAGTCGAATTAATTTATAATGCAACTTAATTCAACATTTAACGCAATGAAAACAATTCAATTTAATTCGCGAATTTCATTAAATATAATAAACTTACTCCGGTCTGGATAATTAGTTAATTTCAGCAATCGTCAAGCAAACGTTCGTTGAATTAATTTTTTCGAAAGATATATCAGTTAGGTCAAACCATCAAAGTTGAAGGTCTTTTCAATCCCGAAAATAAAATTCGTTTTCACAGTAGCAGGCGAAGATTACAAAAGGTTGCAAAAGTCGTTTTTAAGCTCGAGATGAACACGATACCAATCGTTTCTTCCATGCTGTGCCAAGTAATCCAGTATATTATTGACAAAATTCCAAGTATACACTGTATACATAATAATACGGGCGAAACATAGTAACAGAATTATTCAATAATCGATCGTAAAGTTTCCGACTACTGTTTAGCAATACCGAAATTCAGTTAACAGGTGTTCATACGACAGGGTATTCGAATAATTGGATTTCTATTACGCGGCGCGCGATGCAATAGAAACGGCGCAAAGTCCTCTCCGCCGTTATAAGGTAATAACGTCGATAAATTTTCAGCAACGCGGTAATTCTGACTTTAATCAAACTGCACTTTGCCCGGTAATCCTGATTAAACTCAATATTGCCGATATCCGCCGATAGAAACAATAAATACACGTACGTATAATATTGAATCTCATCGAATTTGCGTTTGCGCGATTTCCAGGCACGATTTTCAACAGCGGTTTCGTCCCGGATTGGTTGAATCAGCCACGTTGCTCATTGTTCTCGCCAAATTATTCAAGTTACTCTTATTTACAGTGACGAGAAACGAGGCAAGAACGAACACACACACGCGCGCGCGTGGAATTTTAACATAAATAATTTCTCAATCAGTATTTGCACGTAGAATGTTAAAAAAAAAGCGAAATATATAGCGTTTTGTTTTTTCAAAAGGAAACAAACTATTTTCGTGAAGTCAGTTTTGCATGATAATTAATCATCGATTCTAAATTGTCATCCATTTCGTGAAAAAAGAATCATGTGAAAATCTTCTTGATTTTAAAGCGTGAAGTTTTTATTTTGACTGCTCTGAATTCGTTTTCTTTTTCAAGATTTTTCTTCACGTAGCAAATGAAAAGCTTTTCATTAAAAAAAAAAAAACACATTGTAAAAATTCACACATATGTAAAAAGACAAAAAAATTTATTTAGGAAATTTTATTAATTCTACCATGACAAAGAATGAACCTCTCCAAAATTGCTACGCGATTTTTTTCCCGTTATTTTATTGAACTTTGAACATTAAATAAATAAATAATAAAATATTAGGATTTCTTGAAATGAATTTGTACGAATACCTACGAAATAATTGAAAAAATTACTGTTGTTCAGAATATGTGAAAGTTACTGGTGTAGAAGAAGAATGTTTGTAATACTAGCATGTATATATAATTGAAAAAGTTACTTGGTTAAAATGTGCGGAGGTTACCGAAACAGAAACTACCGTTTCAGTACTTACAGTAACTACTGAAACTACGTAGTGAAAATACGAATATGTACGAATCTTATACTGTTATTACAAAAATATACTTACGTACTGAAATTACTGAAAATTTGATATTTTAAACATTTAAACTATTTAAAATATTTTTCTAAATAATTCTGAAAATCACAATTATAGAATTATGGAATTGTACCTATTATAATTACAGATAATCACTATTATTATATTATAGAATTATATTAGAGTTAATTACTATTACACTAGTAACGTTAATAGTTAATTACTATTATATTATAGAATTATAATTATCAGAGTATAGAGTATAGATGTCATATTAAATTTTTAAATTACACATTCCTACATTAATAATAAGATAATTAATATAACAAAAAATACAATTAAAATGCCTTTCAACTAATAACACAATGCAAATGAAATAGAAATCAAAATTCCCACGTCTAGTCTCACTAAACAAACATTCATCGACAAATTGCAATTAACTCATTCTTTATTTCGTACAAATCGCTATTAAAAAACAAAAAAAAAAATTATAAATATTACAAAAATGAAAGACACGACGAAGAGAATATAATTTAACTTCTAGCAACTAGCAAAATTAACTTCATGCGTTGATGAATTACACGTTCCTTCATTAATGTAACAGCAAATTATAAATTACCAAATATAATTAAAATGTCTTTCAATTAGTAACACTACGAGTACTAAAAGTAATCGATGTAAAATGCAAATAAAATAGAAATCTCTAGCGCCTAGTCTCACTAAGCGAACGTTCATCGATAAATCGCAATTGATCCACTCTTCGTCTCGCACAAGCCTTTACCAAAAAAAAAAAAAAGGACAGAAAACAATTACAAAATTAAAGAAAAACGACAACAAGAATATAATTGAACTTCTAGCAACTAGCAAAATGAACTTTAGACGAATTGGTACATGGACGAAGGCGATGGTAAAGGTTAGCGGCAGCACGTGCGAAAATTTCGCCGTCGTACCGAGAGAATTGGACGGTGTAAAGTAGCTAAATCTGGCCAGCGCTGGCGTTAAAAAGCCGGGGCGACCAGCCACCGAGAACGTTCGTTGACGATTTATTATGTTGCCGTTGCTGTGAGCTCGCGACCGCCGGTCTGCTCGCGTAACGAGTTTATTAAATATTTCATTCAAGCAGGAAACGAGGGGATTGAAGTGACGCGACTCGCTCGAACAGGGGACGGAGGCACGAGTGGAGGAGGAAAAAAAAAAACGAGAAGGGTTCGCCGGCCGAGAGAGTAAGCGAATCGTGCAGAAACGACGAACTTCGAAATCATTGAGATTAGAGCCGAAAGACAGACAGAGGAAGGAACGAGATAAAATTTTAACGAAAGAGTAACCGCGGTACAAAGTGAAGCGCGCATTGTGTAGATGTGTTTTCAAAAAACAGAAAGATGAAATTTCAGCCTCGCCTTGCAGTTCCACGTCCACAGAGAGGTTTTCTTTCCTTTTTCTTTTTTTTTTTTAAATTACATTTAATTTTAAGTTTCAAGTTCCGCGTTTGCGTTCTTTGAACGTAGTACGCGTTTTAAGTATATCCCTTTTAACACAGCCCCTTTTTGTGCTCCTTTCTTATCCAGTTTTGCGTGCACGTGCTCGTTGTTCCTTTTATTTCTTTTCTTCTTTTTCTATTCTCTCTCTCTCTCTCTCTCTTTCTGAAAAATTTCGTACGATATCAAAAATTTCTAACGCGTTACGCGAAACGGGGGAAATGTTTCAAAACGGAAACGAAAGAAGAACAAACACGCGGCTGACAAATTACGACCGGAATAATTGAATGAAACGCGAAGAAAAAAGCGCGCGGATGAAGACAATTAAAAACACGGAAGTAAATTGCAATGAGTATAATATATATACACCTGCGCGAGAAACGGCTTATTAAAACGATAAGACAAACGAAAAAAACGTTAACACGCGAAACAGGAAACGCAACGCAGGAAAATTGGCTCGAGAAAAAAGCTGGGAAAAGCTGGACAGAGGAGAAGGGTGCGGAAAGAAGCAACCCTTTTATAATTTGATTCCCCTCGCTTGCAACCCCCCGCTTGTTTTCTGTCTGCGTTGTCGTTGGCTGCTCTCTCGCCGCTGTTCCCAGCCACCGCGACACGATGTACGACACACGTGCGACACGTCACGCCTGTGATTGCGATTTCGTGCCTCTTCCACGAGTTTATTAAATGGTTCGTTCGCTCGTGAATAATTCTGCGTAAAGGAAGAAGAACCAGGGGGTTCGTAATCCGAATCGAGGGTCCGCGTGATCGATATCACGCTCGAGAGATACGGATGTCGAAATATCTCTCATTGACTTCGTCTTGAATATTTCTCAACAACGATTGGGAAAATGAGAACGTGACAAATTGCAACAAGTGTGAACATTTGACTAAAATCTAGAACGTTCGATGATTTCTTGAAAACTTCTTTTTCGTTCGAGATCGAAACCATTTTTTATATTTTTAGAGCGTAGGCGTTGAAGTTGCACGAATAATGAGAAGAAATCATGTCAAGAGTATCATCTTTATTTGATTATCTTGAAATCAAGTAGGGAGTGCTCGCTTTCGTTGAGAAATTAAAAAAAAAAAAAAAAGGAAAGAAACAACAATATATGAAATATTTGTAATTTCAAAATTAATTGCAATGATATTGTCTATATATGTATTTATACTTATTACATTATATTTGTGATTGCTATTTATATTTCTACATGTTACACGTTTTACGTATTTGCGGAGACTAAAATCCAGTGTAGCTTGACAAGCAAAGTGTTTTACAGAGGAGTAAACTATCACGCGAAAGACACTTTCCAACGTTCAATTTCACAAAAATAATTTATCGTAACGCTACAAGTTCGTGTAGGAATACTTTCAGACACAATGACTCGTCTAGATAGAAACAGGCGTTGACCAAATCCGCCGAAATTCACAAATAATATATACATAGGTTCGCAGAAGCGAAATTCAATCGAATTTCGAACGAACAGTGTGTTTCGGCCACTCCGAGTGTCCAAAAACAGGGTGAAATAAAGGCGAAAAATGAGACACGGTAGCGACGTTCGTCGAAATAAACAGCGTTCGATCCGCTGGGACCAGATTTGCATGACGACGCGACGCAGAGGAGCGATGAAATCGTGCATCGCGCTCGAATACATCTCGTAAATTTGGTCGGAAAATTCAAGCTGATTTTCGAGAGGGGCCGTGTCCGCGAGACGGCGTGCGTCTGCCAATTAAATTCGAGGCAACGGCGTTGCGAACGACGAGCGGGAAAGAAGATAACTCCATGTGCAGGTTTATACGTCGCGTCGTTTGCAGCGAACCGCGCGATAAACGTGCGAAAGAGCGAACAGAGTTTTCGACAACGACGCACACCCGAAGTCGTTTCTAACGCGGTAAAAATTTTTCATTCGTAGGTCTCTACCCTTGTGGAGACACGGCTGAAGTATCGAGAATTATCGAGAATAGTAGAGGAGGGTACCTGTCAAAATTTCATTGGTCGATTTCATATCTTCTTGACATTGAAAGTTGATTCGTGTCGATCGATGGATACGAACAAGGTGGGAAATTTTAAATTACACGAGAAGGTGAACATGTGGAAATATATAAAATATTTAAATTATTTACTTATATATCATCATTACATAAGATAATATGTAAAATATTTCTGTCATAATATTTAGTAAACGAGAAAGAAACTTCTGGTTAAATTTCGTTTCATTAATTAGGGCTGGGAAATTTTCCATCTGCTAGCTCTAATTTTCGATTGAAGAATGATTGGAGGATTTTATGAAAATTTAGCTGAACATTTTGTGACTTATTTGCGTGTGTTTCATGCCGATTTTGAAGATTAGTCTGAAGAAAAATACAATCGTAACATTATGCTACGATCAGTTAATGAGAAGAGAGCTTTGTTAAAAATTAATTGGTTGATTGATGACTATAATTTTATTCGTGAAAGAAATGCGGGGAACGTGATATGTGTGGAAATATATAAAATACATATAAAAGAATCTGTCGTAATATTTAAGAGATGAAAGGAACTTCTGGTTAAATTTCATTCGTTTCATTAATTAGGAAACTGGAAGAATTTGCATTTGTTAGTTTTAATTTTTGATTGAAGAATTAAGAAAATTCATTGGAGAATTTTATAAAAATTCAGCTAGATATCTTGTGACTTATTTATCGCGTATTTTATGATTTTCAGGATTAACCTGAAGAGAAATACAATCGCAATATTATGTTACGATCAGTTAATGACTAACCTGCCTCCTACTACAATTTTCAAGTTAGAATATTGGGTAATGGGTACATAATACACTTAATTAACCATTAAATGAGAGAATGTGGTGTACCATAATTCTGGCGTCTCAGGTTGAAATATTAGACAGCTGATATTATAATACGATTAATTACTGCGTGTAAAGAGAATTTCAGAAATTTATCTTTCGCTATAATCAGTTATTACAATCAATTATTGAGTACGATGAAAATTTCCAATATTCGTGGAACTTTCACGATTATCTTGCAGTTTATGAAGGACATAACATTGTGTTTGACAGTGTGATAGATTGATGCGTGTACCCATTAAGTATAGTTACAACAAAGGAGAGTAATTATTAATATAACAAGAGCTATCACGGTATTGAGACACGGCCTGCCGTTAATTGTCGCTCGAGTTAATGGCATAATCATCAATGTGATTTGATAATTTGATAATTCCGCTGTTATTAGAACATTAGTTTACATTAATGAAAATTAATATAAATTAACTAGTGGAAATTTACATTAATAGAAATTAACAGAAAGTAAGAAAATAAGTGTGAAATAAATTTATTCTGCTAACAACGTGCTATTCGTTTGACACGATTTACTGTACCGCTGCCTTTATTAACTGTGAAATTCAGAACAAAATATTCTGAGAATATTTGAAGTCACGAAAGTAATAAAACGAAAATGTAGAAATGCGGTTGTGTTATTTGTACAAGTCTAGCGAAAATGTAATACACTTTTTTGAATGCAATGTTTGAAATGCAAATGCGGAGTGGAACTTATCCTTTAACGAACATAATTTTCTTCTTTTTTAATTTTAACACAATTAAAGAAACAACGAGGAAACTGGAAACTTCTCTTTGACAACAGATTTAAAATGAAACCGAGTGATTGAACGCGACTTAAATTGAAGTTTCATTTGAAAACCAGATATCCAAACATTTCTAATTTCATCGAGAAACTCTCGGTCGACTTCTAAATAAAAACCGTCTTCTCATCTCATTCTCGTCAAAGCTGTACCACCCCTATTCCAAACATCACCTCGCACTTCCAACTAAATAAAACAATCAAATAATCCTATATTGTCGTGAACCCCCTCTCAGAAAAAATAACATCACAAGAGAGATCCCCTGACGGTATCTAGATCACAGTGCTGTCAGAATCGCTTCTTGTTGAATATATACACGATTCTGTCAATTTCTCCTACTAATTCAAAAAAAATCATCTAAATCTGAACGGATCTAATTGTAAGAGCATGTGGAATAATCGACTGACTAATGTGATTTACTAATACTATAGTTATTTTCTGTGTGCGACTCGCATATATTTAACATGTATTTTACGTACTATGATCTTGACGATTTTTACATGGTGAGATATGTATCTTGTTATAGTTTATGAAACTTTGAAATCATACTACGATAGTAACTAAACACAATGACATAGATATGAAAGAAATTTTTTAATTTTATTCATAAGTTTAATTTAAATAGCGTATGCTTTTCAATCAAAACACATTTGATCGTCTCTTAATCGATCGAAATGAGCATGAAATGTCTGACCGGGCGTCTAAATCATTGTTAGCCAATGAAATAAAATAAAGAATTAGAATAGGCACTAAAATCATTATTAGCCAATGAAATAAAATATCTTTGAACTACTTCCAACAATAAATGTGCATGAGAGACACTACACTGCGAAATTAATTTTCAATATCTGATGAGTTTAATATGCAATAGTTGTCATCCATCCCCGCTATAGAAAAATGACATCGCCTGGTTAAAACCGGTCCAAATAAAAAAGTTCACCTTATATAAAAATAAATGAAACAAAATAAAATGCTTTCGCATAAACGTCTCCCAATACGCGAACCCCCTCTCAACGTAGAATCGAGCTTTTTTTCCACGGAGCGTGCGTTCTGCCGCCGGCGAAGGCCAACGCGGGGGAGAAGAGCAAATTTTCATGGCATTATCAATGCCCCTCCCCCTCCCCTTCAACCCCCGTAGGAACGATCCGAGTCTCGCCTCGCACGAGTGCGTGTAATTTCGAGGGTTGTGTTTTTCTTACGATCCGCGGGAGTAGCTGTCGGGAGATAACGTTTGTGTAAATATGAACGTCGCTCAGACAGAAGGATAACGCGCGCGAGAGAGAGAGAAAAAGAGAGATTCAGGAAATTCAGGAAAAGAAGAAAGGAGAGAGAGAGAGAAGGGGGGAGCGGGTACGAACGACCGTGGCAAAACGAAATCGAGCTGAGAAAACGAGCGGCAAAGCCCTCGGCTCCCGGAATAATACTGCTCAGTTTTCTGAGTACGCTACAGCGTTCCATTATACCCATCTGCCTGTGGCTCTGTGGAACGTGCCATTAAATAGCTACAACTGCGTACTTCTCGAACAAACGGGCCGCGTTCTCTTCTCTCGATGTCTCCTCTCGGTGTCGGCGAACGGCGTCGATTTGAACATTTCGCAGACGCTCGTGAATTTTAAGTCGAAACGAGACGTATAAAATGCATAAAAGCGTAACTAGTGTTCGATGATAACGACAGACATTGGAAGGGTGGTAACGGTATTCTCCTGAACGAATAGCCTTGATAGAATTTTTTTTTTAATTTTAACATTCGGTACTTGTGGCGGATAATAGAATCTTTCAATTCCTCTTTAGAGATTTTTGTTGTTGGTAAATAGGTGAAAATGATGATGACTGACAGGGAAGAAAATGGAAAATGAGAAAAGTAAAAGTGAACGAGCGATAGTCAATTGCATTAATATACACATACATATACAGAGTGATTCACGTAATTTGCATATATCTGAAATAACTTTTAAATTATGCATAATATATACATAATTTATATTGAAAAAATCGAGATGAAAATTTTATTGGTAAGGATATAAGTAAATGAAAGGAACGAGAATCAGTTGTATTAATATATACTAGAATTATATACACAATTTATATTGAAAAAATCTAGATGAGGCTTCTATGAAAAAATAATGTGTAAGGATATAAGTAGATAAAGATGAAAGGATAAAAAACATTCTTTCAATTATATATACATTTGTAATATCATTCAAATTCTGGATAAATACATCCTATTTTGGCATAATATAATTTACATGACACTAGTATTAATTACATGTCACTAGTATTAAGATCTTAAATAAGATTGTATCATCCACTACACTAATACACTTTGAACTTTATATTTCTCTTTTAGTTTCGTTATTTAATTTCAATCATTTAATTCATTATTATATTTCTCTGCAATTGACTATTAATAAATCATGTATATTTATCTTACATGTACAAGTAGCTCAGAAGATCAACCCGTTTTCGTTGTTTAGTGTATGATCTGATTACATTAGTGACAATTTAACGAAACTTAACAGAGAAAATTTATAGTGTTGCTATTCTTCGTGATTGTAGTGGGACGAGACGCGGGTTTCATCTTGGCATACAGAATTCCATAGGACACCCGGCCATGGAAAGATAAAGAGATGACGAATGTAAGAACAATAACAACGATCGTGGAATTTAATTTTATCACCTGTCTGTATGACAACGAATGACGAAAAAATGGTTTGACGTCGCAGAAGCATAAATTCACTGAGGCGAACACTTGACTTAGGTTACGCGATTGTTCATACCCGAGCGAAATATATTTCCAACATCAGGATCGTACGAGGATATTACTCGCTGATTAATCGAGTATCGTCCTGTAGATTTTCACTTTTTTGGGTTCTGTATTAAAACTGAAACTGAAACTGACCGACTATTGTATGTATAAATGAGATTATTCGGGACATTGAGCTTAATAACATATCGCACAGATCGTTAAAATTAATGAGACTTTCTATATAATTACAATTCTACGTAATAATAGAACATTATAATTCTATGTAAAATTACAATTAACAATAAATATTGAATTATAACTGAATATTGATAGTGTAACAAATAATTGATTGTTGGATTTGTACACCAGCTTGCAAAAGTATTCGAACATTTAGAAACGTAACTCCCATTGTTATAAGTATTACAACAGGGTTTAATTTTGAAACCCATCCGAGAACGCCGATTCAGAAGATTACTAAATATTTGGCCGCAAACGAATCTTTCGAACAAGTCGACTCATCAAAGATCCATTTCTCGAGAGTTAACATTAAATTTTTCTCCCGTCTCCAAACAAATAATGCAAGGGAAAACCGACGGCTGCTTGCAAGACAAGAGTGTCGTCGATTCTTCGTCGTCTCTTTGCACTGCTGTCGCGATTTTCGATCAACCCGCGAGCACCAACTCGGAAGTTCGAGAATGAGCTGAACGCTCGGCTTCGGTCGTGTACACAGAGCTGAAATGGAAAACGGTTCGCAGTCGGCAGTTCGCTATGAAAAGCGGGCGTGAAATTAACGGGAGATCTAGTTCTCCCGTAGGAAGCAATAATGCCCGAATTCCCGGCGGAATGATAAGGTTATCATCAGGCGAACGCGGCGCTACCGAGGAGAACCTTCTTAATAAAGGAGACAGAAGGAATAATCGAGCCATCTCGCTTCGTTCAAATCGCTAGAGATCGGGCAACTGGCCGTGCTGTTGAATAATTTAAAACTCATCTCGGCCGGGTGTATATATATATATAATTTCAAGACAGAATCGAACGATTTCGGGCTACGATTGGCTCATCCAGTTTAAATATAGCTTGTAGGTGCCATCTCGCGATCCCATTCTTTCATATCGATCGATTTATCAAGTTCAATCCATGGCTTTCGTCGGTACTTCCTTTCAGAGAAAATTGACGAAGTCAATTACTTGCTTGTCGACAGTCAAAATGGAAATTTAGAATTTTAATACCGAGTGTGTGTAATTAGTTTAGAATTCCACGTGAGAAAATTGGATGAAACTTTCGAGGGAAATTTCAACGGAAATAGATTTACGTATAAATCGTATTTTATCAGTGTATTGTGTTTGTATACTTATAGGAAACTTAAAAATGAAAAAACACACAGATCGCACACAATACATGTAAAATATCTAATATATAATACTTTTTATGATACTTAATGTATGAACTAAATTTCTGAATGAACTAAATATAAATTCAATTTTTTTGGTGATATAATTTATACAAATATAAATTTGTATAAACTGTCGTATAATGAATTTCTTTTTTTCTCTTTTTTTTTTTGTTTTCTTAGGTTAAAGTGTTATTAAACTTCGCCTAAGATTTAAAATCTTTTTCTTTTCCTCGTTAATCTGAAATATAAATTTATAAGTGAAACGTCACTTTTAAAAATTGTCCAAAACAGCTGTGCCTTCTGAACTACACATTGCAAACAATCACGCGTGTCTTATTCTCGCAGCTTTTCCAACGTTCAAATAATCCTGGTTGGTAACTAATAAAAAAAAACAGAGCACGGATGTTTCGATAATTCGTTCGTAAAAACGCCTCGCTCGTATAAAAAAAAATTCACGCTCCAAAGTTCGCGTTGCCTGGATCTCCAGAAACGAACAAAAAAATAAACTAAAAGAAATATTAATTCAAACTTCGTTCGACTTTGCGAAACGCGATGCAACACAACTCGCCGGGCAACGGTGTCTCTGGAATTGAAATAACAAAAAGGAATTGCTCGACATTCTTCCGCGACACGGTGGACACACGCGGCTCGTTCGTCTCTCCCCACGACTAGTCCGCGCAGGAGACTTGCAGTTTAATTTTCTTTCCGTCGATACGCAAATATCCCACGGGGCGAAAGCGTGGGATATTTCCCCTTTTCGTGAGAGCGTGGCTCGAGTCACATCAGCAGCCTGCTGACCCGGTGGCGACGTCCCACGATTTTCCTCGGGATCGGCGCGGAGTTCCTCGCGCGCTCTTCGATGCCTTCCTCCTGCCTCCACACCGACAAAGGTATCGACGAAACAGACGCGAGAGGCGGTTTAGTATTCCAGGGACACGTGGGCTGGCTGCCACGGCACAGATTCTCCGCAGGACCTTTCCATCACTCCTGGGAGAATATTCAATTGTACAAGATTCCCTTTTTCCGCGGCGAATCAATTCGTTTCCTCTCCCCGCCGCTCCTCCTCTCTGCTTTACAAATTTCATCGTAAATTCCCGCGATAACGTCGTCGAAACATATGCTGCATCCGATATTTCCGGATGGAAATCGTAATACCGAGCGGCAACAACGACTCGAACGGTGATTTGTCGTTTGTCGAGGTATTCGTACGATCTACTCGTGGATGTAAGATGTTCGGGGTTCAATTTTTGTCAATACGTGTTCGGATCTGTTTCGCGAAATGTTCTGAAATTGTTTCATCGGCGCGGCAAGCCGCGACTGTAAGGGAAGCAAGTTTGAAATAAGTTTGAAGATGTATCTTCACTATCAAGAGGTATTTAATCGATTAGTTTTATTATTTTATTGTTACATAAGGCAAGGTTTTTCTACCAAGAGTCAGTTATATATAAGTATTAGACACTTATGAAAAATACGAAGATTTATTACTAACCCAATACTAATACAGCTGGGTCAGTAACAAAAATCGAACGAATATAAAATTATTCCTAACAAATTAACGTTGTCGAAAAGGTAACTAACTAGGAACAAAAAATACGGAACGCATCGCGTGAAATTCACGTACGAAAAGGAGACTCGACGTGCAAAGCGCGAGCACGTTAATTAAGAACAGCGTTAATTTGGAAATAATGAGTACGGCGACCTTTTCGAGTTTAAACACAGGCCGTCCAGTAGAAGAGTTTGAATAATAATCAGACGCGGACAGAATCGGAGATAACAGGCAGACAGTGGAGGCGACACGTATGGGTCAGCCGCGTTGAAAAAGAAAAGGAAAATCGGCTGGTTAGCGGAGAAATTGCGAAGTCGTAATGTCTGCGGAACAAAATGCTTTTCACCGATGGTCGCGGCTGATAAAATCGCTTTGTTTCCCCGTTCTTGTTCTCACGGCTTTATTAAACAAATTTAATACATAGTTCTGAATTATCTTTGGACGCGCATCTAGTGCGTTTTGAATTTATACAAGGATAATGCAACAAACTGTGTAACGTGTAGATCTATCCGCGAGTTATATCACTGCAGAAGTTTCGAGAAATGAGAATTACCTTTGACGGTTCTATGACTATAAATAGTTTCAGAGATAATTCGCTCGGAGTATAGTTCTCCTCTTTCGGGAATGTTCGTATGTAATGTTTTCGATTTTTATAAAAAGATAGACGACTGCAACTCTAGAGCTTGTTACTTTTATCTTGTAGAATTGAAAGTATTTCATTATTTTAAAATGCACGAGAAAATATTTTATAATTCTGAAAAATATATATATATATGTGTGTGTGTGTGTGTATCAAATAACTAAGTGGAGACGCGGGCAAAGAAGTTCCTCCATTTTTCTAAAACATTTATTGTAAGGATATGGCGGACGAAATTGTTGTAAATATAGAACTGCATTTACAATTATATATTTTTAACACTATATTCATAGAAGATCGATAAATTCTTCTCCACTCGTTTCACAGATGCTCATTTATATTGCTTTTGTACACAAAATTCGAACTGTATCTTCTTTCATCGTGTCGCGGAAATGAGAAGACACGCACGTTGCAAATTATGAAATTTGCATGCAAATAACTCGGTTATTTCGAAGGAAAAAATCAAGTTGCAATTCATTACTGAAACGATATCGAGAGAAGTTGGAAGGTTAATATTCTCATTAAGGATCCGGCCTCCGTCATAATTCCAAGAAGTTCGATAACTTTCCCTTATCACGATCTCAACTGCCGGTGGTTCTTGTAAGACTGTCCTTTGGCTTACCGACATGATTTCACGCGCGAAATCAGTTTTATCTACGACAGGATAATTTCCCAGAGGAAAGTTCCCGGGACACCGGTGTCCTAATAAAAGAAAATTTCCTCGCGACTAAGAAAAAACTTCGTCGTTTACCTTTGGTAATACATCAAAATTCTTCGTATTAAGGGACGTTCAGATAAACGTTGCGAAAGTTGCAACTCTCGTTATTCTCGTTACTCCGCTTACTCGAGAAGAGTGGTCGATAGAAAATAATATTAAATTACATTATGAATTATAACAACATACTGTTGGTTAAGCTCGACGTGAAAAATTTATTTTGTCTGACTTGGAGAATTCTAAGTATATTCTAGAAATTATGATAATAAACTTGGATTAAATGTAAGATAATACAAATAATCAAGTAATTTCACATTCAGTCTGTCCGTTTACTTTCCATATTAAATTTCTCGAAAAATACATGTTTCTCCACACTTGTGCCATTAAAAAAACCATGCAATCTCTATTTTACAAATATTACCGTTCTTCAAAATATATCAATCCTAAGAAAGAAAACAAAATTAAATAACACGTGAAGAACATTAACAAATCACTTATATAGCTACATATAAGAATAAAAACAGGTAGCAGCTGAGATTTACAACAGCCATACATTATTTCACTATTTCCATTCTCTTGCTATTTGTCAAACTAAGAATTCGCACACTGCCTCAAGTGCTGTGTATCTCGATCCTTTCTTCCTCGCGAATTCGAGGAAAACAAAAACGCCTTTGCACGTAACAAGCTGAGATGTAAATGATAAACGAGCCCGCTAAAAGTTGTAGGAATGCTAAGAGCCGCGGATGAAAATGCGCGTAACGGGGTTTAGATGAACACGGAAACGAAAACTGGACGTGGAAAGGGTCAACTCGTATATTTACGTAGCTGGTACACATCGACGGGGGGTTTTCCACGTAACGTGGCAGAATATCGGATACCAAGAGGCAAGTTCTATGATTAAATATTACCGAGGATACGCTCTCGTCTCCGGTGGGGCTCTTTGGTATCCGGTAAAGAGCTTCGAAACTTCCTTGCCCGCGTCTCCACAGTCTCCGCTACTTCTAATCTATACCGCCCTTTCTTCCACATCGCTTCCTGTTGTTGTGTCTACGGTGAACCGTAGAATTTTTAGATTACATTGCACGAGCAATATTTTCCAGAATATTGCTATCCGTCGTTTCTAGTTTTCATTTTTTTTTTTTTTTTTTTTTTTGATGATGATGAATTGATACGATTAACGTAAAAAGCACAATTCTTATTCTTTGCTCTTGCGGAATTATTTGATGGATCAATATAAGAAACGGAAGATCGGATTAATCAACAAACTTGGGATTTGAAGATTCAAGATCAACAAAGTGGAATACAGTAAATAATGATGATAAAGTAAAAATATAATTGATAATAATAGAGCAAAATACACAATGATAAAGTGAAATATAGCGAAAATAAAATAAACAGTCAACTAAAAAATAGTAAAGTGAAAGCACATTTATTATTAGCGTATGAAAATACGAGGACTAATTTGCGTAAGATTTCTTAAAATAAATTCTGAAAATAAATTCGATCGACGTTAATTATTAAGGAAGCAATAAAAATAAAATTCGGAAATATCGCAGAATCGCTTCACGCCACGCGTTATAGAACACTAACATAAATCAAAACTATCTCATCCTTCTTGACTGCTTAGAATATCAAATGTGAACTTTCAAGGTGAAACTCGTCCAGGCATTCATTATGGAACATTATTGTAAATCAAAGCTATCCATCTTAACTGCTTGGAATATCAAATATTTTCAAGGCGAGGCTCGTCCAAGTTCGAACTTACAACTCGAGTAGATTCGAAACGTCATAGATCACCAAGCAAAAGAGTCCCGTAGAAACTGAATGAAAAATTCCATCCGAGCACCCGTATCCCCTATACATCATTCTCGCGCGTCTTGCGCATAAGACATTCATAAAAAAAAATTGCCACCTCGTTCTCGATGGCAAAAATCTCAACGAGAGCCTTGGAAAAAATTGCGAGGAGCGAAGAAGAGTGGATAAAAGGAAGGAACGAGCTTGTAATACCTCACGAACATTCTCAAACGGGCTGTAGCTACGGATGAAATCGCACTCAAACTTCTCGATTATCTTCCCCGTTACCATCACCCTCTGGTGCTTCTCCCTTCCCATTATTTTCTTTTTCTTCTCTCCTTCGTTTCCATTCTTCTTCGTTGTTCACCAAGTCTTGACATGAAACGTGGTCCGATAAACAACCATTCGCTTCCTGTGTGGCACGTTTCCAACTCGAATAATATCGATCGCTTTCCTCAATCGGCTGATTTTTAACGCGGCTCGAAAAACGAGAGGTTAGAATCGCGCCTCCGATGGTGAAAAATGAATCGGATCGGTGAGAATGGTGAGCCTGAAAGCAAGATGATAACGAAATCTGCGAAGGGTGGTTGTTTGTGTGATCTGATTTCGATCGATCGACGAACAGATTTCGAAGTACTTGTATCAGAGAATCTTAGCCTGTCGCAATTGTACTTTTATTTAGAAAATAATGATAGTTTATGAATGTTGCAACAATTTCGCGGTAAATTATTTAATTTTAACATATATGTTTTCATTTGCGAAAATTGCGCTTAGACTGCTTGCCCGTACGTAAAACGATTATACCGATATTCTATTTTTTTTCAATTACATTCTCAAAAACGCGAATTTTACATAGATATTACAGCAAGAACATACATATTTTCAACATGGTTTAATACTAGAAAACTAAGAAAATTCTGTCGTTTCTTTCATGCCGAAATTATGCATAAGGAGTTATTCTTATTTCGGCTCTTTTTGATTACTTTTTATCTACACTATTCGAAATCTCATCCCCCGCTGGAACAATCGCAATTTCCCCTTTCTTTCTTTCACCGTTCGTTGGAGAAATTCGATGATCGTTATCTTGGCAGAGATTACAGAGTGAAGAACGTATCGCTCGTGTCTTGCCCGGCTAATTTTCCGGCCGGCCCGCGGAACCAATTAAAACGATTTTCCGGGTTGCTGTGGCGCGAGGACAATAGGTGGTTACCCTGCGGCTGTTTCCGGCCAAGCAATTTCCCGCGTGTCTGAGGAGAGAATTCGGCTGACACAATATGCAGCCGTTTGGAGGGCGGCCAAATGAAACCGAAAAATTACGAGCCGGACAAAGCCGCCAGTTTCGTACACGTATCGCGATAGGGTAAACGTGTTGCGCGCGACAACTTTGATTCAATGTTCGACACGCTTCTGTAACGCGTGAAACGTCCTTCCCTCTATTATTTTTTTCTTTTTTTCTTTTTTCTTTCTTTCGCCAGGCGTTGGAAATAATTGAATTTTCGACGGTAGAGGTAAAAGGTAATTTGGTTTACCAGCTTTGAGAGGTATAAAACTGTTTGAGAAATAGAGGTTCCTTTCTTTTTTACGGCCGTGTGTTCGTTCGTTTCGTCGCTTCCCTTCTTTAATTCGGGTGTTTTGTAAAACGAAATTTCGACGCTTGAACTTCTCCCTCGAGGGGGATATTTCAACAAGGATTGTGCGGCTTTTCTTGCAATCCGTTGCAATTAAACAACATTAATGTCACTGTTATAAAAAAGCATTGCACGAAGTGACAGAAAAAACAATTAATATTAAAAAGAAATTATAATCAATTAACTAGTACTAATTAGCACTTTATTATTTTACCATCCGAAGGAAGGTAGAAAAAGCTCTCATCGTATACCCTTGCTGCATTTAATTACCGAAAGTTTTTCATTTCAATTTGTCGTGAAAATTTAGGAGAACAAAAACTCATCTCTCGCTGAAATTATTATACAGCGTGGAACTACTATTTTTCGCAATAAAGCCTCAGTCGCGTAATTCAGTCGCGTAATACCTGTCGTGAATTTTTCTCTTTCCGAATATCCCAAATACGTTTCGTTTCTCGCCTGTCTACGTATTTCTATTCGAATCCTTTTCCCCCTTTTCGCCGTAGGATTTTTCTCGCGCACGTTATTCCAGTCGTTCCCTAACACTCGCGTTGTGTAAAGACAGAAATAATATAATGGAATCGAATTCCAAAGTTTCACTCTGGAAACGAAGAAGCCAAAGAAGGCGACGCCAGAAGTGCGCGAAGGATAACTCTCAGCTCGTGAAATTAAAATGAGCAAGGAGTACGTTCGCGTGCCCTGTTCCTTCCGATTTTGTATACTCGACGGGAGCTCGAGAGTCCAAATCCGTCAGAGGTAATAGAATCAATCATTAGGAGGGATTAGAAGAAAGAACACGAGTCCTTCGTTAAAATTACGATACAGGTGGCCTTAGTGGTTTTAGAGTGAATGACGGGGACCCACCGATTTCTTCGGGATCGTCGAATAAATAGGCCACCTCGAACCTCTTTTTCTTTTAAATTCAACATGAGGACATGCTCGTGTTTATGCGATTGGTGAATTAATGTCGCGACAGAAGGTTGAAACGTGGACTTCATCTTCCTCTCTTCTGGCCCAAAGTGATGAAACCAGATTCGCCATCGTCGATATTCTGCATGAATGCATAAAAATCCGTAGACCAGTGGTCAGCGGAGAGAAAAATTTCAAAAGGTTCAAAACTTATCTCGACGTCCAAAAGCTTGAAGCTTCGGATCATATCGATGATTTTCATGTGTTTCGAAAAATTTAGCATTGTCTCAGACTCAAGATTCGAACATGAAGATGATCCATAAGAATCTTCGAATCATATCGACATCAATGATTTTGATCTCCACGGTTTTCGAGAAATTTAGGATTGTCTCAAAATGAAGATTCCAACGACGAAGATCCGACGAAAGCGAAATTAACCAGCTAACCGGAAGAATCGAGTCAAAATCATTAATGAATCGATTAATTTTGGTCTTTGTCAATAAAATAATGATGTGACTTGTTTTCAATGGAAATGATACGGCACCTTAAAGAAATAACAGACCCACGAACAAAAAGATTGGGATTTCAGTGACGAGTTGACACGTGCGTCTCGATTAACAAAATAAAAAGAGAACAATGACCGTTCGATTTTCGTAAACGTGGCGGCAATTTCGTCACGAGACGGTGCAATTACTTTATTAGCTCTCAGGAAGGGACATTTAGGGAAATGCGTAGAAATTCGCAAACAGGGCGGCTACGCGGCGAACTTGTGGAGTTTCATCGCGCGACCGTAAATCCCTTGTGCCGTAGACATTCTAGAAATGCGCGAGTTAATTTCGGCCGGCATCGTTGGGAGCTTTGAACGCGCTACGTAATAAAGATAATGTTATTTCGCTAGGAATATTAAAATAGCGCGAACGTCAATTGCGTCAAGTCATACATATGCATTATTGCGCCTCTCGATGGAAAGATTAACAGGATCTCGGACATGAATTTTAATTAATTATCGTTTCACGATTGTTAATATCTATCGACAATTGAAGTGAAAAACCCGTATCAGGAAAAATTCCAGTGCAAGGAACAGGAAAGGGAACGCAAGCTCCTTATTTATACTATTTCGCGAGAAATCATTCGAATCAGTAAAAATGCAGATGTAAGTGTAAATCAATCGAGTTTTTTTACGAAAAATTCATTACTGAGTTTGTCGTTATACTCACTCGATTCTAGTGTTAAATCACGAATGTATATGTTTGAGAATATGTTTAAGCACCTGGATCCACTTGCTAGTGATAATTTGCTAGATTACAATGTTACCAAATTGATGGAACAAGTTATATAGTACAATTTTATGATTTTACATCGAGCAAGGATTGACAGTGAATGAAAAATTAGATTTATTCATTGAATTCCTCAATAAAACACACTTTTGTGATTTCAAAGACACTTGCAATGAAATTAAGCAACGGTAAAATTACGATCGTCGTTATTATAAATGAGCTTACAACAGAACGAAGTTTACCGAAGCAACAAAGTTCCTAATAAAGTCAAACAATTCTCTCGAATATCCGAGAATTTCAACGAACTGTTAAAACTATTTACTGCGCGTCAAGAAAATTTCGAATTTCTCCATTAAAATTCGGACGAACGAGGACTATCAATTTAACAATCTCTATGTGTATACACACACACACACACACACAGACACACCTAAATAAATTTCTACGGTATTATTAATTCATAACTTGCCTGATCGTTCAACGTATTTCCATATCTCCTCGCGCTGAATTATATTTTACCTCCATTCGACGTCAATCCGCGTCTGCATCGTCCTCGATTCCATTTCACTGCGCGTGTAGGACTTCGATCAAACGATTACACTTTCTTTTATCACAGACGAACGAAAAATACTGTTTTTCGTATTTCGTTGCTCATTCTCGCGTTTATCCTCGTATACGTAAGTATCATCGTACGACGTTGGAATCGCGAGTATTCGTGATTACCTGAAGGTGTGCGTACCTTTGCTCAAAAAGTTTCAGAAAATCGATATTTCGGCCGGTATTGCATTTATAATGAATTTCAATACTCAAAACAGAATACTTTTTTCTTTTTGTTTGTCTACTTCTACCTTTAGTGAAAGTGGATATATAATTTTTACAGTGCGCCGTTATAAACGCAGAAGAATATGTTACGATTATATTATCCTTGGAATGTTTCACGAAAATTTGGAAATCTTTAATTCCTCGTAAAAACTGGGAAAATCAAATACATTGTAAAATACGCGCGCAACTGACGAATTAAATAAAGTCGAATTGGACAATTCCCAGTTAAAAAAAGAAAAAAACTGGCAAGTAATTAAACATAAAATATGTATCGCAATTGGAAAATTCTATTATCCACGGCAAATGTTACGTAAAACTGGAGACCGCGCAATGGGACGATATTACATCGTACGGATACAATTGCGTGACATAAAGTCCCGGAGAATAAGTAGCTGCTGGAAGAGCCGGGAGCGAGGCTGCCGGCGAAAAGCAAAAAACGAATGAGAACGACGATGGAATATATTTGCAAAAAAGAGAAGAACGCCGTGGAAGAACGTAATTCGTATAAGGAGCGAGGAGGGGGGGGGGAGTGAAGGGAAGATCTTGAGTAGTAATACCGACAAGAGGTATATTTTCAGAGGAGAAGCCTGGCTTTAACGCGCCGGAATTCTTCTTTAACATTTTTACAAGGAGCACGTTATAACGTTGCTGCATTAACGGAAACGAGACGATGTTCCAGAGATGATGTTGACAGCGAAAAGTGAAAAATACTTTTTTGCGAATCTTTTGTTGAAGTAAGTTAAAAAGAAAGCACGCGAAAATAAAATATACATAAAATATTTCCTAGTATTTGTTATAAGTTCTTCAGACTTTGTATCAAGCTGTTTCAAACTTTCTGTACAACTAAGTGAAAATGACACGTGTAAATATAAATTATAATTCCCGACTTTAAATCTTGCAGACATGTTTGAACGATCGTACGACGGTAAATGCAATTGAAGTATAAAAATTTCAATATTCTGCTGCAGTGCGCTTTGATTGTCAAGCACATCCTTCTCAGGAAGATCTCACGTTCTCGCGCGATATAATAATAATAAAAATGAAATATTCATCGCGCAACGTATAGACGATGTTGTCCAAATGAAAATGAAAATTAATTCCCTCGTGCTCGACAACAAGTTTCGAATCGTTTAATTCCCGGTTTAATTTAATTAAGGTATTCGAAATTAAACCATCAGGTGAGCATATTCACACGGGCGGATAAGTGAGAAATGGACACGTTTTGAGTGTCAGGTGATCCCTTTAAAACCAACGGTATCAAAGCACAGACAAAGATCCCCTTAATACTTCCGGCGTCAAAGCAGGCAAAGGTACATCTGTTGGGCGCAAGTATCGCCCTGTCTGTGCTGTGATCTTCATACAACGAAGTGTTATTACACCGGCCGGATAGAAAATGCGCCGTTAAATCTCAAAGGGCCAGCCAGCTCCTGGAAACTCGACGACAAAACGCGCAAGGATCGAACGATCGACCAGACTGATAGAGCTACGGTGAAACGGATAACGCGCGGATAAACGGAAATGGAACGTTGCCACGAAGAATAATCGTCTCTTCTTACGCAGCATTCGCCACATTCGCAGACTACGGATGTTCGTGAATTCTTGAGAAACCTGAAGAACGCAACGATCTACAAACTGTAAAAATATATGGAAATATCCAAAGCAGAGCATTTATTGTAATATCTATTAGATGGAAGAAATTTCTAAGTAGTCTGTTGTGAGAAAAATATATTCATTATTAGACTGCGGACGTTGCGAACGTAAATTAAAGAATCCAAATAAAGAGATTTGTTTCATTTATTAAGTAACTTATTGTTGGTAAGTGTGCCATTTTGGACATTTTATGTACTTTTACGTATTACCTTCAAAATGCATAAACATCCTACCAATGAAATTTCACTGCTGGAAAAGAAAGAGCTGGAAAGCTAGACAGCTAGAAAGCTAAACGGGAAACCGATGAGATTATAAAGCAGAGAATAACCTAAAGAGCAATTTTACATATCAACGTTCTATCATTTCTGGGTGGATCTTCCGGTCAGAAATATCTATCTATTCTTAAGATTTTCCCCGATTCGACTGTTTCAGGTCGCTCGGGGCAAACATTTCCCGAGATAGCGACCGATAAGATGACGATGCTCGAAAACGATCCTCCAAAGCGAATGAAATCCCCGTTCCAAAAACAAATAACCCGATACATGTATAGAACATATTCATTCGTCTGTAAGGACCGGAATCGAGGAGAGGTTAAAGCGGTGAAACCGTTTTTCAGGCGAAAAGGAAACCCCGGGAAAATCTACTTTTCGTGCCACCAGCCAAGCAAACATCCTGCACCTCTATCCTTCGCAAGACGAAGATCACTCTGGATGTGTAGTGTCTGCCTTCCGACCAGCTGGATAGTACCTGTTTGCTTTAGGAATCGCATGGTAGTGCTTGTGCACCTTCGTCATAGAACTCGCCTTCTCCTTTTGCAATCCTCTTGTTAAGGTTTGTATTATTCCTCTCTGTCTTTCTCTGTTTGCTTGTGCACGGCTCTGTATCTCAGTTTCACGACGCCATTTGAGCATTAATTTTACTTTTTTTCCTTGTTGTTAATGTAGCTTGATAAAGCTTGTCGTTGTAACGAGCCTTATTGACGAATTAACAATCGTTGTAAGTATATCTTTTAATTAAGAATTATGCTTCACTTGTGTTTTACATTTCCAGTTTTCCAATGCTAATAGCGTGTTTATCCGCAGTGTTAAATTTTAAAGATGACATTCCCGACGTAATGTAAAGCTGTTTAATTTAATAATGTGATATATCAATGTTTGTATTACAACCCTCTTATTTGTAATACTTAAACTTTGAATAGAATAATATCAAAGGATTGAAACTTGTAGCAATTTCTCAGCAATGTTAAATATTGAAATATTGAAATTTAAGTTGTTTGAGCGATGGCCAATTAATTGTATGTACTGAGAAATTATACAATTCGTACATTAACCGATCAAGCAAGAAGCATACATGTGAGAATTATTATTGAAACATTGTCGTAGGAGATGGTTCAAGCACTAGTGAAATAAAACGAAATACGAAAGATAGAAGAAAGAGAGAATACAAGAGGATGAAGAGAAGCGAAAACTCAAACAGAACATTGACTTTGCTTCCTTGGAGGACACGACTAATGGAATAAGCAGAATACTAGAGGAAAAGAACCATCAAGACTGTTTTAGCAACACAGACGAAAATTGGACAGGTACTTTTCTTCCCAAGAGTATACATAGTACTGTGCAACCACACTTGCAAGAGAAAGTATACAGTACGTTACATAACATGTTCCTTGTATCCTCGCAATAATTTCAGTTAAAAATAAAAAAAATCATATTCAAATGATACAAGAATATTCGTATATATTTTATATATGTAGATCACAGATCTCGTATAAGTACGTTCAATTTCGAGTAATTCAATTTATTCAGCTTATCTATGAAATATTTTATGTGAATATTCTTTGTTATAAGAACAAATATAATTTATAACAATGAAGTTGATAATATTTGTAACGAAACAAATTCAGATTTAAAACTATGTTCACCTATTATGAATGAACCTGTACAGTCTTTCTACATAGAGTATTGAGAGAAGTGTGAATTATATATATTATATATTATATATTATATATATTATATATTATATATATTATATATTATATATATTATATATTATATATATTATATATTATATATTATTATTATTATATATATTTATATATTATATATTATAGAATATTATATATTATATTTTACAGAAAATAAAGGAAGTTTTAAATTTAATAAATTGAACGAACAAATTTAAGAATATTATTATTAATTATTTTAATGTGTTATACAATGCAATATTTTTTATTTTTCAAGTGGAATTTAATTTTTTTAAATTTACGATGAATAGTTGTCGAAAATTTCAATTTTAAATTGGCGATTGAAATTTCTCTTTTTAGCAACGAGGAAGCTCTTTACCACGGCGTGTATGTAAATATATTTTCATCGACGAAGTGAAAAATGTTGCAAACACGTGGCCGAACTTTATCTGAAAATATATCGTGACACGGTACGAAAATAGGTATATAAAATCCTTCATAATGAAGACAACTCTTTACGACGCTGTACGACAAATAAAAGATAATCAAAACGAATGATGCCGCGCTTCGCGTCTGTTTCTGTGTATCTGTCCTGGCAAAGCTAAGTGAAAAATCATTAAAATTTTCGACAAACTCGAAGGAAGTTAGCTCCTAATTTAAACAAAAAAAAAAAAAATTCACTTTCTCGAATAGAATAATTCGACAAGTTTGTATTAAAAATGATAATTTTCATTAAGATTTACCTCTCACGTAAAAGCTTGGAACCGGTGGAAAATACAATAGAACTGTTACAAATTCTGTGTGAAAATTTGAGCTATTACTAAATTCGAAAGTTATATCGTTCACGGATTTGTTCAACATGTAATCTCATTTGACTATTTGATTGAAACGTTCTTCTTTTTCATTGTCTGCTCTTCACGCTCTTTACCTTTATTCCTCGATTCGCGTTCGAGAAACCTGTTTCCGTGGCAACCAATAAGAAAGAAACGGCGTGAGAAATGTTCATCGAGCGAAAAAAGACGTTTAAATATTTCTGAGATAGGAACGACAAGCGTGCAATCTGCAAGAGCCAAAATGGAAGCAAAGGAACGAGAGCTGTCTTCAAGCTGCAGCGGCGAAAAATATTATAAGTAATCATTCCACATAATGGACAATATTATTAAATAAATAACAGTTCAATTGTGTTAACATTTTGACCATACGTCGTTCTATCTTGAGTATCTTTTTCTCAAATAAAGTAAAATATTTAAACGTCTCTTGCATAGTATTTTTCACGATGTAGGATTCGTGACTAAACGTTACTTTTACACTGTCTTCTTTCTGGCCGCTGACATAAAGAATATGAAAAATTAATATGTCGCTTAGATTCAACGATTTCCATAAATATTTACAGAATATTTTGCTCGTCATTTCAGACGCCATGAATATAAATGGAAAATATCTCGAATTAATCTGGAATTGCATTACAAATATTATAAATAGGTACATTCTTTTCATCGGGAAATTTTGGAACAACCAACATCTTGATAAATTTGAATTCTATCAATTTGAACATAGACTTATTTAATAACAATTTTTAATTATTACTATAATATAATAATTTTCTTTTTTTTGAAATTCCATCACTTTCGAACGAAGGTGCACATGCTTCCCCCCTCCCCCCCAAAAAAGAAAATTTAATAACAAATTAATCTCATAAATGTGAGAAACGAGGAAAAGAGCAGAGACGTTCTTTAAAAAGATTCTTGATAAAAAGATTCTATTGTGAGATAGACAGGTACAAAAATCTGTTCCGTAAAGATGGCTGTCGATCATCGTTTGGGATCGGCGATCAAAACGTGGCGACATTCGGCTGTAAGGAGTGTTCATCTGAACATCTGTGGTCAGGCCAATGAAACGAACGTGGAATAAAAGCGGACAGGTGGCCACCCTAGGGGCTGAAGATAAGCTGCGGATAAGGTTTATGGCGCTGACCAGGCAGATACATTTCAAGCAAAATGAACTTCTCGAAACTCGTCTGCCCCGCGAGCAGACCACACGTGTTCGGTTTCCGGACCCTGTGGAGCAGCGCGTGCCCTCCAATAATCGTATAACACGCGTTTTGCTTGTTAAAAGTCGATACGGAGAGGGGATCCAGGGGACGTTTGGCACTGCTCGAGCCGTGTCATCGATAGCGTGAAGGAATCTCTTTTTCTCGTTACTTCAAAGAATTTTTCACGCTTCACGTAACATCGTATTTGGGGGGGGGGGGAATTCTTAAATTTTTCATTTCAAATAAAAAATTTGTTCAAACTTTTGTGAAAATTATCTGAACTATTGAAATGATCGTTTGAATATCGAAAGATTAGAAATATTGTCGCTAATTGTTTTATTTACTCTAGCTGTTAGTTATGGTTGAAACGTCATCTTTCACTCACGGTAACACACGGTTTTCGTAACGATACACTTTTCTTAAGGTACGTGCACATGATCTACAGTGCACGTGAAGTGATATTTGTGGCAGTATGTATGTTTCACAAGGGATTGTTTTACTCTTTAACCCGTTAAGCAATAGTTTATCGCGATACGAACGTTTCAATTCTTTCTCTGAATTTTATAAAATCGTAGGATCCAAGTGAGAAAAAATTTACTCTTCGATTAGTGTATTTGAATTGATAGCGCATTATCCGTAAAAACACTGCTATTTTTGATTCCAAGTAATTGCCAGAATCCACTCAGGCGAAAAGTAGAATTACACACCGGGAATTCGAATTAAAAACAATCACTTCGTAGCAATTCCCAAGCAAGAAGATTAATCGTCGAATTATTCGGATCGTGGAAGATTTTATAACCTCAAGCATTAACTGATTAATGTCAACCCGATAAATCTGAAGAACGTAAACGTGAATTAATTACAAAATAAATCTCAAAAGATGCATTTACTTTAACAATAATGAAAAATAAAGAATATATTTATTCTATATGTAGTAAAAAATACTGCAATAACTGTATATTCTGTGATATGCAATGATCATTGTATCACTGTAATTATGTATTGAAAAAAATTTATTGTTATAAATGAAATAAAGAATGATAATAAAAAATACTAAGAAACAATATTATAGTTGTAGTTGATATTCCAGATGAAATGGGAGAAAGAAATTGAGAATACGAGAAACAGAAGGGATTGCGTAAACACACGAATAAATAACGCGGAGAGTCCCTCTGCAAACAGTATATCCAGGAAGAAATATTAAACGTGATTCGAGACATTCCCTCGTATCGTCTCTGTTGGCTGACAACAATTTGCATCGATAATATCGCCGGGCTCGGAACGAGGGTTCAAAGTTTGTCCCGTGGGAAGCGTGGAAAGCTTAAATGGTATTCCACCGCGAATATAAGCAATTACCAAAGCGAATAAAGGGATAAAGGGGCATTTCACGACGATGGGAAGAAAGAATATTTCGTCAAATAACCTTAAACGATGCTCTTCAAATCGTAGCTAATGTCGAAATCAATTTTTGAATATTTCAGTATTCTAGAAATTCTTAAAATGTCGGTCGATTATTCGAAGGAAGAAAGATGCGAAAGAATTGCTCTACTAAAGAAATTATTATTATACGAAATTTGAAATTATAAAATTATTATTGAATTAAAATTTTAATAGAAAATTATTATTATTAAATTATGGAAATTATTATCCTTAAAGTACATGGGACATTTAAAGATTCAAAAATGCAAAAACCTCTTGACGAAAAAGACAGTCGAAAGAAATGATTCTTTTAGGAAGAAATTGTGTCTCGGCTACGTGCTGCGATATTTTCTACGGCAAGCCTAACAGAAAATCCGTGTCATAGCTTCTACGGTACTCTGAAAAATCCTCAGCCACCCTCTCGCTGTAAGTTTTTCGTTCGTTTTAACCGCGACATCGCGCAGACAACACTGCTGAGACCTCACGAGCAGTTTTCTTTAAAAACTTGAAAGCTTTAGGAAAACTCTTCTATAATAGCTACAAGCTATACGACATATCCAACGTAAAAGAATTCATTATAATATTTTGCGACACAGTATCTCTTTGCTTGTTTAATTATTATTATATTACACTACAAAAATATTAATTACTACATTTCATCATCTATTTGATTTATATTAGTAATTAAATTAGTTATTGTTTAAATATATATTATTGTTTTAGTCAGAATTCCGTGTGTTCGAAAGAGAATAAAATATGAGATTAAATCAAACACACGTTCGTATCTTCTAAGGAACACATTGCGAAAATAAAATTAACGAATCTGTCTTTTAGTCATTCGATCTTCAGTCAAGTCAATTTAAATTTTTTTATTTAAAGAACAAATTAAATAAAAGGAAGAAAAGAATAAACGAAGAGAGGAGAGATGAGAAAGCCACGAGCCAATCTTTCGAATGAAAATTAATATTCAATTTCTTCTAAACGCAAGTGGATCATAAAGATGCATGTTTATGATCGGCTGCTTCTGATCTGCGTTCTTCATTTATGGCCGCACGTGCCCTTGCACTTGATGAAACCTAAATATATCGAGTATTCGATAGAAATTATTTTCTTTCGCAAATAAATTTCACCAATCAAAGACAAAGGTGTTCGAATCGTTCGTAATTGTAAAATTATTACAATTTAATAGAGAATTTTATAAATTTTAATATTTCAAAATAAATAAACAAATTAATAATTACGGTGATCTGAATCAAGAAATAAAATTATCAATTCTTCTTCTCCTTTCGAAAAATAATACATTCGCTATGAACGAAACTGCATACAACACTCGAATTCGTTTTAACTCGAACGACCCGATATCTCCGATATCTTTACTTTCAACCATTTCATATTTCATTCGTCTTTGTTTATCAATGTTTCTACGTTCTTCCGTTGTTTCACACGAATAAAACTGTGTATTTTAATTATCATTTTTAAAAATAGAATATTTTATCAAAGAAAAGGACACTTTGTATTTTTAGGAAACTTAACAAATTGATAATTAGGATAATTAGTTATATTACATTCGACGAAATTAGAGAAAGGATAGATAAAACGTTGAAAGAAGAGGAAAAAAGCGGATGAAGGGCCAAAAAAAAAAAAAAAAAAGGATCCGGCGAGGCGAGAAGAAGGTCAGGCATGCAAATACCGTGTTTTCCGGGACACCTGATGCAGGGTACGTGTACTCTCACGTAAAAACATCGACAATGCATCCTCAATTCGCCGACAAATGTCGTGAGAAACGCGCGCGCAGACTTTGCAAGAATTATCCTAATAGTTTCCACGACACTCTAATTCCTTGACTAAAGACGGGCGAACGCGTACCATTGCTACAGGGCTGAATTGTTTAGAGTAATATAGCGCTCGTTACTCAAGTTCTCTAATATCCAGTTGTAATTCTTGGCGAAATTTATCACGTGAAATTGAAGACACTGAAGTTGAATGTAATTATGTAACGACAGTGAACAACACGAAACAAAAGTAAATTGTGTATCTATCAGGGTGACATTTTTTTTTTTTTTAAATATGTCGTTCATGTAGCACATTGAATAAACTTAAACTTTAAACTGAATCGTATTGAATGATGAAATTATAAATGGATTGATATTATGATGGAATTATAGTTTGAAGAACTATAAGTAGTCTATAGTCTGAAAGAATTATAAGTGGAAAAATAATTGCTATATTTTACTCTCTTGTTAGTACTAGATCTAAAATGACATTACATTTTCTCCAACGCCAACGATAATCAAATACAGTGATTTTCTTCGCGTACAGACACAGTGTATTACGTAATTCTTTCATTAGACTTCAATTCCTTCTTTCTTTCCCAAAAATACAGTGAGTCTCCATTTATCCGAACTCCATTAGTTCAAACGAAACCTTAATTAGCTTAATACCCGATTAAACGAACGTCTGCTAATTGAATCCACTTATCTATACGTGAATTCCTATTATAGATACTTTCCTGTAGACAAGTTCAGATAAATGTAAAAAAAATCTTATTGTAACCAAACCTGTCTCCAAGAAAGAAAGAAAAAAAATAAGAGCATCCAAAGAATTCTCTAAAAAGATCTTCAAAAAAAAAAAAGAAAAAAGATTTGCTAAATGAAGGTTGTAATAGTACTCTACACGGTACCAAGAAAATTCGAACGAAATGAAACAAAAAAATTAACATCTTGAAAAAGTGAAACCATTGAACGTCACGCGAAAAGTTCACGGGAAGCCCGGCGTTTCGATGGAACGAAAGCGTGGGTGGTTCTCTCGAATGTAGAGCACGAGGGCGAGCGAAAGTATGGAGAAGCATGTACGTACATACTTACTGAAGCTAACAGAGGAGCAGCAGCAGCCACACGCAATGCATATACCGTGGCAGACCGGCGGCGGTGTTTTGTTTACGAGGCTTTTGTTCCGGCACGAGAGTAACGACCATTCGTTACCAGCCACTCGTCAGCCTCGTCCCTCAGGTGAGGGAAAGAGCACTCCTCCCTCCAGCCTCCTTCGCGAATTTCCGGATTCCCCCTATTCCGCCTGCTCACCTACTGCTCAGGAAAGTTACTTCTCGGCGACGAAATTTTAATAAAGTCGACTTATTCCACGGCAGCGAACGCGCCTTTCGTCGCTCGTTTCACGCGTTCGACGGGCTAAAGGGAGCTTTTATTACGAGCGATGCGCGCTCTATGCGCTCGGCGATATTGTGCGTTTAGGGGTGTTGAGACGCGTAGCGTACAGGAGGGTGTATATAATATATGTTGACGGGCGATTCGTGACGCTTGGTGCAGACCGTATTGAAGAAAAGGGTGGGATTCCGAGAGATTAAGTGCTTCTTTGTGGCCTGGGTATTATACTGAATGCGTTGAATTGTTGCCGATGAGTTTGGAATATTTATCTCGCGAGTCGAGAACTCAGTTCCGGGAATTTCACGGCGAGGGTCGACTTGGATTAGTTCCTCTCCCGTGAGTTATAGCTTTTAAAGCGCGTTGACGAACGTTTCGGGACCGATTGAACTGGCGATTAATTCATTTCTCGGAGGAATTGTTAGTAGTATCAAAAATCGAGTTCAGGCTTGAATTGATTATCTAAAATAGTTGTAGTTTCTAATATGTTGTATAATTTTAAAAATTGATGATATAAATGATTTATTGAGTTGACCAAAAAGTAACTGCGTTTTCTTCTGTGTGTGTGTGTGTGTGTGTGTGTGTGTGTTTTCATATATTGTTCATATATTGTTCAAACAACTGTAAGAATGATTTGATATCCTCAACAGCAATAAAATTTGGCAAACGAGCTCTAAAACTGTCGTAATTTCGAGGTTTCTTTATTCCGTGCATCAGATAATTTTGTCAGAGTTTGTTTTTCTTTTTCAGAAATATGACGAAAATATTCCTTGTTGATTTGCTTATTTCTAAAATAAGCTTGAACCGTTAGCTGTCGATTTATACAACGAATTTGCAATTTAAAATGAATTACATTTCAAGATATGTACGTCAATCTATTGAAAAAAGAGACAATTATCTTTTGACCAACCCAATATATTTATAGTTTATTTTAAATAAATATTCTGATAAATTACTAAATAAATCTATCTATGGTGCCAGAAATTAAATTAATTAAATTAATATTTATAGATTAAAGTAACAAAAATTTTTTTTTATTTATATAAGATAGTAATCGTTGTTTCCTCGCAGGTGTATTCCATTACGAGAGTGTAAATTTACAAAGACGACATAACAAAATATAACAATATTGATAAAACAATAAACGTCAGTTGGAAATAGATTTCGAGTTTGATTTAAGAAACATCGTTGTACGATTCTAATGACTTTTTACGTACACGTGTATCGCATTTTGTACGGAACACATTACTGGAACAGAGAACTCGAATTGAAGCTTACGTCGAAACTAAATAAGTGAGCACGCAGAAACTTGGTATGTTATGATCGTACACAACAACTATACATGTTATGCTTCCAGGCACTATGTTCACTTCTAGTTGCAACGTACACATAAATATATTAAATTGCAGATTTCAGTAACATCCGTTTGGCGAATTGAAAATGTCGATGAAGATAAATGTGCATCGCAATTACTACCATGCTACTTGTTCTTTTTATGAAAAAAAAAAAAAGAAAAAATATCTGAAAACGCTTCGTGTACTACCAGAAAATACGCTGAAACTCTGTGCAATCGTCAGGCTCGATATTTCGTAACTTAAAAATATTTAGAATACATTTGCAACTTTCAGTGCTACTAGCGAAGAGCACATTAAAAGTATTTTGTAATGATAAATTACAATTTCACGTACCAATAATGTCCAAGTACGAAGCTGTGCAACAAATCTAATACATCGAATTATAATCTAAAATGCCAAATTAATGTCAAACAGATGCCGAGCATTTCGTAGAAAGTTATCGAATTAATTAATTAATAATTAGTGTCCAATTTGAATTTCATCAGCCTCGTGAATAATAATTGTAAACAACAGCTGAGCGTTCTTTTTGTCAAATGAGTAAGAAATTAGTAAGAAAGAAAATTTAATAACTTCTGGAATTTTTTCTTAGCCTGGTAGAAGGAATAACAGTAGTCGAGCGAAACGTCCACGTGAATCTACGATTTCCCACTCTTCTCTTTCTCCTATAGCGCGATTTTTTCTCTCCGCACGCGGTGCACAAGAAACACCGATAAAGTTAATTCGGACGACAGATTTTCAATGAGCAATGCTTTTAAATGCTGAAGTTCAAGCGTGAAGTTAAGTTCTCTGTTTCGTTCATTTCCCACACTCCTTTCACCCCTATTCTCTCTCTCTCTCTCTCTTTTCCACACGACTGCGTTCGAATTTTCGTTGTCCAGGCTTAATCCGATTTCACCGGCTGAAATTCCGCTATTTATTAATTTTTCCTCGCAAGAAGCCAAAGAGAACGTGGTATGAGACGACGAAACGTTCGCACGTTATTAACAACGAAAATCGAAACACAGTATCACATGTGAAACACGTTTACGCGACTGTTTTCATGTCCGACACCCTAAGTTAAGTTTTCCAAGCCTGAAGCTTGCAAATATTGAATTACGCTTCGAGGAATATTTTACAGCAGTATAAAACCCCTGAAGTTCTGAACTGAATGTTTTATTCTTTAACCATTGCTCTATTTATCTAAAATTGTGAAGATTATAGGCTTTAAAATCATCTTGGAATATTTATTAAAAAATAATTACAGGAATTACGTCAATTCGTCAACATTGGTAATTGGAGTTTAACGTAATTAGCTGCAAATTGAAGATTGCAATTGTAAACGAAGATGGATGGATGTAACTTTTTCAACTTGGTCGTTTTGACGGTAGTTCTAGTGTCAAGTGAAATATAACAGAAATGAAATTACAACAGTCTGTAACTAGACAACTCGATGTTATCGCGTCATTATTCTTTCACATCAAATAAACCGACATTATTCTTATCAATGGACGAAATTCACTCGCGCATCTGTTGCATAGATTGCAATAATCTACATGTCACACGACAGATTAATCTTGTGTGACTAGTGTAGAAGATATGCAATTGTGCAGGGTTAACTACATTAAGGTGTTACACAGTGTAATTACTATCTGTCCAACTTGTTATAGCGATTGCTGCGCGCTAATTGATTGACATTTTCGAACTGGTTCTGATGCGATTGACATATACATATACATATGCATGTATGCCTTCAAAGGGAGAACAGCAAAGGAATAATTTCGTCCACAAATTAACGTTGCTCGTGACGTACGAAGAATAAATTTTCAACTAATCTATTCTAGCTACTGAAATTTCTGTAAAAATAGAACGTGCAAAATAATTGCTCAACTCTCTCTAGAAATATTTATATAAGATCATTAATCATATAAATGCTCAAGCAAATTTCTTTGCTTTACTAGTGTATTTAAATTTTACTAAATTACTGAATGTTCGAAGAGAAATTTTCTTATAAAATTATTATTATAATAATTTTCTTACGTAGAAATTATCACGCAGAACATTTTGAATTATTAATTCAAATAACCAAAATTGAAACTGTATAATAAATTTATGACGAAAACAATTCTCTACATCTCAATGTATAAAGCGAATCTTTAAATTAGTGGAAATACAGTGACGAGAAATTATAAAGGTACAGATAATCCTACCATCGATTAATTTAGCAAATTTTCTATTCATTGTAAAATAACTGTATCTGTGAAAACTCGACGGTACAAGATACGAAAGAGAATATTTAAAAAATTAGAATGAAATTATACAGAAAGGAAGGGATCATGGGAAATGATTACGGAAACGTGTTAGAAACGTCTGTGACCAAGACGGAATATATCGAGCACGAAACGTGCCGGGGAAGTATAAAATGTCTGGTAGCTTGTTCTCACCCCTTCTCCTCGCTACGGCGATCCCGGCGACTTTCACTATGTATGGTTAACCCAGCTTGTAATATATCGCCTACTTGTTCCACGTACAACATCAACCCCCTTGTCTCTAACATGTGTATAATCCTGCGGTTTATCAGGCTGCTGCTCCCCGATTCATATCCCCGAGGCTATCTTCTGAACAAACTACGATATTTCACGTAGCTTCTATCATTTGCTGACTACTCGTGATAGATTAGCTGTTGTCTTTTTTTGACACGCTCCTCTTCCTTCCTGAATTCCGAATTTTTTTTTTTTTTTTTTTTGCTCCACGAATTTTCGAGTTCGCGCGGTCGAATCGCTTCGACTACTCGACGATGAGAATTTTCATTTGCATGCGAGTGACGAAAGTTGGTAGTTTACGTACAAAAGATATTTCCATACGTAGTTTTTATTATCATTTTATAATTCTTTATTATTCTTTTCTAATTTTTTTTTTTTCACAATACGATTACGACATGCAACGTGTGTTTGAACTTCTCGCGTCGCTCGATTTCTCGTTTTCTGGCGAATATCTTGAAGATCATTGTAAATTATTCAATGACTTTAAATTTACGATTTCTGAAATCCTTCGATTAAAACGTCCAAAGAGAACTTGACCTTTTTTTTTCTCTGGCGTGTAACAGGCAAGTATAAATATCGAATTTAATCGTTATGGAGAATAGAGGGACATGCCAGATACTGTGACGCGATTGATGGTGTAATTCTTTAGAAATAAATGAGACGTCGGCTCGATTAAAATTTATGAGCAGAAGCAAGGCCAATTCAGAATTGAACACCAGTTACTATGAACAATCCGTTTCCAACTATGCATCAAAATGATGCTTTCACAACATATAGTCTTTAGATTTACACTTCTCTACATTCGTGTCTTTTATGAATTCTTAAATTTCAATTTAAATATTTGTAAATCTCACAAGTAAGAGCACGTAATTTCTAAATTTCAACACGAGGACGCTCAGAATGCACAAAAAAAGAAAATAAATCCTTGAAGTTTTCTCTTATTCAAAAAATAACGTGCCACGACAAAGTCTAATACGTTTAAACTATTACTATTTGTTCATATAATATATGAGCACAATATGAGCTACTAACGAAACGATATGCATAAAATAGCGAATAAGAAAACGTTTCAAAAAATAAAAAGTTAGATAAAAAATTCAATTTGAAGAAAGAAAAATGATCCACGTTCAGTTATATCTGACGCACGACATCCAGTGTTGCTTACCAAATCAAATTCCTCCAGAAAATTGCGTCGCTATAAATATCCATTACCCGTTGCTTTGAGCGAGCATCTTTTTAAAACCTGTCCCAACAACTTATCAAAGTTTATTCAACGCGACTTTTTCAGGTCAGCCAATTCCCCCGTTCGGCAATACCTAATCTCGTGGCACGTTATTTCCGGATTCACGACAAACGACGGGCCCCAGCTCTATCGAATAGAGACGTGTCATCTTCCTCGCGAAATTACATCGGCATTTTTATATCTGTCACATAATGGCGAGATTAAACGTGTTCTTTAATTCAAAGCTTGTTCGTTGATAAATTCTGTCCGAGAGCCGGAGCTCTCGAAATAAAATGAGTCGAGGCTGGAACAAAACGAAAGAGGTTGCGCAAAGGATTGGCCTCCGATGAAACGTTTTACGACGACGATGCGCCCCGAATTTCGTTGTTTTCTCTTTTTCTTTCTTCCTCTCTTTCTTTCTTGTTTTTTTTCTTTTCTTTTCTTTTTCTTTTTTTTTTTCTTGGTGTGCGCCGGATGTGGGCGTCGATCGAACCTCGTATACTTTGTAATCGCGGCGAGGTCCAATAATTCGGCATGACTCATCGATCAGTCACGGCTTTAAGCTGGATTTACATGCGGCGTGTGTCGGCTAATCGATTCCACTCGTGGATTCCTGGTGCATTCTAATGGCCGTAAGAGCGGCGACACACTAAGAATTTTCGCTCGTCGAATTGGCCTGGTTTTTCTGCTGGATAATCGATTCGCGAAAATTGGAAATGTAAATGCGATTTAGTTGGCGATTCTGTAGATGATCGACGAGCAAAATCTTTTGACGTGCGTTAGAGAGAACAATATTTAAGAGATGAAATATTTTCACTGGATGTGTCACGGTGATTTTTCTCAAATAAAACTGATCGCGGTAAGAGATAAAGTATGGTGGTGGAAACTTTTTTCTTCTTTTTAGATTAGGTGCATTGATTTTCAATATTTTAGTATCGTGTTGAATAAATAAATGTGTTTTGATAAATGCGTAATAAACGATTAGACGATATAAACGATTAGACGATATAATTAATAATTAGTTTTCGTCGCAGATATTATAGTATTTTAGTTCTAACTGATTGTGAGAGTCCCCTGTTGAAATTGTTTTTACATTTCTGAATTATGATGACGAAGCGTGTTTATCTCATCCGTTAAACATAGTCATGATACACACACACACACACACACACACACACACACGCGCGCGCGCGTATACTTCAATCGAGTGCAATTGGTTATTAGAGATGATAAAATGGGATTGTGTCAGCTTCTTCCCAGTTGTAATAAGATAATAAATTAATTTGTAATAGCTATTATAATTACACTATCAGGTTTAAAAAAAAATGCCGGAATACCGATAGTATTGAATTAATCTAAATGATTTCATTCATATGAGATGAATACACCCGGAAATAACATATTAAATAAAATATTATTCTTAGAAACCTGAACATTAATTTAAAGAGTTTCCTAATGATGAAAAATAATAATCAATAGCTTGCTTTACTTTATGAGTGCTTGATCATAATTTTGATATTAATAGTAATATCAAAATTAATAGATATTGATAGTAATTTTCATCTTAATTTAAAAATCCTAATTAATTAATTGATTAATTTATAAAAATTCTAATAAATTTCTAATAAAAGTTTAATAAAAGGTCTACACATTTCAACAATGCAACTGCGTGTTTATACTCAAGTTCATTTATGAAGAAAAATCTATGAAATTCATTAACACTCTGAATGATCAGTCTGCGGTAGAGTATTGTGCAACTAATTGGAGATGCTTGAAATAATTAGTTTAGTCATTGGAAATTCAATAATTATATCAAAAGGCATGATGTTCATGTATAAATGAAATCTTAATTTACTGTGTGCTCCATATTCGCTATTAAATTTCTAGATCTCCGACAAATTTCGTGGCTTTTATTCAAAGAGCTAATCGTACAATAAAAGAAAAAAGATTTTGAAATTTGAGATAATTTCATTATTAATATGAAATTCATTATTTCACTCTTCAAGCTGGTCCAGCAAACCAAAACATTTTCGATGCAAATTTATAATGTTTCAGATTCCTATTCGCTGTATTCGAAGAGCAATTCTGTGCTCGCTATTTTCTAAGGTAAAAGACCAATAAGACAGTTTTAAACAGCTTCGCTTGCCAAATAGTCGATAGAACTTTGTTTCATATCTATCGCGAATCCTTGGATCGTGCCATTTTTCGATAATAATTCAGCGAAACTTCAAATTTGAATATCTGCGAGAAATAATTTTCAAGGATGAATACTATAATGCATTCGTGCTTAAAGGTTCGTTTTAGGACAAGCACTACGTTTGTTTATAGTTTTAAAAATATTAAATAAATACGCAGCAAAAGATCTGAAAATTAACGATTGCATTATAAAATACGAAATTTGAAAATTTTATTATTCACGATAAAAGTAACTGCATGTTAAGGCTGAACAGGCTTCCTAAGACTTTTGAATAAGAGCGTACATTCAATGATTATCATTGGCCTGATCGCAGTCTATCATCAGGAGGGATATCGACTATCTCCGTAAAATGCTATTGAATTTAATTGTCGGCTATAAAACGCTATACGAGCTAGTCAATCAAACACTCGTAGCGATAAATCAACCTGGACGAATTACTACTCCAGTAATTTATCTATTTCGCGTCCATATTCTATTGTTTCGCTAAAATGCACGCTGGAAAGATAATTAAACCAATGCCAGTAAATTTCTATTTCCACTGTTACTGAAACGCATCGTGCGGTATACATTATGCTGTTACAAGAACAATTTCATGGGAAGATGAATGAACCGCAATGAATTTTGCGGATCGTTTCTTTCGTTCCGTTGTAACGACCAATGAAACTGCACGTGGAATTAGCTCTCCGGTTTATCCGATAACTAAACCAACGATAAAAAAAAAAGAAGTAAACAATTACTCTTCTAGTATTTATGGATATAAAACGAACAAGTTATTTCTCATTATTAATGCAGCTTCATCTTAAATGATTAGAAATATTGTGTTAACGTATAATTTTTAATTTTCGTAGTACCACCAAGGTTATCTTCTATTAGATTTAACGTTCAAATTCGAAATTTTTTTAAACGTCAGTATTCTCAATTAATTTTCCATTATCGATTTATACGTCGATTTAAAGTTTGGAAACAAAATACACTCGTACTAAATTTGAAATTAAAATTCCCCCAAAAATTCTTCGAAACCGCTGAAGTCGAAACACGACTGTCGATCTTCATAGAACAGTAGAGAAGAAGCTTTGAAACGCAATCGAGCCTCGCCAATGACGTGCCGTTAAATATTGACGAGTGCAGCGGTGCAAAAAGTAAGCGTTCACCATGGAAAATGGAAGAAGGAAGCCGGATACAAATGAGGCTGTTGGGATGAGAGTTATCTCGCATCCTGCGGGAGCTATTCGTCCCTTTTCACCCTATCCTCCAACACTGTAACATCACCGACACGAGCGACCAACCCTCTTTGCATCCGCCCCTGATAAGAGAACCGGAAACTCACCGAGCGGCTGAGTCTTTCGGGCTTCCGGATAACGCGATGCTTCTTACGCCTCTGGATTATCGACTTCGGATTGTCTTCAAGACAGTTCCTTCCAACTTCCAGCATCCGTACATCGTCGCGAAATCGCTTGGGAAATTGAAGTGCGAAAGTAAATAGCATCATAAGATATTTGCAAGATAATTCCGAGCCAGGTAAAACACAAATTCCAGGTATTTGGAAATGTAAAATGCTAATTTATATGCGTTGAAGGGAAAGTATGAGATCTTTGTTACCGGTTGTTTTTACAATGCTTTTAATTGAATATTAACGTGTGTCTTTTAATTGAATCTTTATGTAGGTACATATTTTTCTTTTTATTGTACGTAGTTTTATTTGTTGCTTCCACTTTTGGAAAAGGAACGATTTTCAAACGTCGAACGATACCGATTCTTTCAATCCTAAATATTTTAAGTCCCTTGAAATTCTGAAAATACTCACACAGATATGTACAGCTATTTATTATTTTTAAAGAAAGTAATAATAAAGTACTTTCACTTCTAGGGAAAAAAGATATGTCAAACGTCGAGTAGTACCATTCAGTGTCCATTGTGTGAATTGTTTATACTGAAACATCATCGTGATATGTTCTCTTTCATGAAACATTCCCCAATATCCCGAACAAAGGAACACATCTTCCATTTTTTAATATACCCCTAGAAACAACGACAGCGTACGAAAAACGAAAGGATCGACAAATTATTTCATAGCGATTCAACTTTCAGTCGTCGTTCCTCGACTTTTATGACGACTGATCAGAATAATGCGGAAAAGCCGGAAAACGAGATGAAAGAGAGAGAGAAAGAGAAAGAGTCTGTATAAAAACGATTTGCCGGAATGAAATATCTGCTGAATCCGAGAAGCGACTCTTCGGGTTATGAAATTCTTAAAGGAGGAAATAAAGATATGCTGATGATCATAAAACCATTTTAAGATATTAGGGTTTTGTAATCACGGTTCAAGCAAGATTTTTTATTAAATCCTTCTTCTTCGCGGGGGGGTGGAGGGTGGAGGGGGAGAGACCTCCATTCTTCTTCGAGACTTGCTTCGCATTGCTGTTAATATTTCACTTCACTTCGTGAAAAATGGAAAATTGCTCGGAAATATGAAATAGTTCCTTTTGGAAATTTATAGTGGTGCGAAATTATTACGATGGTACGCTTATCGAGCATTCCTTTAATAGAATCGCTACTGTAAATTATTCCTGAAACGTTGACGTTAGACTGCATCGTCGAAAAATAAAAATTATCTCTGAAAGGTATTTAGGGATCTATAGGCTTCTTAGTCGTTTAAAATATCTATTGAAAATTCATGTAGACGCGTGTACATTTTTATCGCTGGAGATATACGTTAAAGTTAAGATCGTGACGTCGATGTGTACGAGATATTTAAGAGATAAAAAAGAATTCTTGTCTTGGGAATTTAACTTGCAAAATGCACAAATAAAGTTCGAAACGTTTCCCCGTTAGATCGACTTCGACGAGATGGGTATATCGAAAATGGCTGGCCGATTTGTTTTTACGAGTGACTCCACTTAAATAAGAAAGAAGTCTGCGCGTTCGGAAAGAATCACTGCACTTGCCACACTCGACAGAGAAGAATTCGAGCCATAACTGAATTCAAAGGGGCTATCAATACCCCCCGGAACACGCCGTTTCATACTTTACATTCCTCTGAACAACGTACTCTATCTGCAAATATGAAATAAAAGAAATTCCTTTAAATTGCCGTTTCTCGTTAAAATTCTATTTCTATTCTATTATTAAATTTCACCACATTTGTATCGATTTTCTTGCAGATGTAGATGACTTCTTCCTAAAGCAACGAAATGAAACCGACGATGTCACAATGTCGCGACAGTCTCTAAAATCTACGAGACAAGCTTATCATTTCCCAACACGTATTATTATTAACCCTCAAAGAACAACAAACTGCTACGGTGAAAATAAAACGAAAGGGAAAAAAGAGAATGAAAGGCGACTTATTGGAAAATGTAAAGCGACTGAAAGGGAAACAACCGACGGGACGTCGCTTAGCTCGTTACGAATAGTGGCTTTGTTCGCCACTAGCTTTGCAACAAATCATTACGCACGTAAGCGAATAACGTTGGATGTTGGCGAGAAAGATTGGTGAAAAAAACCCCGGTGAATATTCTCGAGATGTCCTTGACGAGTGAAGTGCACTCCTGAGAATTTTGTACCACGGATCGTCGTAGCAGACGACGTCTGGAAGGGCACGGAGGGACAAATGGTCCTCGAATTTCTGAATCGCCAAACCCCCCCGAGTCGGCCCATTATCGTTGAATGAACATGACACTTACCTTTCTTCTCGGAGAAATAGTCGCCGTTGACGCGCGTCGCACAGAACAGCACGAATATCAACCACTGCAATCTGAAATTAAACGTTTCGACGTTAGAAGTTCCATGAACATCGATCTTTTTCTTCTTCTTCTTTTTTTCTCTCTCTTCGAGAATCATAAAAAATTCCTAACTTTAACATCACCTCGAAATAAACACAGAACTCTCCTTTCCTGTGAAACAGCATTTCCATTGTGAGATGGACAAAAGTGCTTTCTTCTTATCATTCCAATATTCCTTGCATCGACTATTATTCAGTACGTTCTATTTAGACGCGACAATGGCCGACATTGAGGGATATCGTACGGGAGTGGGGGGGAGAGGAAAAACCGGAACGACAGCGATTAAAACGAGGCTAAATAGAGGCTGTAACGATTGCAAGGAAAGAGAGATACGACAATGTCGTGAAAGAAAGACGCGAGATTAGCGGGAAAAACTCGAAACGTGGCCCTCCCAGAACGAAACAATAAGGTCCGTCTCTTGAGACTCTGAGGACGGCGAGAGGATGATACGACGCCGGCAAATTAGGTTCGCTGAAACGTGTTTCGTTAATGTAATCTCCTTGCAACGGAAAAAGGCAAAGGCTTCAAATGGTGTTGAAAATTTGCCTCGGGAAAATGGCTGCTGTATACAACGAACTTATTTAGCGCAAGCACTCTTGGTAAAGAGGAAATTCACCTTTACGAATGAAATGTTTCCGCATATCTCGATGGTTCTTTTTGGAACGAACAAACGTTGCGTTAACCTTCTATAACATCCACGTGCACGTCCGCATTTTGGAAATTTTGTTATGTCTGCTTACATTTTTTTTTCATCACTGTGTTTCGCCGACACAATCGTTACAAAAATATCAAATGATTTATTCGTAACGATAATTATTTTTAGCACAAGTGATTAATATAATATTAATATATTATTGTCAGTGTTGATAATTAATATTAATAATTATTTTACAGACTTCAAGTTGGAACAAATAATCTCCATCTCAATTAATGACCTCTTTCTTTATATGTGAATGAAATTCCTGTTATTTTTTCCATGTTCTATATGTTTTTTGCATATTTGTCAAGGGGATGAAATTTTAGTGCAAGTAATCACGTGAAAGTGTAATAACTTTGAAATTAAAAGAGCACGTAAAAGGAAAGTAGTAAATTTGTCAATTTACGTAATATAACAAAAAATTTAGGAAATACAATTTAGGAATATAATTTCAAAATACCTTCCATGAGAGAAGAGATGAAAATCTTACAATTAGAGAGAAGAAGTATGAAGTCTTAAAGGACAGAACAGAATGATGATCTCCAAAGCTTAGATCCAAGAATTATCTTTCAAAGTGAAAAGGTCCGTCTCAACGATAAAAAATTAGCGAAAGTAGAACGAGACCAAAAATGAAGTACACAAAAATTGGTCAAAGGGGTGGCTTTTAATAATCACTGGTTCCGAGAATAAAAGATTCGAAACGTCAAAGGTATAAAAATTCTATAGTTACTATTCGTAGAAATAATTAAATAATTCCAAGCGATATTCACGCGTGTATGTATTATATTCTAAATTGAATTATTTGTTATTACTAACGTTACAACATGCTCTAATAAATAGACTGCGAGTGTTCATGTATTCTAAGATGTGAAAATCGACGAGATATAACACTCTGGAATCTATGAAAAAAACATCCAAATAGAATATTTTTTATAACAATCAACGAATGAAATGAATTTTCATCGGGGTCCAAATTCATCAACTATATTCACAAAAAATATAGAAATTTAACACGAATAATTGTTTCTAAATTTTCAACATCGTACACAGCTCTTTCTCGATAAATTCTGTGGCATTCCTTAGGAAAAAGAAAAAGAAAAAAAAAAGAAATGGACGTCGAAATTTATCACGAATTGTATTATGTCACGAGCTAGAGCGTCGTTGGAAGAAAGATTTTTCTCGCCGCCAGAAAAATCTACATATATTCGTAGAAATGCATTAAAAATAGCGACAAATGACGCGATGTCTGTGCGCGTCGAATTGCAGACGATTTCTCACGTGTCGAGGTTAGTGGAACACTAGGAATTCATAGCAAAAGTGTGACACGCATTTGCATCTGTCGGCGAAAGGCGATTGCAGGCGTTTGCCAGCAACCGTCGATCATGAATCACGATCGAGAAACTATTGCTTTGCGTAACGCATGCGACCGTCCCACGTGTGTACGGCCGTGCCTGCGGATTTCGATTTCCGTTTGCCAAGGTCGTTGCACTCTGCTTTTCATAGCATAGCGATTGACGTACACGAATTTGAAAAAGCACCCAATGTCTTTTAATTTTAAATATTTAAACATTTAAATACTGAAACATCCTTTATTACAAATTTTGAACTTTCACTGAACTTTTATCGAAGTAGAGGAATTTTTTAAAAACTAAATAAAACGATACTAAATAAACTTTGCTAAGTAAAACGATAGTTACTAAAATCAACTTTGTTGTTATATACCTCCGATGAAATTTGATTGAAGTAAAGAAATTTGAAAATACATTAGGAAATGAAATATGAAATTCACTCGTAACGGGGGAATTATTTAAAAGAAATTTTCATTAAACAAACAGTGAGAAATAATTGGAAATTTATTAGAATGTGTGAGATGCTCGTGACATCCTAATTACAAGAAATAATTACAAGAAACGAGAACGTTAAGTTAATGGGAAATTGTTTTTAAAATGGAGAACAGTATTATGCTTTAATAGTTGTTCCTGGTATTTCTTTCCTTTCTATGTAGCAAACGCGTTTGAAAACATTTACTGAAATGCACATGCATACGCTTTAATAGGATAATGGGATGATACTTTTAAATTCATGCAACAGCGATTCGCAATGGGCGAAACGAAAATGAAGAAAGAACATTGCCAACATCGGGCAAATTGCCCGAGAGAGATAAGGGAAGATAATTATGGTTGGAAGGAGACAAAAAAGAGGACACGTCGTTGTAATTTAATAATTTTTCGTGCAATTAGAACTGCTTCGATTCAAATTCTTTGTAAACGAAAGTAATCTAAAATTGTTTGCAAACGTTATCAGATGTCGTGCAAATATTTCGTAATGTCCAAACTATGTATGAAAAATTCGAACAGATATGAAAAAATGTGGATCATTCGCTTCTTTTTATACACGAAATTGTACGAAATTCATGCGACAATGGCTCAAACTCTTGCTAAAATGTCGCCATTCAAAGCAAAATTTTGATAGAAGAATGAGTTTTTTTTTTATGTCCAATATTTAGCTTTTATTGTTGATATCGATATTTTATTGCCAGAACTGCGGATGTGCAGATGGTTGATTTTGCAAATGCATATTTGTACTGCGACTCGATAAGCGTGAAAAATTTTTTTGCTACGTTCGAAGCCAAAGTCAGAAAATTTATAATAAATTCGAGGAGGCACAGCTACAAAGCAAGCAAAATTCAATTCTCGTTAAATTACAATTTACGGCTGGACATCATTAATAAATTAATCTATTATTCACGTAAGTTTATAATATCTTAAAGTTTCTCGTTAAAATAACAATTTTAATATTTATTTCGCTAATTTTATTTTCTTGTAAAGTAAAGATTTCAATATTCGTTTGATTAATTTCATATAATAAAATACAGAAAAGAAATCAATAAAGCCAATTAACGAGAGATGAGGAAATTTGTGTTTTTAAAAACTCGTAAATTATTCGTGTTAATGGGGTTGATCTTGGTCGATTAAAAGTTCCATTTTTATTTTTATTACGTGAGACCGGTGGCTTTGAGCGATCCGTCTTTTTAAACGGATGACATCATTGAGCAAGAAACTTCTTAAGGAACAGACAAATAAATCTCAATCCAACGGAAACGTACCACAGAAGAACGAAACCGAAGAAAAAAGCACACAACGATAAGAATTAATAACGAAACCACGAAGCAGTAGTATACTTGCTTCCTTACTCACTTACTTACTTCTACAAGGAAAGTATTTCACTGCTATCTAGAAAATCTAGTAAAATTTTTGTACAAACAGCGAATTTTTTATACAAATTCGTATCGTTGAGGATACAATAAAAAGAACAAATCGATAGAAAATTATTTATCAAATATTGTAAAAAGTACTTCGAATATTTTATCGTATATTGTACTATGTACGTACTATCTACTAATTGAAAATAACAAAAACGACGGACAATTCAATTATCTTCAAACCACCGTGAAGAGACGCTCATTAAACAGCAGCTTGAAAAACAGAAGAGATTATTCAACGCTTCACAGAGCAACGTTAGCACGAAGATTGCAAAAATTCCGTGAAGCGATTTGAATTTCTTAATTCTGATGGTGGCGCGAGGTTAACATCGAGAAATGAAATTATGCGATGCCAGCATCGTTCGCTGGTAATGTCGACGAATGACGACACTCCATTAACCCAGTGGCCCAAGAAACGATATAAAGCGGGATTAGAAGAACAGGAAAAGCCTCAATGAGATCTGGAGACACGTGTACCGGGTGGCGGTGGAATAATTAAGCGTGGAACTCGAGTGGCGACGTCGTCGTCGTCGTCGTCGTCGTCGACGACGCTCAAGTGGTGCTCGTTAATGAAGCGATGCACCAGAGACCGTTGAAGAGCCGACAAAATTCTGGGGGGGAAACTTCGGCAAACAGAGGATTCGTGTCGTCCATTCTTGCAGTGACGACACCCCAGATAACTAATTTCACATTTACAATCTAATCTCGCGGCGAGGAAGTGTCGTTTGGCTTTAATTTAGATTTCAGGAAATTGCTTGCTTCTTTTCCCTCGAAGTTTCTTTTTCATCGCGGTAGCATGAAAATCATTGCAACACAAGAGATTGTCCGATGACACTCTTTGTCATGGTTCTTGAAATGAAATGATAAGTTGTTTATTTAAGACAGGAAGACAGTGTTGTTCATAAATCGTGAATAATTGTAAAAAATTCTTATATTGTATGGTACTCAAGAGTTATCCATCTCGTATTAATTAATTAGATTTATTTCTCGACGAAATGAATTCGTGATTTATAACATGAGCCATCCTTTCGCGAAAATTGATTAAAATATGATAATGTAAACAAAAGTATTAGAAGAACAAATATTCTAATATTCGCGGTGAATATTTTTTCTAGATGACACGACGATAAGAACTCGGAATTTACAAAGCGAGTGAAAAAAATGATTAAAACGTTGAACAACGAATAGAAATACATATGTATTCTAATCACACTAAAACCGGCCAAATCCAACCACGAAAGTAGTGCTTCGTGCTTCCTCGTACGGAATCATCATTCTATACTTGCACGGTATAAATTTATCCGAGTCGAAATACTCCAGAGAAACTGTACTATCTCTGTGTGCAGACTGCTCGTATATTTTTTCGACATTCCTCCCATTAACTTGGGACTTGTACTCTGTCGAATTTCCCCCGGCGCTTTAATTAACAGCGTCGTATATCATGGCGCGTACGCGGAAGAGAGCTGGTTTGTATTTCATCGAGTTTTTTGCGATCGATGACACGTGGGTCCATGGTGAATCTAGGAGAGCCTGCGACTGAATGACGAACGATGAAAAATAAAGAAGTCCAATTTATTCCTGTCCCGGAAACCGAATACAAGACACCCCGAATACAGGCCTCCCGTTGGCTATAGTGCCAAGGAATCGAAGAAGAGGCTTGTATACTTGATTAAAACATTTTTAGTTTGAGCGCTCGACGTGCGAACCAACACGAACACTTCCGATGTGTTTTACGAGCCTTCAAGGAATATTTGACACGTGTAAACGTGAGTTATCGAGGTGTCAGAAGAAGAGCTCTTTCAGAGCTCTTTGGACGTTCCATGGAGATGGAAAGAAATTTTTTTTTAGTTTTTTTTTATTAGTAGTAATTCATTCTTTGCGGTTAGCAGACATTTTTCTAGTGACAGTTCCAGCTAATCGAAGCATAAACTACTAAAAATATTTATAGTACCTCTCGATATTGTAGACAATTTTAATTACTAATACGTCATCAATGGTTAACGATGTGTTAATGCGTCACCTACCTACATGATGTTGTCTCTTTTAAACAATTACATTATCACGATTATTCTCTTGTCGGACAATTATATTTTCCTTTGTAGACGATTGAATTCTACTTTTTAACATTAGCGGTTACGACTAGGGATTCCAAGGAGCTGATCAAGAATTTCCTTGTCTGTCCACCGATTCCACGAACTCTAAGCAAAATGAAAAATCATACGTAATGGACGAGTTAAATATTCAACAAGCTGGATGAATATCTTAACTCGTAGAAAGAAGGCAACGCTCGTAATAATTCGAAATTACCAGCGGTACCGTGTTTTATCGCATTCTTACAACTTAATCTTCGTGTAGTAAGCGTTATCAACATACCGATTCTAACCAATCGCGGAGTAATATCGTACAAGCAATACCGCCATTAGAGTCAACAAACCGATAACACTGCTTTATGCCGATGATATTAGTATCGGATAAACCAACTATCTATACAGAACGAATTTATTATAATTACAAATGACAGAGCCGCAGATGTCAGGTGAAACCGTCTGACGTTTCGCGAGACTGCGATCCTCTGTCTGAATATCGAATCGTCTACAAGACTATCAGCCACCGGATATCGAGTGAGAAATTGAAAATTATTTTTCGCAGAAAATGAATATTATTATTGAATGTTATTAGTATTATACGTACTATAAAATATAGTACGTAATATAAATATTATTAGTATTATACGTACTTCTTACTTTTTAAACAAGAACTGTGTCCTTTTCCGAATACATGTGTTTTTATAGACTACAAAGAATAAAAAAGACACTGGTATTTTATTTGAAGAAGTAAAAAACACAGTCTTCAAATCGTTAAAACGTTAATTGTAATATACATGTACGCGTAAGTTAATCGTTCATTTAATTCTTTACTGTTATGGCTTGGAATAGTTGCATGAAACATCTTGCGGACAATAATCTGAATAAAACTACTGTAGAAAGTAACTTGTACAATAAGGCTATAATAAAGCATTCTTCGCATCCAGTTACTGGGCCGAAACTTAAAAAATTCTCAATCAGTTTAAAAATAATGTTTAATCGATTTAAAAAAAAAACAACTTACAAATTTTCACTCAGTCCCGATTGCTGTTCAAAATTCCCAATCTAAAGATTCTCGACAAATTCTCAAATTCTCTCTTTCGACGATACACATCCAAAACATAACGTGGACAAAAGAGGATCGCAGTTTCGTAGGAAGCATCAAGAAGACTTTAATCTCGATCTCGTAGGAATTCATCGTTGAACGACGTCCCCTTGAGGAATCTCTGGCACGTCGCTATCTATAAACTATAAGCGGACGTTTCGGACCACGTGCCTCTGGCAATGCGCGGTCAAGATGATCATAACGCTTGCTCGGACGTCGCGACATCGCTCGTAAAAAGATTTCACGGCAGAAACGCTTCTTGTCCGTATTGGCGAACGAACGGAACGACGACCAATGTGCAGAAACCGCTCGTAAAGAACGGTTCAGTCGCGTCGACTATCGCGATATAAATCATCGAGAGATCGCGTTACGCGGAAATGTACGTTTCGCGATGATCCCTGAGGGAGGGAACGCGCGACGCGTCGTTTATAGTCGCTAAGTAAACGGGAATTTATTTGACTTGGAAACCCCGATTTTCTCCTCGCTCCAGACACAATACCTTTTTGGAATTACACGGGCGAAACGCTTTGTTCATAATTCTGTAAGCTATTGTGAACTTGGAACACATGGAGAGGGGGCTGAGGTTAGAAATGGATAGTTTGATGAGGCGAGACTGCAAATTGCGTAGCTGTTTTTTAACATGTGCGGTTGTCGAGTGACAAGTGTGAGAGTTGTCTGTGATTTCGAAAGGAAAATATATATTGAAGAGGAAAGGAAACAGTAGTTACTTTGTACTACTCCGGTTCAAAAGATACAGACCTCTTTGAGAAATAAATATATTATAATTATAAATTTGATTTTTAAATGTCATTGATTAATGTTTTTGGATGATCTCCTTGAGAATATTACAATTGCAACTTTGGTTTTTAAACGTAATTAATTAAAGTTTCAGTATGATGAATAAGATAATATTATGAACAAAGTATTTATTTATTTCAAGAGGTCTATATCCCTAGTAAAATTTTAATGTGTATCGAAATTTTTGGGTGAGAGTGAATAATTGTTCTATTTATGGGAAATGATGGAACAGAGAATGATATAGAAAATATTTATAACAGAAAATAATATAGAGAAAGCATTGTGCATCTAGTGTCGATGAATTCTTGCTCTCAAATGTTTTAATGTAATACCACGTTCTATCTTTGCATAAAATGTAAACATATATTTTTAAATTCTTTGACTGGATGATTAGTGGTAATAAAGTAACAAAACACAACAGGTATGCTCGTTGAAACTTCTATCGTAGAAAATGCAATTACCGCGAAACTTTAGTAACTCATGCGATAACTTAATCTTCTACGACTGATAGGAAATATGCATACCTGATGAAACTTCAGCTGACAACGTTAAGTTGCTCAGTTCAAATAGCGAAACTATTATCTATTTAGCTCGTTAGAATAACTTTCTTAGACTAGTTTTCAAGTAGCAATAACCGTTTACACAAGATTCTGTGGAGAACCTGTTACACTTCTATAACCAAAGGAACAGGATACATAAGACCATAACAATTGCGATGTTGTAGCAATTAACGATAGTTAATTCATTTTATTTTATTACTTAAAACTGTAATAATAATAATAAGAATTCTTCTCTAACTTTGTAATTAAGTCACCCACTTCCTCATAAATAAACAATTAAACGATCTCATGTCAGATGTCTTCGGATACTTTTCCTTTCGTTTTCAGATATCAAAACAATCTGAAGCCTAAAAAGTAATTAACTTTTTTGAAGTGAAATTCAGTTTTTAAAGATCAACTTTATGCAACGATGAAAAGGAAAAAAAAAAGAAACCATTGTAAATTCCTTGATCTCCAATTTCATCTCGGCGAATTAAATTCATTCGTCTCGGGGAGAAATATTCAAACTTTTTCACACACTATGTCCTCTTTGCACTATTTTTACGAAGAACCGGATTCCTCGGGCGAATCCTCTCTGTTCCGTCAAAGTTCCACCCGAAACTAAAATGAAAATAACTTGGCTGAGTTCGAACGTAGGCCGAATCTTTCAACGTAAATCATCGCCAGGCACGTGGCCGCAGACGCTTTTAATTGCCGCTGCTTTGCACGCACGTGTCCATTCATGTATCTCCATTCATTAACACCATATACGGGCACGCATGGTGCAAAATAACACAGATAAGAAGGAAGAGGAACATCGACGGAGTTCATCGATCGGAGCTCGGTGAGTCCCAAACGACACGTTCCGCAATGTCAAAGGGAAAATTGCCAACTATTCCGCCGGAGAATTTTTCTTTTCTTTTTCTTTCTTTTCACGGGACCATGTCGGACAACCTTCTCTGGCTTACGCTGGTATTACGTTCCAAGATTAGCCGCGGCGAACACTGGGAAATGCCATTCGGCAGTACTTCTTTTTTTTTTTTTTTTTTTTGAGGAAATGGTAGAAAAAATGGATCGCGAAGAATTATTTTCGTGGCCAGAGAAATATCTCTCTTTTTTCTTCAGAGATATGGTAAGAGAAAGTTGAAAATTGATATTTCACGTGTGTACGAATAAAATCAGCATCAAGCTGATTTTTTCCACATTGAATTTTAATTAGTTTGGTAATCATTGAGCCGCTGACGACCATAACAATTTCAATTATTTAACTTTGGAATTTTTAATTTTCTCTTCAATTTTCATTTCATCGAGTAAATTTGATTTTACATCATTATTACAGAGAATGTGAAATTACTAAAATTTAGAATATTTGATTTTATTTTACAATGTTAATTACTATATAGTTATTTATAACTCAACGATAGTACTTGAAGATTAAAAATTACTTTTTTCCTTGATTTAGTCTTTGAATTCTCTTTCAATTGCCACAGTATTATTTTCATGAAAAAATAAATATTTTATCACCAATCTCTCTTTTGGCTTTTTTTTCAAAGTGAAATATATTTAGAAGAATTTAATGAATATTGAAAGAATTTTTTAGCAGAACCGGTAAAACATTTGATGGAGTGAAATCCTTTAGGTCCTCAGATAGTTTTTGAATTGGGATAGTTTCCCTTAATTATTTAATATAAAATTATTGAAAAAAATTCTTTGGACGAAAATTACACGGTTTTCCCGCAGAAGGTAGATTTCCGTAAAATTTTAGTAAACCGAAAGTTCTGGAGAATTTTTCAGGCTCTTCCCGATAGAGAGATAAAAAAGATTATATGTTTAACTGTAGAATTTTTAATTCCGGCATTTCTGTATATATTTTTATGAAAGAAAGTCTGTCTGTTTAAAAACAGGAAAGTAAAATTACAACAGTTACTTCGCGTTACTTAGATGAAAGTACACGAGTATTATTTTACAATTTTTAAGCAATCAAAAGTTACAGAAAAAACAGAATGAATTCCATTCATAAAAGAATCATATTATTCGATAATTGTATGTAGCAGGAATGCAATTTATATTCATGTTTTACGGCTTCTCATTTCAACGAATAATGCAAATTACCCAAGATATCTATAACTTTTTTGCTGCATTCGACCTTTTTATTCCATTCTGAATATTCCTTTGCCTTGCTCAATAAGTTCGATCAGTCTCTCAAAATCGATGAATACATTTAATTTTTTCTTTTTATTACAACATTCTTCTTTCTTTTTTTTTATACTTGCTTTATCCACGATATGAAATGTCTATTTGAAGAATTAAACGAACTAAAGTGGCTAAATCTTTATTAAAGACCGAAAGATTTCTCCGTAATGGCGGAACTGTGTCTGGGATGTCGTGAAATTACACTTTCTTATTAAAAACGTATAAGATCTTATTAAAATGCCGTAAAAGAAAACCAAACTTAACTGCAGTCTCTAGATAACAGGAAAATGAAAAGGAAAATTCTAATACGCTAAAATACTTTAATCTGATTGCAACACTCTTGAGCCATTTTACAAAGTTCTGGAAGATTCGTGAAATCAATTAGAAGAAGATTTCCTGCAGCAGGAAAGGTAATCTAAAACAATTTAACAGAAAACGAGGCAGGTATATATAGCGAACTACATGAAAATCTTAAGGTTTACCAAAAACTATTGTTTCCAATTAGCGAGAACAGCCGCGCTAATTTGTAAAATGATATTTCGTTTTACATTCACGACTAGGATTGCGAGCGTTTGTGTGTTTGCGAGAAATTTAAAAACACATACGTGGAAAAATACATGGAAGCCGCAATGAACGTAAAAACACATAAAATACTCAATGCCAATACTTTTTATAACATTCGACGAGTAAAACTTTCTAGCGAAAATTTCTTCCAGCTCTTCGCGTGTTCGTAACGATATAAATTTGTACCAACGTCGATATGTAACTATAAAGTCTTAAAGCGAAATATACCAAAATCCGTTATTATTCATTATAATTATTTATTAAGTAAGAAAAACGAGAATGAATGCTCGACGGAGAGGGGGCCGCAACTGATATTAAACAGCCGCTCCTTCTCACACTCATTTCCATTTTAATTAAATTCCATATTAATTGGACCGTTACAGTGCATAATCGTTTTGTCCGCCGTATAAAAAAAAATTCCCGATAAAAAAAAAACGGAAATCTCGCGAATTATTGAAATACAAAAATGTTGATTAGCGTCGCGCCCTGCACGATTGCAACGCGATTCATTCGCAACGAATGGAATCGTTCATCCCTCGATTCGAGAAATATTCCCGTCGATGATGAAATAGTTTCCACCAGATGAGAAAGGATAACTCGCGGTTAATCGATCAGGCGTTCACCTCGCGCGATTACGATTCGAAATAAACGCCACGTTAGCAACTTCATTTGTGGTCATACCGGCATTGTGTGCGTTATTGCACACAAGACATAAACTACATCGTTTTCCACGATTGCACGCTTTGAACTTAATTTATCGTGGCACGCGAGGCGGCTGCATCGTGAGAGAAACTATGACTTACTTTTATCTCGCTCGTTTGTACCACTGCGAGATATTGAAGATATCCATGATGCGAGGAATAAAATTGCTCTTGCTAATGGATTAATGATTGTTGTATTCGACTCGAGGATAAACAGGAAATATTTTCCGTCGGATGAAACTATTCTTCGGTGAAGAATATTCCAGTGTATTTATGATGTATTGTACTATACGTTTTGTCCATTTCCTTTGTTTACGTAATAATTTTGTTCCTTGCGCGATAGTCCGTTCGGTTCTTGAAATTGATTAGAAAATAGTAAATCAGAATTGTGTGTTGAAGTAGATAATGACAAATCGAAAAGATGGTTGTTCTTTTAGTACCTTTACATTAATAATTCAATTGCAGCATAAATTAGGTCCACAAGAAAAATGGAAAAAATATATGTTACAACTTAATGTGTGACAAATATAATAATGTTCATTGAAACATTGTGCTAGTTTTCAGTCGTCTAGTTCATATTTCTACAGTCGATCTTCTTTTTTTCCCTTTTTTTTTTTCAATAAAGTTGCGGCAGTAATTTCGGAAAATGCAAAATATTGATACTCCGAGCAATCGATTAAATTTATGGTGACGAGGATATGTAGAAACTTATAGCTGGTAAATAGCGTGTTATAAATTCAAAACGATGATGATGATATTGTTGACAGATAGTTAACTAGCGAGAACTGGATCAAAAGTTTCTTATAGCATTAAAATTGTATATCTTCAATTTCTTATTAGTAAAATTGAAATTATAACGTCGAATCATATTTAACGCGATTACATTGTTGCGAAGAAAATGAAATAAATAATAGAAGCAAAACGAGAAATCAAGTTACTTCCTAAACGTATAAAATAATCCTATTTCATTTCATATAGTCAACCATTGCATTCAGTAATTTAAAATTTAATTCTAAATATTGCTATTTAAAATATATATATGTGTGTATAGTAACAGATTGATTTGAAGACAATTGAGCAACATAAAATTCTTCCAAATAATGATAAAGTCATGAATTGAATTCTAAAGTAGTTTGTATCATTCAGAATCCTATGGATTAGGTTTCATCAGTACTTCGGTTCAAACTTTCCTTTAATGCTCATCGTTAGCATAATCTCTTGTTCAACTCATTTACCTAAGCATTACGCCTTGAACGCGATTTAGTATAATTAGATATTAAACCGATCTCGAGAACATATATATTTTAACATATTTCGTGTCACTTTGCAATTATCTTTTTTCCCTGTAATTATAATTTATTTCAATAGTGTACAAATACGAAACACCGTAATATTACAATATCACGCGGACGATATTTAATTGTAAGATAAGAACACTATATCCGCACACGATTTTCATTGGTACGAAAGTTTTAATTTCGATGGGACGCTAGACAGGTCGAATTTTAACGTGGAAACTGCCCAAAAGAAATTCGCAGAGCAGATTAATTGGAAATTCCATCTTTCTTAGCTGACCACGACTTCGTGAAATAAAAATGAAACTATAGAATTTGTGAAACGTTCGCGTCAAGAAATCAAGAGAACAGAGAATAGTAATTCAATAATCACAAGTAACTCATATAATTTTTTTCCTTTTTGCATAATTTTATCATTATGACCTTCGATATCAGCAATTATTCTTAAAAAGAAAACGAGACAAATTAACATTAAAAAATAGAACGTTCATTTTTAACGCCTTGATAAAAGACTAAATTTTAACTGAAAATTTTCTAAGAAAAGACTAAATTCTAAGGAGAATTTTCAATATATTACCTCAATTCCTCAACTAAATTTTCCAACAAATCAATCATCACTTATTTTAGGACTAGCGTCACGTCGAGCATAGAGAAAGTATAATTAGCCTTCAAAAGTGACATCGAGTCTTGAAAAATTTATGAAGAACAGAAAGCGTATCCGCGAATGGAGTTCGTACGTCAAGTACTGCCACACTCATTTGTAGCCGAAGTGAAAATCTATACTATTTCAAGCCGTGCTCTTTGAAAGGCCGTAAATTGGACAGTTAACTTTCCAGCGCCTTCGAAATGTATTCGCGAGAAAAATATTGTTAGAGGGAAATGGACGGCGATTCGGCGCGGGAAAATGGAAAATTCAACGCGAAACACGGATACACGCGGCCGGCCATTTTCCACTTGTGGTGCCAATGACGTATATTTTCTTCCGGAGAAACTCCAGACTTGCATCGAAATTGCTTAATTCAAGCAACAAACAACGTGTATACAAGACGTTCACTGTAGCCTCGACATCGTCCGCGATCAATTGGCATCGTCAAGAAAGGTGGTGTTCTTGCAAATGACAGTAATCGATCCGAGTGATTTCTAAGCATTTCACCACGACTTATAAAACAAAGTTGAAAAAGGAAAATTATGTGCATCCTACGAAATTACACTTATAAAGTCGCTTATAAATTAAGCTAATTTATTTCATCGAAATTAATCGCGTAATTTGCGAAGAATTAGAAAATTCTCATGTACTTCGATATTAAAATTAATATATACTTTCAACATTGGAGCTGGTAAATTTAGTTTCCCAGTGCTATTTTAAATAACTTTAGTTAACTTTCAATTTCGTGATCGTAGAAGTCTTCAACTAATTGTAAGAAACAAGCTGATTTGCAGCATACTAAAAAGAACATACTAACAAAACTTTTAACAGTGTAAAAAATCACGAGAACGAAGAATTTAGAATATAATTAATTTTTTGCTCTCGCGATTTTCATATTTTCGTCATCAGATCGCTATCCCTTAAAAAAAAAAACGATTTTAATTACTCGTGAAACGATTTAACAGTCGTTCAAAGCTGCGAACAATCGAACCATCGTGTCTTACAAATCTCTCCGTCCAAGTTCCATCCGCGTGTTATTCATTCGTGTTCTTTAATTCGCCCATTAATTTCATTCGCGCCACCGGTGGGGTGGCCATTCATTATTCATGAAACTCTGTCGAACCGGATCATAAAATTTCTAACCAACCGGCCAGCGTTGAAAATTCGTTTGTCAAAACGAAGGAGACTGGCCCCGGTGGCTGGTCCTCTCAACTTCACGTCACATTTACACGCCGTTTTTCGAACCTGACATTTATTCGCCCGCCCCCCATTCCGTTCTCTCTTTCGAACGTATCACGAGTAATTCTCTCGCCTCTTCTGAACGAGTCGAGTCGAGTCGAGTCGAATCGAACAAACGGACGGGTTCGCGGACGAGCGAAAGGATTTCGCCGTGCAATCTTCCGGGAAGAATGAATGCCTGAAATACGCGATGGTCGTGAAACGACGAACAACGAGGCGAATAGGTAAGCCCGATCGAACGGTTTCTTCTGCCAGAGGCGGAACACTGCCTCGATGACATTTCCACGGTGGCGCAATTGCAAGTTGCGTCACGCTGCGTTTAATTGCGCATTGAGTTCGAATGTTAAGTGTATCTCAGAAATGACTTTTTTACGTTCTGATTGGGTATTGTGAAAGCCTAACGAGCCTTGATGAGAGATTAGAATAGTCGTTTAGTACGGTATCTTATAACGGTACATTGCATTTGGAAAATTACAATGGGCAAGTTGTAAAAATGTTCCTACATTTACAGTATTTGCACATATCCTTGTTTTTTAATGAAAGCATCGTTTTATCAGATCCTGAGTTTTATTTTCATTATATCAAATTTCTCTACAGTGCCATTAAATGATACGAAATTCAATATCAATGTCAACACACAAAGTAGGTGATGTGTTAATATTATAGTGCAAATTCAATGATAGTGCAGATATCATCAACATTCATGTGCCATTGTGCACAGATGCAAAAGTTTAAAAAGCAAACGACACTAGAATTCAATCACATTTAGTAGTAGAAATGAATAGGTATAGTATAGATCTTAGAAAAAATAATTACTATTAATAGTAACGAAAAAAATACCTAGTATAACTATCAATTACATAGATTACATTTAAATATCAATTTTAAATTTCCTTCCTATCTATTACTATATACATATAGTATACAGCCGCAACAATACATTTTCGTTCAAAAACTATACAAAATATATCACAGTAAATATGAACGAAAATATCTAGCAAATCTCGACTATAAGATTTCGCAAACGAGCAGCGAAATTCGAACGTTGAACGCGGCCGCGAATAAAATCACGTAGAAATCAAACACATAATGGGAAAACAACGTTCCAGGAGTGGGGAGAGGGAGGAGGAGTGCCGAACGCGAGAAAACGCGCGGCTGTTTGGAATAACGTTAACTGGCAAACAAAACCTTTATCGCGTTTACCCGTTAGATCTAATTTTCGTCGGTGCATCGGCGCAACTCGATGAAAATTGTCTGTTTTCATTTTCGGATTTAATCTCGGCCGGAAACAGCTCGACTCAATACGCACGAACACGCGCCCGCGTGCATTGGAAATGGGAACCAATGGGTTCACCCCAATGGGAAGCGTTTTCGACGATTAACCCTTTCGTCAGCCTTGCGTAAAGTAGTCAGAGCCGTGCACAACTCGATATATATTCCACATTGAATATAAGAATAGTACAAAATCAGCCATTTTTGAAAAGTATCAGATTGATGCGTATATGAAATGACTTTTGGAATTACTTGAAGTTTGATTTTGACAGATCAATACCATACCTTGAATTCTTTATTAAAAGCCAGCCGTTTAATTTAATTTTATATATAATAACTATATTATTAAAAGACAAAGAATTTGCTATATCTAACATCAAGAGAATTTGAATCTCGTTCGCCATAAATAACTTGAACATTTATTTTTACATGAATTTATTATTTTCATAAATCTGGAATTATAAATCTGGTTATAATAATCCAAAAAAAAAAAATGAATGAAATCGCGTAGAAATCGTTTTGATTAAATATATAATTTTTGTGAAGAAGCTATATACTATTAAAGTTTCATCGCAAAAGAAACGTTTCATATGCAGGAATCTAGTGATTGAAATTGCAATATAAACGCACAGAGCTACATGCTTTAAACAAACAACAGCATTTCTATCATTATTTTGTTTAACTTCCTGATCATGATTTTATGATTTTATTCGAATTACAAAAGAGTCACGTAAATGAAGATTAATAAATAGACAGACAGATTACTACGATTGAATTTAAATTGAACAGTACTATAAAAACAATGATGTTGATTATATATATACACAATGATTAAAGATTTTTCTTTTCAAATATCTAAATACGTTGTTCTCGATATTGTACAGTTTTTCAACTCATCGATCAACTGTTCTTAAAATCTCTAGCTGAGAACATCACGAGAAAGGGCAACACCAGATAAACTTTCGAACAATTCTCCTGTCGGGGAAAACGCTACAAAAGTTCCTGCGCGACTCATCCGTATGGAAATAAATTATTCTTTTCCTCTTTCAGAGACCTTCACCGACAGCAGCAGCGCGAACATCGTCGTTCTCTCTATCAATTTTACAGTGAATTGCGCCGGGAGAACCGTTCTTTCGAACTGTAATTGCTGCCACGAATACGAGAGAAACGAACGCTTTTTTGAACTCGCGTTTCAAATTACTCTGTCTTAATAACTCTGCTCTTTTTTTAATTTTCTTTCCACTCCCGTGTATCACTCGATTTCCTGGGCAAAGGATTGACGACATCGATAAAGCGGTAACTTCATTAGTATTTCAACATAAGACTATTTTAATCTCGTTTCCGGAATATAAACTATTATACTTAAACTTTCGTATTACGAATTTATCAATGAGAGAAGAAATATCTCTTCTTTCCAACAAAATATTCAATAACTACAAATTCATAGAATTTGTTGCCAATAAGTTACACGATATATCGAACCCGTTTAAAATAAAACTCGTCGATTTATATTTACGTACAAAAAAAAAAGAAAAAAAAAGAACAACATTGAAAATATAAAAGAAAGAAAATATTACAAAATCACTGTAACATATCTACCTAAACAATTCTCCAACAATTCTCGAAGAGATTAAGATATTTATAGGAAAAACAAGATTCCAGGGTTCTTCCCTTAAGCCCTGCAAAACCGCCCCTAACAAGGATCGTTGCTATCGCGGTGTTGCGGTTAATCCGCTACAATTGGAACACAAATTCGCGATAATCTGCAGGCGGAAAAGGCATTAATAAAAAAAAAAAACGGTCGTTCCCCCCATTCCGACGGGGCGACGGTTAGGCAAGAGAGCGTGCGAACAAACGACGACGCGAACGATCGTACGAATTCACGGATTCGAGGAGAGAGGAATCCTCGGCGGGGGTTGAAAATGGATCAGCCGGCCATTTGCTGGGCGCGCAAGGAAGAGCCAGCGGCCGCGAGCGACACGTTTGTAGATTTTATCTACGACTCGATGTAGAACAACGCGCAACACGGTATTCCGTATAGCGCTTACTAGCTTCCCCCGTTTAAAGCTGTCGCGCGGCACACGTGCGCCGAATGCGAGCCGACTCGTAAATACACTCCGCGCGGATTAACACGCGGCCGTCACGTGCCACGTGTGTTCTACCCTTCTCTCATCCCCTCGTCGCTCATTCCCACTTGCATCTACTCTCTCTCTCTCTCTCTCTCTCTCTCTCTGTCCCTCTGCGCCACCCATTCTCGTCTTTTTTTCTTCCTTGACTCCGTGCTTCTTCTTACTTTCCTTTTCTTTTTCTCTCATTTATTCTTCCTTCTCATTTTGAGCTTTGTCACTTGTTTTCTTTTATTACTATTTCATCTCTTTTTTTCTCCCTTCTGTTGTTTATCTCTTTTTGTCTTTCCTCTTGTTTCGTCACTCGTCTTTTCGTCCTCCTCTCGAAGTTTTCTTTTATTTTTCTTTCTATGATTTTCCCTATTTCTTATTCATCCTTTCTATTCTTCTTCCTCTAACCTTTTCTCTTATTTTCTCCTATTTCTTTCTATGACTTTCCCTATGTCTTATTCATTCTTTCTGAATTCCTTCCTCTAACCTTTTCTCTTATTTCCTCCTATTTCTCGTCTTTTCATTTTTCCTCCATCTACTTCACCTACCCTTTGTTCTACTTATTTATCCTTTATCGTCTCTTTTATCTTCTCTATTCATCTTTTTCTTTGTTTCTCCATAACCCTTCCTTCATGCCTCTCTCTCTCTCTCTCTTTCTCTCTCTCTTCTCCGTTGATCTCTTTCTCGGTTGCCATTTCGACTTGCCGGCAAGCGGGAGAATTCCAAAACGAGCAACGGCACAGTGAGTTATGTTGTCGAACCGAAAAACACGGCAAGTGCGAACGGCACTTCGACCCTTTCCGGTCGCAAGGATTAATATCACATCGCGTAATGCACCTACGATGCAACACTTGACGCGTTGTTTTTTTCTTTTCTCTTTCTTTCTTTCGTTCTCTTTCTTTTTCTTTACTCGTACTTTTTATCGACGAAGTATACACCGCTTGCACCGATGCTTGATGTACGATCGTGTTCGCAGCAGTTCTCTAAGTAGAGAATTCGACAGGGTTCGATATATCAGTTAGGTTTCTTTTCGGTTTCGGAAGTTTGGCAGATGAAGATTGCGCGAGTCCGTTTAACCTATTAAGAATCAACCGACTTATCATATATTTATTGAAATATATTTTATGAAATATTCTTATTGTAATTCATAATATAATGTGCGTATAATATTATAATTATAAAATATAATATACATGTAATACGTATATTTCATAAAATTATAAAATACTAAATGAAATCTTCTTTTATAATTCCAATATTAAAAAATAGAACTTAATAACATAAACTGACCAAAGATAACTGACCAAATATTTTTAATGGATTGAGACAAGTTCCACGAGTTGATATTAGTTTTCTTCTATTTTATGTAATGACGAAGTAGCGACAAATTGTTAAAAGTATCTTACTTTAATTTTTAATTTCATTGGAGAGTCATTCCACTTAGGATTAATTAATTTATTAGATATTAGAATTATTAGTCGAACTGAATTTCATCGGAACACTATCATGTATCTCTATCACAAAAGATAGAAATTAAATATTCAAAATTCTAGTAATCTAACATAAATTACTACAATCCAACAATACCGCCCGAGAGTTAAAACATTAAGAAATTAAAGTATTTCTTTAAATAATTGAAATTGGTTTTTAATATCTCTACACATTTTTACACTCTACTCTGTATATTTTGAAAGTATCGAAATATCATCACAGGAAATACTTTCAGTGTACATAGGATGTGATTTCAAATGAAATCTTTACAAAATATCGTTTTTAAGATTACACTGAATTAGCATAGTAAGCTGCTTATTGTGTTGTACTTTATAATACAGCAATAAAATACATAATTTCAAAATATGACTGATGTAATTCAAGGAATCCGTGATGTATCATCGAAGTGCTGCTCGAATAAATCGCTGAACTTTCGTCACGATCTACATCCTGCATTTTTCAACGAGATCAGCCGGATCTAAATCAGGATATGTGATCAAATGATATCAATCGAGTACTATTAATAATCATTCTTTCACAGTCCTATTAATAAAAAAAAAGGCACGAGGAATACTAAATAAATGTCATGAGTGAAATACACGAATGTTCTGGTCTTGTTTTAGAATTGTATTTTCATATCCATTCATTCTCAGCTGTATTCACAGCTATTATTTTTACATACTTACGAAGGCTCTATATCTACCTTGGACATTTTATACATTTCCCTGGAATTTCATACTTAAAAATTTATATTCAAAAATCCACCAATGACTTGACTAAAAACATGTTGCGAGGAAAATTAAAATTACGTTCCTTTAACGTTTCCTTTTCAATGCAACAACGATCTTGGAGAATTTAATATCCTTCGACGAAATACAATTTCTTCTCTTGAAAATTTTGTTTCTGAGAAATTTCCCCATTATAAAAATCTGTCAATACAGTACACATAATTATAGCAATTTCTTTCCTCTGCAATTCTACAATTCAACAATTCAATTGATCTGACGGAAAAGTTATTTCGAGGAAACGTAAGATTAAATTCCTTTCGTGATTTTCTTTTCAAATGCAATATAATAACGATCTCGGGGAATTTAGTAATATTTCCCAACGAAATGCAATTTCTTCTCCTCTTTTACAAATCGTGCACTCGCGTGTGACTGCTCTTAAGCGACTGTTAAATGAATATAAAGGGCTTAAGGAAACGCGAAGCGCAGGCACTCGATGGGATCGGAGACTAGGTCGTTCCTGGAAACGTACCAGCCCGATTATTATAGACGACTGAATTTCCGCTGTGACGATACGTGAACGTAGAGAGAGATTTTAGACGGAGAATGAGTGTTCCAGAAGCGGATCTGGCTATCCAGAAGTGCGACTGAATATTTAATGGCTTGCATAATCGATGAGAGAAAAAAAAATGGAAGAGTATTTCTTCGTTTCTCTATACTTGTATTATTACAGCTAGCAAATTAAAATGAACGGAACGAGACACGTATTAACTTTCGCGTTTGAAATTCCACGCTTTAAAATGCTCAACGTGTATATTTTAATTATCGATCGAGGAAGCGTGAAATTATCGTCATTACATCGCCAGACTTTTTAAACTCGATTATTCAGATTTTCGTTACGAGTCGAATTTCTATGTATCATGAATATTTATCGCTCATTTCTATTTTCACCAAAAAAAAAAAGAAAAAAAAAAAGAAAAAAATGCATGACACTTCAAATTTGCTCATTTATAGCGCAATGAATATTTATGGTTCCATTCATACTAATGTTATATCGCATGTATATACTGTCGGCCAAAAGTTTGGATACGCCTTCTATATGTGAAATACGCAGACCTTCTGCAATCATATCAGTAGACAATTTCGATATCAACAGTTATTTCCTTGCCCGAGGTATTTTAGTATATTGTGTATAGGAAGTGAGCACATGTGTCGTGGATCAGTATAGTAAAAAAAAATATACAAGATTTAACGTATAACGAAATATTAAACTTACTCCTGTACACAAAACTTTTGTGGATAATAGTTCTCAGTAAAATGTTTGACTAAATTGAAAAATGTATTTTTGTTTATTCATTTACTACTAAATATTCGTAGTTTTGTTCATCTATTTATTATTAAAGATCCATAATTTACATAAAAATGGATTGACGTTTAGTTCAAATTTTTACTACGTTATATATTAATATTTAACTCAACTTTCAGTAGAACCAACACTTCAATACCGATTGAGAAAATTCTACTATTTTGGGAACATATAATTTTATTGAGAATACATAAGTTTGGACAGTTTCGTGAATTTATTCGTAACCATGAGATATGAATATAGTAAAAGTACTAAATGTGTGTATATTAATTATACTCCAATATAATTTTGAAAATTCCGGCAACATAACAATTTAATGCCGATAAAGAAAAATATTTTATTGAGAACTATAAATACGTTTCATCAAAGTCTCTCGTTAGTTTCCTCGTAAATGTGACACACGAATGTAGCAAAAGTGCATCCGAATACGCGTACATTGATTATACTCCAAGTAACGCAGGCATTCTCTTGAAAATCCTATGCAACGTCGCAATTTTCGCGACTTATCGAGCGCGACGATTAATATACATCTGCGAACTGTGCGAGAAAATATCCAGCTCGACCACCTTTTCAAAATTTAAACGAAAATCTGCATATTCATGCTCATGCGTGAATTGCAAATTATCCAGCAGAAGCAGCAATCGCGTACGTGCGAGTCTACTCGCGTAAAGATTGAAAAAAAAGAGAGAGAGAGAGAAGCGAGAAAGCGAGAAAGAGAAATCTCCGTAGCGCGGCGGTGTTCCAAAACGCCGGCAAGACGACTCCGGAATTGCAAAGGAACAATCAATGACACGCGACAGCAGCAAAGAGCCAAGCAGAAACTGAAAAGCGTAAGCGATGGAGTTCCAGACACTTCGAATCGTAGCGATAAATTCAAATCACTTAGGAATATGATTCGAAACTCGCAGTTCTTGAAAGACTTTGCAAGCCTTGGATACCTTGCAAAGAAGCTCGGTAGTCTCGATCGTCTTGAATATCTCTTCAAGTCTTGAAAGTTGCGATGGGTGATAGGTTAGCGTGATAAGTGGACCGCGGATGTTTGCGTAAATCCATATTTAGAAAAAAGATAAAGGCGTGGGAATAGAAATTCAACTGAAAATCTGTTTTCTTATTTTGTAAAATACGCTTCGATATTAATGTTTAAAAGCACGCCGTTCTTATAATTCACATTTAACCGGTTAGTTTGATTTAGATTATAGGTAAAAATCTCAGAATTTATAATCCGTACATACATATATACTATATATATATATATATATATATTAGATTTATATATATATATATATATATATATGTAAATTTTCACACATTTATGGAAAATTTTAAAATACAAAAATGAATATAATATGTATAATATATAAAAATATATAAAATATCTAAAGTGTGTAATATATAGTAGGTAAATTTCTGCTTTATTGCAAATTTAGTGATACATAAAAATCCGAAGTCTAGTGATAAATACTTGCTGGACTTTCTTTAATATTTATCTCGAATCTTTTAAGACTCATCAAAACTTTCAACAACTTTCAAGCTTCGAGAAACGTGATTCAGATTTATCGTCAATTATACAATGAACATTCAAAGCGACTCGAAATATCCCAGATCCCGTCACTGTTGGTAGAACTCAGAGCGATTTCGAGGTCAACGACCAGAAACGGAAGAAAGACTTTCCTTCGCTCCATTCATGGCTGCGCGTAAATAAAGGCTGAGTTACGTTCCGCGAGCTCGATTTTCCAACGAACGAACGACCGTCAATTTATCACCGAGGCTGAAACCTCGTTACCATCGTGTTCCACGTCTCACGGTTCCTTACGACTGTTACGACTGCACCGCGAGAAACCACCCTTACGTTCACCGTCTCTCAGAGAAGTTTCAACGAGTACAACCAGGGTGAAGCCACTCGGTCGACGAGACGTCGTCGCATTTTGCCCCGTTTGAAAACTCATGCAGGCGAGAAACCGCGAAATCAGCCAAGTGGCGTTTCGATCTCTCTGGCTAGTAAATCCTACCTGTGGCTCGCTCGCTCTCGTCCCAGCCCTACGATGACTCTCTTCGACTCGCCTGTATTATTCATTCGCGTTCAGAATGAGACTGTTTTTACTGGGTCAAGTTTAATTTCACGCTTTACACGCGTTTAGAGAAATCCTTCTCTAATCTCGATGTTGTTGAACGTTGAAGTTTTTCTGGCAATACTTCGACAATACTTACCCGGCGTAATTCGTAATATTTGCGAGTGATACGTATTACGATGTCGAGAGAAGAATTTTGACGGAGAAACTAATTTTTAAAACGTATGTTATCGCGAGTCCAAAAGACATACGTTTATATATGTCTTTATTCGAATATCGATTCTCCGATTAATTATTGAGAGTAATTATTGAAAGTAACTGTGGGGCTTTTTAGAAGGTAGAACTGCAAATCTCTGGTACAGTATATTTAGAACAGTCCCTCCGAATTCAATATTTAGAGACTGAGCAATAGTTTACTGTTAAAACGAAAGATATTTTAAATGAAATATTTTATTGAAAAACGAAAAGAATATCGTACGAATCCTTGAAGTTCCGTAAATATAACATTAAAAGAACAGAATTCGACGAATAATGACTGAAACAATCGTTTCAAATATAATGTAGCGTTTTGCGTTCACAGAGCGAAGATACACAGCATGAAGATAGAAAATAAATTGTATCGTATAAAACTGCATTAATTAATCATATAACATGTACATGGTAATATACTTACCATATACATATATAACACGTATATGGTAATATACTAGTGAATGTTTACGCATTTATAAAAAAAGTTAAACGTGCGTAGTATATAAAATGTGGCACGTAATGTATAAAAACAAACGGCCAAGATAAAATATTCCAAATCTTCCACAATTATAAGACGCAATTCTCACGAACATTTACCGATAAATCTCGACAAAATAGCTCGTAAGTGTATCACTCACCTAGGCCGCATGTTGAGTCAATCCATTTGACTTGACAGGTGGTTAATCTCGCCTCCGATGTATCTCTCTCCCTGGAGACCGCTTCTCTCTGTTCCGTGTCTCCTATTCCACCCTGCTGTAAACTTCCACCCACCAAAAAAGATGACTCTCTGCTACCACTCTCGAATACTCGATTCGCGAATACCGAATCGCGTAACTAAACTCGGCCTAAGCTTCGCACGAGCGGCGAAATCGTTCGATCGAAGAGAGCGGAAGTTGAAGTTCAATGTAACGAGGTCGTGGTACACTCGATTTCAGCTCGATAATCGCAACTGCAAGGGGCCGACGGTGGCGCCAATTTCCAAGGTCGCCCCGGGGAGCAAGGTCAACGCACTTCCGAGTCAAACGATCGGCAGACAAACGATCTCCCTCCGATACACGCCGCACGGTTTTTCGCACACCGCCGTTCTAACTCCGACGATTTCTCACCCGGTTTCTCGCCAACAACTGCGCGAATAAGTACCGTGACCGATCGCTCGAATCGTGGGGACCAATCCCGTTCGACTACTCGCTACGTCGCGACCGCTGACAACCCAATCGACTCCACGGTCCACCACTCACTGACAACACTGTCCCTTCGTGACACTTGCCGCTTCCTTCTCGATTTTTCTCCCTCCTAGCCTCCTCCTACTCCGCGGCTGTCGGCACAACGTCGTACCTAGACGTCGTCGTCACGCTGATCTACTCTTCTTTCCCTTTCTCTCTCTCTCTTTATCTTCTTAACCCTTTACCCTCAACACTGTCGCCCCAAGTCTTTCACCAAGAGCGTTTTTCCCGCTCCCTCCCGCGATGGGGAATTTTAATTCGCTGACGACTTTTCTTCGCAGACTTTGGGTTCGCACGCTAGCGAATTCGTTGCGCTAGTCGTTGCAAACGATCGAGACGAGCGAGCCCGATGAAACGACGGGGGGATGAAAAACGACGATCTTAATCGTCGATGGCCGACAGGAGATCGAGCGAGCTGCACGCTGTTCCGTGCGTGCTTTAAGACAACGACGAGGCAACCAACCGGTGGCGGCCGATTCAAATTCGCTCCCCACGTGGCGGCGACGGCGTCGTCCTTGCGACTGCCACCGGCACGACGCCCGGCGCCGGGCAATGCGTCGCCATCTTGCGGCCGCCGGCTAAATCCGTTTTAGTGAACCCGCCACCGCGATGAAATTACACCAGACGTTTTCGTGCTTCTCTCTCTCTATATATATCTCTCTCTATCTCTCTCTCTATCTCTCGTTTTTTCCTTCCTTTTCCCTCTATTTTCTTTCGTCCCTTTTTTCATGTTTTTGCTCCACCGATTTTCCATCGGCTACCACCGGGAAGAAACGATAAGGAATCGGGAGGTTGCCGAACGATATCGAATCGATGGTATCGATGCTGCTCTTGAGTTTCAAATGGGAGATGTGTACGTTAATTACGAAGGGAATCGGTGTGGAGGAGAGGTTGATGATAATTTTTATTGCAATGGGTTTCAAGTAAATTGGCTTTCCAGCTTATCCGCCGAAATACCATCGGCGAAATGATACGAGAGGTAATCGACAGAAAATGATCGGTTTTTGTTCGAATCGAGGCGAGACTGTTTTGCATAATTGAATTGATATTGTTGAACGAATCTCGAAATTGATACTATCGATATAATAATAAATTCTTTTGTACGACAGTAAAATGTTTCATAATGAAATAACTAAGTTTCTAGAATTTTGTAAATTATAAACTAACTGACTATTCTATTCGATGTGAAATTTAGCTATTCTGGGCAACGACAAGTGTTCTGATATAGAAAAAAAATTTTTCATTATTTAGAAAAGGCAATTTAACAAGTGGTATACATCAATTACTTAACTGTACAAAATTGTAAGTAAGAGAAGAAACAGTGGCAATGATGCAAAACAGAATTCAATAGTAAATTGTTTAAAAAATTACAAACGAAAATTACAATGTGAACGTAAAATGACGTTGACATTGACTCGTAATACAAAAAAATAAACATCGTCGGCCATCATTTCATAAGATCAATTTAAAAACTTCGTAAGAACAGAAAGATACATGGATATTGATGAATGAATAACACATTTATGTGTCAGTTGCTCATTAAAGAAATATTACAGTGATAGTATTAGATACCTATTAGCGATATTTATTGATCAGCGGTACGTGTATGAGCTTCTCAAGTGACTGACAACCATAACGTATTAATAAGAATGAGCCACCTGATTCGTAACAACGCTGGAATACTAACGAGAAGATATGACACACACATTGTCACTCAAAATTTTAAGATCTGATTTGTCTTCTAATATTTAATACTACGAAAAGGAGTTAAAAATTTTCTAATTTTTTTATTTCTTAATTGAAACAGTAACGCTTCGCTTTTTCCTTTTCCCATCAACTCTCAAATAAACGAATACATTTATCCTACTAACGAAGAGAATTATTTTTTTCACAGTTTGCAATTAATCGTATTTCCGCAAAAATTAAAACGCTCAGAGTTTAGATGAAATATTTGAAACATTTTTTAATCGAACGTTTAATTTATTAGCGTTCCAAAGTCAGATTTCATTTATCGTAGACAGAACAATCGAAACAAGGGAAACATGTGATAATGAAGTAATTTCTGCGCCATTATCTATAAGAGCGTTAATCGAATCGTAACAATAAAATCGTTGGCGCCGTATCTATAAATAATATTGCCTTGCTCTTTGCATCCACTCCTCGATTGCTTTGACTCACGTATGAGTTTCATCCGCCTGACGTACTTATGTTAAAATAGAGCAGAGTAACAATTCATAGAAACAGTTAGAAGAATGTTATTTCATATTTCTATGCACTGGGAGCGCAGATATGCCTGGAACCTCTTTTACTCTCAATAAAATTATTCTGATACAACTGTTTAATTTATATTACGTATAAATCTTGAACTTTCATTAAACAGTATTATTAAAAATTATTAAAAATTATGAAAGCGTACAACGTAACAAGCGTATGTTTTGAACTGAAATGATTACAAAATAAGATATCAAAAGATTATACTAAAAGACATAGCTAATCATTAACAAATCATTATCGAAGTCGAAGAAAATTATTTTCAAATTATGTAAATTTATTTGATTGGAACACAACTTTCTATCCTAATTCCGTAATTCCGTAACTTCGGCTAATGTATGATAATTCGTTAGAGAGAAAAATTTATCACTACGTTCAGAAACTAATTACCAGAAATGTAAAAATAGTCATTTATAGAAGAGAACGTGACGTACACGAGCCGATAGGGAAACAAACGTTCTCTCTTCCGGCGATCGTACCGCGCCGTAATCAGAATTCTATAACGGGAGTTCATCATTCGCCCTCCCAACTTGATCTTATGTTTTCATACGTTCACAAGACCACTCATTCTTCCAGACGAAAGATAAACGTCCGTGATGGAATCACGTCAACGTGATTCACGATGATTCCTTCCTGTTATAACATGGAGATCGGCAGCTACTCCATATAATTATTTTTAAACATGATGCCATAGGTGTCAGGGATTGTAGAGGGATTTCATATCATTTTCTGGAAGATTTGCAACACACGTGGAATGAAATATTTCTTGAAATATTATCAAAGAATTTTTTAAGCAAAAATATACCAACACTTTTTCCAATCTTTCCGAAAATTTATTTATTTAATCAAAAAGAAATTATATCTTTTATCTTTTATCTATTATTCCATCTTTTTAAAGAAAAGGAAAATATACAAAGATAGTGGTTGGATCTTCTTTGAAATTAAAGAAAGGAATCAAATGGAATTGGAGTGTTAAACGTGATACTGAAAGAGAATTATTTGCAGAAAATTTTCAAAAATTATTGATATATTGAACGGGACAAAACAGATTTAAGAAAAAGTCTTTTCATATGTCAAGCGTGATGTCTTCGAATCCACTGAAAAAAACAGCTTTGCATATGAAATATACAGTTCACACTTTTTACCGTGTTATTTATTGCTTACTCGCTGTCGAGATTTGGAGAAACGCACGTATGTAGGTCACAAAGAATTGCGAGGTTCCCTGTCATACAGCTGACACGATGATAGTGTTCACCTTTTAACTGAGGACGAACCACGGTTTGCCAATATTTTGGACAGAATAATTTACTTCCTCAAAAATTCTGTGTTCTTGTAAAATACACTATTGTATTTGTATTAAAAATATAAACGAAATTATTTTTCCTTTATAAATTTACACTCTTTTGTCTAAAAATTAAGTTGAAAAGCTGTTTGGCATTAAATATCTAAATGCAACTTATCTAAATTTATGAAATAAAGTAATACAATTTTTGTGACGTTTTTTATGTGCCGAGCGTATTAGTAAATCTGACAATTTATGATACACAGATGGTCCACAGAATCGTTTTAGCTCTTGAATTAATCGCGCAAATGATTTCAATTTAAATCACACAAATTAGTCCATTTAAACTGTACGACAGTGTTTGTTTATGTTACAAAGAAGAAATTGGAGAAATTTGAATTTAAAATTTTTTTTCATCAAAATGTTTGAATTTTAATTACGAATAAAAAGCAGAGGAAAATAATGAGACAATTAAAGCGAACATCGCTTTAATCATTATTACAACTGCGAAATTCATATTTTTGAGAATATAATTAAAAAAAATAGAACCTGGATAGAAAATTTTAGGTGTTTTAAATACTTATTACTTTTTTTAGATTATTCACATCCTATACAATTTAAAATTTTACATTGAAGATTGCAATGTGTTAAATAAAATGTAAGGATAATTTTTCAAGATACAAAAATTTATCTGAATGAAACGTAATATAAATAACGAGTGAAACGTAAAAGAAACCCTTTGAGATTGATTCGGTAGCAGCTAGAGTAGTAATTAAAAGTCCAGTAATAATTAAAATCTTTTAAGGTTGAACGGGACAATCAGACCTGATGAAAAATCGTTGTTTCTTTATTTAGATGAACGACATTGTCAATCCAGTTCCGTGAGAACTTCGTGAAAACCCTTCGGTAAACAATGTCGATTCACAAACAATAAGTCTTTATTGCAATTCACTATTTTCGAATGAAGAAATCTCCGCGAACAACAACGAAGATTTATTTTACGTGGCGATCATTTTCTTGTCAATTTGGAATTTTTTTTACAATTCACTGTTTTTCTGCGAAACACGAATCAATCGATTTGCAAATTTTTCTCCTCCATTGTATTGTCAACTTGCAATTTCTACTTATTTATATATGCACGATTTTCGAATGGCAATAATAAGTTAAACATGTCTTTTACAATTTTCACGTTAAATTAAATGCTCAAGCGGTTAATTCCTGAAACTTATTATTATCATATAAGAGAAAATTGGCTAAAAAATAAAATTAACACACATAATATAAAAAGAAATATATAAAATATCTAAAGTTTGTTTGCGCTTCCAAGCAATTTTCTATCAAGACCCTATCTTTTTACCTCTATTCTCAAAAACATGAATCTTTCTAGTCATGAACAGAAAAATTCGCGGATTTTCATGCATTTGTGGAAAATTTAAAAATATGCAAAGATACATACGATGCACGTGGTACTAAATAAATCAATCCATAAAGATATATCAGAACTATAGTGCTCGTTGCAACATCCAAAGGATGAAGGGAAATCTCTTTAACGATACATGCAAACATGCGCAAATTGATCTCTCGCCTCAGTCGGCTAATATTATTAGTTACTAAATTCGATCGATCAGTGGTGATATCGCAGAAAACGGGGACGTCGCCAATAGGAACCGGCCGAGCCGAAAAGAAAGAATCGGCCGGACCCCGTGATTAATCAATTCACCGCGAAAGCGTGCACGGGCTAATAAACAATATCACCGGTTGCGATTCGCTTTCGCATCGCGGCTGACTGGAATTCTTTATCGGTGGACAAACGATGTCTGCCTACCAACAATCGATTGCCACGCAACACCGTCACGGGGTTTATTAATAACGCGCCTGGAACGACGAGCCGACTGAATAATCGAGCATTATAGAAGCAGCGATTCAGTTATGATCGGGACGAGGTTTATTGTTTTCTCGTGTCGCGATCGAAGGTCATAATAATGAACGCGTGCCGGTGCAGAGAGTCGATCGGCAAACACGCGGCAATATCTAATTACACGTCGTTCGCAACACCTCTAACCGGTTTGTCAATTAAAAACCCTTTTGACGCCCCGTGGCTGCTTTACAAATCGATCGGCGACGGGTTTCGTCCCCCGTGTTCAAACCCGTGGCACGAGGTGTTTCGTCAATCCGACGACATATAATTTCGGCGAGCTGCAGCTATCACAGATTAAAGTCAGTTCGTCTTGCAATTTTATTTTGCAGAGGGATTCTCTTTTCTCCTTTCTGACTTTAATTCAAGCTCGAAACTTGCCATCGTCACGCGAGAGTATGCACTGGCGGTCAAAAGTTTAGGGAGATCTCGAAACGAATAACTTTTATTTGTGATAGCAATACTTTAAAGTATTGAAGTTGTAATCAATCACATTGTGTATATATATATATATATATATATATATATATATATATATCTTTCAGAAATATGTACATTTATTTTATCTGAAAAGAGATAAATGGTACTTTGGTAATAAATTAATCCTACAAAGGATATACACAGAGTGTCCCATTCAATTTGATCACTTCAAGTATTCTCGTTATTTTTGACAATATAAAAAGTTTCAAATAAAACTTGGCTATCAAAATTTGTTTTTTTCTTTTAATAGATTCTATATGTTACAGATAACAGCAAAACAAATTCAACGATGTATTAAAATACGATCTTTGGCTAACGTATACGTTTCTATAACATAGAATCAATTTCATTTTCATTCTATTTGTTATACCATAGATCAATTACGTTCATTTATTTATTAAAAATTCTTTTTATTTCTAAAGTAAGAAATTTGATATTAATATTAGTTAAATTTGGTATTAATATTAGTTAATCCAACTATATAAAACGGTTCAAATATACGAAAGAAAAATTTCAATAAATATTCGACTCAAAGAATGAAAGACTTTGCATTGATTTATTTGCCACATTTACGATCAGTCACAGAAGTTTGCGTACATCTGTCAAATTGTAAATATTTAAAGAAAAACAAGAATTTAAAACATTTTACACATGCTAATTTATTTGTTGATTGAAAAAGAAAAACTCAGAGGAAAGGATGTGGATATATTGAAATATAGAATATATTTTATTATGATCTGAATATTGTAATCAGAATAAATCTATTACGTATACTATTTATATGTATATATTTTTCCATAAATTGATATTTTAATTGGTACGAATGTAAGAGAAATTATCAATTGAACGTCGAAAATCCCTTCGCTTCTGTTTTAAATGATTAAAATTTAACAGATGCTGTGCCAACAGACTTGCCTTTCGGCTAATAAAAGTAGTCGCAAGTGAAACCGCCTATACGAAAACCGCATAAATAGACTATATATCTTTCATTCAAACATCGTCCATTTGATAGCAAGTACAATCGCCGCGTACCGAGAAACTTCGAACAGCGAAATATTACGAAATAAAGCCGAAACCGCGAATTAATATTCCGGGTGGGCGCGAATCACCGGCTTTTCCACGAATCGAAAATTCAACGCCGACGCCAAAAATTTCCGCCGCGTTAAACACGGAATCGGGCGTCAAGGAAGTTAAACGAGTTGAATAAACGACCCATTATAGAAACGTACGTGAATTGCCGCGACTCGTGCATTAAACGTTCCACGTTCCCCTCGAACGACACAGGCGCGTCCATCGTATTTAACAGATTACGGGTAAACGAAGAAAAACGAGGTAAACGGGCAGAAAGCAGCTGACACGGCCGTTGTCCACGCCTAAACTTGACGCTCGTTAATTAACAATTCCCTGTGACGACACGGCTGTGCTCGTTCGCTTCGACTGAAACGAGTCGCCTACTTACTACGGTCAGTTCGACGACAAACAACCAAAGCGGGACCTTTAATCTTTGATGATTCTTTTCATTAGAGTAATTCGAGGAGTGAGCGAAACTGTACGACAGTCTGTTTTTCAATACAGTGTGTATTGCGTTAAATCGTGCTTCGCTGTTTCGAAATCGAAGAGAATTGCAAAAAGTTTCATTCTGATTTTTTTTCATTCAATTTGAAGTATTTAAATATATAACAAACCAAATTGATCCGATTCCGATTTTTACTAGTTAATATTTTTTAATGGTCTTATTCATTGTATTTTGTGATGATTGAATTCAATGATTTAGCGATTGATGTTCAATTCTCAATATATAAATGACTCATATCCATAAAAGTCGTCTCATGTATTTCCCTGTACTATCTATCTAATCAGCATGGCTTCTGAAAAATGAAAAGATTCTAAGAACGTTAACACCATAGACAGGCAAAATATTTTAATCGAAAATTAATTTCAATATTTTTTTTTAGAGAAACTTCGCGACCAATTTTCGAGTTTAATAGCAAACTCGAAAATTTATAAAATCCATATAAACGTAGGAATATGTGAAATATCCTAGATAAAGCGTTCATTATAATACTTATTAGACGAAATAAATTAAAATTGATCACTCCAGTCATTATATTCGCTGTGGTTTCAAATTCAAATAAACTTTTAACCAACCAATTAAACTGAACGTATATCTCCACGTAAAAGGGAGAAGCATTTTTTGCATTTCCCGGAACACACAAAGCTTTGAAATGAAGAGGTTTTTTCATCTAGACTAACGATATGCGCTCCGATCGCTGATAAAATTCCATTACTTATTCGTTGTCTGTATCGCTGAACCGCGCGATATTTATTGCTTCTAAATATGCAAGTTACTCGAGGTGGACGCGATACTTCAAAGACCAGCATCGACACGAATAGTACACATGCCACGATCACAGCATTCACCGATGCATTTCCATATCCAACGGACTATTCAAGGTTGCTGGTTTAATCGCTCGTCCGATATCTGGCCGAGTTCTGTTAGAAAATACATACCCCGTGCATCGTTCTCCCCCTCTTTCACTTGTCTTTCCACGTCCAGGTAACTAGATAGCCAAATGAACCGACGTAAATCACCTGGCTAGTTAATTGAGTTCTGTTCGAAACCAGTTTCACCACCGAGTATATATATTTCCGTTGTTAAACGTCTCACGAGCGGAATCCATTCGCCGATCGAATCACGATTTCCCACTTTGATCTTTTCTCTTCGATTTTTCACCGCGTGGACGCCGGTAGTTTGAAGGGTTTCAAAGACACCCTCAAAAATTTGTGTAAAAGTTTATTAATAATAATTATCACCTCACTCGGAAATTATCATTATAATTGTTATTCGTAGGAAATAATCTGGAATCTTGTTCGTAATATTAATTCATGTTTAGCATGTGTAAAATCCTGAAATTACACATGCTGAATAATAAATATCATATTCTGGATATATTGGCTGTCCACCTTATAACACGCATTAAGAACTGATATAATGTCGATTGATTCTCAATGGATTTTCAGTTGGCTCACTGAAAGATCATTGAAGTTTTTGTTAACCATTTATTTAGAATTTTTATTGCTTCAGCTGCAATTGTGTCGAAATAAGTACGACGGAACTCTGCTTCTGTTAGAACAAAGGTATGTTGTATTTTGTATGAAGAAAATTACGGTACTCGTGTCTTTGAAGAAGCAGTGTTTAATGGAGAATTGAAATTCTCCTCGAGGTACATTACTAACCACTAATTTAAAACCACCTTCTGCATTGTTGCGTACAGCGCAATAATCGAACAGCTGCAATTACGCTTTAGCCGTAGCTACTTACAATAATTACTACCCACTTTCTCGCTGAAGTAATGTCTTAATAATCGTTTCGCTAATAACCACTTGTCTATAAAATACGTAACGTAGGAAAAATTAAATGCACTTAGTAGCAAAAAAATATTCTAGAAAATAAAGGATACAAAAATGTAATAGCAGTAAATATGTGACTGAGAAATTTTAACTGTAATTGGCGGTACTACAACTTTTTTCATAAATAATATAAGACCATCAGATCGATGTGATACATTGACAGAATGAATCTCGAAAATTTTGAAGGGTCGTATGTAAGCCCCGAACCGTACCGGAGGACCGTAATATTTCAAGATCGATAAATAATATTAGATCGTCGTTATATATTTAAAAAATTGTGTTCATAGTGATCCCCGCGATCCACAGAATAATATAAGACCATCAGATCGAGATAATATATTGATACGGTGAATGTCGAGAATTTTAAAGGAGCATATATAAACTTCATTCCACGTACCGGAATTCCGTAATATTTCAGGCTCGATAAATAATATTAGATTATATTTATGTACAAAAAAAATAGCGTTCATACATTTTTGGCCATTTTACCGAGCTTTGAAATGTCAAAATTAAAATCCTAACATTTCGTTAATATTCAAAGCTCAATGAAATGATGAAAAAAAGAAAAATCGTACAAAATCGTTTCACATTTTTTCACTGACTCAATTTTTGAGTGATCTTTGAATTTTTCCAATTATTCTCCCACTCGCTACATGATGTAAAAACAAATATCTCATATTCAGCAAGTAAAACAATGGTAGCTCCCGTTTTTCCATCTAATTCTCACGAAAATACGAATTCGCACAAACATTCGCAATTTACTCGTCCGTGAAAACCGTCTTTCAACCAACGTTATGAAAAATCCCACGCGCCTGAAAATATTCCGTGGAAATAAATCGGTGAATGGTTGATCGACACTCGCGGTTCGCCATCCAGCTCCACCGTTGCACATTCGTTTCAGTAAAGTCGGGGCGCGAATCCGCGTGCAACGCGAGACACGTGCGTTTGACAATGTTTCTCCAAGCCACCGACATTCCCCAGGTGCATTGAAGGCCAAAAGAGCGAATGACCGGGAGGGAGGGCCGTCGACCATACGGCCAAAAGAGCGCGACGGTTCACCGGAGGGTGGCCGCTGATGTTAATTGAAATCATTGAAATCGTAAAACGGAGAAGGGCGCCCGCTCTTTCGCACCCCGTGGTAATTCCGCGCGACGTCAAGTCGACCGGGAAAACGTTTGTCGCTTCGCGGCGTGGCCCGTCTGCTCCAATAAAGGCGGAACGTCGTGCGCAGACAGGCGAATTTCCGCTGACGAACGAAAGCGAGGTGAAACACGGATCCTCCGCGTGGACGACAACTCACAACAACTCGTCGCAAACGGCGGTCTCTACTCCCGGTGAATCGAACGGGTGGTAATGGGAAATTTTGTTTTCGTTAGAGTTGACCATGATGATGGTATGAGGATTGTGGTTGAAGGTTCCATCGAGAGGATCTGAGGAAATGTACAGCTGGCATTGACAATGATCGAGCGTGATCCCTGACGCAATGTGTAGAAAAGTGTGGCTACGGAGAGGGGAATTGTAACTGCGATTTTTTTCAAGAGGGAGAAACAATCACGGTACATAAAGATGAGACCAAAGGAAATGAAGTTGTATGCGGCTTACGAATGGATATGGTTCGTAGGAAATAAATATGAAATCGAACACTTTTTGCGACAATTTTGAAATAACATTAAACAAATTGTATTAAATGTACGGGCGCTGTATGTAATATTTGGTATATAAAAGATAAAATGATTTAATAATGAATAGTTTATAAAATATAATGTCCTGAAATTTAATGTAATTCAACGAAAAAAGGTAAACAACGAAATAATGTAATATATAATATCATTGACTAACTAGAATAGACTGGACATCTAATGCTATTCTGTGTACCACGTTTTGGGAGTCACTTGATTCCTGTATCATTTTCGTGTCACGTCCTACTATATCGATTTACGTAGGTTTTATACCACAGCGCCACTAGCAATAGGAATTAAAATCAAAAAATAGGTACATTTGCGTTGAAAATTATTTATTGAATTAAACGTGGATGCATTCCCATTTTCATAGTTATTCTTAAGAGACATACTTAATTTTTAACTATAATATAATTATTTTCTACACAAATTAGCATTATATGTCACAGACATAAATTAGTATTTAGTATACGTCAACAGAATTATAAGTTAAAAACTAACCGTGCAAATGGTATCACTTTCTAAAAAGTATATAAATATAATAAATAATAATTATTGTTGCCATAAGTTAATGGGGACTATCAAACAACAAAACTGTAAAATTGTAAAATTTTAACTAAATAAACCTTACAAACTGTAAAATTATTGATTGTAATAGAGAAAGTGTTTTTAAAAGTATTGACAAAAATTATCAGCTGTTGTGGATCACTTTACCTGACTTGAGCAGACAAAAGATACTTTTGTATATTATAAGTCATTATAAGTTGAACCTTCATCGTGTGCACATCGATTAAACTTTCGAAGTAAATTTTCAAATATTATTTTTGAATACTCTGAATAATAATTGTTTAAACAATTACTAATATTTCTAATAATTTACTTGCCACGATTAAACAATAAATTCTCTTTCGTAATGTTTCTAAATATAATTTAAAATTTTTAAATAATAATTTATAACAATCCTGAACAATATACTTTGGAATTACTAAGGAAAATTACTTTGAATTATTGAATGAAATATTAAAATAATTAATTTAATTGTTTCATCGTAATATAAAACTCGTGAAAATTATTAAATAATGTCTAGAAATATTGTAGAAATAAAATAATTTAATTGTTTCAAATGAATTGGTCAAACTGTAAAATATTGCATTTCGATAATATTTTTGTATATTATTTAACAATTTTAACTACTTACTTCAACAATTGAATCAGTGATTGAATTCCCAAGCACAATTTCATAGTATGAATAATTCATTTATAACAATTAAATTATTTTATTTACAATAACGGAAAAAATAGATAGATAATAAAGATATTTCTTCCTCTCTAAGACAATAAACGAGCCAAAATTTTTATGTTGCGCGATTACTATAAAGCGACAATCACCTCTTAATTCAGTTTTTGACTACATAATTTATCACTACATAAATTTTTATCTAATATACATCAATGCAGTTATAATTTAAAAATTAACATCACGAAAATTTAGTTCCAGCCGATAAAAAATTAATAAATTATTACATTTAACATTGAAACAAATATTCATGAAAGCGTAACTTCGCGACAGAAATGTAAAAACTATTAAACTATTGATTAGTACAATAGAAAAACTGTTTTTCGAAATACGAAAAAAAATTTTCAATTGTTCCGAATCATTGACGACCAAACACTTTAGATTAACCTTGAGCGGTAGGGAGACTCATTACCAACTAAATTATCGATATATTTTAGAAGTCTGAAAAAAAATTATCAATTGTTTCGGATCACTGACGACCGGTACATATATTACCCTTGGGCGATACGAAGACTCCGTCGCGACCAAACCTTGGAAGCCTGAAGAAAAATCATCACCTCCCCCCCCCCGGATCACTGGCAACCGGTACATATATTAACTTTGGGCGATTTTATGTTTTGTATGATTGTATGTATGGATGGGATGTATTGTATGATAAACTGTAAGCCCGTGGGCGGGTCTCATGCGTAGTCACCTCCTCGTGGTGAGATCTGGTAATTGATATCGTTTTAGAAACCTTACAGTTTGTAAAACGATATCAAGCTGAGTACTACGCAACCTACAATTCAGTTTAGATCGTGAAAATTTCTTTGTATCACAATCTAAACTGAACTGTAGAAACAGTTAGTTGATAAGTAAACTATTAGACCCCCCCGGGGCACCGTGGGACGACGATGGATCTCGCTGTGCCGTCGTGGGATGCGTGCGTCTTAGCTTCAAGTTGCGTGCGTTTAGTTTTAGTTAGTTTGTGTAATTTCATTGTGAACGCAATTCTGTACAAAGACACGTTTATTCAACTTGAGACGAAATTAAGAATCCCTCATCTCCTCTCTTCTTTCGTTCATTGTTACTATTGTTACTTTGTTCGTTGCACTAGAGCCGAATTTCCAAGTTACGTAGTCAGTGTGCTGAATCACGGATACAAAAAATACCCGCGGTCAATATGCTCGTTAAAAATTCTACGTATACAACTAGTCACCCGTGCCGATTTGGACCTTTCGTCCTACGACATGATTGAGTGAGGAACATAATGCATGCGACTCACCGGTTAGATGTGAAGAACGTTGTCATCGATGCTGCACTGAAGCAGGAAAAGTTATCGTGAAGACTCTCGTCAAGTAGATAACACTGAGAATCCCATAGTAGAAGTGAACGTCGTGAAAAATTTCTTGAAAAAAGCATAAAACATTTTCTTTCTAAAGACACAGTGTTATTTGTGAAAATTTAAATTTTAATAATGATAAAAATCGGAATAATTTGAAATGTTTTTATTTTATAATTATAATTTTACATTCAACAATAGAAAAAGACCTATAGAGAATAAAATTTGAATACAACATGCTAAAATACTTACATTTTTAGCTTTCGAAGCAGCATAAGATTCTTGCAGAATTGGAGGAAGTGAAGACTGTAGAAGATCTGTAACAAAACATTAAACATTAGAATTTATATTTAAAAACGAAGCAAAATTTTACGTTGAAGATAATGAAAGATTCTTACATTCTTGATTTTAGAACCACCGTTGGATTTTTCCCAAACAATGCAAAAAAATTGATGCTGCGAAGAATCTGTAACAAATATCAAACATTATACTTTGTTATTAAATTAATAAAACTGAATAAATTGAATATATAAAACTACTTACAATCTTGATCTCTAGGAGAGGCTTGAAGCACTGACTTTAACAATGAAAACGAATATTGAACAAATGAAAATACAAAAAAGAAATATAAAAGACTATCGCACGTTTAAGTAACAATCGGCGAACTCACTGACTCTATCTTCGCGAATTGTAATTTGAATGAATTCATTATTTTATTTAATAAGAACCATTTTGCTCAGAAAAATATAAAAATATTTCGCAACAAACACTGACTCTACCAACCGCATTGCGCGCGGTCACAAAAATTCTCTGAAAATAAAACTGATTAGTAAGGCTATGTTCATTTAGAAAGTATTGCTATTCTTCGTTAATGATAGAACATTATTAAAAAGAAACTTGAATATGAAAATTAAAATTACTAGTTGTAAATTATTAAGTGTTAATATTGAATACTGAAAATAATGAAAGACAATTACTGTATTCCGAAATTGTATTCTGAATATTTCTTATTACAATAGAAAGTATGCACATTAGTAATACATCATGACGTAAAAATGTACGTTTTGTCTTAAAAATTCACAGCACAAACATAAATCTAACGATTATTGATTTATATTTTTACCTGAGAACTGCTGGATAATACTTCTTTCTGGATGATTCTTCTGGATAATATTTTCTTCTTTACAGATGAAATGTGCTTTTTTCCGCCATACTTCCCGGTTAAAAATCGATCGTGAGAAATATCGATTAGGTTCGAGAACCGTAGGAAGTATATTGCGTTTTTCACCGTTGGAGCGCTGTAATCGCTCGTTTCGCAGGAAATGATAACTTGGAATAAAAAATAAAAAACTCTGGTCTAAATCAAATACAGAAAATTCATGAGAAATTCTTTAAAAAAAAAAGAACGAAAATATTCACACATTTCATGAAAAATTGTCAATACTTAAACTGCGACATGTGAAATTTTATTATACTACTCAGAGGATATATTATTTTAGCCATTAAATACGTACATCCCCAACCAATTATTATTGAAATTAATATTTGAATTGTTAAGAATTACGCAGTGTGAGATCAAGAAATTGACAAATGAGTAAAAAATATTACAAAGGAAGTAACAGGATATAATAGTATATAATAAAAAAATAGTCATATCACAAGAACACAGTATTTGTAACGGTTAGAATTGAAATTAAATTTTGGCATAAAATTATAAATAACTTTCAGCATAATATGTTCTGTTTAAACGTTTTTATGTCATTATTTCATTAATTGTTGGAAATTATGTGTAACAATTATTTGGCTAAACCTTACCGTGAGTTGCAGCTAAAAATGGTTTTATCTTAAAAATATACAATACATACACAAATCTAGCAATTATTGTTTTATATTTTCTAGCAACTATTGTTTTATATTTTTACCTGAGAACTTTTGAATGATACCTCTTTTTAAGTGATTTTTCTGAATAACACTTCCCACTTTAGAGATGAGGCGTGCTACTTTCCGCCATGCTTTCCATTTAAAAATCGATCATGAGAGATATCGATTATTTCGAAAATCGTAGGAAGGGTATTACATATTTCATCGTATGGTGGCGCTGTAATCGTTATCGAATTTAACCAATACGCGCGCGTTTTGAACATAACATTTGCAGATATATATTTATTTGAAACAATCAATCCTCTATATAAAATAAAATAGAAATATATTCCAATCAATTTTTTGTAATACTTTTAAATAGATATAAAGATCAAATATATAATAAATTTTTCGTTCCAATTTCCATCAATCCCTGTTCCGAATCGTCATATTTTTTTTATATTCTTATTTTATATTTCACGTTCTTGTACGTTTCATATTCTTGTTACATTTATATTCTTTTACTGATGAAATATCACTATATTCAATACAATAAATTATTCTCGGAGCAAATGCGGCAGTACTGTTTATATTTTTTGATTTTCATTAATAGCACTGTATAAACTTGCAAAACTCATCGATACGATAAGATGTGGCATAGAAACGGTAATGGGATCCTAGAATCATGAACATGAAACGAAAAAATACATTCCATGTTAAGTCTACTCGTTCATGATATTTAGGCTATTCTTTTTTTTTTAAGCTTTGGAAACTTCATTTGAAGTTTATTACAGCTATATCTATAGATCAAACTAGGAAATAAGCGAGTCAATTCTCTCGATTTAATAATAGGATTCTTAACTCTGATCTCAGCCCTGCGTGATTTTTCTTTTTTATTGCTGAAGTGAAGAAGAACAGAAAATTGATTCTCTCAACGAATTTCTTGAAGTTGTCTTTTTTCGTATTTTTGAAAACTTTTGCAGTAGGAGTCGAAATCTTTATAAGTAATCAAATCTTCCTAGCTGTACGAATGCAATCATTTCCTGGAGGTTCTGCAAAATCTTTTGAGTTTATCGCATTCAGAATCCCACCAGGGAATTGGATTTTTTTATTTTTTCTGGAAAAGTTAATAAATTTCTTTTTAGAAGATGAATTGGATTTAATTGCATCGGTGATAATATTATAATAGATAATAGAAAATTCGTATTTGCGACTGAGAAGCACAGCATTGTAATCATTAGTGAAGAAATCTATGCAATGGTTCTTTAGACTACAGAAAAATTTTGGTCAGTCAGTATAATTTGATTTAAGCTTGAAAGGCTTTTTTTGTAATAATTCTATTTTAATATTAAAACAAACTGAGAAATGATCAAAACCACAGGTCTCATCATTCACAACAGTATCAATTTTGTCATAAATATTTAAAGTAGAAAATAAGAAATCAATATTGGATCTAAAATTTTTATACACATTAATATATGTATAAGAGTTGTATAATAGAAGATCAGCGATTTCTAAGCCATTATGAAATCTTCTACCATTGCTATCTGTATATTTGTAATTTCAATTACAATGAGTTACCAATGTTAGCGTTAGCGTTAAAGTCACTATTAGAATGCAGTTGCGTTTAATGTCAATATTTTAAACAATTGGAGCTCACTGATCTTATGTGAGAGTGAGGCCTGGAGCTCTATAGCAGACAAATATATCCAATTCTGTCTTTACGTTATTTAAACAGACTAGAGAGTTCAACTGAGATGTCAGATTGAAATTTGATGTTAGTAATTTGCCTGAAAACCACGTTTTTACGGATAACAATAAGTCCACCACTTTTTGAATGAATTCTGCCCTTCCTTAACTCTATGAATCTTCGGAAGCTAAAATTATATTTATGAGTCAGCCACGTTTCAATGAAGATGAGACTGTCATAATTGACTAAAATGGACTGAATTTCTAGATGCCCAGACCAAAGACTTTCTGAGTTCTAGAAGAAAACACGTAACAATATAATACTTTAAATAACTTTAATCTAACTGGTGTGTTCTAAAAGAGAGAAATCTTCACTCACAGCCTATTCTTGATAGGAACTGTTCAGGTGTTGGATAATTTTTGTGATGCGGCTCTCAAGTTCTATAAAGAAAAGGAAAGGATCTTTAAGAGAGTTGGTATTTTCTTTGTGTAGTTTAACTCTGCTTCCACGATTATAGGATTGTTGCATGTACAATAGGAACTATAGACAACTTTGAAAATTCACTCAGTGATTGAGTAGGACCTGAAATGCAGTCCTGACAGGCAACAGCAGTAGATATCTCTTCTAGGGAAATCTCTGTTCTGTTAGCTATTTTGGATTTCTTCATTTCTTTGGTAGAAACGACTGCTTTACATCCACTATATCTATCACATTTGACAGCATTCAAATCATTAAAGGAAGTTGTTGTAAGAGTCAATAAGCTTTCTCTTGATGCATCTTCGGGATAGCAGGATAGTTCGTGATGTTCAACTTGTAGTTCATGTATCTAGGATAACAATGTAGCAGAAATCTGCAATGGAGGTAAAACATGAAAAGATTTCATACACATCTTTTTACTTGCATAAGAAGCACATTAGATTTCTCTTTAGATAAATATATCCATTAAGATATATTATCATAATTTATTCGGATGGATTCAGGTACCTTTGAAGTATCTTCAAAATAGATATACATCTAACAATGTAAACTCATGATGCATGCGTATCCTGGATTATTTAGACCCGCTCTAATGAAGGTGATCTGGGATATGAGTTTAATACTTTCTCTCAAGAATGACGGAGTGCAGAATATGTCACACGGAGAATATTATGCATTTGGATTTAGAAATTAGAAATTGGATTTAGAATAGCTCCAAGGAATGAGATTTGATGTACTTCCGTATGATTATCAATTAACCTGTCAGATGTGTGCTTACTATCCTGGTATAAGCAGTCAGCCTTAAGAATATAAATTTGATATTCAACAGACCGATAAGTTGCCAATTTCAACAATGTATCCTTAAATCAAAGAATCTTCAATGGAATTTAATATAATTGCTTGTTTTCGTATATAAAATTGTGATTGCTGAGCAGCTTAAGCGTATGAGGAAGAAACATTCTGAATGGGGAAATCTACGGTTTAAGGTTAAGTATATTGAGGTTAAGTGCTCCTGTAATCAAAAACATTTAAAGAAGTACAATGGTAAATTAGAAATTAACTAATAACATATTTTGCTCCCAGTAATACACAAAGAAACAGAAAATTTGTATAAGCACTCGTTAGTACTTTCCGCCCGAGCTATCCTATTTAGCAATGACAAATTTTCAAAATCTGTATTAATACATCTTAAGACGTAAAGGGAAAATAACGAAAGTTAAGAGTCTTAAACGGACGACGCAATTTCAAAACTTGACAAGTTATTCCTCTTAATTTTTTTACAATCAGTACAAATTGACTCGTTTTAGACACAATACCATCTATCGGTAGAGGTACTAATTATTTTCAAAAATTTTTACATGCAAATTTTGCGCTTGAAATAGGATATCAAAAGAAAACTGGAAAGTATTCTAATTAACAAAAGAAAACTACAAAAGTATGCAATTTAATTCATTTTTCAATTCACGACCACTTTTTTCGCAAATGAAAATTTGTCTGCTTTTCACGGCGACAAATACTAGCGTCGCATTGTGGCGAAGTGGAGGAACTAACTGCTTTATATTTATATTAAAGAAAATAATTAATTTTAATCATTTACACCAATAATTTGCACATCATTAACTAATAGGATAGACCGGATATCCAATGCTTTTTTGTATCCAAAGTTTCGGGGATCACTTGACGCCCTTACCATTTTTGTGTCACAGCCTGTCATATCGACAAGTATTACACCACGAGGTATATGAATAGACACTGCATGACCATGTACTTTTTTCGGCCACGACAGAGTGACCTCGTCTGTGACGAACTCTATTCATGTACGTACTTCGACTGTGCCCAAATATCTATATAGTAAAAAATGATTTCTTAACGCACTTTACACTTACAACAACGCTGAATTGGAGAATTACATCAAGTAAAACGATCAAAGAGTTGATCAAATAGTGAATGCGCCAAAAATATGATTTTTGAAATTCATTACAGTTTTATCAAATATTGAAATGTGAAGCTAGTGCTTAACCGAAATCACTCAACTATATATCACAAAGAGTTCTATTCATGTTATATGGATTTTTTTTTTATATATAGTAAATTAAAATTTTACATTATTACATATCTCCGTCTGTGGTCTATTCATGTTGACTTCGTCTGTAGTATCAGCCAATAACTGGAAAAACGAAAGAAATCTTACTTATCATAAGAAGATAACCATTTTCCTACTTTACCTTGTAACAAAATATTTGCTTTTAAAATATTAATGCTCTAAGAGGGTAATAAAGCAAATAAATCAATATTCCAAACATTTTTATGTACAATAAAAACTATAAGCATAAAATATACTATTTTTCTCAAAGTATTTTACAAAATAGAATCACAGCATACGGAATAGGGTATATAAATTTTTATCATAGATTTTTTTCAGTCTTTTTTTCTTCTTCCAACTTTTCTTGTTCTTCCAACTTTTTTTGTTTTTCCAATCTTTGTTTTCTTCTCAAAGTCCTCTTGTGTTTATTACTTCGTTGATGCTGATTCCATTGAAGTTCACCTATAAATATCCTCTCGCAGATCTGTGAAGAAAATATTTGATTCTGTGAATTCTTCATACCGAAAAATAATTATACCAATTACTAAAAACTGAATACAAAAATTTACATCGCAATAATATTTTTCGGCATTGCTACTGTCATGAAATATTTGGTTTTCCACAGGACCTGTGAAAGTCTCATTTACAGGTTTCTGCTCTGGTTTTTCACCCTTCAACACAGCCTCGATTATTGCCACAGCTGGTTCATACACACGACTGTTCCACTGATCGACATTTGTACAATTCAGTACATAAATTGGCGGTACCTGCGATTAATTAATTAGTTGAGAATTTTTTTGGAAAAACAGTCTATAGATTTATAGATCTTTCATCGATAAATCGTTTTTAACTAATTGTCACAGCACAGTAATTAACAATCATATTTCTACTGCAACAATTAAAACATGGCAATATTTTTCAAAAGTTAGAAATAAACCTTCTGATGTGAACTTCTATTAATAATAATAGAAATTGATAAAATTGAAAGTCCCGTCAGAATAAAAAAAAAAAAAAACATTCCTGTCAATAAACAGGATTTCTGTAGAAGAGATTCATACCTGTCTATCACTGCGACGAATCAAGCGATTTTGAATCCACTTTTCCTGCTTCTTTGCGTATCTCTTTGTAACCATTTTTAGATCCTCAATGCTCTTTTGTAACAATTCCTGTCCCTATAAATAAAACATATTCTTCCTTTATATGTGAGTATAACATAACTCGCCTAAACATAATGTAAATTTCGTCTAAACATAATGCATATTGAACCATTATTAATTTTTACAATTCAGGCAACTGACATACCAGATGCAAGAAGAAATCACAATGTATCTAGTTTCACATACGTCATCATTCAAACAATATTAATAGTAATAAGTCACTCTTCAAGCATACACAACTCTGTCACAAGTCACATCACTGACTAGAAGATTGACATTTTTTTTTTATAAAAATAGTAGTTCCTACTTGAAAATCTATGTATTTTATGTACAGTAGTGGAAAGAAATAAAGTTTAAAATTGATCTTTTATGTGTGAACACTCAGCATAGAATATAAAATTATATTACACGTTTTCTTGTTAGTTGTAATTACGTTAAATATTTTTCTTGTCAATTAAAATTCAATTCAGTAAAAACCATAACATTTTTCCTGTCTTAATATTTAATACTATAATAGCTGGCTACATTCGGGATAGAATGTATGAAATACAATTTTTATAAAGTATGAAGGATAATGTATAAAGGAGCTACGAAGCTATAAAAAATCAGAAAATAAAAGTACCAAATACATGGATAAATAAATGAAAATAACACATATTGAAACTTACGCATTTTGACGACTGATGTTATAGTAATGTCACGGACTATTAGAGAAACGTCTTGCTTATCGAAATCATTTCCAATATAAAAAATTTTAATTAATTTAATATAAAGAATTTTAATTGAATTAATCTGTCGGAATGAACATTTCTCAACTAATTACTGACACAGTAATTTCATTCATCACCACTATTAATGAAATCACACGACCTTATTATTAAACTTTCTCTCAACCCTTACTGTGCATACATATTATGAAAAATTTGAAGATTCCTGCCGAATTCGAAATGAACATTTCTTTAAAGATTAATCTTGCAAATTCGAACAATTCATGTAGAATGCCACAAGACAGATCAATAAAAAATGAAACTAATCAATTTGGCTTCTATCGAGCTCAAATTCAAATAAACCATATGCAATAATAAAAAAAAAGAAAAATCAATAAAAAAATGAAGTTGATCAATCTGACTTCTGTCAGGCTCAAATTCAAACAAATTCACGGAGTACAGTGAGGTAAGGTGGATTTCTGTTAGGTTCGAACAACCCTATCTCACATATGTGTGTATAAGACAGGACTGTCAAAAAAACACTCGCAGGAATCCTCAGAATCACTCAAAGGAAGAGGATGAAATGTATAAAAAGAAAAAAAAGAAAAGAAAAGAAAAAGGGAAACGAATTCCCCACTCTTCGAACCGCAACATCCAACATGCGATCGAACATCCCCTTAAAGCTCTCCCCTTCGATTTGCCCCCCCCTCGCTCTCTCTCTTCCTTTCTCTAAAAGATATAATAATAAAACGTCTGCAACAACGACGCGCAGCTGCGGCGTGAGGAACGTGACGAATGTTGCAGTTCGCCGCTTCTGCTCACCTTTTTCTCTCGCCTTTCCTCCTCAGGCAGCACGAGGTAAGCGTGGAACTCCTTGAAGCCGATGCTCTGAAAGATGCCCGTCGTATAATCGGCTGACCTGGAATGTAAACATTCGCCGAATCGTGTCTGCTCTCGCACCGATTCCATTCTCCAGCAACATCCCTCGCCTGTCCGTTTGTGCCTCATTTTTCATCATTTTCCTCTTTCATTCTCTTCTTCTTTCATCCCTTTTTTTTCTGTGTGTGTGCGCGCTGATTAATTCTTGCCGACTACATAGCTCGCGGTTTGCGACGATTTGTTTTGACTAAACTACGATCTTTGGTCAGAAATTTGGACAATGCAGAGAGTTCGGACTTTGATTCGTACGGAAAGTTTTCTTCGATCATTTGGCAATGATCTGGTTTTTGGTTAAAAAAAAAAAAAAAAAAAAAAAAAATAAGGAGTCGTAGATTGAATGTTGAAAGCACAGAAGAAGATCGATTTTCTAGATTAAACCAGTACATCTCGAAATATAATTCCATTTGCAATGGAAATCACGCACCCTAGTAAATCTTAGCACGAATTTTATCAATTTTTATTTTGTATGAAATAAAATAGAAAATAGCCACAGAAGCATAAGAGAATCGATTCTTGTTGCCAGATTATTTCTTGGAAATCGATCGTACTGAATCCTATCCGAGCAATTTGTACGAAATAAAACTTTGTATGACTTTATCGACGAACGATAAGGGAAAATAATATCTACTCTTCTAATTTCTAAAAAAAAAACCTAAAATACATAATTTTCTAAAAAAACTTCGCGAAAGCTTAGCTTCATCGTCTTTAACCACCTTATGAGCGCCTTCACGTTCTCGAGTGGCGATCGTGTGAGTGAGTGAGATGAATAAGCGAGTGAGTGAGTGAAACTGCATTTTACAGGGCAACCGTCTTATCACGGCTGGATGGTGATAGCAAGCGAGGCGAGGCGAGGCGAGGCGAGGCGAGGCCGAGCTTACGTGGCGGGAAAAGTCGGCGCAGCGCGGCCACGGCTCACTTGCTCGCACACGTGTCAATGCCAAATATGTACGTAAGTACCTGCGAGCAGAAATTAGAACCTAACGGTGATGCGAGTGTGTACGTGCACGCACACCTATTACGCGGATGGTGTTACGAGTGTGAAGAGATCAGCACGATAGAAACGGTCGTCGTTTCGTACAGCTTATTGCTTATATATGAGTTAGAAATAAGATTAAGGATAGTTTTGGCTGGCAACGATGCCAAACTCTGTACAGCAGTGCGATACACGTGAATTTGTAATTATTGAAAGTGGATTATTGTTGTTCATATGGCTAACTAGTGTGGTTCACATCACTTGTATCCTACCTTTGATTTATGGTTGTCGTTTGTCGTGCAAGAATTTGCATTCGGAAGATGCGGTTCTTTAAAACTTTTAGTTCATGTTACGTTGAACGTGGAAAATAATTCATTTCGAACAGCTGGTAAGAATAGTTAAAAATAATTTCAGATAAAGGGATTTAAATTCTATGTGATAGATATATTCGTGGATTTGCAGTCTGAAGTGGATTATGTCACTCAGAAGGCTGATTACTACGGCCCGTATCACTTAGACTTTTGATCGATCGATTTGTAATCGTGATTTGACTAAATAGATTCCACGTATATAACGTGATATTCCTAAATTTGAAATCTCAACTGGATTACGTCAGTTGTACTACTACAGCTTTATATTGTTATACAACAATATGTGTGTTATATGTATTGTTATATTGTTACAACAAAACCTTGATTTGTTGTAAAATTAGCATCACGTGATTTTTTTTTTAATTTCCGTTCATCAATGTATTAAAAATGTAACGTCGATGGTAAATAAACGACATCGAATATATGATGAGTGAACGAATACATAAAAAAAAGAATAACGACGTTATAAGCATTTTAATCGTACGACGAAATAAGATAACGAACTTGAGAAATTTGACTTTTAACAGGTTCACACCTGAAAGAGATACTTCTTGCATTATTTTCCCTGCAATAAATATTTAATAGACAATTCATGATATTTTTAGACAAATTTTAGACAACTTTATCGGAAGACACAACGACATCATTTTTTATCGTGATACCATACAACGTGCCTGTCAAAAATACGACACATCACTAACTTCTTTAACACTAAAAATACAGAACCACGTTACAAACGAAGATTAATGATACCAGTAGAAAAACTAAAATGAAAAGTTAACATTTTCTCGAAAATCATTTTTCTTCGAAACTCTCAATGTCAGTTTATCTGCTCTATACGAAAATAAATAATTACTCTTCGCGAAAATTCTACAATAATCTTCCATTGCTTCTTCATTTCTGAATCTTACATTTTATTTTGTAACTTACAATTTATTTGCTGGAAAATGTTACAATCTCGAAGGTTAGATACATTTGTTAAATACATATCTTTAGGTCAAAGTAAATTAAATAAAAACAAGTAAAGAAATAACATTTCGACATGTAGAGGTATTGAAAATTATATATGCGTTGTAACGTATTGTCGTGAAATATCATTTAACGTTCGATTTAATGTTCGATCAAATTAATAAAATCGCATTTCTGCCAGAGTGATCTAGTAATTCGATAAAACTCGAGATAATTAAAAAAAAAAATAGCTAACTGAGAGAATATAAAATAAAAATCATTCACGAGTAAAAAAACGACGTATACATTTTTATAAATAAGCCTTTGCAATTTAAATTTATAGTTTGCTGAGTCTATAAAATGATAACTGTTGTATCTACATTAACATGCTATTAATAGATTACGTATGCGAAATTAGCTATATAGCTTATGTCACTGCTAAATGAAAATTCCAAACATATCTACTGTTTGTGAATTATATTTTAGTAATTAATTCTAGTCTGATTTCTAATTTCAACTCTAATTTCGAAGATAACCGAATTTTTGCCGGATTATTTATAAAATTCTTGGAGTCTGTGAAACAGAAAATGACGCCACGCTGTTGGCTAGCATGGGTTTATCTTTTTCATATTTTCATTCAACATTTTCTTTAATTAACTTTTAACATTCCGTACGAAAATCTTCATGCACAAAACTCTTTCGAAAAATTCTGGACAAGAGTTATTCGCACAGAGAGCTTCCCTCCGATCTTTTCGAAACATTCTGCACAGTAAAACTACAGAATAGCCAAGAATCTTTCACCCGATGTCGCAAATCTGTCAAAATCAATGGAAATCGACCAGCCTCGCGACGATTTCGATACGTAGCTACTACTAAATCATTTTAAAGCCGCCTGTTGAAATATTTGCAGAGAGCTTGTCAACGCTTTCTTTCGCACGTTGCATCGTTATTATATCAAAGATCACGTTAATTTTCCACCGTGCCGAATGCACGTGTCACGTCGACGATACGGTTTTTATCTAAAAATCGCACGATTATTATTTTCGAGAGAGAGAGAGAGAGAGAGAGAGAGAGAGAGAGATCGTTACTAACGCCAATATATCGATAACCACATGCTAGATATACGCGACTGAAAATTAATCAGAAATGCGTTAACATTCTTGCAACGATCCACGATAATTCCGATGCCAATAACAGGTGCGTACTGATAATGACATCCTAAGTACGACGATAGTGGGAAAAGTAATTAAGATAACAGCCAAGTGACAGTAATCATTATCACGGAATACGTAAATGCCACGATCTATTTTTACTACTTGTTGCCAGGCAGGCAAATGAATATCATTTGCTTTTTTTTCTTCCACGCCATGACAAAGGTTATCAAGATTCATACGAGATATATTATGTATGTACATTACCAGTTCGTATTTGAACACGTGATAGAAATTCATTAATTTTTGTGACATGTGATTTTATGATGCGGCGGCTGCAATTAATACATTCGTACACCAAGGACATGCTAGAGATTGATTAATTACATTTAAGTAGTTATTTTAATATATTATTAATTTAATATTTCATTGAAGTAATTTTCAATACATTCCAACACTTACACGTAATTGGTAGGGGCGTGAAATTTATTTATTTCGTGCGCGTGATCTTCCGCGCGAAACTTTCAATAGTTCTTCATCTTGTCGAATAAAAGTTTACTGTTCGATGGATGGCTGCGAGTTTCGCCGTGAAATTCGTTGCACTGACATTTTCACGCGCGTAATTTTATGCGCGTCATTTCATACAATTTCATCGGGCATATCATTTTCCTACTATGTTGCATTTTACGTAACCGTGCGACACCGGCAGAGATATATCCTGTGATACGTCGTATTTGCACATGTGTCTCGCGTGAGAAAATGAAAAATTTGGACATTTGAAATTGTTGAAAGTGTGAAACACTTGAAGATCCGATTGCCTCTAAAAATTCGAGTGTTCAAATATTTGAAACTTTGGAAATTTCAAATTGAAACACGCACGTCCAAAAAATAATGGAATATCAACGTCAAAAGATTCAAAGTCACGAGTATCTCGAACTTCGAAAGTTTCGAGAAAAGAAATTTCGAGATTTCCGAAAATTAAAAATTCGAAAGTCGAAGATCCTTGAAAATTGGAATATTCGTTGAACGTTTGGCGAGCTGAAAGTCTTAAAAATTTTTCGACATTCCGTTTGAAATCTCCCAACAATACGATTTCGTATCGAGAATCGTGAAACCGAGAAGTTTAAAACTGATCGATAGCTAAATACAACAATATTTCTCAAGACGCATGACGAGAAGAAAATCTCGGTAACGTCGCTCAAGAACAGGTTATTTTCTGGTTTTTCCATGATTTATAATCGCAGGTTGATTTACATATGCTGCACGCGTCACGTATTATCAATATCTCATCCCGATTAACAGGGGTATCATAATTAACGCCATTTATAATGAGCGAAAGATATTTAATTTGCATATAAATGCAAGTCACATACGTGGCATTGAGGGATAATCGGACGATAAGATTCACGAGAAAAACGGTAAATGATAATGTAGATACTCCTGATAAACGAGTTTCTTCTCCTTTATTTTTGTTTTTTCCTACATCGATGAAATAATTAAATATTCGATACTCAAAATACTCGACGAAGTATTAGTTTTAAGACTGCACGGAAGAAAATCCGTGTTCTTCGTTGTTCTTATATCGTATTCGTAAATATTTACCGAAATGAGAATTCATCAAAGACTCTTCAGGAGCTTAGATCATTATCACGTGCAATTTGAAATTATTTCTTCGATAAAATCTATACTGAATCTCCTGCCAATTTTTCATTGATTTACAATTAAGGATTATCAATAAAATTGTCAATATATTATTATAAAAATTAGAAGAATTTCTTTCTAATGATAATGTTAATAAAATAGAAAGAACATGGAATTCTAAGCAAAGAATTTCTTTCAATCTCGGAATCTTATGGTACAAATAATAATTACAAAATATATCTAAAAAAAAAAAAGAAAAAGAATCTATCAAAAAGACCCTTAATACCATTTTCGACTGTGTCAAAGAACCATCTGTGCTAGCACACACTTAAACGTAAAAAACAAACTGTAAAAACACCGATGCAATTACCATAATCTGCAAATATTTGTTGATACGTAATTTATTCGAGTATCCGATGTTGAATCGACAAACATGAACAAACAAATCGCAGGATCGAAGATATGTTATATTGTAGCAACGTGCATGGCTTATATTCGTCGCCATTAAGAGCTTCGTGTAATTAATCGATCTAGTCTCTGCTCTCGTATTAATAAACTATACGTTAATCACACCTGCCTTTTGAAACTTTGATGTTTCAGCCACTGACGTCACATCCGGCAGAAGTCGAGCAGCCAGGGCCGACGAACAGGAGCATTTGCATAATACGAGACGCGATACTTGCAGAATTACGAGCTACGTAAGTAAGTAAGTAAGTAAGAGCGAAACCGTGAAAGAAACTTGCAAAACGATGGAGAGATGGAGGGAAAAAAAAAGGAAAAGAAGGTCCGATAATTTCAGAAGATATAATCATTGGGGAAATATTTTGACGCGAGGCTATTTCTACGTTAATTGGACGACGAAAATTCTAATTTCTACGAATTATTATCAAGCTCGCAGACGATGAGGGAATTTACAGCACAATGTGTTTCCTTTTTCCTTATTTAAACATTTATCGCGAATATTTATTATTCGAATTATTTATTGGCGAAAAGCAGCGCGAGTACTCGAAGTATTGAAAAACATTCATATGAGGGAGTTCAATTAAAAATCGTTAGTTCATGTCAAATATTACATTTCAAATAAATGCAACAATGTTTTTCATCTGAAAGATTTTTCAACGTTTTTCGAAAGACGTTCAAGTGCTTATGTTTTGTCGAAAACTTTCTGCCAGTAATAATATAGCAATAAAGAACATTAAAATATTTTTACGAGTTGTCGCTATATTCTATACACATGTCATTTTTGTGCGTGTATGTTTTCAATATTGTATTTGAATTATAAATTGCAAATGAATCGAGTATATTAAGACTTTTTTATTAGTAGAATATTTAAATATCTATCTAATTGGTTACCGGTATATTCTGCGCACGATTCCCTTGTTATATTTTGCCTTCTCTTCGAAACTATACTCGAATCATAAACTGTCAGTGAATCTAAAATATTCACTTCCTAGAATATTCTATAAGCTTTCCTTATTCTGTAGATGACGGGAATTTTTAGTCAGTTAACAATAAGTTCTTCTATAAGTAGATTTCCTAGGTTACTAGAAAATGAATCATCGTACGCTACTCAAGAAACCAATAAAGTCAGCGTTAAATATAAAGCTAGTAGATTAAACAATGCAATTCCATAAAATGGAATTATAATGCTTTACAAATTATTTGTCTTATAAACTTTTTGTTATCCGTCAGTGAACATCAGTGACTACAAAAAAGAAAATAATACGATATTCATCCCTCCACCATATATTGAACTGAAATTGACTTGAAAAAATGCTAGTACCTCTCTCGTAGTCCAATTAATCTGACGGAATCTGTGACATTTTTCAAATCATTCTATCATTTAAATTTTACGTCATTTACCACTGAATGTTATTCTTTTTCTATGAATAACTCTTTTTAATGGTTCTTTTGCCACGGGATAATTCTGAAAAAAATAAACCGTCAAGTTCTGCGAGTGCCAGTGAAATTGAAAATTCCTCAGAGAAACGCCAAAGGGATTCATCGTTTCGTTCAAAATTCAACTCGATCATACGGCACAAGTGCAGCATTCACTGTGTCTTCGTCGAGTATAGTACTCGTCGTCGCTTAGAAAATAATTAAGAACACCAGCGGACATTCTCGAAATTCAACGAAACATAGAGCTTTGAGCGGGGGTTAAAATTCCAACAGTGCGTGTTCAGTGTTGTTGCTCGTCGCGTGTATGGAGTCGTCGCACGCCTAAATGAATTTGCGAGAGATGCCACAAGCTTCTCGTTAGACGGCTGGTACTGATAATCCCGTTCCCATGAACTCCTTCGAGACGTCGATGTAATCCAGCCGGAACTACTGGCTGCAGGTTATACGTACCGCGCGCTGCACGTGCCGTGGCGAAGCCGACTGCAAATTGACCTGACGGAGTAATTTGCATAGCTGCTGGTGCAGCGGCGCGATGCGCCGTTCACTCGGCCGGCCGCCGATAATTAGCGATAATTGTCGGCGAAAGGGATTTTGAAGCGTCGATCGTGCCACCGGAAAGTGTCGACGGTTGATAGAACGCGGTGAACAGAGAATGAAACGCGGCCTGGCAATGAGAAGCGAAAGGGGCGAGGAGCACACACATACACGCTGGGGAAATGGCGCGCGTGATAAAGAAGACACAGAGAGAGGAGGGGGGAGGGAGCGAATGCGATAAAAAGTGGTGCACGCGTGGAAGACTGAGTAACGAGAGGGTGGCGTGAGAGTGAGAATGAGAATGAGGGGGGAAAAGAAAGAAAAAGGTGTGTTTATGTGTCACGGAGAGAGAGAGAGAGAGAGAGAGAGAGAGAGAGAGAGAGAGAGTAAAAGAGGGTGAGTGTGAATTAGAGGGAGGAAATGGGGAAGGAAGGTGAGTTACGTGTGTACAAGAAGGGTGATTTTAGGGTAGGGAATGGGAGATCCATTAGCGTCCCGGCACAAATCAACTGGTTTGAATTTTTTAGTTTATTTGTGAAAAAACTAGAGCTCGAAGGTGACACTGTTAATTCATTACGCCTGAGAACTTTTAATTTTGACTATCTATCTTAATAATTGGCAATGTACTTGGACATTGTATTCGTTATGAATTCGGAGTTTTTACGTTGTTTGTAAACGATAGTAGAACGTTATATGCGGTCTTGATAAAGGTTCGGTTTACAACATTCTCAACGACTCATCGAATTCCGCGAGAATCAGGTAGCAGACGCGAAATGCACGGCTTATCGTCGACTTCTGAACGCGAAATCCAGAAGTTCTGACACTGGTGACAAATATCTACCTAAAGCGAATCTTTAAGAGGGAATTTAACTTGGAAAAGAAAACTGCTCGAATCGATGTCTGTAGTGATTTTAGAAACGATAATTCACCGGATATCTGGATGAATATCAATGGCAAAAGTCAAATAGTTCAAGAACGTTTCATTGACAACGTGAGAACAATGGAATTATGTAGGCCACCTGCTTCGATTTACATATTAGCAGAGTTACGCTGTTGAATTCTGAAAGAATCTAAGTTTTAAATAAATTACAATAAATAAAAATTGTTATATATGAATTTTACAATTTTTAATAGGACACGTATTGCACTCATATATCTATCGTTAATTTTCTTTTTGACATTACACTTTCGACAAAGTGTTAGAAAAATCGCTGATATTTTTTGACATCTTTATCGAATTGTTGTGTCAATGTCACTCGACGAGCCAGAAAGTGGAGTAATAATTCTGCACACGCGAATATTCTTCGGGTGAAACGAAAATTAAATCTGGTCTATACTGTGTCACAATGCAAATTATGTGTACAACCATCAACTAGTATTGTACATAGTCAGCAATTTTTACGAAAGAATTGCTGATGGAGAGGATAGGGGAAGAGAGATAAGAGAAAAATGTAGCAGCGAAGTGCTTTTTCTGTGGATCCAGCATTTAAATGCAGCAGAATAGAATTTCTGTCATAGAAGGTTATCTCTTGTCTGAAAATTGACTCGTATGCAGAGTATGATTTTCGCCCGTGGACGTCCCGTTACACCTGAGAATTTTTTTTATACTTTTTCGACAGCCCGATAATTTATATTTTATTATTAACCTTCCACGAATATTGTACATTATCCACGTTAAAACGTGTAACAAAACATTTAATTAAAACATTTTATACAACATTTTGAACCGCTATATGTTCGTTATAAATAAATTAATATTCTAACCAGGAATATGATTTCATACGATAATTCATATTACCATGTTGTGAACACAATGAAGAAGAAAATAAAACCAAAGTATAAACTCTTCTTTCTTTTACCAAATATCGTAACAAGCAGCACTTTACTGTGTTTCATTTCATTATATTTTTATACAGACTATTCCTAATTTTTGGCGCAGAACGATGTCAATATATTCTACGAGTAAAAATATAGACTCGATACTTTATAAAAAAAAAAAAAGAAATAATTAGAATAAAAATACAGCTGAATTTATAACTCCTATATGTATTTTCACATTAGTTTGAAAGAGTCATCTTTTCAGAAGAAGATTTTAGGTAGACGTAACAACTTTCATCAGAAAGTTCGACATATCTGTATGCAAATGCAAACACATAATATATATATATATATATATACTCATTCTTGTACGATCGAACAAATCACTTACATGAGTTTTCATCTTCATGAAAGACGATCAACATATCACTTGCATAAATGGTCAAAATGTGTTCCCTCGTGAAGTGTTCGAATATTTTCGCGAGCCCGTAACGCAACGTTATCCCGAACTGGGCGCGATTTAATTTCAACAAGGAGGCAAATTTTTCAACGAGTTCGTAATTCAGGAACTATTCAAGGTGATCCTGTTACGAGGCTGTGTTCTATCCGAGGCGATACACAATCGATCGGCATTCGAAATTCATTTCACCCGGTTAAGCAACAGTGGAAAAAATAGCGTCGACAGCGGGCATTGAAGTATTTCCAGTCTCTCCGGATCATGGGCAAACCGATCGCGCAAAAGAACCGTTAGCAAGAGGGAAAACGCTTAACGCGTGCGTCGATTCGATTTAATCATGCCGGCAGTAGAAAAAAATTGCATTGTCGATAAAAGGAAAAACCAGGTTTATTGTTTTCATTCGCCCCTACTATTATAGTGTTTATCCATTTCCTCGTTACAAATACCGATACAATGCCGAGGAACACGATGGTAGTTTCCAAAAGTGTTCCTCAGCTTTATTTTTCTTCAGCGAGTTTTTCAACACAGATCTTTGGAATATTTCATATTTGTGTAATTCGAACAGTTACCCTTCTGTTCTAAACTATTGGTGTTTTCTTTTACTTCTTCTAAAGTATCAGAATTTTCTTCTACTGATATTTAGTGTTTTTATTTGGTATTATTATTAGTAGTATTCACAATGTTTACTCGTAATATCGAAGACGTTTAAAGAGAATTTTTTGGAATACTTAACTACTTAACATTTTCAAAATTCATCATATTTGTTTGCAAAAATTGCGGCCAATGGATTCAAGAAGCTCGATCAATTTTAATACAGTCAATATTTTTCCACGTATGTTTGCAATGTTTAATATCTTTTATTCTTAAAGAACAAATGATTCCCAATATTCCCTTTAACTTTTCAACTTTGAGAAGTTACATAATCGAGACTTTTATGGAAAATTTTGTTTTTTAAAATGTCACGTACGATTGAAAACGTGTTCTGATATTACAACTATAAAAGTTTCTTTTCTTTCCTCTTTTTTTAATTCTTCTAATACATTTCGCGAGCATTATCTTGCGTTTCTTTTTTTAATAACAAGTTGACAATTTATAAGTTACCATTTTCGATATTGTAAGCAAGCTGATAATTTATAAGTTATGTATTCAGTAACTGTTTGGAATCTATTTCAATATGTTAATCGATCATTCACAGGATTCGTTCATTTTACAATCTACCAGGTCGTTCTTGTTTCGAACAACAACGACAAAAGAAAAAAAAATACATAAATTACATTCTATATGTTTTATTCCAGTTGTTGACTACACTTTTACTAGGACGTGTATTTTTTCACTATTTATTCTTTGCCTAAAAAGCGGCAAAGGTCCGCAGAGTTCAAGTGATAGAAGTGATGAAACTGAAATAGAAATGCATGTCTTCATCCACTTATCAATTCAATTTCCCTGAACTGAAAATTAAACCGAAGAAATATTTTACCTATATTTTTCAGCACGTCAAGACAACTTCTTGAATAAATGATATATCAATTAACGTCGCGTCGTTCAATGCTAGTTTTAATGAGTGAAATATGCTAATGAAATTATTAAATTAACGATAAACGAATGGTGATCGTGGCGCGTTGAAAGAGGAAAATGAGAGACTTGAATTCCGCTTGGAATATCGTCTTAACCAAACACGTCGAGAACACTATTGAAATATCGATTCGCATTGTTGAATATTCAGTACAGAATCGGCAAGGTTGTAACTAATTAAGAGGAATACATTTAAACCTCGTAACCTCAATTCCTTACGCCGATTTTATTTAATCGACGTGTGACAAGCTTTTAAATGGCGTCTCTTCGCCTTCTGTTACCGTATCTAGTAAAAAAGAAAATGCCATTTCTCATCTTTACAAGCATGCATTAGCATACACTTCAAATTCCGAAACTTGTTTACTTTCATTTTCATCGTGGTTCTGAACTAAATTGTAAAAACAACCTCGCGTGTTGATGATAAATCATTTTTCGAGATTTAAAACCCAGCCTTCGAGAGATACAATCGTGCGTAAAAGTCGGGCAGATTTTTCACTCTGCATTCCGAAAAATTCGCTTTTCAACTCGAGAAGGGAATAAAAAAGAATGAACGTTGCTGATAGTTAGTTTCACATATCGTTGATTTCAATTTTTCAATAAAATTGAAAAAAAAAATATCCTTAAAAATTCAAATCCTTCAAAATGTGTATATTTCTATTAAGAAAAAGAGAGAGAGAAAAAAATTAGGAATCAATCAATCTGAATACTCAAATATGATTTTTAATATTCGAATTCTAATTCTAATATTCTAATATTCCAATAACTCTAATTCTAACATCAATTATTATAGAAAGTAAGGAAAAAAGGAGGCACAAAGATATCGCAAGAAATTATAAAAAAGAAACCGATCAAATATTCCCACGGACCAAAAAAAAAAAATCACTGACAATAAATCTGTAAACCCGTTGACTACCTACGGTGATCACTAGCATTATTTTTATTTCTATAAATCCTTTAAAGTAATTAAAGTGGGACGAACATCATTAAAGAAAGAATTTAAAATAACATAACTAACCAGATAATATTATAAAATGAGAAACACGCTTTCACTGTACTTTATCGCAATATAATATTACAAAATTAAATGTTTCGTCGTGGCAGTCGACGTGTTAAACATTTAAATCCAAATCCCAAGGGGGAACGTCGATCAACTTCTATACGCGTTAGAAGAAAAAAGAAAATCCATTCCTTGCGTCAATTTACGTCAATTTCAATCCCCTTGCGAGCCTTCCCGAAAGAATTCACGAAAATCCGTCTGAGAATCTCTGCACGAAGCTTTCCAGATACCAACAGATAACGCGATTATCATTCACTCGTGCTATATATTCCTTTTTCTCTTTCCTACTTCTCCTTTTCCTTGTTTCTTTCCGCTATGTGTTGTTCTATCACGCGCGATACTCGTGCGCTGCCGCACGAAGGCCGGTACTTTTCCTCGCGGTTGGCTACTTCCTTTATTTTCTCTTTGGGCATCCGGTCGACGCGCTCGCGATTTCCGGAAGCGAGTAAGGCGAAAGCCGTGGCAGCAGCGAATGAGACTTCATTCACAAAGGCTTGCCTCGTACAAATCACGTGCTCGCTATGCACACGTGGCTCGTGAATTTCTCGATCAACGTGGATTACTCGTACGTACGTACCTCGAGAAAGAGAGAGAGAGAGAGAGAGAGAGAGAGAGAGAAAGAGAGACTATTCTCCATTCACTCGAAGAGAATAAAAATGAAAATTCGGGAGAGGAAGCAAAATTTTCTGCGACAAAAATATTAACGTGCAGGTGTCTCTGGATAATGTCGATCCAAGAAAGAAAATGATCAAATGTGCTTTTTTCTCCGTGCTCGTTTCTCCTCCAAAGAAACGTAATTGATGAGTACGAGAAGTAATGAGTTGTTAAGTTCATAGTATAACATCGACAGATCAGATGGTGAATGAAAAGTGTGGGCAAGTGGCTGTAATTGCTACGAATGTGCGAATTTTTAAATTGCTCCGAGAGTTTTCTGGCGTTTGTGTTTGACGAACGAAACTCGCGAGGAATCGTACGATGTATAATTTGTATAATGGGGAGTCAGTGTTTCAATTTGGTATTTGCATTATCGTTCGTGTGTATTGGAACGCGTTGCGCGTGAATTTCATGGAAAAAAAAAATTACATTCGCTGTGCATGTTATGAAGTTAGCAGACCGTATACTCGATTTTAAATAGGTGCATTTAAAAAAGATTGAGAAGATATTTATTTCAAATCCTTCGATTCTACGATATATTGCAATACTAATTTCGAATTTCCGTCTTCACGAGAGGAATTTTCAAACGGCGCTTGTCAAAATTAAATTTTCCCTTCTTTCGAAATTCTTCCTCTCTTTGTAACTTTCCATTTAAAGTAAAGGAACAAATCAACTCGATATCGTTCGATTTCATTCGATCGAGCTGAATTAAGCACAAAAAAAAAGGCATGTACATCTAAAAAAAATCTAAATTTTCACGATCGATCAATTCACTCTTTTGAACGAGAGGAACACGCGATCGGCAAGAAAATTTTCAGAAGCGAACAGCCTCGTTCGAACGGTCTGGCGAGCATGGATCGGAGGACTCAACGAAAACAGGAGAAAAATGAATAATAAATCCTTGAACCGGCAGACCGGACTCGCGTGATGCGAAGCACTATACTGATATAACTCGTGCACTTACGTGTTCGACTTAATCCGTTGCTCGTTGTATCTCTGATGAAAGTCAAGTAGTTCCTGCACCAGACCGGTCTCGACCATCGTGTCGACCCTGCTGTCCAAACGGTCCTCCAGCACATTCTGCAACAATTTCGGAGAAACGAGCCTCGAATTAATTCACCGCAATTCATCGGCGTGTGTCATCTATATTAAGAAATTACAACCTTCGTCGGCTGCTTTCCAATTACCTCTATATGAACTGTATACATTTTCTTCATTCGTTTCGTCATTTTCTATTCAACACGTTCTTTTCCTTTTTTTTTTTTTTTTATCTTTCACGATTAATTTAATCTTGATCGTATTTCCTACGATTTGATACTCGCTTCCATGAAGATGACACTCTCTGGAAATATATTGCTTACAACTTATTCGAAGGAGGAAACGTGATATTCTCCAATGAAGAAATATTAAAAGGTTCGAAACTATTTTGTATTTCGTTTTCTTTAGTCAAGTCTTTTTATTTATTTAAACCTTCGTTTAAAAAGAAACAAGAAAAAAAAACAGTTTGGATCGAATTTTTAAGAGCTAGCTGGACAGTGTTTTGAATTCAATTTTTCTGAGATTTTACTTAATGTTTTTTTTTTTTTATTTAATTTAATATATTATCCCTTTCTTGATTATTCGGCACAAAAGATTACTAAAGATATCGATAATTTATTCGTCGTACAACAGGTTTAAGAATACGAAGAATTCAATGATATAAAATTGTAATATTCAACGATTGCGTGGTAGATATTAATAATTTTTAAAAATTTTTACATATATATTACGTATGAAATTGTACATTTCCACATACATTTCCAGCTTTATTTTTCCTGCTTGATTTTTAAGGAGATCTGCGAAAGGATAAGAGCGTTGATTTCGCAAAAATTGAAATACCTTTCTCTTTCGTCCTGACAGTTTAACAAGTAAGCGCAATCACATTTTAATACACCAACGTGCACAACGTTTTTTCGTGCAAATGTCACATTTCACACCCACGAATCGGTGGCAATCGAACGCATCGTGGGTGTTTAGTCTCTTTGAAAGTGTTCTCTGCTTAGTTTCACACTTTCCGGACAGTCGTTGTGAAATTCACTTTCAACAATTCTTATCAGTCCTGTTTTGAAAAATTTGCTTCATTCATTTCATAAGCGAACGGTATCTTTTTCAATTTAAACTTCCAAAATGTCAAATTTCTAGGTCGCGTGTAAAAAATTCACGTACAAATATTTTCAACTTCGAACAGTTCGAATACGAACTGCTATGTGTTTCGTGACAGTGAGTAAAAATCTCTCAAACATTTCCAGATGTTTTTCACATCAGTGTGCAAACTGTGCAAATGTCTGTAAAAAATGCCAACTATCAAACTGTTTCCAAACGACGATTCAATATCAATTTCTCAGTATTCCATCAATCAATGTCCTTTCTTTAAGGAGAAAAATTAAATTAATAACCAAAAGTTTTAATTGAAATATTTCAGAATCTAAAAAGTTAAACACCTTGAAAGAAATTGCATTATTTTGTAAAAGATCACAAACGAAGTTCAGGATCGTAACGTCAGTTATATAGTTATAAAATATTATTCATATTAACATTATATTCATATTAACATTCATTTTATTCATATTAACATTATACAACACACGCAGTGAACGCTCTTGAGAAAGTAGGATAAACCAAGAATAATTAATCATATCGTCGGGGCGCATTTTTTCAAAAATATCTTCTTCGTATTATAATTTCTACTTTTACACTACTTTTATAGCTATTGCCAGAGTAATAATTTCACGAGTGAAACAAATTTCTTGGGACGATTTATGAAATTAGTCGATTCGTAAAGATACATTGGTATATCACGTGTGAAACTTCAAAATTAAGGGTTTGAGAAAATAGTGGCCTGAAATACATATTGTCATTATTCTGTTAATAAAAGTCAGAAATTGCCAGGAAAAAGTTGAAATATTCTTTAAAATTTTGCTCAAAATCGGAAACCCGTCAAATTGCACTAGGCGCCATGAAACCTAGTGTTAAAATAAAAAAATAAAATAAAATAAATCCGAAATTCATTGCAAATTTGAATTAAGGAAATCGTCACGGTTAAGAAGCGATTCAATATCAATGAGACAGTCGGGTTAGGCTCGAAGGCTGACTCGTGGCCCATTAGAAAAAAGGAAGGAACGGCCATCGTGGCCTTCGACAGGTTTTCAAATTGGTTCCCTCTCCCCTTCCTGTTCGTTCCTTGCCATTTGGCACGTACTTGCTAATAGCTGAAATGCGTTAGAGAAGGTCCGTGTCCTTGTAATCGTGCTCGTGCAAAATCTTAGGTATGTCGTGTATCGAAGGCGATAAACTATCGTTTCGACGTGACTCGATTTTCGACGTGTGTCGCGTTAGAAGCGCTACGATCCATTCATCGGAATACCTGATGGGATACAGTTTACATTAATCATGTTAGATTGGCCACTTTTGTCCTCAAGCAGCGGCAACGAATTTTTTTTCATCGTCGATATAACACTTTTAACCAATCACTGATTTCAGAGATTATTTACGATATTTTAATTATTTAGATTCGTAGCTTAATTCGTAGATTCTCAGTTATTTACTAATTATTAATAATTTACTCCAATTTTAAGTCTGAGAACTGAATGTCTCATTCACAGATTTTTTTTTACAGAAAGATTTTTACGGATCGTAACGTCCTGTGGGGACTATTATTTTTTTAAATAGAAAAGAAAACAAATTTTTTTATAATTTAATTAAAAGAAATACTCCTTTTCTATGAAAGTAAAGGTTACGAGGAAGAAATTATAAATTCTGTGTGCTTCAAAGAGTAAGACAAAATTCCAAGTTAGATTTTTATGTCCCAAAGTAAGAAAGAGGTTTAAGAGTTATCTAACTTTTCACCATCATAGTCCAAACGAAATTATTTAGATCTTCTTCTTTCAACAACAACTATTTCCTAAATTAAAAAGAAAACTTAATTAAGAGAAATTTCACGAACTGTTAACGTTAACGCCCTTCGGCTTGGTTATTTCATCACGTTTCATGAACGTCTTAACGGCAATTAAAAATGTTTTATCGGAACGAAGATAACAGCCAAAAAAGAAGAAAAAAAAAAGAAAAAATGAGAGAAAGAAACCACGAAAGAAAAAAATTCACAAGTTAAATTTACAAGTCATAAATCGATACGATGGAATCGTCTCCCGGCCAGTTATAAATAATTTTATGACGTTATCTCAGCCCACTTTAAAACACGTCGAATATTTAATCAACCCGACCGGTCGACGATTTCCTCTTCGCTAAATACACGTATGAATTTCGAAAGGCCATCAGAATTTCCGGGAATCGGAAAGGGAATCAGAAATTCCGATAAAACTGAGCAAATTTAACTAGCACGAACGTTAGAAGGTAACGAGACGGATACGTTTTCACGAAACAATTACGCGCGACCGTGGAAAGTGTATGTCTGAAAAATTAGCACGCTCCTGCCGAAAGCAAACACGCGTTTGAAAGGAAGTTGTTTCCTCTACGCGTGTTTCATTAGGATTAGAAGAATAATTCTCTTAGTCTTGTGCTTCTTGTAAAAAAAAAAAAAAAAAAAGAGAGAGAGAGAAACGTGCCCGTTATCAATTGAAGTATTTCCGATGCTGAGAAACTTCTTAATAGAATCATAATGCGAGTAAATTAGAATTTACTTTCAGTTCTTCAGTACTAGACTTTCAAAGAACTTTATTTATTTTATATTTCGGAGATGAATACGTGTATTTGATTATGATACAAATATGTGTAAATTTGAAATATATAAATCTATAGACTTCTTCTTTTGTCAGAAAGCTGCTCAGTCCACTGAAAACTCTCTTTTTCTTTCTCTTTCTCCGCTTTCGACAATTCTTATCATTTTTTTGAATCTCTGAACTTTTTATAGATACAGTGTCCGACCGCCTAATAATATATTCACAATCAGTTTTCATTATGTAACAGTTTTATCCTACAGAAAAAATTCAATTCCTTCTCTTTACTTTCTTTCACCTTTTACTTTCCTCTTTTTACATTTTATTGTATCTTCAATGGCAGACCACCGACGATGATCATTAACATACCGTTGAAACGACGAGCTCCGGTAATCAGATAAAAACGCGTGAATGTCAAATCGAAATGGCTATTAATATTCATATTAGGGGCAACGATGCGTCTAAGATCGATTTCACTTCTTTCGTCCATATTGTTCATTATTCTAACGTCAAGTGAACATGTAATAACAACGATTTTTATCGTGCATGATTATCAAGTGATAGCGTAATCTGCAATGGGATTATAATTGCAACGAGCTCCCGCACACGGGACGAATTAATTTTCTAAAAATATATTTATTTAAATGAATCGTCGATTGAACGCTCCGTTAATTCAAAAATTATGTTGCCAATTTACAATTTTAAACGATCGATACGATTCCGCTTAATTATCTCGATAAATCAGTAGCTAGTTTATTTAACGCGCTGATGATGTGAAATATCGAGACAGTATGTGGTAACAAAACCGAAGGATTTTATTAAGGAGAGAATATCTAAATTTGACATTCTACGGAAAATATTTATTACCAAAATATCTTCAAACTAAACGGAGAAAGGTAGGGGGGAATTAAGAAAATACACCCATTTATCCTTCGAGAAACTAAATTACAAAATTTCCAGATCGATCGAAAAGAAATATACGAAAGTTAAAAGACAGAGAAAGAGACAAAATAAAGCACAAGAAAAATGTAATTCCAAAATGTCACAGAGTTTCGAAATTCTGTATGTAAAAAGAACAAAGGAAATGAAAAATAGGGAGAAGCCGACCGAAAGAAGAGCTCGAGTCAAAATATCCGAAGTTTGCGAGTTAAACGGGGAAGGTTGAAGGGGGGGGGGGAGGAAAGAAAAAAGGGACGAAGAAAAAGGGAAAGCAGATTCCTGTCCTAAAATGGCGAGAGTCGGCGAGGCGTGCAGGCGGAACGGCCCCCTTTGGACAACGACGAATCGTTCTCACGCTCGTTCACGGTTAAAACGCGACCTCCGCAACCCGTTCTCGAGCCACGTTCGCTTTAAATCGTATTTAAATGCCGGCGGAGTTCGCGAGCTGCACACGTGCGCCTCCACGATTTCATTCATGGGCGGCAGCCGCGTCAATGACGCAAGATTCACGCCAACTTGGCCCGAGTCGCTATTTGATGACCACACGGTACACGGTTACGTGGGGGCCAGACGTGGCTCGAGAACACGTTTCTCTCTTATCGCGTGAAACCGAACAGAGAAGAAGGAAAGAGAGAGAGCCGTTCTTTTTTTCGTGACATCAGGCTCCAGGGGAGAGACAAGAGAGAGAGAAAAGAAGGAATGACAGAGAGGAAGGAAGAGAGCCAAGGAACAGGTTACGAAGCAAGGGAAAAGGGAACAGAACGAGAGAAATATAAGAAAGAGAACGATGAGATGCTAAGACAAGCGAGAATTGTGAGAAATTCTTCTCGTTCGTGATGTCGTGTACGAAATATGTAGCGGTGGCTGCCTGCGTGATAATTCGACGATTAATATATCGAGTAACGAGTTAGCAACTCAGAGAAGAAACAGGGAGGGTTCAATGCTCAGAGTCATTAAATGAGACTTACGTCGAACCGAGTGCAAGAAGTACAGTTACGCTTTCGTGAAAATTTTCAGCCGCGAATTAACGACAATCAGCTCAGATGGATTTGATTCTACTCCCAACTGGTAAATTGCCCCTTTCAATCGTTGCTTAATTTCGCTTCATGGATAATAAAGAAGCGAAAATCGACGGCGAGTTTTTCGCGTGTAACTGTAGCTTTGAATAACCGTGAAAATATTTCTCTACCTCGTAACATCCGAGTTAATTTAGAGCTTCCAAACGTGCTCACAGTTGGGGGTCCGTTTTTCTTAAAAGCGACAAGAGGCTAAAAATAAAGAAAAAAGGGAATCGTGCGCGAAATTTATGGAGATCGTTCAATCTTTCGAAATCCATTCTCTCTGTTCTAAAACGCTGTCTAAATTTTAAAAATTTTCTTTTTTTACAGAGTAGTCGACAAAATAACACGCAACATTTCAAAAATTACCCACTCACTGCTTTCCAACGAATCGGACATCTACAGCATTCTATTTTCTACTTACGCGTGAATATTCATCTCCATTAACTTTCGTCGTTACGCAACCGTGTGTAAATAACGTAAAAAATTTCGTACGCCGTGTACCAATCAAATTTCCTAACCTTCGATCTACGCTTTCTAACGTAGAATCGTATAAATTAATACAAATTAGTACAAACATCGAACGTGACCTGCCGTTTTTCCTTCAGGTAAGAAAAATCCCGATATGTGAAGAGAGAAATACAATCTTTCTGGTGGTCAAACAATCCTTACGAAGATTCAACAATGTTCGACAAAAAAAAAAAGATTCCCCCAACATCTTGGCCATTCGACACCTTGCAACACCACAATTGAGGAAATGAAACCACACTATAACATGGAACATCGTGTTCACTTCCTCAAAATGGCACGCATCGAAACCCCGAAATCGATCGAAATGTGTCGTGAAAACTAGTATTTATAACATATTCAATGTTCAAACAATATTTTCTCCCAATAATCTACGTGCACAGCCGCACTTCTATAAACTTTACAATTCAAAGATTTTAAATCGGCACTGATTAAAGACTTGAAACAGGTCTAAAACTACGCGAAGAAATTGAAAGTTGAGTTGACAAATATACAAATATACACAAAACTATTTAACAACTACTCAACTACGTTGACAAATCTCAATATTCAGCGAGACGATGTTTAACATTTATTACAAGTGCAGTGAAATATTTAGTCATTTTTATTTACATTTTCAAGTTGATGCCAATGAAATCTTTCACACGTCGAAATACTTTTGTAAGTCATTGCACGCTTCGTTACAACTAAATGACAGTATCCGACCTTTATAAAATCTCAAGAGACCAGAATTTAGATACTGTGTATCAAGAATATTCATATCATTATTTCGCAGAAATAACCGCCACATACATTTCAAAATGAAATTTTCAAAAACACACGAAATACTCGAACTTAGATATATATATATATATATATATATATATATCACATTCGGGACAAAATTTCAAAATTTCCAAATTGTTTTAAAAAATTCCAACTTACTTCTTACATTATCGACATTTCGTTCGCATAAATTCCTACTATTGACTGCCGCTCCGCGTGACAGTGGTAAATTTCGACTGTTAAAATTGCAGATCCTACTAATGGAGCACGTTGCTCACCATTCAATTATAGCTGCTGTCCGCGCTGTAACGTAGCTGTAACCAGGAATAATCTCCGAACGTTTCTACGCTAGGGGACCAGCTACTAAGTAGCACGCAAAGTGGCAAGTGATAAATGAAGCGAAAAATAATCTTCGGATTCTAGGATTGGCTAATTCTCGCTCGTGCTCGGTCCGGATGGTACGAAAGGACCGAGGGGGTTTGCGTAAAGCAACGAGATCCCGCCGCCGATTTCACCTCCGCGGCCGAACAAAAAGCGAAGGAATCTACGCCTAGCTGAAACTAGAAAGCTTCGCGCGCTCGCTACATTGTTAGCCGAAACGGGTCAAGGTTCTCTCGGAAGAAATAGAAGTGGAAGTAGAGAACGAGGAGGAACGCGAGGAAGAGAGTGAATTTTCTCAGACGTCTCTTGACTCTGTCTACCGATTTAACTATCTACTCTTTATGTCAGGAGTTAGAGATCCAGGATTTTAGTACGTGGACTAGAATCGTAGTAAATCGTTTAAACATACTTCGGGTCTCTATTTCGCCTGAACAGAGAGAACTGAAGCTCTGCAAAGCGTGTCTACAACGTACAATGCTATCATTCAGGCTAACGTTAAATCGAGGCAGAGAAGAAAGGAACTGCAGAACAGAATTCGGGGAAACTTTTGTTTTCTTTTTGAAAGGACCGTCTGAAAGTATGTCTAAACATTAGATAATCAAGACCTTGATTACTTGTGCATGTGAACCTTGGTCAAATATTCCGGTATTTTTGCATTTTCAATGTGTCTACCAGCACAGAAGGTTGAGACGATGTGTATACGAGAATTTATAAAAGTTCAGCGTAATAAATTTGTCTAGCTGCTTAGATCGACTGTTAAAAATAGTAAAAAACTATCGACGACTAAACCTACGACTGTAACCTGTATCGAAGAAATTAAAATTAAAATTCATAAAAATGTAATACAGATTATTTTAGTAGTATCAAAACAAGTAGATATAAGGAAAGAGTAAAACGAAATAGAAGTTTCCAGTATCTAGCATCTTTTTAAAATATTCATTTTTTTTTTTTGTTTCCTAACTCCATTAATATCACATATTTCTAAAGTCTAAATTCTCATACTGGGAATGAAATTAAATCTAAATTCTGACACCAAAACGATCAACAATTGATAGTTGATCGTTCTATCACTTCAAAGTCATACTATTCCAGTATCAAGATTGCGTCAACGACTCAATCAATTTTACGAAATCACTGGTCACGGCCATAGAGGAAGATTTATTTCAACGATCGTGCCGATCTTCTCCCGCTTTCGACGATTCTGTCTGCCTGAAGGTGAAAAAGTCAATGGCTCCGATTTCGTGAAACATGCACGGTGCTTCACGTGCATACGTGGGTGTGAACGTGTTCGATTTGTCTTTCAGCTCCGGCGAGACAGCTCCGCGATTCGCAGAAATCACGCGCTCGATGCCCGAGCATGATAACGACTCAACCTTGACATTAGGATTCCTGCACGGTTAATCATCGGGCCCGTTTCATCGAACAGCTGAGATCCGACAAAAAAAAAATCGGCTGGAACCGACGTCTGGAGAAAAAGCGATCCCAGACGGGCGTGTATTACGCACACGACGCGAACAAACGTCAAAAATGAAGGTTTCCAGAAATTCGCAGAAATGAAAGTTTCTCGTTACATGTAGAACGCCGATTTGAAAATTATTATGAACTTCACTAAAGAAATATATATATCATATTTGTGTTATATTATAACACACTATACTCTGGATATTTTATATTATAACATACTATATTCTGTATATTTCGCATAGGTACTCTACTTTATTGCATGTGATCTGTACACATTTTTGCATAACTACTATTTTCCCATGAATGCGTAAATCCACATCCTAGTTACATATCGTAGTCTCTTCAATAATTGTTTCTTACGTGAAAAAGTTTTAAAGTGAAACGTTTCATATAATAACGCAAGGCTGCGATTTTAAGAATAATATCGTGTGTCGTATTTCATCTATCTTCCAACGATTCTCCTAAAAGAGAACGGTATCTTATCATACGTAGTTTTGCTTCTTGCTCATAAAGCTTAAAACAGTAATTCCATTAGTTTCAAGATTAAAAAAGCTTAAGTACATAATAAAGAAATCAAGGAATGATATTTATATGATAAAGAATGTATGCATTGTAATGTGTGTGTGTGTGTGTGTGTGTGTGTGTGTGTGTGTACAATTTCATTTTCACCATTATGAAATAAGAATTTTTATCAAAAAAAGTACAACTGTACAAATATGTATAAAATATATAGAATATTCAAAATATTTTAATAGATTGCTGCTTAAGTATGTGTCTCTATGACTTTGTCCATGAAACAATAAATTTTTATAAATCTTCACAATCTATTTACAACATTCTCTTTTCTTACCTAATTCTCAATTCTTGCTAAACTGTGTCTCACACAGTTTTAAATACAAATTCCACATGGCTAATGGATTATTAATAAAGCTAATCTAAACATCAAACGGAAATAAATCGAGCGACAAGCTTCGTTCAGTTCGTACGACATACGAACAAAACAGTTAGACCGCGGATTCTTTTTTTTCTCTTTGATCTCTTGAACGACCGGTTAAAGATCGTTTTGAGAACCTTGGAGAAGATGAGTGTGATGAATACCGCGTATTAATGCGTTGCTACGTGTAATTTTGAGACTGAGTATTTAGAGTTTGGGTAGATATATTTTGGAGTAGAATGAATAAACGACTCGTTGAGTGTTGGACATCCTTAGAGATTTATGCGAGATTTTTTTTCGTTGCTTGAATAAATAGAAAAAAATGTCAACTGTAAGACATGCCTCTACAACTTCTGTATACGCTTACACATTTTATGTGAAACGAAGACTGAACTGGCTACTGGCAAAATTCAAAGCTGCAATCGTGTAATTCAAAATTTGCAAGTCTAATTTACAAACAAAAAAATTATACTTTACATTCTTAAACACTATATATATATATATATATATATATATAAACGAGCGATGGTCAAAGATTACTCAGTATGATAAATCTCTTTAAAATCCAATCTCCTTAAGCTGTTAAGACAAAAATTTACTTTAGCAACTATCAATAAATTCATTAATTCCTTTTTTCCTTGCTTAATTTTAAATTTTACTCCTTTTTTCATCAATTTTACCAATCTTGCTACGAACTATCTCTTAATCTCTTCGTAAAGAAGGCACGCAATTGCCTATCTAAAGTTTCAGCAATGAAAGATAAAAAAAAAAAAGTACATTCTTCCGTTCAGCTAGCAGTTCATAGAATCAGCACTTAGTGACGAAACAATCGAATTTCTAAAATTATTGAAAATTGCATTGAAAATATTTTCTCCAAAATTCGTCGATATCGGCGTCAGCAGAAGTACGCAGCGCGGAAAACCGCGAGAATTCAAAATCAAAATCGGCGTCGAACGGAGCGTTTTTTCGCGAGAAACCGAACTTTTCTATGGGGAGAGAGACAGAGAGAAAGAGAGAGAGAGAGAGAGAGAGAGACGTGCAGCGGTGCGGCGGCGTGTAATTTACAGAAATGATTTTCGTGGAAAACCAGGGCATGCCCAGGGCGTTGGCGTGCGCTTTCGTGAGAATACCGTGAGGGCTCCCCAAGTCTGCTCTCCTCTCCTCTCCTTTCTCCGATCGTCAGAGACCGAGGAGAAAAAAAAGGGAAAGAAACGAGGGGTGGCAGAATAAAAGAAAATACAAACGAATTCAGAAAAATTGCCGGACCATCGAGGGAGGAGAAGGAGGAGGAAGCGCCTCCGGTCCCGGCTGGTAAACACTCGTACCGACGCCACATTTGTACGCTAATGACAAGCTTTCGGCTCGCGTTTCGTGCAGCAAATCTCATCGTCTTCACTTATTATTAACCCGCCCGATAATGCTAAACGTAGCAACAACCGATCGACGTGTCTTCGAGCATTTATCTGCCGGTACATCGCGTGAGATTCGAAGCGAGAAAAGCGAGAAACTCTCGAGTTGTTTCACCTGTTTGCGTTTACTTGCACAGTGTGCTCCTTGCTCCACGACGATCTCGAATGTGAAGTTTTTTACGCGCGCGTCGAGAAACCGATCGGGCTACGTATCCGAACTTAATGGGCAATAAGTGGATAATGAAGTGCGATTTTTCTCGTTGTAACACGTATTTTACAAGGCCTGCAACACGATTTGTAAATCACGTGCGCGAGAAATAAGAGTCAGGTTTTTTTTTTTGCGAAATGAAGATGCGATAACAGCAAAACGCAAGAACGTTTTCAAGCGAGAAGTTAATGACTACTTACCAATTTAATTGAAAACTACTACTGTTTCACGTTAATAAGTCAACAATCTGTACTTGAATCCCGCAAATCGATTTTTCAGTTTACAATACAGTGTTAATTATTATGTCCGTTTGGTCTGTCCGATTTCTCCTACATTAAGCCGCAAAGTCAATCCTCATTTTCTGCATCACTTCATATTTCTCAACATACTTGTTATTATTCTCAATTGGCTTGGAAATCTTTATCACGAACATATAACACAAGGATAATGAAATTCAATCTTTATTCCACACTTGTACAGTGACTCAAAAAATTGATCGCACGTGATTTGAGATTTCAAACTGAGATTGTAAAAATAAAAAGAGAAAAATGAATCATACTTTAGACAAATTATTTTTAAATTATTGGAGGGACTAACTATCACGAAATGATTTAAAGAACTTCGAAAACTGCTCAATAAAGATTAAGAAAAAGAAACGAACAAGTTGTGTTGAGTCAATCAATTTTTTGAGTCACTGTGTATAATAAATATTAACTCTCCGTAAGGCTCTTTGTAATAGTCATATAAGTCTCACCATCTGCCAACCAGGGTTAATGAAACTTTAAGCAAAACTATATTTGAAATGCCAAATATACTTTAATATTTAGAAAGTTCCAAGAAATTTAAAGAAAAAGAGAAAGAAGTAACAAAGATCGTAGAATGTCACGGTAAAAAAAAGGGAAAATGTATTCTACAGATACAAGCACAGATTATGCAAACTGCTGATTAAAAAGCAGACAGAAATTGCAAGGGAAAAGCATCGTTCCTCTTCAATCAATGCCTCGATCCCATTACCATCAGCCAGAATTTCCCATCCTTCACGCGCAAACACTCATATCTAACCAAGACCGGCTCGATTACCCGAAGATTAAATAAGCTCACACACTTTTTCCCAGCGAGCGCTCGATCCAATCAACGAGACGCTTTAGGCAAAGAGAATGGAAACTACATTAGCTCTCCCCGCTCCCTCCTTTCTCGCCAACTCTATTGAATCAGTTTATTGTTAGACCGAAGCGAAAAAGAAAGCAGAACTGGACCAATAAATACGGACAATTCGATAGTAGATCTCGCGAAGACTGCCCTCGATTAAATTATCTAGCGTCTCTATAGTTTTAATGATCGAAAATCGAGACAAAGTTCCTGAAAAAAAAAACCAATTCCGACAAAGTTAATAGTTAGAGCCAATTGTCCAGCTAAGCTTTCGTTTCGTTAGAAAATCGAATTGCAACATGTCGAGCGTCGTGCCAAAGTTTTGGCCAAAAAAAAAAAAAAAAAAAAAATACGCGACAGTAAATTCGAAATTTCACGGATAAATTGGTAAAAGCGATAAACGAGAAAGCCGGCGGTGGGCGAAAACAGGTGGTTTTCTATTCCGAGTCGATAGGAAGATGTTCGTGGAAGAACACGATGGGACCAGGGAGAGATCTCAATGGTGTCCAGGCGAGACAGAATGAGAAGCACGCACTTCGGGGGACCCAACCATGGGAATGCCTGGCCACGTTCCCGGCGATGGCCACATTCGCCAGGTTCTCTATTTTCAACAGCAGCTCTCGACGAACGCCACGTTGATTCCTCGATCAAGGGGGCGTTACAGAAAGGCCAACATACGTCCGAAACCGTGTATTCGTGGCAGAACTAACCTCGGTACTAGCCTTGGCTCCTCGACACGGACCGAGTTTTGTTTTTAACGCCTAGAACCGCCGACGGCTGACGTGCAAAAATATTATGCCAAAGAAATCGTCAGCGCGCGAGAGGAAGGAAGGGAAATTTATAGTTCGAATCTCACACAGGAATCTCTTCGAGAAGCTGGGAATTGAAAAGCTCTTCCGAAGACAAAGAGATGTTTGAAGAAACATCTGTCAGTCGCGAAATTATCTTGCACTGAAAAATACTTTTTTTAATACTCGTTACGTTTCGAATTGATGAACTGCAATTTGAATTATAATACAATGACAAATTTCGGGACAAGTTTTATTTATTGTTTGGTAATTTGAAAAAAATTATTTTTCTTAGAGAGCTCGAATCAATTACTTAATATTGAAAACTAAGTTAGACTCATCCTAAAATTAGAAGCTTTCAAAGATTGATTTTAAATATTCGAGCTTATTATTTCATATCGTAGAAAACACTAACGAGAATGGAAGTTCGTACACAATACAAAAAATAAAAGTAAATTGAAAATAACAAGAAAAAAGTAAAAACGAAATAAATAGCTATTAAAAGAGAATTGAGAACCACTGTTTGAGCACGCTGAATACCGTAGGGGTCGTCTCATCGTTACTAAACTCGATTAGACTGCTTCGAATTCCAAAACGATAATATTCGTAAACGATAATGCACCACGTTGAAGGGGGATAAATGTTTCTGTGTTAGGTATGGGTCAGAATTAAAAAAGTGGACACGTATCGTTGAAATAACTGAGGCTTATATATCAGGCTATATATGAGGCTTAAATATCATTGAGATTATCAGGGAATTTAAATGAACTCTAGCTCTATGTATACAAAGATCAATGTTTAACTGTACTTTATTCGAAGGATTCATTAGCACCTAATATTGAATAATTTTTTTTTTATAAAATAAAAAAGAATGATTTCCTTCGACTTCGAACTCTTTTCAATTGTAAAAATAAGACGAAACTGGTAAAAAAAATGAAAGATTATATTATTAGATCGATCAAAAAGTTGTTATTGCAGTTTTTTTTCGCGTGCAAATGAAAGGCGAATTTTTCGTGAGAAACAACAATTTTATTAGACGATAGATTGGACCATTTTCTTCGATTAACTTTTGCCATTTATATTTTAAGCATGATTCCGCGTTCAGGAAAGTTCTCATCTTTTTTCTGGACAAAAGAAAGAAACAATCTGATAACATCAAAAATAGTTCATCAATTAGCAAACTAATTTTAACACTATATAACCATAGTTTGAAGATACTTCTTCACCATACGCATTAGATAAGTTTTTATGAAACTTGCACAGCGGTTTCTTTTTTTCTTCTCGAGCAAGAAATGTTCCATTTTCATATCGACGCCAAATAAACAATTATTAACGATATCGTGCATTTTTCTTTTTCTAAAACAAGCTTGAGCAATCGGCTATCAGATTACAAAATGAATTTGCGGTTCAAAGTGAATTTTAAAAGACACGCATGTTTATTAGGAAAAAAAGAGCAATTACTTTTTGATCAACCCATATTTTCATACTTAAAGGAACGAGTGGAGAGAAACACTAGTTTCGTTCGAAAGATTAAAAACATTCAAAGGATTATACTTAACATCTTGTCATTTTGGTATTCCTACGTCTCCTATGCTTTTCTGGAAAGATTTCTAAATACGTGCACATGGTAATCTGTAGGAGAGCCTCATGAATAAAGCAAACAAGGAAGAACTTCCATCTGTTGCTATTTTTTTTTTTTTTTTTAAGTTCACAAGCATTATCATATGTGTTCTTATATTACGCGGGAAAAGATCGATCCTCTGAAGTTCCGATCGACTCCATTAATATTTAAATGATTCGTTCGTGCAGGCGAAAAGAAAAAAAATCAATGAATAAATATCTCAGGCGAAAAAAAAAAATTCATGCCAATCTTCAGAAACAGTAAATTAATTTCTGCTTTCTACGTTGTAGATTATTCTTTATCAACGTGTTAATTAAAAATTAACTAAAGAAATTTGTTATTTAAACTAGCCAAATTAATTGAAGGAATTAAAGAATTTAAACAGAAATTTGTTCTGAATGTTGCACTGAATATTGTAACAAATATTCCACATTATAAAAATGCACGAACATCCGCAATCTTGAAGATTAATAAGACTCTCGAAATACATATTTGTACAGTTTCACGTACAATAAGTATGTAGAAAGCAGTCCACTAATTCAACACGACAAATCCTAATCAGCGAGGCCAACGCGACACTCGTTTTCATCTAATAATACCATAGCATCTCGGTATCAAAACAACAAGGAAAAATACCAAGCAAACATTAATGCAACGAACAGAAATATAAAGCAAAAAGGAAGTGCAAAAATTGGCGGCATTGATTAGATACGTATTTGATTTCTTTCTTTTCTTTTTTTTTTTTTTATTCGTTGATATTTTTTTCTTCGTAAACACCTCCCAGTTAAGAAAGAAGCCGCATCGAGGATTCTTCAAATTAACAGTAAAGACCATGAAAAGAAGCGTTAATGTCGCCGAGAATTTCTTAGACTTCCCGCACTAAATTCTGGAGAAAACAGTGTGCAACTGTAACACATGGTATTTTTGCGCACGAAAAACAAGTATTTGCAGGTCAAATTTGTACAAAAGTTAAAAAAGAGAGAAATAGGATCGAACCAACAAAATGTAAATTTTCAGTGTGAAAAAGTGATGTAAACTGAAATAAACTGACTTTACGATTTGACTTCGAGCGAAATATCCTTGTTCAAAAGTCTTACGTACAGTCGTTAGATTCATTTCAAAAATAAAACGACGAAACTGTAAATTAATTCGACATTGTATATACCACGAAGAAAGTATATTGCACCTATTATTAGTGTATTAACATTAGTATCATGAAATTAAAACCGAAAATCCTATATTAAGTTTCGAAGCTTTATTAGCTAGTGAATTTTTATACAATAAATGTAGAAAATTTTAAAGTATAAAATTGGCATATAACAATGTCCAAAATCCATAGTATGGTGTTCTTTTTTTTTATAAAAATTTTGCTAGATAAAGTAATTCTCTAACAAGATTCTCGTTCGTTAATTAACTCTAAATACTATGTATTGGAAATGAAACATATCCTTTCGATTCGAGGATGTACATTTCCATTCCAACATTACCAACAATGTTCCTTCACTTTTACCGACCGAAACGCGTCGTTCATATTTCCCAACTCAAATTACAATCAATTGAAACAGAGCTTACGATTCGAGGAACAAAACGCGTGGATTTACACGGGATAAACAATTGTTTCACCATCTGCATTCGCACGGCACCGTGTACGAAACACAGTGCCAATAACTCTCGACGAACACGAACACTCCGCTCTGTTTTATTCGACTCATGCGTGTTTACGCGCCATTGCAAATTCCGCTTGTACGCCGATGATGATGATCATCGCCGATTCGGATTCAACCGAGAACCGAGGCGATAAAATAGACTTCGCAGCGATCTAATGTGACCAGCAGCCGCGTCGAGCTACTCAACAACAGTCTTCCGATCGAAAAACAAATCGCGAAGAGGATGGGAAAGCACGCGAGAAAGCACCTGATCTTTTCCCGAAGCAGGTTCGACGTACCGATATCAGACAGGTTTCGTAGAATCGGGAAATTATGATGAAATGACCAACCCCAATGGCCACGTTGTCGAAAGCCAATAAAATGGCTTTATTAGTTATGCTTCTTCCAACATGCTGAAACGTAGCGAAATTAAACATCGATTTGTCCCCAAACGATTTCGTACGGACTGACTTATCAAAATCGCGACCGTGAATTATTATGATTGTTTCGCATGGTTAGTTATTGTATGTTAAATACAAGTAGAAGATGGTCATAGTGTTTCAGTTGCAGTTGGAAAGGTGATAACGTCGATTATCAAATCATCAGAAGGAGAACTGTTAGTTTAACAAAAATTTTAATTCAGAAAGATATTGATACAAACATCCTTTCATATTTTATTTGAACATTTTTGCATTCAATTCATTAATTTACTGAATTGTGTTTCTGTAAATTTTCTCGATTCCTCTAAAACCAAGCGTTTACTTTTACACGTAAAATCGTATCACAGTTACTGAAACTTTTTACACAAGTATATATTTTAAGAACTTAGCCTTCGTCCAAGAACGACGAGAAAGGATCGTGACGATTTACGAACGAAAGAATGGAAATCTTAACCAACTGAATCTAAAACAAAATTGTCAGAAACGACGTGTTCAGAAATTTTTTTTAAATACTTCACGTTCTATAATAAATCAAATCACTGTGCAAAAATCTGAAATATCTCTACAAATGTGTCTCGGAAGAAAAATTAAAATTACAGAACAATTTCTAACCTCGTACTGGCGCAAGAAGAACATTCGCTTTCAGTTGCGAGGGCGACCTATACTTATCTGCAGCTCTAAGTTCCTGTCGATTCGAAAACCTGCAGTCGGATGTCTCGAAATCCGATTCTAAACAACGTCAGCGTGTATCATGACGGATGTTCAATCGCGAGAAAGACGTTTTGCTGTCGCGCGTAATCCTCCACCTTGCCGATATGATAATCGCGCGACGTGAATTAAGCTGCCCGTTTATGTTTCGACGTGACGAATCACCGTCGAGCTGCTGAACAGCTAGATTAAGCATTTCAGCTTCTCGCTCGAGTGGAATTTAACGGACTTGATTTTATAGTCAAAGGACTGACCGATGATAGTATTCACTTTTTTGCGGGATTTTAGCCGACGCGATGAAATCCACGATGCTGAAAATGACCCGATCGAGCGGAAAATAAACTTCTTCAAGCACGTCTCGAAGGTAATCGCATATTATTATTAAGTAATATTGTGTAATTTGTACAATAATATAAATAATAATAATAAATAGTAATAATCCAGTGTTTTGTTTTGTATTTAGTCTAATAGTGGCATTATCCCACTAATCTGGTAAATATTTGTCTATTACAAATTATCTAATCATTTATTCAAAACAGGTGAAATTAATATGATTGTATTGATAAGTATTGTAATAAGTACTCTAATAGTACACAGAATGTTCAGTTGAAGAACGAGACATGTTTTTCGTATATGTTTGATGAAAAGACTATTCAAATAATAATTTCTTTATTTTTTCACCTTTCCAAGCTCCAATGTTTGCACCTAATTTGTAAATTATTATTTAATTAAATGCAACTGGCTTTAATTTTAGTGCATTACATCTCTACTACGTCGGAAAAATTTTCACTTCTATTATTAATAATTAAAAAAAAAAAACGAAATTTCATTTACATCCTAAAAAGATTCAATAGCGAAGAAATTCACAAAATAATGAAACATTATTCTTCCAGATCATCTTTGGACGCAGCGAAAATTTCCAACATTTTATTTTAAAAAGCCTCCTCATAAAATACGCAAGAACTATCGTGATATTTTTATTACATAATTCTTTAATTTGTTCGATTTGTCGAAAGAGTCACCAACATTCTACAGACTATCAGCGAAAAATTTGGACGATCATCAATCTCAGCATACTTATCGCGTATCAAAGCCAGAAATCATCCGATCCACGCGACACGTGTCCCTGTTCTGACAATGAGTCGTGACATCGACATTAATTACGGAAAATGGAAACAGCGTGTTACATCGTTCGATTTTCTGCCAATCGAAATTCTGCGATATCTCGTCAAGTGACAAGAAATATAGGTCATCGAGTGAAACAGATCTTCGGCTAACTTATAATCACCTAGCAAATAGCTGGAAATTTCCGTTTGTGGGCAGTACCTAATCTATGAGAATCGTTAACTCGTGATCAACGCTTAAATTTCAAACACGTCGTATTTGAATATGCCATGGTACAATAGAAATATGTATTAAAAAGCACATTTTCTCAATAAGAAGCAGCTACTTCTATCAATAATTCTATATTTCTAATTTCTAATTCCAAGCCTAATGTAATTTTACATTGCCTATCTATCAGTCAAATAATTCAACTCAAGTTGACACTACGATTTTACCTAATTTCAAATCAATAACTATATCACTGATATCATTACTTAAAGATCTGTGTAATTCTCTATCGTCGTATCATGCTTCTAATATCACAGAGAGAAATTCACTTCTATTCACCAAAATTCGATACAAAATCAAATCTAAACTCCAGCTATCGAGCTGAATATTGATAGATTATATTCGCTCAAAGATCAAAAATGTCCCATCTAATTTTACACTTGCGTATTTATCATACGAGCAAGATGCTTTAACTCTTAAATGAAGGCCACTGTGATCCCATATTAATTTTAAATTAATAATTGCATCACGCATCGACATCATTACTTAAAGATTCATACAATGCTCTATCTCTAATACTGCAGAGGGAAGTTTATTCATCAACTCGCTACGAAATCAAACTTCGAACTCCAACTAAAATTCAAACTAAAATCAAAAGTCCACGTTCGAAAATTAAAAGTGCACTCACTTTGGCTTTGCAATCTAATTTCGAAGGGAATCGAAATCAAATCTGGAGCAACGTGTTCGCGAACGACGAAAATCGAGGCTGGCCATAGCTCGTTTCCATCTTCGTCTGGATATCTTTTTGCCCGTGCACTTCGTCAGCGAATATCCAACGAACCCGCCGGTGGTTTTAGACGGCACGGCACGCATGGCATTTCCGGCAAGTCGCCGTACGAAGGCCAGGGAAACGAAGGAAAGAAAGGAGGACACACGAATGCTCGGGAAGCTTTTTATTCGACGGCCGAATTCGCGTCGCCGAAAGTGAAAGCCAAACGCGCCATGGGAACGAATGGAAAATCGTCGTCGTTTCCTCCTTCGTTGCTTTTCCTTCAGTCGTTACGCCCTTCGCCTCTCTCCCTTTCTTTTTCCCCATGAAGATGGATGGCGAATCGATACTCGTGCACAGTGCCTCGCACATTAACATTCGCACACGAAAGCATCGAAACTGTGTTACAATTTTGTAAGAAAAATACCGTACAAATGATAAACTTGGATTCATTTTAGAGCGTGAAACCTTCACTTCCGAAACCGTGTCGTTCGTTTCACTGTGAAACGATTTTACACCGCGTAGAGAAAACGTTCTTCTTCTCGAAGAGAATTTTTTCACTACTGAATCTAGAATAGACTTGCGCCGGTAATTTTGAAAGTGGTCTAAGTCAAGAATTTAAAAAAAAGAAAGAAAAAGAAAAATGAGTTTATGAATTTTTATTTCGCGTCACATTCTTTTGTGAGAAGAAGAAAATTAGAAATGACACAAAATTAATTACTTAGAAACATAATTATAAAATGTGAATCAGACAGATTTGATTTAAATTCTTTTATAACAAAATTCTTCGTTTTTTATTGTTGTTGCAAGTCAATGTTTTAACACATTCGGTTAATTTTTGAAAACGGGCTAAATAATTTCAAGCTTCAAAAATCACATTTCCTTATAAGCTGAACACACGAAATTTCACTGTCATAATAAATTCTTATCTTACAAGATCAAATATTTCCTGAAATATTTTGTTCGTGGTATAAAAATATTTTTTAATTTGTTCAAACGCAAACCTTTGAATACCTCGAAACAGGAAATATATGACTTGGGCCACTTTCATAATCGCCGGCACGTTTGAAGACTTATTTGATGTAACTAAGATTTTTCAATACAGAAATAATGTATCGTGAAATAATGTACTGTGAAATTGACACATATTAACTTTGCAGACATGTGCAAACGTTAAGAGAATCCTGGCAAACCTTTGAGGGATGAATAAAAAGGAAATTATTCTGGAAATAATTATTGAAAATAATCCACGACAAACTACGAGACAGTCTCCTACGATTATTATTCGTCACTTGGCGCAGGAAGAAGGCTAATGAAAATCAACGAATAAGTTTCGCGCTAGTTGAACGACGCATGCCTAACAAACCTACAAAACCTAAACAATGGGAACGAACATTCATTTCGAACAACTAAATCGAACATTAATCAAACCGTGAAACTTGTAAAATGAAAATACTTCGAGAGACGGAGGGTAGCTAGCGCGAAAATTCTCCAGCGAGTATCTAAGTAACTTTTTGCGCTATAATATTCAACTATCGGTTACGCAATTTAATGGCTACTTTCTCCGCGTTGCAATGTCTAATTGAGCAGCAATTATTTACTGTTGGAAAGTTCAATGCGTGAGGAAAATGGCGGTAAAAGAAATAAACGACATAAGAGTGAAATAAATATTCTATTTATGTAAGGATTCCCACTGAAATATAATCATCAAATTACATGAATATTCTCAATGTCAATTGAATGTTGAATATGTTACGGTATTATGCATTGCGCATAATCGTGAAACAATTTCGTTTGAGAAAATACAGATAGAATTGAAATATGTTACAACACAGTCATCTTCGTCTCAAAAAATAATTTTCACCATTGGTGGCCAACGTGTTAATTACAAAACTGTAATAAACGTCAAATCAAGCAATCGAATTAGATTCTTCGTCGTATAAACATAATATGAAGTTATATATTTAACGTGCAAATGTACGAATCTTCGATTCGAGACACTCGATACAATTTTATCCGATGTGTCGAGTAGTTTGTGTTTCTGCGACAAGAACAAAAGCAAATTATAATTTATGACCACTAGAATGATGTGTAATCGGAGAAAAAAAAATATCCAAGATCGGTGCAACTTGCTAAAACATATTTATGTACATCAGCAATATCTTCCAACTCTGAAAGAGTATTTCCCAAAATTGGAAATATTCTTAGTTCAAGACGAACCGAACCTTATTAATGAAAAATTTACTTCTTTGTTTTGTTATTTATCGCTGAAATAAGAATTACACTGTGAATATCCGAGTAATATGAAATATCGGGAAATAATTTTATCTCATAAGCAAATTACGCTACTTTTTATTGATTTCAAACTGTGAGCGACACTCTTAGCAATTCATTGTATTTTGTTTTATTGCTTTTCCTATACATCGTTAGTATCCAACTCTCGATTGTTCTATTCAACTGTTCGTTATTCCGACGTGTTATTACGTTATTATTACATAATAACGTTTCGGCCGTGGAATTTAATTTTACGTATAAAAGCACAATTTTTGTCATCCAAAATTTCGCTGTACTTACACGTAATCTAAAACTCTAAAACTCGATTCGAATAACAGCGCCGGTTGAACTAACCGCCCTCCGGTTAAATAGACTAAAAGCTCTAATGGAGAGAGCTCCGAAGGAAAGTAACAGGTTCATGAAACGCGAAAGAAACGGCGCCGGTCGTAGCCCTTGTAATTGCTTTATTAATAGTAACGTGGTGCGCGTTAAGAGCTCGTTGGCGCATTCGTTCCTCGTGGGAGGCTGTTCTAAAATTAAGAGCGCGCCTTCCTCCAAAGAGAAATGCGAGCAAGCATCTTTCTCGTTTCGTTGGCGACACACGTTCGCTTCCCTATCGTGTCCACACTTCCCGGATTTTTGAGGTATGCTTGTCAAGAACGCTATTTCCGCGATGATTCTCGAAAAAACCGCGATAAAAAGCGACCGATCGCTCGGCTGTTCAAAGTTCTCCGCTGTTGGTCGGTTGGTACGGATTGGTTTTCTTGGTTTCGACGCGCGGATGGCCCAGTCACACGATCGAGAACTTTGAATTGGTTGAATTGGTTCCACGGATCGATGCGTCACTCGAACGAAGGCGGATATTGCCATGGTAAAAGTGAAATATTTCTAACGATGAAGTTAGATGAAGCCTCGACTCGGAGAAGCGTCGATTGAAAGAATCGATTCTGAGAGTAGAAATTTGTTTCACTTATTAACACTAGAACTACCACACCAGTCGAAATGACTGGTTTTACAATTTTATTTTAAAATTTCTATTTCATGTTACAATTTTTCTCCCCGCAATGATGCAATGACTTTTGCAGTGTATAACTAAAGAAATAATATAATGAATTTTATTTTATTTCTATTTATTAGAAATCAAGATAATTTTGGTAGAAATAACTTCGTCTTAACTGTCGGTAGTTCTAGTGTAGTTAAATACTCTACTTCGGATATTTTCTCTCTTTTTTTTTTATCATTTGTATTCTGTAAATTTCTGTAATTCAAAGTTTCCCAAAAATCCGCCGTCTATTCGCGGCGATCGTTAATTAATGACAGGTCGACCATTCAATATCAATTATTCGTTACGTCCGTTGGGTTTTTAGGACAACTTAGAATTAACTGCAAGACAAATTCAACGTAATCGTTCAACGCTGAGGAAAGTTTAAAGGACAAATGGTACGGGGTCATTTTTATATAATAAGATTACATTTTCAGAATGGAATGTTGGCGTACTTGTACGAAAGTTACTAAATCTTCGTAGACATGTAAATATCTTGAATCTCCTTTCCATAGGTCGCTGTAAGTCGTAATTCTTCACAAATACAAAGAGAAGCCTGCCCGTTGCGTGAAACTTTGCAAATCGAGCAGGCTATCAAATTTTCAAATATTCACAGAAACCATCACGTGCCATTCACGGAAATTACACGTCGCCCCGAGAAAAATATACAATTTAACTTTAATACACGAATCCGATTTTAAGATATGTTGCTCCGACAGCTTCAGCTTCTCCAATAATCAACCGCTACGACCAACAAAAGCGTAAGAACGATTTACATGTCTTTCGGTGTTTTGGCATACGAAACGCATTAAAGCTTCTTTGAAATCACTCGTATACGTTTCACGCGTCACCGTCGTCGTAATTTCTTTGTCGCCGTCGTACGTCTGACTGAAGAAGTTGATCGCGAAAATAAGCGAACAGTTCCTCAAACTGTTTGGCGACCGGGCAAAACACGTGGCGCTAATTTAATATATATCCTGGGGCGTGTATTTACGAGCCAGTATTTACGGGTGTTAAGAGCGATCCACGTCCAATGAAACGCGCCCGCGACAGAGAAAACGACCGAGGAAGCGACATATACTTTTTCTCTGACTGTGAAAAAGCACGCGGAATTGAGTTAGAGAAGTTATGACCGTACTCTGTGCACGCACATTCAGACGAACCAGTGTTTCTCAATATTCCTCCAGCTGCGACTTTCCTCTTCCTTCTCGAGAATGATAACAATTTTGTAAACGTTACGTTAGAGAATGATAGAATTTTCAGACAGACCAACCACCGAATAACAAAACACATTGAACAACCATTGAAAAATGTAATTCGATCGAATCGTTTCGTCATAGCAGAATTTTCACAAACGAGTTTATTAAAATCCAATAACGAAAGAACGTGACCATTGACTAACGAAAAAATCGTAATTCGATCGAATTACGTTTCGCTTCGTTATGGTAGAATCTTCACAAACGAGTTTATAAAATTCAATGCTCCATCTTTCGAAACACATTGACGAAACGACAGAACGAAAGAAAAGACGAATGAATTTACAATATGCAATAATGTCGAATCTCATCACCCGAACAATGCTTCGCAAATCAATGAGTGAATCTTTTACACGAGACACACGACATTTCTAGCGAGTGTATAATTTGTCGCGCCACGCTGTTTTCGCACGGCTGAAAAGTTGATCCGAGCGATTTAAGCAGACGTGTTTTCTGAATGGGCGCACTGAGCGGTCGTAGTTGCCCATATTAGCGGACACTTTTGTAGCGTGGAGCGGTCACGTGTGCCGGCACAGTGTGACAAATACCCGGTGTCGTTAAAATAAAACCGGTAGTTTGCGAGGGCGTGACGTCGTCGGCAGGAAGTGACAACATATCCTCGTTGCGTATCGGCAGAAGCAAGCGAACGCGAGCGACACACACACCGAGCGACAGGTGGTATTCACGTGGTGTCACCGGAGATTTTTTTCTTTTTTTATTTTACGCCACCGAAACAGCGCTACTGTTGTGCACGAGCAATCGAAGCCATGGAAACGTGTCAAAGAGGAGGATCGTTCCGATGAAATCGATCGGCCACGTGTAATTTTCTTTCAATTCTTTACCCATGACTGCCACACGATATTTTCTTTTTTTCCCCCCCAAACACTGCAGTTTTTTACGTATTTATCTAAAGTTAGCTTGAAACGAATTGTTGAAGTTAAACGTAATTTTTAGATTAGTTAATCGATGATATTTCTTCTTTTTGTACTATTTCGTAAATATTTGGGATTGCTTTCCGATCGATTTATATTGCAGAATTTCGCGTCTTAAAACTGGTAATTTTTTCAACTATTCGCTTGATTTTCAATCTTTTCCACGCGATGAACTTCCAACGTGTACGTTTCATCGGCCACGAGAATAAATTGCGCGTGCACGACTGCAACGCGTGTTTCACGAATGGTGTTCCGCGAATGAAAGTTGCAATCGGGGATAACAAATTAAAGCTTACTGCGAATGTAACTCGTATTTGGTTCACGAATTGAATGGAATTTGAGATTTCTCCAACGAGAAATCCTATACTCCCTATACACGCCCATCCTGATAAATCCTCCAACCAACCTTGAAAACGAATCTTAACGAGCATATATACTTGTACACCCATTTTCCAAGATAGTTCTCGTTCCACCTGCGAGTGGAAAAGAAACCACAACGTCCACAGATATACTCACGCTCCGTTAACCCTTTACCTAGATACGAGCACCCATGCAGACAATCGCGTCGTACGCTCCCCCATTTAAACGCCGTCGTGCAACAACCTGTTCAGACTCCAAACACGAGACTACTACCGACAACAACCTGCTACACGTTCCCCGGCCCGTACATCAAAGGACGAAAATCTCGAGCGAGTGGCCGCGATCAATCTCCCAGTCGGAGGAGGTAATCACCTGAATTAGTCAACTCTCTCTCTCTCTCTCTCTCTCTCTCTCTCTCTCTCTCGCTACTAACTAGTCGGTGTCGACTAGAAAAGACGAGTTCGCGGGCAAAAATATACGAGGAGCCCCCCCGGATCCTCTGGCAGGCCACTGTCGTTCGCAGGAAGTGACGACACATCCTCGGCATGTGTCTCAGCAGCGTGTGTGAGTAAGTGTGTGTGTGTGTGTGTGTGCACGAAACGCGGCAGCTGTCGTCCAAGTGGCACTTCTCCTCCTCCTCCTCCGTACGATGCTTGAAAGTTGCGATTCGCGTTGCGTGCGATCGTACTGGAAGTCAGGAAGGAACGGAGACGATAGGTCGTCGAACAAACAGTCTATCACTGACGGAGAAAGGGAAACGACGGGAGCGTCGGAAAGAAAGGAAACACGACGATGAAGAAGAAGAAGAAGAAGAAGAAGAAAAGGATGAGGAGGAGGAAGAAGAAGAAAAAGGAGAAAGAGGTGGTCGGTGGTCGAAGTCGGCGTGGCATCGCCAGATGCGCGGCACATTTTAATTAACGCCCAGACATCCTCCGAGACGGGTGACCCCGAGCTCAGGGCCATCCGATGACCCTTTTCCCAACCATCTCGCTCGCTCAAGTCCTGGGGAACGGATAACAGGAAGCAGCATTCCCCTCCTTTTCGCCTCGAGGAGCAAAATCCGCTGGGCTGGCTTCTCGCGATAATGCCTTCGTGATAACTATTAACGCGCCTTTTCCTCGACGCGCCGGCCGAGAATATCAAAATCGCGTCTTTGCTCTTCGCGATGTCATAATCGGTTTTTTTGTTTCTCCCTGCTACGAAGGCAGGTACGTCCTTCTCTGTAAGGTTTCGTTGCAGAAAGTCTTTGGCAACGTTGGCACTTTTTTTTTTTTTTTTTTTAACGAAATGTAACCTCGAACGAAATATGATTAATTACGAACGACTTCAGGGTATTAAACGTGATGAGCAGTCATTGTGAGGATACTTGTTATTACCTGTTACAATCATTATTATAAAATCTCGAATTAAAAAAAAAAAAAGGAAAGAAAAGAACATATTACGCTGAACAATTGAGGAAAAATTTCTTTATAAACTCAGTTACATGCAATTGTAAATTCGTCAGTCTAGTGATTTTAATTGTAAGTAAGGAGGGGAAAAGTATCATTTCAATTAGTACCAGTCGGAAACAGAGTGATTAATCTCGTCGTGGCATTTAAACTTTGAACGAGGTTGTATCCTTAAATACAATGAACCTCCAACGAGGTGCAATTCAGTAGTACTTTAACCGCCCTTTGTCACTTTCTGTAAGATGTTGACTAAATTAATCAACAGATCGTATTAAGCATAAAAATGATTGCTCGTGCAGAATATTTTCACGCAACGTAATTCAATCATTACACGTAACCATGTTAAAGATAACTTTCAGAAATATTATACATCGGGCGAAACTTATTAAAATTTAACTGCAAATTCGTAGTGCGTTGTCCGCGTGATCGTATTTCTATAATGGACAAAGCACTAGCAATATATTTATATTATATATATTTAATCTGCGATATATTAATAAAAATAACACTTACATTCGACAAACCACGAGTAAAAATCAACGAGCAGTATCGCACGTGCTGCCGATACCGACGTTAAAAAATCAACTTATCGTCATTTCTGTTTCCATGAAGTTTACGCTAACCTTTTACAGGCTAGTTAACCTACCATCAAACATTAAAAATACTCTGCAAGCTGAAAAAAGAAAAATCAATTTCGTTATCGTCATTTCTGCTTTCGTGAAGTTTACGCTAACCTTTTACGGGCTTGTTAACCTATCGTCAAATGACGAATATCTCGCAAAAACGAGAAAATAAGCGCCATTTCCGCCAATAGATAGCGGATAGAAAAAGAACAGCTACTAATTAAATCGAGAATTTGGAAAACTTGCAAATTAAATGGATAAATTCGCGTCGGTTTTTACAATTTTTGACAATTCGGCCGACGGTTGTGTAAACAGCACGTTCTACCGTTAGATTCGTTGCAATCCCGAACGAGCAAACATGAAATATGTTGAAAGCTGCCTAAGCCTGGCCGATAATGCACGAAAATCGATCACGCTAATCGCTATTCGGAGCATCGAGCTCCGTCGAATCGTCGAGCGCGCACAATATGTATTCGCGTTCGTGGAAGTATAAACCAGTCGATAGAGAGGGAAATTGTTGATCGAACTCGAAAATTTCAGGCCTTGGATTTTTGCACGCCTTCACGCACACGCGAAGCGTACAACACGCTTCTATAAATATGTTTTAATGGATCGGCGTAGGCTGTTAACATAAAAACGAGGCTGTGCTCGTATATTTTACTAGACGGCGTCGTGTTTCCTCTTCTATTTTTTTTCTTGATTTAATGTGACGAGAAAATTTGCGAGGAAATGAATCTTTCTTTTGCAACGGAAAAGACTCATTTTTTTTTTTTTTTTTCAAATGAAATAGTATATATTCGCTTATAATAGATTCTTTTCTTTCTTCTTCTTTTTTTCAATTTTTCTGCCAGAAAAGTTATAACAACGTGAATGTTTAGTCTCGCGAAGGCTAACGTACGATTATTTCCTTTTGTGATATGTTTATGTAATAATTATACAATAAATAGGCAATTATACGCATCAATTTAGTACGCATTGTAAAATATATTTTTAAAATTGAGATTCCAACCTAGAGGCGATGCAAATGTAGAAAAATGGAAATTCGATTTTGGAGGAACTCGAATTTAAAAAACAGAAGGTTCAAACATTCAATATCAATGCGTTGATATAATACATAATGTATCTTTCAAGTGAATATATCCTTATCAAAAGTCTCGATTACAAAAACTCCGATACAGAAAAAAAATGAAAATTCAGAGTACGGAAGAACCTAAATCTAAAATTGATCTAAACTTAAAAATCTAAAATATCGTACGCTGAAAAATCTAAATTCAATCACGCCTCTCTAATTTTTTCACGTTCGCAGTTCGCAACAAAAAAGAAGAAAAGAAAAAAAGAAGAAAAGAAAAAAAAATTACAAAGAAAAAATTAAATTAAATTAAAAAAAAAAATGAAAGAAATGGCCAGATTTCTATTATGGAACGCTCAGCTCAGTGACTACACCGCTCCTGCCCGTTGCTACACGACCGTCGTAGTTGCATTACGTTGGATTACGTCGCCGGCAAGTCATTCATAAAAATAACGCGGCCGACGCACGCAGGCTACTACTACTACGAGGTGCATTCAGCCGGTCGCGTACTACGGTGCAACCACGTCGCGTCGCTCGTAAAGCCTCGTACACACCGACGCGTGCGCACCTCCGTCACGTAAAAACACGGATACATTCACGTGCTCATTGTGCAGCTAGGTGAGCGTAACCTGGCGAAGAGAGGGAGAGGCCAGACGAGAAAGTGGAGTTGGAACGACTCGAATCAGACGGAGCTCGACGACGATGTACCGGTGCACATTACGATAACAATCCCGCCGGTATTACGAACGCTGGTATCGGTTGAAAGAAAAATATCTGACATGCGTTATATCCGCAATATATTACAAATACTTATCGGTAATTGCTGAAAATGGTGAAAATTTCAAGATTTTTTTTTTGTAAATTATTAATAAATTTACGAAATTATAAACGAATTGATTGCAAATGAATTTAAATGATTCTTTGCGAAATACATAAATAAAAGCTTGTGGTTTTTATTGTACTGCATTTCAATTTCAGTTGTTAGTTGAAGCTTCGTCTTATTTGAAAATTGTTAAATGTACGTTTAAAAATCTTTCTCCTTTGATTGATGGTAAAGAAAATATATGACGTGTATTTTAATAGAACGTAATGACATTTGATCTTATATTTGTTATTTATATTCTGATTAGATCAAAGTTCGAAGACGAATGGATTTTGACAATGAAATGAAATCGAAGAGATTTTTCAGAGTAAATTTCTTTCAAATTAATTATTTCTCATTTTCCTGTTATCTTTCTTTGAACTAAGTTTCGATATTTCACATCGTAATCGTAAGTTTTCTTCAACTGTAATTCGATAATTATTATGATCGCTTTTTCGATTATTATATAAACGTGTAATTACATGTTGGAAATCTGATGAAAAATACTACTGATCAACATTGAATTGCTATTTAATAAACCGATTATACAAAATGTTTCGAGAATACAGACTAAAAAATTGCAGAAAAATTTGCATAATGCACTGACGTCTACTAGTATGAATACATTAAAAGTTATTGCTTCGAATAAAACTCTAGATCGTGAAACTTTTTCAGAAATTAATAATTTCTTTTCGCGAAAGCGATTCTAATTTTTCTTTCCTGATAATATTAATTATTTCATTATTTTATTATTTTTATTAGTCGGAAACTTTCAGACGTACTTTTACGTTTCACGTACTTTATTCGCGAAAAAAAAAAAATGAAACGTTCGATTAATAATACGTAAGTGAACAAAAGAAGCACTACTTTTCTCAATGAACAACTAATTCATCGGGTTCATTCATTCGGACGATGATCGATTTTTTTCGATCGACAAAATCGAATGCTATGTTCAAACGAACTCGCAACATAATAAGGAAACTACGTTGTAACACACGGCCGTGAACTTACGCAGGGGCATTCAAAGTTGCGGTGAAGAAACCACGAGCTCGCAACCATAGCCTCGCAGCGTACACGCGTACAAGCGAGCGGAAAAGAAAAAGGAATAAAAATAAAGATGGAACATTGATCGTCGATAATCGTGTAAATAAACAAGGATGGAAATTATTGACGAACGATAAATACTTCCGGCAAGTTAAACGACGATCCCATTAAACCGATAAGATAAAAAAATTTTGCGAATGCAACTTTTAGAAGTACGTGTTTTTTGTATTGTGCGGACAATTTTAACAGAGAAAAAAAACCACGAATTTCAATCTCTCTCTGTCACTGTTGTTCAATTAGTCGTCAAATGTGATTCAGTCGTAATATTCGTTCGATATTGAAACATCGACTTCCACGCGAGATTCGTATACTTCGTGCTATTTTAGAGTGGAATATTTTAAATTTTTGTAAGGCATTACGTTACAATAAATAAGTGCATTTTTCACTTTGCAATACTGTCTAGTTGCTTGAGATATCGTATCGGCGATATTATTATTTTATTTCTATTCTGAAATATTTACGGAGATAGAAACGTCGATCGATCATCCATAGATCACTGCGACAGTCAACATGTTATAAAAGATTTAATCGTGTCGTGTCGAAGTGAAAAATTCTAAAAAAAAATCCTAATTGCGCAATTTTTCGTTCCCACGCTACAAAATGTATAAAACCAATATTAATTCCATCAAAAAAAAAAAAAAAAAAAAAAAAAAAAAAAAAAAAAAAAAAAATCGTTTTTGGCAAACAATCCCAAGAAATGTGCTCTCGTTTACACGCACTTCGAAATTTATGCTTCCCAGTTAACAATTAGTATCCGGGATTGGTTCATTTTTCTCATCCTCCGTTGTCGAGGGATTCGCGAAGGTGCAAAAATGTTCTCGCGGAGTGACGCGTGAGAGAGCACGCTCCTCTCGCCACTCTCTTTCCCCTTCGTCACCGGAAGGAAACTCGTGGTTCGCAGCGGTACACGCGAAGCGAATATATAATACATATCGAGCTGTGGACAGCACATACTATGTAGAAATTGAACGTTCCTGGCTTAAGATTATTTCAATAACATTATTCGATACAATTCTCGCAAGACTCGAGCGAAAAACTATTACGTTCAATTTCTTTACGATTATTTAGAATTTATAAAGAAAATGTTCAAGCACAGTTAAATTATACATAAACGTTTATCTGGATGAATTTTCTGATATTCTGGACAATTTTAATTTTAATAAATAATTGGCCTAGTGTTCTAAATAGTTTTCTATTTTATCAAATATTAAACATCGTTGTTCGACGATATATCGTTGTCTAACGCGCGATCTCAACTGGATTATCTGGTATTATTTTAATCCTTCTCTTATTTATTATGTGTGTATACACACACACACATACACACATATACACATACAGTGAACGTAACTCTAATATTTCCATCGTGGAAACAGTAGTTAATCAAAATTTAAATAACAAAACAGAGGGAAAATTTAATTTCACCGTATCGCGGAGGAGATTTAATCGAAATTAAAGAACAATCAGATACGGTAGGAAACGGGTCGAAGTTCCTAATCAAAAATGCAATTAAAAGATCAATTATTGGATAAGCGTAAATAAAGATCGAAACTTCTTCGAGTAGAAACAAACGTAAATGAAAATTCTTTGTTGTAAAACTGACGTTGAAATTCAAATGACGTATACTGAATTGAAGATAACAATTGCTTTGCAATAGCCACGTTCTTTCATTATTGAGATTAATCAGTTTTCTATTTATAAGCATTCCTGACGAGTACAGTCAGAGATACCGAATAATCGTGCTTTCTATCGGGGAGTTTTGAGGAGCATGTAACTGTCCGCTCTAATTCTCGAGAAATCCCATAGATTCAGCTAGATCATCGTCGTGGGTGGACTTAGTCAGGCTTTTATTTTAATCCGACCCATTTCCCTCTTGTTCCACAACGCGGACTCATCTACATCGACAAATTGCTTCCGTGACTGACTCTACGAGACAGCTGATCACCACGTACTATCGAAAACAGTATATTCCGGATAAAATACAACATTACTCGACATTAAGATTTCTCTCTTTTTCTTTTCTTTTTTTTTTTTCTTTTAATAATCCTTTGCCTCTATAGAAATAGAAGAGGTACGATATCTCGAAATGCTTTAAGCTTCAGAATACTTTATGAAAATTTTTATAACACATTCTATCGTTGCAGAAATTATATTCAAATCTGATTTGAATTGCTGCGTTCGTTTAAAATTTCGTTTTTCAATTATAATTAAATTTTATTTCGTGCCGAAAGTAAGACAAGGTAAATTCAATAATTTCAATCTAATCTGAAATGAAAGAGAAAAATCTTTCGTTCTTTTCTTTCTTAACCTCTTCGCAGAAATATAAGGCATCACAATTCCAATTTAATCTTAGCTGCAAAAAAGAAAAATTGTTTTCTTTCTTGTCCTCATTGCTTATGTCTGTATAACGGTATATATATATATATATATATATATATATACTTCTTCATAAAAACAATCAAATAACTTAAATAAATTAAATTACCCACAGATCTGATAAACCCAAGCGAGAAAAGCTCCGCTCTGTCTCTCCATAATCCGGCGACACAGATCAAGTAATAAACTATTAAAACATCGCGTGAACACGTAAAGACGTAAATCTTTACAAATCCGAAAAAAATAATTTATCGACGAGTCTTGGCGATAATCAATTACACCGGCCATTAACGTCTCGCGAGTTGATATACGCTTCCCTTAATCCTTTCCAATCGGAACCGGCCCATCAATCTGCGCACAGAAAGAAGAAAAGAATCCTGCGAGGCAACTGACGCTGAATTAGCTTCGTTCTCCATCTTTTTCCCCCTTTCGAAGATGAATTCAGTTACGCGAATTCGTGCTCGAGAACCAACAACTTTCGCGAACGGATCTTTAATTTCCACAGAGGAGACAAGAACGTCGTAAATACTCGCCATAGTTCGTACGTTTAAAGTTTCCTTAAAGTTGAACGACCCGATTTTATAACGTGGACGATCGATGGAAACGCTGTAAGATCGATCCCCCCCGCTGGAATCGCTTCGTGAACGAGCGTAGTAATTGATCGGTCCGCTAGTGCGAAATGAGCAAGCGGCTATCGCGAAACCGATGTGAAACACGCGGAACATCGTCTGTGACTATTTCCATCGACGGTTTCTGCACAGTTATATTTAACCAGACCTGTGTGACTTGGCATGTAGTAGCGCTAATGTCTTCGTCCTGTAATAAGAATGCTTCTACTTCTTGTTTCCAACGTTCGAGTATTTTTTCGTTTGGTCGCGGCTTCGAGCAGTCGGTTCGTCACCGAAATTTTGATAGTCACTCGAAGACTCGAGTCTTTCGCGAGAAAAGACGAGCAAAAACGAGTACAAGTTCAAACTGTAGGAATAATCGTGTTAAAGTGTATCGCGATGACTACTGTGATTCACGAGAAACCCAAACTTGACAATCATTTTTACACAAGCTACATTTACACCATCCTTTCGCCCGGATATTCTGACCCGCTGATTCTGAACCAAACAATCTACCACGACATAATATAAACACTAGGATTTCTTGAAACTTCAAAAAAAAAAGGGATCGAATCTAAATTTAATTCGAGGAAGACGTAATGTAATAGAAAAAGAAAGTACTTGTTGAATATCCTTGAAGTTTCCTATTTCGTAGCCGCAAGTAGAAAATCGATTGGAAAGAGTTGCAAGTGAAATGTCGATCCTGCAACCGGAAATGGGTCAAGCACGACTCCAAAACTCGTCCGAAACCGATCGAAGATTGTCCAAGATTTCGGAATGCAGAACACGGTTCACGAGCGGATGAAAATGAATCCTCGTCGGATTCAACGACGAGGCCAATAACGGGAGAAGCAAATCGGTATCGCCTCTCACTCAGTCGACGAGCCAAGGTGTGCGTGAATGGCGGACAGCTGATGGAAGGGAGGTCTTTCGATCGCGACAGAAAAATCCAGCGCATTCCATCGCGGCTGGCTCGCGAAACGCAGCCAGCGATCCGTGGACGATCGGCGTTGGTCGAGCGCCGTTACTTAACGATCGTGTCTCTCTTTCAGGGAAAGTTCGGCCGGACGTTTTGCCCGAGAACAACACAGAGAACTCTCGTGGAACGTGGCTTCTCTTCTTCTGCATCAGAACAGCGTAGAGAGGAATCGCCCGGCTACTCCATTACCTCTCTGAAGACGATACGTCTCGCTTCGCTCTCGAAACCTTACCGATCTCTTCTCGTCTCGGTAGGCATCGCTCGGCGATTCCTATTCTGATTTCAAGCGCGTCCGCGTGTACAGGAAAGCGAACAGCTGCTTGTGTGGAAAGATCGGGGACTCTATGGCAGGGTCTTTCGATTTCTTCTTGTTTTCTTTTTTACTTGAAGAAACTCCAGAAGGTAAAGTACTTTAAAAATTTCGCAAAATACGAAGAATAAGAATGTAAAATTCTAAAATAGAACATTAAGTGTAAAGTATACGTTTTAGAGTGCAAAGAAATTATTTTGCGAATTATATCTAACAATGAATTAGAATGAAATCGGAATTTATTATTTGAAATGGAAGTACATCGACCAAAATAACTTACATGTACTTTTATGGATACAGACTATGTCAGGTTGGCTGGGTAGTTTAATTTCTTTTCAATTTAATCTCAATTTCGATTTCATTTTTCAAGCAATACATTGTGATTTTTGATTTTCAGCACTTCGTGTGAAACGTTTGACAGAGATTCATCGTTTATAATATAAAACGGTGTTAACACTTGGAAATTTGTTTGATTTTTTGTTTCGCGCTCGACATTCGGTATTTAATATTTCACGATGTTCATTTTAATATTATCTTCCACGCAAATCTGTAAATAATAAAGCAAGAATCGATCGCGAAGCAAGCATAAAATCTGGAAAGCACGTAGATACGCGTGGAACTTCATGAAGCTCCGTAACATAAAATCTACGTAATCGATAAAAATACAAAAGAAACAAGATAAAAGAAGAAAAAAATAGATCAACGTTAAAACAAAACCAAGGTCTCTCTCTCTCGAAACACGTTTCCAAACAGTCAGAAATCATCAACGCTCGGCAAATCTATGATAAAAATATGAAAATATCATCATCGGCTTTCATGCAACATAATTCCATTCTGCATCGAATTTAATTATCACAAAATTAACTTCTACCCGCTAACTAAATAAATTTAATTCTTTCAACAATTTATCGATGAATATCAGTATTTTAAATACATAATTTTCTCCGTCGAAAGAAGATATCCAAAATTGGCAAGATGAAAACTTTGGCTCAAAAATTCAGAGAAAAGTTATTTTGATAAAGGAACTACTAAAATGAAAAGATTCGATTGCCAAATTTTGAACATGTTTTTGCAGACGCACAATAGTAAAAGTAAACCAGGTAATCGTAGAGAAAGTGCACTGAATTATTACATTGATTAAATATAGTACGATGCGCTCTGCAGAAACTGCACGCTAAAATTTAAGTTGAAAGAAGAAAGAAAAAAAAAAAAAAGAAAACGACATTCCACGTGCACTAACCTAATATTCGAGGCTGGCAACAACGTTGGCGCGAGTGAAACAAGAGTGCAACGATTATTACTCAATTTTTCACCTATTCACGCTTGTCGGTCTAGGTATATTACCCAACGACCTCCTTCAGGGAAAGTTCCGATTTGCTCCAATCTCTCTCTGTCTCTCTCTCTCTCTCTTTTTCTCGGTCTCCCGGTCAAAAGAAATTGTTCAACGAAACCCGCCGTATGTGTTACGATTGCAATACGCAAGGCCGAACGGATCGACTTCCGATTTCGAAATCACCATATCGCTCTGGTATCTAGAATACGCCGGTTTCTAGCGTTCAGCTATTCGTGTCAATGAATTCTGCAAATTTTAACCCCGTAACAGTCGCCACCACGAGCGAGATAGTTATGTAACCGCTGACAGTTTCCGTGTAACGAGGCTCGATCGAGACCTCGAAACTATCCCTCGCTCCAATTTACATCGACAAGTGAAGCATTCCGCGCAGAAAAAAAGAAATTTCTGGTAAATGACGAAGTATTTTGCGTAGGCGTATTGGTTCGTTCTCTGAATCTACCAGAAATTCACCTGGTGTAAATTTCTAACTGTGACTGACAGAGCAACGAAAGAAGAAAAACTGAAAACTGAAATCTCGAATATTGACACTGTACACACGAGTGTATATTAAAATTAGTAGTAGTTATTCTTACTCTTTATTAATTAGCAAAGAAGTAAATCAACAATGAAATCCATTCAAGGGTCATTCAAGTGGGAAAATACGCCAAAGATTTTGAAAAATTTTCACCGAATTCTAACGTAACAAAGAACGATTTTACAAAAGAGAATTTGTTCCCTCGGTGCTTCGTGACTTTTTTCGAAACGAAGAGCTCTACGTGTTCGAGACAATTTCCAGACCGGAAAGACTATAATCGCGTGTAATACAACCGATCGATTCTAGGAAACATATTCACGCCGATTTGGTAATTTTTTTTCTCCCAGGTAATATTGCAAATAGTTCCAAGGAATAAACCCGACGCTGGAGATATCATTTTCTACACCCTGCTATTTTATCTTGAGAGAAAAAAAAAAAAAGAAAAAAGCTTGATTGTAATCGACACCAGCTACGTCGAAAACTTTAGAAATCACTGAATTTCAGACGACGGACACACGCGATACGATTCGAAACATCAGGGAAACGCAATAAATCTATTCTGTTCATGGTCTTTTCTGTTCTTATCTCTTCGAAAATAAACGGCCAAATAAAATGAAAGAGCAAGAAAGAAGATACGGAAGCGAAAAAAAAAAACTAACAGCGACAACCAGATAAAGATTATTGAATGGCATTCGCACGTTCTTAAATGTATCGGAACATCTTTCCAAATTTCAAATCCTAAGAAGTGCACTTAAAATTTAATATTATTGATCTAGAGCGAGAACTACAGCTGAACTAACACACGCCTGAATTAAAAATAATGATAGCAGCACGTTCGTGTAACCTCGTTTATGTTTTCTCGATAAACGATCAACTTTATCAATTCTTTCAGTGCAATATTATTTGGTTAACAGTTTTCCTTGGGCACACCAAAGTAATCAGCTGCGCTATCATTTATATACTTTATTCTGTGTGCAATGGATACAAGTATCGTAATTGAACAGTACTGAACCTGATGCAGTAATTGGATCAGGTTCAAAAATTTGTCTCTCTGTCCGTAAATAATTATAATTATAATAATAAAAATAATAATAATGCACAATAAACAACAGTAATAACAATGATATTAATGTTGATAATAATAACGAAAAGTGAAATGTATAGTTTCTTCCTAACCATAAAAGAAACAACTAATTATTATACCAATCCACTAAATGATTAATAATATTGATCTGCATTGCAACAGCCTCACCGTCGATAATAATCACAACGAAATTCAAATGAAATGAAATATATAGGTTTTAAAATGTCATTAGGAATATTATTTTCTATAGTTCCACTGCTGTAATAATCAAATGTGGTGTGTGTCATTTCTTAAAAATTTTTGAATCATCCTCTGTTTCTACGATTTATTTAACCTGCTCGTAAATATCAGCTTCCCTTTTTACGTCATTTTCCTGGCGTAAATTTCGCGTATCGCAGTCCTTGGAGATAAAATTTAGAAATTATTTTTAATTCAGGCGAACACGCGTTGTAAACGTCAGAAGGATTTAATCTCGTCATTGAAACGAAAACTCAATGGACGAATTATCAGCGGTTGGACCGCACGTTAACAACTGGTCAGAGCCTTAATGGTCAACCGATAAGCTTTATCATTTATCATTTATCAAGTAACACTAAGTCACAAAAGTTACAAAGTCCCTCCTTCTCTCTCTCTCTCTCTCTCTCTCTTTTTATCCAGAGGGATAACGAATGAGAACTTGAAACCTTCCTCTTAAATGGGAATTTAATGATTTAAAAAAGTGTGATTCGGACGAACGTTGATTTTCGACGAGATTAGATTTCAATCGCGGAGAGTGTAAATTGACACAAGAGGATGAACGTTTAATTGAACCTAATGGAAAATAAATAAACGAAATCGAAATTTGATTTAGATAAATTACAAATTGACTCGCGTTGCCACCGGATTTCTTTAAAAGAAAAAAAAAAATTGCGAAACCACAGATATCTTCCGAAGTGCCTTTCCTCGGTAACAGATTCGAACTTACACATGTCAAGTACACGATTTCATTAAATAATAATGAAGTACTTTGAAATTACCAGTTCATATGTACGTCGAAAAATCGTAGAAAAATAATTTTGTTCGTCTACTTCCCTGTCATTCTACAGAAAGTAAAAGATCTTATCTTATCGTTTGCGTCTTTGCTCAGGAAAGAAAAACTATAAACTGAACATAACAGAATTAACTAAACGTAAAACTATGTCTGAGATTTAAAGACTGTCGCTAATGAAATTCTGAAACACTATATATATTAAATAATGAAACCCATCAACGTACCATGTCACATCGAAGCCATAAGAGAATGCAGTTCTGATATCTCAAAGGGCCACCCAATCCGGAACCACCGGCTATTCTTTGAGCTTTCAACAGTTCCGAGTGTTTTATGCCATATTGCTCGAAAACTTCCAGGGATCTATAAAAAATATTAAAAAAGAAAAAAAAAACATAAACGTTACTTGGAACAACATCTCTCCAATTCTCTTTTTCTCTTTTTTAACTCTCGACATTTGCTTCCATTACAAAACTGTTGCCAAGAGTCTTTGAAACAAACAAGCTTATTCACCGATTATGCTGAGTTTTTATTGCTAAGCAGTTTGGAAAGTAGTTAAAATGATATGCACGATTTGGATAAGAGATGACGTAAAAAACGTTGAACATATTTGTTTCACTTTGGTTTAGAATTCCAAGATTCTATGGAATAATTTTCGCGGATAGATCGCTATAAACAGATTAGCGGATTTTTATGTGAATTCATATTTTCTGCGAAAATAATTTAAACGGTAGAACCGAAGCAGAATTCACCAATTAAATGTTGTAACAAGCAGTGTACTCTGGATTTTCATACTGTGTGCATTCTATGCATTTTTCAACGTTAGAATTTAAAAAAAAGGAGCAGTTCTAGAAATTTCAATGATTTTCGTTGAATGATTCGAACGATTTTATTGCATGTCGAACTTCGGTCTATTCTTACACTTTCGTTTCTCTCATACCCTCAAACTTTTGCATCTTAATCGCAAATTTTCCATAAATGCGTAAAAATCCATAGTTTAGCCATTCGATCTTCTAATCGAAACAAAGTTTCCTCGATTTAAAAAAAAAAATGTGCTCGTTAAGATATATATATATATATATTTTAAATTAAGATCATATACCTATGACAGTCGGTTCAACTCGCACAATTAAGTTCCAATTGGTAAAACTGGAACTAGCGCAACATAGAAGGAACTTAATTGTTCGAAATTACAACGGATGTTCAAATGGAATAAACGGATGGCCGTTTAAAGCCTCTCTGCTTGGGGTTGATAAATATATAAATTTCATTCACCTTGTGAAATACCGACAGACTACCCACAACCGATAAACAACCTATTTACTTGAAAGGAAATGGCTCCGCTAGCTACGAACGCCCTTGCATCCTGTAATTATTTATTTAGTAATACCACGATTATCTTTACGTTGAGCGATACAAGAAAAACGTGTCACAGTATAATGATACAACAAGTCGCACTTAGATTGGTCGCGTATTTATCGCAACGTAACGTGAAATAGTGGGACTAATAGCACCCACTATCGCTATAGAGGTAAACAATGGACGAACCTAAGTGACATCAGCTCCCGTAGTTCAATTCAATCCATTTTTTTGTCCCTTCTTTCTCCTTCTTTTCTTCTATATTTTCAATTAATTAAACTAGTTATTAAATTAGTTAAGCACTCCTGCTTAAAAGTTTGATACGTTAGGATTTTCAAAGACACGATGGCTTCATTGTCTTTAACACTTCGATCGTCGTGACCGGGACATGCGCAGAAATTTATCTGAAATGAATATTTATGTTTAATTATAACGTATCATTCTTGAGCAAGTTCGGAAAGTTTCGAAACAAATAAATATGAACAATGTATTTCATTTATATTAATACGGCACATTAATATTTTGGATTATCGCGATATTTCATTAATATTGCACAATAATGTATTAATATTTCAAAGTAATTACGAAAGTGTAATTAATGTGGAAATTAAATTTACAATCACAGTGTTCGTGTTTCTCGAAGGAAATGTACATGTATAATTTAATTCGTCTAAAAATAAAGAAATGCTCTAAATCTCTGAACGGGGCTGTACAACTCGATATCTTGCTCTCCTTGTATCTTTTTTCTTTCTATCGCGTGTTTATTTTTTTTCGTGTGATACAATTTTATTCATTTGCTTTCGTTTCATAAAAAAATGTACATCTTTTTTATATTTTCTTACTTCTTATATTACTTCGCTTTAGTTCTTCAAGGTTACAAGGGATCTCTTGTAAAAATCAATTGAGATGATCTTTTTTTATACGCTTAGTTTAATTTCTTATGACGCGGAGATTTACAACAGCGTTTAAATATCATAAAACGTTAAACACGCGCGAGATATGAATTTCATAAGTCAGTTAAGTTTCTTCAAAGAATTGTATTTTCCTCCTTATGAAATTCATGAAACTATAAGATTCTCGAAGGAATACGTGATTAAAAGTTCCCCTTTGCATCGATAAATGATAACAATCAATTGCATTAAACATTCCTTCTATTCCTTGCATTTTTTCATTTCAGAAACTTTCCACGATCAGAGATTTAAACGAGACTTTCAATAAAAAAAAAAAAAAATATTCGACTAAACATTCGCACTTCTTGTTACATTAAAAATTTCTTGCTCTCTCTCTCTCTCTCTCTCTCTCTCTCTCTTACATTTTGACTTCTCTCGTATGCGTCTTATTATAAACTCGAATTTGTAAAATTAGACTTGAAGTTCATTGCTCGAAGAATAATCTTTCTTCGACTGTAAAAAATTCTTTCCTCAATTTCAAAAATGTCTCGCAACATGATGGCATTATACCATTACCTTGAGACTGACACGATATTTTATAGTGTTTATTTTTATTTTAAAATACGAACACATCGTAAAGTTTCGATTACGTTCCCTACACACGTGTACATCATCAGTGATTTATTATAATCGTTTTCAACAAACATATACGCACGGTTATACTGCCTACATGATACATATGTGCGTACATTATAACGCTACAACGCCAGGTTTTCTCATAAATAACATCTTTTATTTAAAGAAATAGAAAAGAACAAGAAGAAGAAGCAGAAGCGAACGAAGTGTAACAGAAAAACGAGCAACTGTCGTAAAAAAATCAACCAACTAATATTAGTTGACGACAGAAGAAATAAATTGTATCTAAAAGAAAAAAAGTACTAAATCACTGATAATTAAAATTACTAAATCACGAAATAAATTTTATCCAAATCTCTATTAAATTGGCGAATTGCTAATTTTTTGTTTCAAATTCATTTCTTGATCAACTTACTTCTCGTAGTAATGTGTATCACTCTGTTCGGCAAACGAACGATCGTGGTTTGGAATTTTTCGAAAGTGATTTTTGCCGTCTGCGATTACCGATCGAATCATACTAATTGTAATACGCGTGCAAATATCTGCGTCGCACCTCGAAATACCTGTATTTCGCGACGAGAAAACAATAAACATATGTATATAGACAGCTAGAAGAGCTAATAACTGAACCAATAACGATGAAAAACTGTCGACAATTTAAACGTGTTACAATTTTGTAAAAGAACATCACTCGAAGTTTATTTAAAATTTTATTTAGAAACATTTGAATTTTATTTAAAACCGTCGAATCAATTTAAAACAATATGTGTGTGTGCGCGCGTGTGTGTGTCTTTTTCCAGTTGAGAATATTACGTGCGAGAAATACAAACATTTAACCATATTACAATAATGCAATATCCCAGCAAACATGAAACATCGAGGATAAAAGATTCAGCTCTTTTTCACATATTTATTCTTTAAAGTATCACTTTTCACATATTTATTCTTTAAAGTATCACTTTTTGTATCGCGTTATAACATCAAATATCACATTATAACACGTATATTCTCGCTGAGAGATTTGGAACACCATTTTTTATTTTGATGATGAAATCAATTTTATAAAAGATACCAATATCGTAAATATAAATCGTCGTTTATGGATATAGCGATTAATTACAGTTTCAATACTTGAGAATATCAATACCGTAAATAAAATATTGGATTAACGTCATAATAAAATGTTTTCGAAATAAACAAAAATATTTTCTTTAAAAAGTCATTATTTCCATTCGTACAAAATAAAAATTTTACTCCAGTTTCAACAAATATTTTCGTTATATTTCAAGCAGAAAGTAAAACTATCGCAAATTTCGTAAGACACTGACGTTACAAAGTATAAGAACTCTATTAGAAAATCTTCTTCAAGATTTTCACCGACGATCAAAGATATGAAATTCTTTTATTACGTGGTATCACATTATAATTATAAAATTCCTGATACCTAAGCAGTCAAACTAACCTGGAATTGAAAACATTGGCTCACTTGGTCCAAGTTTGTGCCAATATGTAAACTAATTACACACGAAACAATCGTTCATTTTATCAACATTGATATCCTCCTCGATATTGATTCGAAGTTACACAACACCAAAGCCGAAAGTAAAAAATCAGTTGCGAAACGAGCATAGCTTTCTGCATAAATAGATTATACATTCAAGTATACTTTCATTTACGTGCTTCGTAGCAAAAATGAATCTTCCATGCGTATTTTTTTTTTTTTTTTCTAAAGCGTCATGTGTTCTTTCTCTGTCTTTAACTGGCGGTTCTTCTCAGCATCTGGCAACTCGCTGAAAGATATTCCATTTGTGATCGAAGTGCATCGATTTGGTTTACAAATGAAAAATCATTGCTCAACTCTTCCTAACAGATTACTTTATCGCATAAATACACGCAATTAGAATTACAATCATTTGACAATTACTATTGTATTTATAGCAGCCAATCGTCGAATCAAAGTTTATTCCCATCTTTCTTTCCCAGTCCAAACTTCAATTTTCAAAACATCGAAATTCACAATGAAGCATTATGTCTGAGAATATCACTAATTTCGTTACAAACATCGATTTACGAAACTGTTTATCTACTTTGTAGTAAAATATTCTCATCGTCGCTTCGAGAAACATCGAAGAAACTCGATGGACGAGCATCATCTTACATTTGAAAGCGACTATGCATGTCCCTGATTGAAGTTTCCAACGTTTAAACAATCATAATTTATTGATTAATTCAATGCAAACGAGACGATCAGTGGGTCAAAGCCAAGTCGCGCTCGAGATCACGTGGACAGACAGAAATTTGAAAAACAAATTTCGGAGAACTTCAATCTCGCATAATATCGACGAACTATGTTAACTAATTACGCATACGACCAAGATGAAGATAATAATAACAGATGAAAAATAATAACAGCTAAAGATTTAATCAAGATAAAGATTTCTCAATTTAATTAAGAATTAATGAAATGTTTCTTCTCTGACACATCTCGAAGAAAAGGAAGAATTTAGTATTGCATTTTTTCTAAAATTTCTGTTTCTCCTATATTTTCTATAATACGCACAAATACTGTGACACTAGTTTTCTAATAACTTATCGATCATTTATCGAGGCAATTGAAATTACCTCGATCGTGTGTACAAAAAAAGCTGAAGTTATCGGAGCTAATGTTGCAATCAGATAGATGATCGCATGGATAGTGGATAGATGATTTGTTTGTATGAAAGTTATCGTTCAGTGTGAGGATAGACTATAATAAAACTATAAATTATAATCAAATTCTAATAATCGATTCTCAGTATACCACCTACACGATTATTCCAATGTAACAACACTAATTTAATAACAACCTTAATTTATAACAGATACTGATTTTCGGGACGTCGAAATATTTTAGAAATTTCACCCGCGAATTTTTCGCAAGCAAATATGAAAAGTCAAATGAAATCAATACGAAATATTTGTATTTCTCGGAGCAAAAATTTCGTCAATCAAGTGACATGTATAAAGATCAGAAAAAAATGACAAAAATTAAATGTTCTTCGATCATTTAGCTAATAATCGAGTTTTCTAATGAAATTGTATGGAAATAACATAGATACACGGATGATGTTTTCCTTTCTTCACATTGGTTTTTTTCCGTATCCAAAAGTATGGCATAGCTTCTCATCGAACTCTTTACAACGAACGCGAGTTCCGGATGTGCTCGATCTGAAAGTGTCACGATCACATCCCACTGGTTCATCGGCCGAATTATTAGATCGATCCGTGAGCCACACCGCATCAGAGTTCGTTCAATCGAAACACAAGAGATACAAAGTTAAACCTAACCACCGATTGACTAATTAAAACAAATTCTTACGAAACAAGCGACGAGATACCTCGGTGGATATCTCGCGGAATTATCGTTCCGTTTTGACCCCTATCTCACGATATTTCGATCCCTGACTCTTCTTATCGATTCGTTTTTTTCGTTTCTTTGCTCGCTGTGCATCGTGTCATCTAACACGGTGGCCATATTCGCCGAAAATGTGGCACAATCCTGGCAGCTTTCCCGACGAGTCACACATTGGTTTACGATGTATGATTCTTAGGAAATACTTATTTTGATCATTTTCCAATGGAACGTTTCTTTCTTCATTTATTACATTTTATTATCGAATTTTCAAATTTTTTGTAATCTTTTTTTTTATGAAAGCAGCAAGCAATTGCGCGAAATTTAATTACACCTAGTTTTTAATCAGTCCGGCGATTAATTAGAAAACTTGGAGATGGAAAAATACGCGCAGAAATAGAAATAAACGGAAAGAAATAAGACGTAAGTGAAGAAAAGGGAATATTTTTATTTACCAACTTTCTGCAATAGAGTGCAATCTCTATTGAAAGATTAATTGATATCAGTCAACTTAACTAGTAATACTTACTTATTAATTGCAACCTACTTTAAAACTTTTAAATGTTTCAACAAAAAAAGATGCACATTTTAATCTCAAAATCACTAATTTGATCGAATTTGGGTGACAAGAATTATTGAATTATTTCAAAATTATTTCGCATGTGCGAAAAACTTGAAACACTGGTCTCGCCTTTCCACGGTACTCCACAGATATACACAGCGCAATAAGCCAATTTTCCCTTTTCTTTCGTTAGGTTTTGCAGGAAACGCGAGCCTCTGCGCAACGAATTATTGCACAATCCCGGGCAAGAGACAGTGCAATCGAGAAGAATTAGAAAAGGTGAGAGCCAGGAGAGAAGAGAACGGAAAAGCGCACTTTCTCCTCGCGCAGAGACAAGTTAATCCAATAGCACCCCGAGCATTATGTCACTCCCACGACTTGGCGGATTTGCTGGCGGACAAATGGATCGAACTGACCGGATTGGTAACAGCCGGTTCGCTGTTGTTCCTTGCCGATCGCGTTGGCTTCGTGCGAACGAAACGACTCGAAACTCGCTCGATTAGTCGGAGATCGTTTGTTATGAATGAAAATAAAATGACGTACTATACTGGCAGTGTTTGCAGTGTTTGATCCATTGATGGATCGATCGTCAGTTTATGGGTTTGGGATACAGTAGACGTCTAGGATACATCGCGAAACGCGAAACATCGATTTAATTTTATCAGGGATATTTGTGCAGATTTACAATTTTAAAAGAATGTCATCCATAGATAGAGTTTATCAGAGTTTCATTCACCAAATGCTGAAGATTTCAGATATTCACGCGAATTTTGTAATTTCTTTGCAATCAGATTGATATGATCGATGTAATCGGTTTACTAATTGTACTAAATGCTTTTCTCATCGATTAATCAATAGATGAGCACCTTAGAGGCCAAAATAATCCAACTCCAATTTGTATAAGTTACGTGATTCCATCGTTGAGGCATGAGATTAATGATTTTAACGAGTAATTCAGTTGATTCTTGTAGAAATTTGCAAATCACTAGATCGCAGATTTTTATGTATTTAGAAAACTTGAGATTTGCAGAAACCCACTGAATGCACGTGACGTGTTAAAAATATATAAATTACTCAAAGTGTAATGTTATTCTACATAACAATTAATGGAAAAGTCAATTTCAGTCTTCAGGTCCTCTTTTCTAAATTTCATTTATAAATGTACGAATTTGCATAAAAATCTGCAATCTGATTATCCATTTTATCACGATGAACATTCATGAATTCTATGAGATTGAAACACGCTGAAGTTGGAAATGTAATGAAAGTAATCAGGGTATCAAAGGTGGCGACTAACATTTCTTCCAGCGAAGAACTTCTTACGACATAAGTCCTTACAGAATCTAATGATACGAAAAAACGAGATGATCGAGTTTATAACTTTCCTTCTAACGCAAACACTGACGCAAACAAATAAAAAGCAAAGAAATTTTATAGTTTTTTTGTTTCTCTCCAATTTCTATCTCTTATTTATGTATGTTTCACGAGAAAAAATAATTTCTAACTATGACGTGGATTGTCTAAAATAGATATTATAATAATATTCTATTATGATTGATTCTAAAATTCTAATTTTAAAAGATATCCGTGAAATTGTAATGCGAATAATGAAAGAAAAAATAAGAATAACTTCAACGCCTTGTACAAAAAAATACTTTCAAAAAAATATAGAGAGACAAATACATTAGAATTGACAAGTGAGTAAATTAGTGGACAGATCAGATAGTTCATTCACTAACAGGTGGTATATTATTTGAAATATGTGCAGCGAAAGCTCGTATGCAAATAAAGACATAAATCTAAATGTCGCGTTATTTCACTTCTTTTCAGTGAAATCTTATTTCATGTTATAATTGCACGCAGATAAGAGGCAAAATTGGTTAAACTAAATAAGTTAAACAAACAATAATTACTTCGTCCCTTTTCAAACGGATAACGTTAGATAAGGGTAAACGAAACGAAGTATTGATGTATTCTAACAATTAATGCTCACCATTAATAATTAATAATGTCTAACAATCAATGAAACGATAATGAAAAATAGACGAAAAGCACGATAAGTAATTACGCGATAATTAAAAAAAGAACGTTCGACTATTAATTTATCTTTCATATATGTATATATACTTAAATAACTACAAACGCGATAGAGTTGAATATCACTCAATACTTTGTACATCCACATTAGAAGATATTTATACTAATTACATACAAAGTATATTTATTATATTTATTAACTAAATTCTCAGCAAAATAGCAATCAGTAGCGTATTGATTGATATTTCGTTCAATTCTTTTGACGTGAATGTGAGCGAAAAAATTTTCGTTCGAATGTGCTTTCGCCAGGCAGTGTCAACGTGCAATTTCGCTAACCTTTCGAGACCACCCCCGGAGCTCGGCACGGAAACGAAACGAAACACGGCTCGCAAAACATATCGTTCGAAAACACGTTGTAAACTCACCGTTGTGTTCTATCGCCATTTATCCAAATGTTCGAATCGTGTACGGCGGAACGAAGCTTTTACTACCTCGATGCGAACAACAAACGTAGAAAAAAAAACGAAACGAAACGAAACGAACGAGAACGAGACAAGGGGGGAAAGAGAGAGAGAGAGAGAGAGAGAGAGAAAAGGAAGGAACAGACATAGTGTAAAGATAACGTCGGAGTAAATTCATCGACAGACAGGAGCGCGAGCACACACACGTTGAACTCGCTCGTGGCGCGAGCGATTCGTTACGTCGGACTTTCCCTAACGTTCGTTTCGCGGGGCCGCGGCGAAATATGCAAGTAGAACGTGTGCAATAGATAATGCGAGATTAGAATTTTACGAGCAGCTCTCCCGGCGGCCAAACCGCCGCTTTCCACTCGCGTTTTCGTCGTGCACGCCGTAAATCTTTGAACCGCGAACACTTCTCTCGAAACGTCGCGCGTCGCGAAACGGCGACAGTAACAACGATAGGCGATTAATAATATCGCGGGAATAAGACGTACATAAATTATCGTCGGCAATTAGCGATCGAATCTGGTTACAACTGTGGAACTGTAACGAATCGTTGTTGCTCGCGTGCCACGGTTTGTTACGAATATTTATCGCACGCCATCGAGTGAAATTCTCGCGTTCGGCTACTCGAGAGACTCTGAACGTGAAAATGGTACTGGTTTAGAGGCAACCGCGAGTCTGATAGCACGATCGAGCAGCATCGTCTCAGATCGGAAGTAATAGAATCATGTGTGGATCTCCGAGATCCCCGCGACGTTCAATTCAGCGTAAAATGTTTAAGTTTTAATATAAAAAAAAAACATTACCTTTAAATTATAGAAAGTTAAAATTAAAATTGAAACTATCTCGAGACTCTCAGGCATGAGACGCTAAACATACCAACGCCCGATCAAACGACCAACTTGAAAATTTGATTTGAAAGAAGTCTAATTTTTCGTTCTTATCTCGTGCATTGTTTCCTGTATTAAATTGACAATTACCTCGTAATCCGTAAAGAAAGACCTGATCAATTACAACAGAAATAGATAGGTATAAAGTACGGTACGTTTAATGTTAATCTTATTCTCAAATCCATTCAATTAGTTGAACCATAGAAATTGAAACTAAAATCTTGAGACTCTCAAGTATAACTCTCACATACAGTTCACATGAAATGATAAAAAAAAAAAAGATAATCCACGTACGCCTATACTACGATAATTCCAAGTATTCACTTAATTCGCCACTACACACACACACACACACACACACACACACACACACACACACACACACACACACACACACACACACACACACACACACGCCCTCGAGATCACCGCAGAATGAGAATCCATTTCTCAGTTCCGTCTAGCGTGCCTCTTATCAGAGAGCTAGCGGGATGAAAAAAAGAGTATGGAAGGAGGCAACGTCCTCCGTAGAGAGAAGTTGTCTCTCCACGTGGCAATGACAGGGGAGTACCTGGCTTGGCCAAGGTTGTGCCAAGAGACAGAAGAAGAGGGCGAGCCCCGAGTAAAATCTATCTGTTCCGCGAGGGAAACGGTCTGGCTTCGTGCCAGGGTAACGGGCACATAGACGTTAGTCATCCCGCGGGAGGCTCGAGTAGGAAGAAAGGGAACCGCAGCCGGCTAATAAAAGACAAGGGTAACGTAATTCCACCCGCGCGCCAATAATAGCCGCGACGTTCGGAAAGAAATAGGAGAAAAAGAGAGAGAGAGAGAGAGAGAGCTGCAGTCGTCCCGAAGTTGGTCAGAGACGCGGTAACGAGCGTATGAAACACGCGCGATGCCGATAGGAAGTGTTACACTTCTGCTCCGCAAGCTATTTATGGACCGGTGAACCGACACCGGAGAGAATGTCCTTTTCCTCCGAATAAAACGAATCGCGAGAGCCAGAGGACGTTGCTGCTACCCGATGTTCACTCGCAAGAGAGAAAGAGAGAGAGAAAGAGAGAGCTATTTCAAATTGCTCGATTTTCGTTTCGGACTTCTTCCAGTTACGGGAGATTAATCATCGTTCAGAGTTGCTTTCTTGTATGTATCTTATATTATGCGTTTAGACTTAAAAGTCGGGAAATTGTTGAGGCGTCGATTGCAATGCAATTAACCATCGATTCTTTAAATCTCTCAAATTGTAAGCTTTCGAAAATAATTTTCGCATCGTGAATGATTTTTCATAGTGAAAAAATTATTAAAATTCCCATTCTCTTCGTCAAAATCTTACTGTGTTAAATAAAAAGAGGCTTAAAAATAGTACTATCGTTACTATAATGTTCAATTTTTCATCAAATTAAATGTATGACACACGAGCACGAAAAAAATAATTTTATAATACCATATATACCATTGTTATTTATTACAATCATTTTTGCCTGCAAGTTCGAAACTTTACCTCGTGCCATATAATTCTACCATTTAAGTATTCTCGAATGATCTCATACTTAATTATCAGACGGAAACCAGCGATTGCAATGGACAATAACGTCTACACGTACAATTAATAAACATTAATTTTTAATCTAGCTAACAACTCTATCTCGTAACGATGGTTTCACATGGTCCGGACACCCGAAAGAATCCACATAAATTCAGATCAAAGGTAGATAGAAATCTACGTCGCATCGGGATACAGAAGAAAATCAAACACTGTAAAAATTTCATCCAGTTTGCATTATCGCGTATACGGTACTCGTAAAAATCCATGTTTTATGGATTGCGCTGGTACCCTGTGTTTGAAGTTAACTGCTCTCGCAGTCGTCTGTTTCCTATTTGTGGCGTCTAGAAAATCGTCGACTTTCTTTTTATAACCGAATTTCAAGTCCATGATCCAGCCAGTCGTCTATGTTTCTATTCTCATTCTCGGATTTCTATTATTCGAGATGTATTATTTCGATTAATATTATCTAAACGACTAGACAAGTATCAAAGTTTATAATTAGATTGCGAATTTCTACGCGGAAATCCATATTTTTTTTTTTTTTTACACAAAGTACTACACTTTTTCGAACAATTTTGCATTTTAAAACTAAAAGATCTACAGTTTATTTATAATACAGTTATAAGAGATATAATTTCTTCCATCTTACTATTACAAATATCATCTATGAAAAATGTAAATACATTGTGTGTACAGCTAATGTGTAATTAAGGAAATGCTAAACTACTAGTTAAGACTCAAGTGGCGCTAGTGTCGCGTTATCGAGAATGTCCGGGAGAAACCTCGGGCGAAACTTTAAAACGAAACTGACAAAATTAATCAACGAAGTTAATGATCTCCTAAACTTAGTTGTACATATAAAGAAATATCTAGAAAGAAAGAAAGAAAGAAAATCCACACAAGCGACTTCGAAAGTTTTTTTCAACGCGAAACCTTGACAATAATACGTTACAATGTTAACAGGTTTCCCGTCTCAGATCGTTGTGAAATACTCTCGCTTGTCTCTCTCGTGTCTCTTACACAGACAGTCTAAGTACTTACATTCATCCGACCTGTGTTTCATACAGTATACAACGACTAAGAACAAAGTATACAACGACTAAGAACAGTATACGGCAAAGAACAAATGTGAACACACGGAACAACACCTGTTCATATTTAGTCTTCGTTTCTAATAAATACCCTGTTTAGTGTTTCACCTGGCGTACTATCTCCTCGTTTCTCTATCGGTCGATACAGCTAGTTAGAACAGACACCGTGTAACTGACTGTGGGCATAAACGTTTAGCATACCGGCCGAACCAAGCTGGCTTCGGAGGTACGAAACAGGGGGCAAAAAGCAAGAGAAAAAAGCTCGAAAAGCAACGAGTTTTAGAGAACAAGACGATTTATCAATAGGGGATCAGTAAGCCAAAAAACAAAGAAAACGTCATCGCTCAAGCTGATAAGAAAGGCATCGTTGTTCCCTCATTTACGATCGAAATTAACATTATTCGTGCGTGTAATTCAGCGCATTAACAAAGAAACTCGCACGCGCTTTCTGCGCACGTGTGTACGAATCACGTATTCGATATTGGAATTATCGAAATGATTAAATCAATTCTGAATTTTATAGATTACAGTGATTCGTGTACCTTTCATTTTCACTTATCTGATAGTAGGAGCATTGTCAGATTTTGCCATTCTGTTCACAACTTGTCTATCACAAGTAATTCACGCTTCATAGATTGTTACTTTATTTTAAAGTTCGAAGCCAATTACAAACCGGGAGTTTATTCACGTCGTTAAGATTTCTCGAATATAATTCGTGGATTTATTATTTTCTGAAAAGTGCTCAGCATCGTCGCAGAATAAATCGTATTCATAATTACATAAACAAGTTATTACGTTACATTAAAATTGCATTAGATCGCAATCAATCTTTATTAATTATTAATTTTATAATTATAGAAGCCTTCGATTACAGAATAATCCGATTAACACACACCGTTGATACAGAGTCTAAATACTGTGCAGAACGTTAAAAAACACTTATGAATCTCGCGAGATTGACCCAAAAATGTTCCTGATTGAGAAACATTGTTCCCTCAACTATGATTATAAATATCTCGAAAACTACACGTCACTTCCATTACAATGTTTCTTTAACGAAAAATAACAAAAAAAAATAAAATACATCGAACCAACGCACATGACTTCACTGTGCGAGCCATTTAACGATCGATATTTTATAGTTAAGCAAGAAATAAAAATAACAAAGGGAAAGCAATCTGTCATGTGTGGATATACGAGATCGAGCGAAACGCGAACAAAACGAAGCGGATAAAATCGACGGTTCTAACAGCGAGCCATGCCAGAGAGGGTTAATCAATTTTCTGCAGTTACACGTGTCAGTCCAAGCCGGCTGTAAAATTAATAAAGGTATTTTATGGGCAATTAATGTTTGCAGAAGAATTGATCGGACCGTACACACAGTGTGTAAAGGTATTTAGATGAAGCGTTCGCTTCGCGACGACGGATTTATTATTTATTCATATGCTGCGCCGACGATATTTTCTACTTGGACGCCTCGAGAAGCACTGTTCTAGCTAGTTACTGTTCTCCATTTTTTTTTCAGTTTTTTGTTGTTTCATTTGTAATTCTATTTTCCTTCACCCGTGTTGTCTCATGTTTATTGATCGAAAGATAATGTAAAACCCGGCGCGACACTGATAATAAGAGGAAGAGGAAGCTGTTACGCAATTCTATTTTTTTTTCTTCTTTTTTTTTTCATTTGAGAAATCTTGCATTCGCGTGAACGTTTGACACACTGGTCGAATCTTCTTTATTCTATTATTCAAACTTGATACGTATGGATGAAGGCAAAATTATACTCTAATTGAATTTAGTTTTCCAACACATAAAATAGTTTACATGATATATTTATTATTTATTTAATACTTATATATTTTACATTTACATCTATATTTATATTATTAACAAATGCAGAATTTTAACGGGTACGTAAAAGCTAAACACCGATATAACAATAATTGATTAGGATACCGTATTGACCCCATTACCGAGTGAAATCAAGACTTTGTTTCGCAGACATTCAATTGTTGCTAAGTCACAATAGAAATACATTCAATGCAATTGTACGAAATTTGCATGCTATTTTCTCTTTCTAATTGACCATAAAATTCAAGCGCATTTCAATGAAACGAATCTATAAATAATCTATAAGTTCTAATGACGCGTGAAGTTAAATTAAAACGAACGAATGCTTAATTTCTAATAATCTCCAAATGACGCGCGATAATATCTCGATTAATCTGACTGATAAACAATCTAAAACAACCGCGCCGGGAAGATCGTTTAATCGCAATAAAAAAAAAAGAAGCAGTTTGTATAACAAACATCGCGTTAAAAATCAGCGATATTTTCAACAAGAAACACTTTTGCGACAACAAAATTACGATCGACGAAACTCGAATTATCGAATCGAGAAACCTGAATCCTCGTGGATCAATTAAAACGTATCTGCATGGGCGGAGCTTGAATTTCCCTCTCTTTTCTCACTTTCCTTCAATCGTTCATTTTCAGCGGAAATGAATCCAAGGATATCCATTACAGTCAGAGAAATTCAACAACTTTTACGTGACGAATAAATAAAATAAAATAAAATTTCAATGATACTGAACATAATGTGTACTATGAACGACTGCGATACAATGTACACTATAATGATTATAATGTAACATAATGTACATCGTGATATGCATAAATTATAATAGCGAAATGAAATAAACATACGTGGTTATAAATAAATACACGATTGTGTACAATAAATAGAGAAAATAAGAAATATATATTAATATTAATATTTAATAATATTTAATAAATGCTGAGCAATTGTGCGACATTGTATCAAGATAAAATTCAGGAATATTCGACATTTCTTTAATAAGTTGAAGTACGATTTATGTTAAAATTCCGCGTTATACTTCATTCTGCAAGCTCAACCGCAACCGCAACCGCAACATGATATTCGTCAGATCGAAGTTACCCGATGTCAAATAACGTTAAGCAGCAACGAGAACAGCATTTTTATGGGCCATCGATACCGATGGAGACACGATTTTAAGAGAACGAATAATATAATTACGTTACCATATTTGCAAACATCTGAATATCAATGATTATATCCCAACTCAAATGAAAATAATTTTGAGAGCATTTCTATCAAATTTCTCATTTCAGATTTCTCTGCAATTTCATTCTATTTCTCCCACTATTCCACTCTAAATCTTTTTAATGTACTTTCGATCAATGTGTGATCGATGAATTCTTTGAGAAACGACATCGAAGTAATAATTCTTACTTACACTAATATTATATTTCGTAGCTCTTAAAGAATATCATTCTTTGTAGAAAATAAGTAATTATGTAATTTGATTAGGAAATCAAAGCCTCGATGACACGTACACATTCGTTACAGATCTCTAAGAGTTACTGCCAATTCACGATTTCTCTAAACAATTTCCATCATCACTCCAAATCTACACGTTTTCACGAGTAGAGGATTCCTAGTGATCGTACAAAAACATTTCGATATTTTCATATTTAAAGAAAAAAAAAAAAACTCCTGTGCATTCCGTATCCCCGCAATATTATACATTTCTCAGAAAAATCAAGGGAAGTACATACTTACGAAACACGAGGTAACACTTCTCATTGCTACCTCAAACAACTCAACAGAGAAACTAACGCTATCAACGCTCGAGATCTCGGTAGAGTTCTTCTTCTATCTCGATCGATAATCGTTTCTACCGATTTCCACTCGCAATTATATCGCGCGCTCCTATCACCGTGGAATTTATCAAGAGGAACACGCCCAGACCGCCGAGTTACACAAACGATACGCGTGCGTTTCCCTCGCGAAAAACACGCGTCGGATTATTGCGTGCGTCGGGAGTGAAACGTATACGCGAGTTTAAACGCACCGCGCGTAACACGTGTACGCACGTGTCACGTCGAGAGCCACATACGGCCACAGTCGTACATTTTCTTCCCTCGAAGTGAAACAACGTCTTTCAGGCTCGTCGAGCGCGCGGATATGTCTCTGCTGGCGTGTCTGGTCGAAACGAGGGGAAGAAACGCGCAACATCCTCGAGGGACAGGCCTCGTGAATCAAGACCGATGTCTGGATCAAATGAAGATTCAAAATTAGAAAGACTATTCACGAGACGTTTTTTAATCGCTTTTTCTTTTATTATCCCCTTCGGTGCCGGAGTTAGGCTCTGCTTGTTTCTTCTACTGCGTTTGGATTTATTTCCCCTCGAGCGTTTGCTTCAGCTTTGAACACCATACGAACGAACGCGCGCTGCTTGGTACACAAGTACGGGCAGCTATGTTTGTGAAATGATTTTAATTCGAAAAGAGTACAACTTTTACAGAGGGTTGAAAGTAATTATTACACTATGGACTTATTAAGCTGTACTAAGTATTTCCTCGAGGTTCGATTAGAATCTTCTTCATGAATATTGCACCATTCGATACATCTCTCTATTCCTTTCCGTTGAAAAATTCTTTTCGCTGTGAAATATTTGGCATATAAAATTGGCGCTTTAGAATAGTATTTCTGTTTACAACACATAGAAGTTTCGGAAAGATGGAATTACGAATTGTATGTAATTCTATATAACATTCATAAATATAAAATATTGTACAGTGCATTCATTATCTGTTATGATATTGAGACAGTTTTGGAACGGCCTGATAAATGAAATTTTTAGACGCGAAAGTCAAATTTTGAAACAAGATTCGAGAATTTATAGATTTAAAAAGAAATCCAGCCTGTGCAAACACTTTTGTCCATTAGTTTATACACATGTGTGTGCGTGAAATACGATGAAAAAGGAAATACTTGCTTACTTTTAGGTAAGAAATGAAACTTGCAACGATGTAACTTGATTTGAGTGTAAAATTGGAAAGGATTCTGTAAGTGCGATTAGAGTTATTGAAATAGTGAGAACAAGATTATAAATGAACAAGCCACTGGCAAGGAATGACGATCTGTAAAAGTGAACGAATGACTAATATTCGAAGAATTCTATTTATTATAACTAGATCATAAATATTTATGCAAATACTTTGTCCGATGAATATTATAACGAATGTTTGATTTTACTTTTCTTTGCATAATATTATATACTCTAGTCGTGTCAATGTAATTTTGTATGAAAAATATTTATAAAAATTCGCAGTCTAACGACAAGAGACAACAGATTAATTACAATTTCTCTAATGAAATATTTGACTCTTCCATTCGACTGATCAATGTCCTTCGATTGTTACAACTTCTGTTTTCTTCAATATTATTCGTGCTATAATGCGCGTATATTAAATGTATGGGACAGAAATTCAAAACACATGTGTCTATACCCCACGCGTTGTTGGCTGACTAAAATAATACTTGACTAGTGTCTTCAAACTTTGTAGCACAGTTTGACATTTCGTCCGAGTACAACGATCCTTTCACTCGAGTTGAGCCTCTAAATCCTTACAGATCACTTCCTCTTCGATATAATTAAGAAAAATTATACACAAATAGTCGTGCAATTTTCCTGCTGTTTAACTAAGTGTCATCAAACTACCATTTGAAATCATTTACTTCTATATGAAATATTTCGTTCTGCAAATAAAAATTTTTCTTATAAACTGTCATGACACAAATTACTATTAACTATTTTTATTATTGACTAAATTTTCGCCGATCGATTGCTTCCTCAAATTTACTAGAAATCAAGCACTGATTAACAAACTGTCTAATTTTTATAATTTTCTTCACTTGTGTATATATATATATAAAAAGACACGAAAATCTACAGAAACACCGTGAAATATTCAATTTATGATAATCATTCACAAAATTCGACGAATTCCATTTGTTCGATCGTGATCGTAGAAATACAAATTCGCACAAAAGTCGGCGATTTACCGACGATTGACAAGATTAAATATAGAAACGACGAATAATGCGTCGTATAATGGCGCGACACACGAGCCGATAAAATTGGCTTCCAATGGAAATTCGAGTCCGCTCCAGTTGGACGGGCAGGAAGTGCGAAAGAAATTGAAACGTTCGAGGTTAATGGTGGTCATCGAGCCGCGGCTCGAACACCGAACCGGAGAAGCTGTGAACCGTTTGTTAACATTCCTTTTCCTGAATGTTCGCGGAGTCAAGGCCGGTACCTTAACTGTAAAACCGGCTCCGACGAGATGCAACTCGACTCGACGAACATCGAGGACCAGGCGTTTATACGCCGAGCAAGTCATAGGTATCAATTTCGCGACGATGAAAGAGGAATCGCGCGATCGCCACCCTTCGCGAGAAATATCTCGACGAACTACTTTCTTCTCTTCCGAGGCTGATGCGACTTGTTTGCACATTTTTTTCAATTTTTTTTTCCTTTTTTCTTTTTCATACGTTTGATTTTTTCGCACGAACGGAAGGATCTCGGCACCAGAAACCAGAAGATAAGTTCTCAAATTTTTGACAAAATTACACTCGTCGAGGTTCTATGTATCTCGTTACATTGCACTGCTCGATCGGTGCCAAGAATGTTGCCTTCGCAGCGTGAAAATTAGACGTATACTCCTTGCGAGTAAACTGAACTGAAAATCAATGATTTAGAAACTGAAACACTTGACGAAGAAAGTTCGTATAGTTATCGTAGATCAGTGCGGTATAAAAAGATGATATGAAAAAAAAAAGCAGAAATTAACGAGGAAACTGATGATACTGGATTGATAATCGAATCAGCAGTTGTTTGCACTGCTAGTTATTTTCTAACAAAGAATAATAAAGATCTTATTTCCTTTTTTTTTTCTAATAAAGATTTCTGAATAGATTGTTCTCGCTAAGGTGTTCAATCAATTCGGAGGGTAATATTTCTCTTGAAATAGAGAATTCCATCATGCAATTCATATAACCATTTCCATTGCGCAAGACTTACGCTAAATACTTTCATGCAGTGGAAATATCGCGCAGGCACGTTGCGTTTATCAATATGCAAACATCCAAGTACCATCCATCTACGTACGCGTGCATCGCGAGACTTCCATATTTTCCAGTGAGGCTAACTATTTTGTCATATAAATAAAAGAGGAAGATAAAAAAGGATGATTGAAACAGAAAAAAAAGAAAAACGGCAACATGTAACAAAACACTTACTGTTCACGTGTCATACATTTCCACGTGCCGGAATGCTGAATGAACAACATTGTCGGTTTATTATCGGTAAACAGGCAATTATTTCCGACTATCGACTATGGCGAAACAGACGCAGTTGCAAGTCGAAACACTTCACATCCCGCGTCCATGGACTGTGAACACTTCCCCAATGCCATTCTTGTTGAGAATCCCAAGGAGAATCCCACCGTTCGTAACCAAATAATCGTAGTAGCGTTATGAGTCGCATTATGAAAATTATTCGCTGTTCCCTGCTTCGAGAAAAACAGGCCATGCGTGATAATGTTTTACAACTTGGTAGGTTAATTATCATGCAACAGTCGTTAATACCGGGCGGTTTCAAGGCTGTCTTGCTTCGATGTTCGCGCAACTGACAAAGCTTCCACTTTGGCAACATTATGTAGGGAAAAAAATTGCCTCTCGCGAACCTTTTTTTGCGTATATAATTTATCGATTGTTCAGATGCTGATAAGTTGCGAGTTATAAATAGACCGAAGTATATATTTTTTTTTTTTATTAACTTAAATAATACATCTTTTTCTAGCTTTCCACGTTACGCTATGTCTGTTCAATTTCACGTGCGAATGAAATGAACGAAAGTTCATAATTCTCGAATTCATAAATTCAAATTACGAGTCACAGATTGAAGAGGTAGTTGCATGTATCAGCCGCTTAAAAACCGACTGTGATCAACTCCAGTTCGTTGCTTAACGAATCGACATAGTGAAAAATGACTCTGTGCCCCGAATGGCAGTTTCTTGAATTAATTACTACTTATAGAAATAGTTGTGTTACATGTTTTTATCCTTTGTATGCTTTTATATAGATTTTCTTCATTGTTAATGCAAATTACATTAATTTGTGAAATTAACCGCGAGAGAATGATTCATCGACACGATAAATATTAACAAAAAAAATTAACTAAAACCCACAGAACACCGGAACATAATTCTAGACTAAGTCCATTGTATCACTCTTTCAAAGAGAATAAAATTAAAAGATTGTATAACGCAATAAGTGTAATTTATAAATATAAGAAAAGAAAGTAACACAAGAGAAATAAACAGATTAATACAAAAGAAATTAAAGGGAGAATTTATAAATATAAAAAGGAAATTAAATATAGAAAAGAAATACATACGAAGAAAAGAAATCCTACAAAAGTTAACAGCGAAGTTTTAATAATCCAGTAATCGTATTGTGTGATTTCCAGAATTGTGCAACCCCAATTTCTAAGTATACTTGAGCAATCTCTAAGAACGGGAGTAATTCAAATTTCTACATCTACTTCACGATACGTTTATTTTTCGGGAGATCTCGTATACCGATAAAGAAAAAAAAAGACGAAGAATTTTAAAAGGCCGGCGACCTAGCTATTATCTGATAGTGAGATAGTAAGTATTTCAATGTTAGACTCCGATGCTAGCGATTAATGTGCGTAGTATTAGTTTGTTGCACAAGCTTACAACAAGCTTCATGATTCGTTCGCGAAGTTGAATCATTTTTGCATAACATGTTACAGTTACATTTTGCATAACATGTTTAGAAATACAACGAAAGCAACGATAAGTCGAGGACAAACCATATAAAACTGACGTGCAGACGATTGAATATTTTAAAGATATCGATAAGTCATGCGTGACAGTCATATAATTATAATAATGACTTAACATTTCTGTACAATTTTGAGCGACTGGTGAGTGGATTGAAGATAATAATTTTAGATTATTGAATTTTAGAATTTTCAAATTAATTGAGAGAGAGTTCACTGTTATAATTTTTTTATTAAAAAATTCCATTCTTTTCGATTACGAGCAAATTCTTTATTCATTTTGTTTTTCTTCACTTATCAATTTATATGAAGAAATATAATTTCAGTTAAAACGTAGAACAAAAACGTAAAATATGTCAGTGTCGTGGAAAGCAGGACATTTTAATTAATTAGATGCGCAAAATTCTACGTCTGGGACATATTAGTCTTTGCTGTAATCTAACATAATTATTTATTCTTACTTTTTTTTGTTTCTAATCTAGAAATGACCTCTCATCTTTCTAAACTAAAATCGAATTATTCTTTATTTTTTTGAAATTTCGTATATGAATCAAATTCAAAATTCAACTATCAAAATCTATTCTATGTCTATGTCTATGTCATACCACAAAACAAGCCAACGAACAACCAAAATCATTTTTTTCAAGAGAATGAAATATATACAGAAAGAAATTGTCATTTCTCCAAATTGAATGGAAAAATAAAATTACCCTCTTCTTTTTCATTCAAAATTTGATTAAATCTACTTGTCGTGTCGAATCACGATAAATGTAGAATTTCGAACAATCGCACCATACTTCTTCTCTGTATCTTTCGAGACTCGCTTGACTTATACAAGATACGTTACTATGTCAAAATCTAATTCCACGTACTTCTAAAACTCTCTTCTGTATATTTCACCACCGAAGCAGACGTCGGAACAACCAAAATCATTTTCTTCAGTGGAATGAAATTTATCAGAAAGAAAGTATATCATCTCTCCAAATGAAAGGGCAAAATCACCCTTTTTGGCGATTAAATCTACTCGACGAATCACAATGAACACTGAATTGTGTTTGAAAAATTGCACCGTGCCTTTCGAGCCTCGCTTGACTTATTCGAGACTCAAAATCAATTCCATACACATCGGCACGAAACAAAAGCATCGTACAACCGAAACGTATTTCCTGGGAAAATACTCGGACGACTCGCCCTTTATCGATTTCAAGGGAAACTTGAAGATAAAGTTACTGCCTCGGTAATCCCTATTTTTCGACCCCTGTGTGCGATCCTGTCTTTCCACTGCGCAACGGTGGCTTAATGCCGTCTAGACCGGATGGGTCGCGAGTATATTCGTCAAGTGGAATCGCCTATTATGTCCCTAGAAATCGGCATGCGTTTAAGAGAAAACTGGCTGCAGGACAACCAGTCGCGGACCTCCCGCGAAGAAGAAGAAAAGCAGCCGATAGGAAATAACGAAAGAGACAGTATATGAACCAGGAACAGATAGATAGTAAAAGACGCGCAAGGTTTGAAGAAAGCTTGGCAAAGATTCAAACAGTGATTGCAAGGGCCTGTCTCAGCGGAGCGCGTCCGGAATATTTCTCCTTACTTTTCTCTGTGTCTGGACCTTTGTTCATCTCGCCAACCTTCTCCCTTTTCACCCTTCTAACTCCTGTCTTTCTCCCTCGATTCTATTTATCTCCCCTTCTTCTGTCTCGCGAAGGGCCCCCCTCCCTCCCACCCCCTTTTCCCCTTTTTCTCGGCGCACTCGCGTCCAGTTCGTGCTCCTTTTTCACGATCGAGAGACTCGAGGGGTAGCGGACTCGATCCTATTGACAGAAATACGGTGAAATATTCGGTGACGATTTATATCGCGAAAGAAAGCGCGAACGCGGCGATATCCTTCGGTATATTAGGATCTCTCGAGATTCGAGGCCTCCGCGTAAAAAGAAGAACGACAACGCCAGACGTTTTTAAGCGAATCTATTCGCGGTGGCCAGCGGCACGGAATTACGATGTTCGTAGGAAATGTACGATATATTTCTCTCTCTTACGATCGGAGTAATATCGCGGTAGTTGATGGCGAGAAGAATGGTCCGAGTCGATGACGTTTCCTTTGAGTTGGAGAAACGAAGCGGATGAATGCCGGCGATACAAAGAGTCCTCGAAATTTTTGGTCTTGTTAACGAGCTTTAATACCTGATAAGATACCTGTTGCAGACCCAATTGGAAGAAAATGCACGGTGATGTGCATAAAATGTTAACTTGAGAGAGAGATACATTCACATTTTGAATACCGAATGACTTATCTGTTGACAATTGTAAATTTCCGGATCTTAAACTGGAGTAAACTCTTGTGATAGTTTAGAATTTTATCACAACCGAAGATTTGTTTTTATTTCATTCTCGTTTCTATATGTCTCTTCTCCCTGAAACAGTTTCGTTTCACAGACAAGACGTGCAAAATGGACGTGTTCTGGTTTCTATCTCACGAAGTGGAACAAATTTCGTGTCACTCAGAAAGATGTCGAATAACGTGTACGGAGATATTTCACAACTATACTTGGACATGAAGAAAAGAGAAATAAGAGAATTCTGATTATATCCTTAAAATAAATGTCTTTGAATCTGTAAAACTTTCTAAGGGAAAAATCCAGTTGACAAAAAGAAAAACAACATCTCTCTCTCTCTCTCTCTCTCTCGGAGTTTTACTCTGAATCTACGAACGTCATAGCATTCGTGATGCCTCCGCGAGGACGTCAAAATTTAACGGGCATAAGCAGTATGAGTTCATACACTATTACGCTACGTTGCAACACTTGTCACAACGCTCGTTGTTTCAACGCTATTGCGCAATGTACGGAAATTTTGAAAAGCTCAATACCAATAGAGCTACATTATACTTGTCAACAAAGAGATGCATGTGCAAGACATAAATTTTTTTCAGGTTTCCTCATTGATCTAACATCCACTATTTTGATATTCTAAAAGTATTTCGACGATTATGAATATCTTTTATAAATAGACTACGTTCGTTAGCACACGATCATTTTTGAAATAAATTTCAAGAAATACATAGAAATTACAAAATAATTTAGACATTTATTATCCGCTTAAGACGGGTATTAATTTTTTATTAAACATATTTGGAACGAAGATATCTTTGCAACGAAATTTTTAAAACAATGCTCAACGAAAATCCGTCGTCGAGATCAACAGGTTCTGCTCTAATTAAAATATTTCCTATTCAATGACAAGATGATACTAAAAATCAGAAAATGTACTTGTGCACGCTATTTTCCCGTAATCAATCCGTTGGTGTTTATCATTCTTTCGCTACTAATCGTCATTTGCAAGAGGGCGCGAGCATAAATCTCTCGCGATCTCGCAGAAAATCGCTTGAAATTTCCCACGTTCGCGAGATTCTATAAATATCGCGCAAAAAGCCAAACAAAACAGAAGCTTTCCTGTTAAAAGGCCCTTCCACGTAACTCGGTCGCTTACGAGAATACGCGATTTACCGAGTTGAGACAGAGAGAGAGAGAGAGAGAGAGAGAAAGAGACTGTCGCGAAACCGGGCATCCGCAAACTGTCCCCGTGAAACCGGGACTATGAAATCGGTATCTAAAGGGGTGAACGAGAGCCATGGAATAAGAGAACTGGCTGATAAATTCACTTCCTGGCCAAGATGCGCGTATATCTCGCTTCCCTCCCCTCCCCGCCCATCGCTTCGCTAGAGCGAAGGCCGTGGCAATTGCAAAAGGAGAATAGAATTTATAGCGCTAAGTCGGGTGTTATCAGTCGCGCTGTACAGCGCGAAATAATGCGCAGTAAAGATATCTGCATTTGTCAGGCTCTCAAGCTACGAGCAGACGGGAAACTTCGAAATAAATATACACAACGACGCGTCGTTCGGCGATAGCCGAGGCCCGAGGTAACTTGCTAAATTCTCCACGAACGCGAGAGTACTTTTCACGCTGCTTCACGTTCGATTCTGTTTTTTCTTTTTTTCTCCCTTCCTGTTCTTCCCGCGGTTTCCTCCTTCCGACCGGGCGTTCACAACGCGAGGGAATTTACAACGACACGCGGCGACTCCGCGCCTAACGCCATCTTTCTCACGTGGAAATTCTCGGCAACTGCTGGCGATCGAACCTTAACCCCTTGACATACAATGACGTCTGGAGTTGAGACGTCATTGCGTTCCCCAAGGACTATCGATTTATTAATTTGTTCTTTCATCGTCTTTTATTAACACATTCGAGACGAAGCCGAACGTGTATTTTTCACGTTATATAAATTATAGTCTTTTCACAGTGTGATTTCTTATGTTAATAAAAATCAAATGTATTTATCGGATGACGCCGTCCATTGAAATGTCTGACACCGATTAGAAGAATATCGTGAGTGTCGGTCCTGTCGGGCCGACGTCGGCTAAACGAATAATGGGGGGCGTCGGTCCGCAGGGACTGACGCCGTCTCGAACTTATGTCATATATCTGGAATGATTATTGCCAATTCTTATTTTCTATGCTTTCAATGACCTGTTATTGGCGTACGTAATAAAATTCTTTTCATTTCGTAAAAATTTCACTCGTTTAATCGTTGTGTTAAGAGTAAACGAAACACAACAAACAATTATGAAACTTATCGAGAAGAAGTCGGTAACGATGAAAGAAACTGTGTAATGCTCAACTAAAGCAGATTTAATTTTTAAATACGAGGAATTCCTGTATTTTATTACATTGAATACTTATTATTTTTTTATACTTTATTATTTTGCATACTTTTTTAATCAATTTCTTTTCTTTTTTTTTTCCTTTTAACTTTTTCTTGGAGAATATTGCTCGAGGAATGTACCTATCGTTTGTTAAAATTAAGACGAAAAGTTAAATGAACTTGAAGAATCACTCAACAGATTTTCTAAGAATTAATTTGCAGCATCGAACGTAAACGATGTGATAAAATGAAATTAATTCTATGCCGAAGTCTCTGCAATTAAAAAAAAAAAAAAATGAAGATATTAGGAAGATAAGGAATTTAAGTCTCAAGAGACTGAACGCGCACGCCAAAAGTTAGAATCTTGAAATAATGATTTCCTTGAACAAATACAAATATCTTCTTTACACGCATAAGGCATTGAGACTGTGGTTCAAACACGTCGAAAAGAAAATTTCAAGAAACACATTTGTCGTACAATAGAATACCCATTCGCATTCCCGTTGTACGGAAAAATCTGATCATACTCAGAATCTGTCACGTTTCAATTATTTATCGCGGGTGAGGCTCGATGTTTCGAGTAGATACATCGACAGTTGGCGTATATTATCGATGAACAACGTTACGTAATTGCAAATGGTAGACACGTTATGCACGAGTGTTTATGAATTTCGCTATTCACACAGTCGTCGAAGGAGAATATGAGAATAAAAAGAGAATACATACGTATCTCGAGGATAAAGTTTCCTTTCACGGTAATGAATTTACGAGGCTGTACTTAACGAACGAGAAAAATGTTTGAATGAATGGATAATGAATGAGCTTCGGCTGTGTTGCACGCTACAGGCGATAATGTTTATTGAAATTGTTCGGAAACGGCCGAGGGAATTCTTATTAATACGAAAGAATTCCTCTCTGACGCGCTCGCACACCGGGTGTAATCGCCGAGAAGAACAAAGGATACTTGAATATCCCCGAAGAACCATCGTATTGAGCGTGCTACAAGTTCTCATTGTTGAATTCTTACTTGGTGAGCAAACGGAAATAAATACAATCCCATTCGATTATATCGCAAGTAGCATTGCACTGAATCGTAAAGAAATATATAAAATGGATTTTTAAATTTGTATCGTTAGAAAAATATAACTATTTTAGTTCAACTATTTCACGCGATAAATACAAAGTATAGAAAACACCGTACGCTGGATATTTGCAATCTTTGCAATTTTTCAAAATTCTTCAATAATCTAATAATCCAAGTCATTAGTCATTGGTCATTGATTCTAGTAATTCTAATCTAATGATTATTAGATTACATTATTAATAATAATACAAGCCTGACGATCGTAAACTATAAAATCTCAGATCCAAGAGTAAAATTCTAATGCGTCGCGATGTATAATAAATAAAATAAATTGATAATCACAGGGAATTAAGAAAAGAAATGTAGCACAGTTTGAATAATTCATTACATTTGATCAAGCAAATCGAGGAATTTAAACATTTCAGAGCAAAGCATATGCAATGCTTTTTCATATTACAAATTACAAAAAAGCGACATTAATTTCAATAAAACTCTGAATAAAGAAAATTGTAGAGAAACCTTGGCAAGTCGTGCACGCGAGTTTAAGTATCAATCGTCACAAGCGAAAACATAGTTTCATTGTTGAGTTATCAAATATTGGCACAGCATAATTAATACGTTAGGTGCGACAACTAATTCTTCCTTAAACATAAAACATAATTCATCTCCAAACGGAAAACAACGGCAGTATAACTTCATCTTCTTCCATTTGGCCGCTAACTGGCGAGAATTTCAATTCACAATGTTCGCATAATCGGCGAATCGAGAAAACAATTTCCGTGTAATCGATGCTTTGGATAATCAATGGCTGCACCGAGTTATTACTTTAAACAGGATATAAAATGACTTGTAAATATAACTTATATACTGTGTACCTCGAGCAAGTGATTTTTACACACGCTCTTGCGAAAACTAAAAAAGCTTTTAATACGCCTTAAGTGGCTACTCCAATTCCTCATAATTTCGTCTTCTTAGTTCTTCGAATCCATCAAATCAATCGATATATATATATATATATATATATATATATATATATATATATCATACTAGATTCTATCATTTTTACAAGTAAGTAATATGTTCTGATAATTTCGTGTAACATCTCGCTCGAAGAGTGAAACTCGCTCAAACAATCGATGACTCTAAAGTTTCAAAAACAAAAGAGAAATAAATCTCGCGACAGAGAAAAATTAAATTTCCACGATGAAGTTACGAAGAGTTTGAAGAGTAAAAAAGAAAATTATTTATTACAAATATTCGAGAATTTTGTTTTAGTATTTTCATATTTAATATTCTGCCAAAATTATGTTTATAAATTAAGGGACGGCGCCTAGACTCCGGGAAATATTTCAAAATCAATAAAAATCTTTTTTCCAACGTTTCATTGAACTCCTCAATTCCTCTCGCGTTCCAATAATAAAGGATTTCAATGGCAATTCATTAATAGCAAATATGCATGGAAAAATGTAAAATAATGCAAGAAAGGAAATAAAGATGAATAAGAACTGGAAGCGATCTCACAGACTGCGGTCCACAGTCTACGTTTAAGGGTTGAATTAAATGAAAGCTTCTTTCGTGACATTCCCCTTCGTCTCTTCCCTCGTAATCACAAATCTGGCCAACAACGAGAAAATTCGCGGCCAGAGAAAGAAAACAAGGTGACCAGAATCAGACGTCTACATCATAGAGCTCGTAACAAGCGTCACAAATGCGTCGGTCGAGACAAAGAAAGTGTTACACGAGAGACTCCGAGGCTTCGGTTCCTCTTTTTCTTTTTATTCTTTTTTTTTTTCGAAAGGTCGACGAAAACTTGCACGAGACTTATTTCTCCTCGCGGCGAACCGAATATATAGGAAGAGGTTAAGAAGACAAAGCCAAGCTGGTTAAGCGATAGACGAGAAGAGAATGAGAGAGAGAGAAAGAAAGGACGACCGGATAAGCTGGGAAAGAAGCGTGAAAGGATCACTGGGCGTGTCCAGACAGATCGAATCGAAAACCCCGCTGCTTTATTAAGCCGGCGGGGGTCAATGCTGAAACACCGGCCACGATAAAGACAGGGCATTCCCTTTACTACTCGAACTTAAGTCCGTATTACGCGAGCGGAACTTTCACGCGCCGAGCCGTCACAGCCGTTCCTCGATGCACACCATTACCATCAACTCTCTCTAACCCCTGTGTATATTCTCTCTCTCTCTCTTTTTGTCTGATTCCACTTACAATTAGAGCCGCCCTCACCATCTTTCTAGAGCATAATTTTTTAGGCTAAAACCCCGAGTCCCGAAATTCATATCAATAGAATATAAAACAGGATTGCTTCGATCGTTAGACACGACAAATTAATAAAATCTAATAAACTTTGGAACTCTCCCAAATTAAATCTCTAATTTTGGGGGGAAACTTCCTAATCGAACCAATCCAGAGTATTGAGAAAGCAGATTTTCTCTTAACCCATTACGCTCCAAAGGATTGACTGAGATTTTATTCTGTAAGTTATTATCTACAGTTGAAATCTTGAATTGAATCTGGGAAACAGAGAATTGTTTAGGTTTCGATTGTACGGAAAAATCTCCGAGATAGTACAATCATTCGACAAGTTCTCCAACTTGAACTCGAAAGGATTAAACTTAAAGGTCCACTTTTAGTAAATAAATAAACATAGCATCACTTGATGATAGAGACATTCAAAAATTGATAAAAATTCTACGAAAAATTACAAGTGCTAATAATTCAAAAAAAAAGGAGAAAGAAAAAAAAATTCTAACTCTTGCTGTGTCGAACTGAATCACTCCGTAGAATCTCTCCTGAAAATAAAAGTTCAATTACAATTGAACGATAGAGAAGAAAAAGAAATCAAAGGAAGATCGAGTCAAAGGGAAATCTCGAGGAGGAAACAGAGAATCGAACGATTTGATAGTGTCGCAGGGTAAAGACTCCATCTACATACACTCGGTTACACTGCGAGGTATCGCGATACCAACATCGACCTGTGCGTGCTATCTGCTCGGTGCTAATCAAATACCGCGATCTACATAATTCGCTTAGGAGCGGCTATAAATCATTGCACAAGCTGGCAGCTTATCTCGAGTGCTGATTCAGTGAAATTAGTGTTACTTGGCCTCGGTTGCCTGTTCTTTCTTGTGATCCGAACCGGGTCGACGCTCCAGCGATCCCGCGACAATATAAAACTGGTACCGAGGCCCTCGAATTTCATAAGAACTCGATTCAATATCTCGCGTCGCTTCTGTTCGTCGCCGATCATCGATGGTATCGCCGATATCGGAGAAAGCAATCGTCAAGAAAACCAACCCACCATCGATCATTTATTCTCTCGTGATTGGATATATTGGTCGCTACCAATATAGTTTGCACGACGAAAGTAATAAAAATATTTGGATAGAAAAGAATATTAGTTTCAATTAGAAAATATTATTCGTGTATGTATGCATACATACATATATATATACATATATATGTATGTATGCATACATACATATATATATACATATATATATGTGTATATATGTATGTATGTATTATCGACTAAAAGTATGAGAACGCGTTATATATATATGTGCAGTGAGTCACAGGAATATCTGTACACGTGTAATTGTCAACATTGAACAACTGATATGGTTCCATAATGTGTGTCGAGATGATGAAGCTGAATTATTATTTTCATTGATATACGAACTCAAGTTTGCAGTTGGAAACTGCAGATTGCTGGAGGACGGTACGAGTACTTTTGTGATTCATTCTATTTATTTTTGAGATTAATGATGACTTCCTTGCCTAGGGTGCGTCGATATAGAAAACGAACATGTTAAACTAAATGTGAAATGTAAATGCAGTAGCGAAAGCATTTATCCAAACTTTTTGATCTCTGCGCGCGTGCACGGAAATACAACAGGTATAATTTCTCCATAAAACATGAGATGCCGAAATTTGTAGCCAAATGGATCTTCTCACGAAGGAAGCATCGACGTAAAAAATTGTCTTCAGCCAATGCCATTATGCTAATTACTATATAGAATTCGCCGCGTCGTTTAAATACCACCGTTGTCTGACGTTCGCGCAATAACGAACACCGATGAAATTTTGAGAAAAAGAAAGAAGGAAAGAAAAAGAGGAAAAAGAATGAAATCCGCATTGACATCAGTTTTTGACTCGTCCTTAACACTTTACCGACCGTGTATTAGCGGTGAATAGTTAGCCGATTAATAGGCTATCGGTCGGTAAAGTGTTAAAATATGTTAGTTAGCCGATTAATAGGGTACCGGTTGGTAAAGTGTTAAAATATGTTAGCCGATTAATAGGCTACCGGTCGGTAAAGTGTTAAGATCTTCCAAGTAACACTGAAATGGAAAGTAACAATTAACTCTTTGTGTCGTGATCCTAAATTGTGTCACAGAAATTCCAAAACTCGGAGGACGAACGAACGTTCTAATTTACAGCCTTTGCTCCTAGGAAGGAAGTTCACACTGCCTCCCTTTCGACCGCTTCAAGGCCGTAAACTTCTCTCAGTCGTGAAACTCTGTCGGAGAAAACGCGATCGACCACGAGGATTCAGAGGCGAACAACAGGGTGAAAACAGCGAAATGCTTCTACCGGTTTTGCGGCGATTTTCGCGAGACAAATTTCGACAATCGGTCGATACTGTGCCGAAAACTGACACGATGACGTTCCGAGATATTGTGCATTAAACGACAATTGTTCCGAGCGACGAAAATACAAATGGAAATAGTTCAATAATAAGAATCACTAACGATATGTATGAGATACGTCATTTAGAGAGACTAGATTGCGGATTGTTGTGCATTTATGCGAAAAAAAAAAATACGTGATAAATATAAATATAAATATACGAAATTCTACAAAAAATAGAATACTCGTTAAAATTTTGTAATAAGTAAAACGAATCTGTATTCAAGCCTGTTTATGATAAACGATGAATTAGAGACTCGAAACTCCTCCGAAACAGTGGACTACCAATAAAAATATCGTTAAACGATTAAATTGAAAGAAATCTACATAAGCCCGGTACGTGTAACGATCGTGGTTATTGCGTTTATGATTAATGTCACATTATTCCTTCGATCAATTTATGTTGATGCGAGTTGAACGGAAATTTCTAAAATTCATATAACATCATTTTCATCCGCGTTTCTTAACGTTTCACCTGTTTTTCGATCAACGTTTCATTTACTACGTCGTAACTTCAACATTTTCTTTTGTTTTTTTTTTTTTTTAAACTAACTGGAAGTCTTCTTTATCGTGCGTCGCCCGTATTTTCCCGTCATTGAAAATAATACAAAACAAATTTCCATCAATTGGAATAATCTTTACGCTTGTCGTAAACTTCGTAAATTGCTTTTACGTAATCAACTCGGGGCAATCGTAAAAAAGCATATTACAGCGTATCACGATCGTGAATACAGTGAAGAAAGATTAGTAAAAATAATAAACAGCCTCGAAGCGTCATATAGCTCGCAAGCGTCAGGCTCGCAAAAACAGCGCACTCGTTTTACGCGAAATTAATGAAATTTCGTCTGATTTCCGAAAGAACTAACACGTCAGGCGCCAAGAAGTCGTGAGACGGTCCTGTCGCTCCACACGTGGCTCGCGTACAACTATTCATGCACACACACACACACACACACACACACAGGGTGTCCCATTTCAATCTATAAATGCAATTATCACCGAAACTATTCGTCATTTAAAAAATGTCTCAAACGCATTTTTTTTCTATTTCGAGAGGGCAGCAATTTGGCACACATTGTTAATTTGTCTCTAGACAGGCGCGTGCGAGAGATATGAAGGTCACTAACTATTCCTTCAAGTATAATTGTGTAATTTTTCTTTTGCGTCAATCGATACAGCAAAAAAAAAAATGTATTAACCTATTTGCATCTAAAACCCATTAGTTTAGAAGATACTTTCTTATAAAATCTATGCATAAAAGACAAGAACAGTACGGACGCAAGAATGCTATTCTTGTACTTTCCCGTCTTTTATGCAATAGATTTTATAAAATTAAAGATAAAATATCTCCTAAACTAATAGTCTTTCGATATATATATATATATATATATATATAGGTTAATACTTTTTTTTATGGAAAATGACTTGCTGCATCGGCTGACGTAAGGAAAATTACATAATTATACTTGAGAAAATAGTAGTGACTTTTTATACGATCTACACACGTCTATCCAGAGACAAACTAAGTGTATAAAATTACTGTATTCTTACAGTAAAAAAATGCATTTGAGATATGACGGATAGTTTCGGAGATAATTGCATTTATAGATTGAAATGGAAATTGAATACACCCTGTATATGTAGCACAAACGATACGCAACGGAGCACCAAGTTAATTTTTAGGCAATCGCCAGACTTACTGTTTCAACCTAGCCTAGAATTATACATTGCATAAGCACGATAAAATTTTTATATATATTCGATTAATTTCTCCTTGGTGCAACGCCAGAAGAGAAAAACAAAGGAAGAATTCCTAAAAATTTTATGACAACTTTATTTAATAATATTCACGAGAAATTTACAACGAAACCGATCGAAACTCGTAAAATTAATCAGTTCTATAGAAATTGCGTGGACCAAATTTTTAATTAAACATTAAAAATAACACAGGAAATTCATTACATAGTCAAAGAGTTTGAAAATCAAGATACTTGATTGTATTTTACGTACGCTCTCCCCGATATTCCTGATAATCCAAAATAGAATATTCTTTTTATAATACTTAACGCGTGAATCCGAATTCTTCAATTCACAAAAACATAAACAATCCACCGTCCAGAGACCAATGCAAAAAGAATGCAATGTCGAAACTAAGTTCCTAAAACTAATTGTAACTGATTCGATTCTAAACGGTTCGAAACGATGCCAATTAAAAGTTAAAATAAAATAAAACGACTCGAAGTCGAAGTAACAAAATTTCAACCTGTCAGCCGCAAAATGAATTACCCGCCGCATTCACCCGAAGCGATCTCGAGCGTGCTGCTTAACAATGTTGCTAATGTTTCCACTTGTTAAGCGGCAACCACTCGCAGTCTGGCTAGCAGCTTAAAAAATATATATCAGCTTTCGCGGGGGGGGGGAGCAGGAGGAAAGAAAGAAAGAAAAAAAAAGAGATACGGCTCCATGTATGGTCCGGCTTCCTTGTTTTTGCTCCTTTCGTTCATAAAACAAAATGCGCCGAAAGATGCCGTATGATTAAACAAGAAGTTAACGACGTTGAATCGTTTTGATTTAAACCTACCCGAACGCTCGCCGCATGATAATGATCGTATACGGGGCAAAAGATCGGCGCGGATACACCGTTTTTCTCGCAATAATAATATCTCTCGCAATGATGTCCCGATACGTACCGAAAAATTTGCTATAAAGACTAATTTTGATGCGAGGCATCTTTGAGCTCGTTGCTCGAGCTCGTCAGAAAAAATGAACATTTTTCACGCGGACAAGGTCCGATCTGTTTTTTTTTTTGCCGTAAATCTTCCAGGTGTACCGTGCCTGCAATTGTCCGATTTTTAACTCTCAAACTCTCTGCTCTCGTTTTAATAAAAGGAGTTTCCAACGTTTGGGCAACATTCGGGAAGAAATTGAAACGAAATCTCGACGATGATTATTCCATTTTTTTCCCTTTAACATATAAAATTAAACGAGGAGACATTTTCATTCCCTTTGACGTGTCTTCGCCCTAGTCAAATTCCAGGTTTCACTCAGGATCATTACTTATGCGCGCATAAGTTTCAAATACTCGTCGTCGTAATAAATATTAGAAGCACGAAGATCTGTAATACTAATAACTGAACGAAATGTACGAAACAGCAAGCGTAAATTTCAATACGCCGCGTCCTTCAAAGAGAGAGGATAAAAAGAGGCAAACTTTCTCTTGTGGAGGAGCTTTGTCAACCAGACCTTTGCATACTCCGGCACAATAAATCCCAAAAGACATCTTTTCTCCGCTTAGATTCTCCACGTCTCGTGCTTCGTCAGATTTTTTCAAAAATAACAATCCATCAACGAAAGCCTTGGCCAGCTGCCTTGTCAGCTGAGTAACGTGCTCCTCGGTACAGAGAGCTCAAGTACAAAGAAAAATTCGAACACCTGGTCCTTAACCTAGCCTAAGTTTGAAACCAAAGTTCCGTGAAACGATCCCCGTCTTTTCAACGAAGGAAAAACGGAACGTTTTCCGTGGAAAAGGTTTAACACTGACACAGCTGCCAGTAGCGAAAACGCGACAATTGTCCAGAAATGTATCTGCCCTATCCTAATTGGCCATTGTATCGATCATTTCGTGCGGCCGAGGTTCTCACCGGCGTCGCGATAAAAATCGAGTAATCGAGCCTCGACTCCTAACAAACAGACTAGGATGGCCTGATGATTTTTATTTTCTCCTTCGCCAATTTGAATAATCCGACTGAGCTGTCTAAACCGAGCGGGAGAACAATTTTTATAAACGACACGTTGTCTGCAGAGAAATATTCGTTGTATTAGATAAGACTCTCGCGTGCGAACCAACCTTAATTTATTTCGATCTCACTGCCTCTGCGAGAGGGAGATAGATCTGATTAATATCAATTTACTGCGCACAGAGAAATTTTTTTGTAGTTAATTAATATTTACTACTTGTTATCAGAGACTCGGTTTGAAATTATGCCTTCAGAAAACGTTTCGTTCGCTTGAGAAACCTTTTAATTCGTTATTTATGTATAGAGTCAAATCAGCAAGCATGCATCTACACTGTATTTCGCAATTAATGTGATTTTGGAATCAAAATTCTAATAATAATGGACTACTGGAAATTCAACAGTTGAACTTGGATAACTACTCAAATTTAATATCTGATTTGAGTCCTTCGAGTTGCGTCTCGAAGAATTTCATGCTGCAAAATTAATATATTAACACGTGGTCAAGCAGCGGAAAATTCATTTTAATTGTATTTCGTATTCCGCCAACGTTTAATTGGAATGACTTATTCGGCATTCCGTGAATTTAACAAAAAGAAAAAAAGGGAAAAAAAATCACCGGAAGCTAAGTGAAAACGAACACCGAAATACCTTGATTATACGCAGATCTGCGAATCTGTGAATTAAAGCTGGATTTCACAATCACGAGTTAGATATTCGTTCTGAACGTTTTTGACGATTAACGATATTAATTAAACGTTGCCTAATTGCAATAATCGTGGCCTGCGCGCGCGTAGATCATCGCGTGGCAACCTCTAATAACCGGCTGCAATTTGGCCTCATTATTGACCACTACTCGAACGAAAACAGTTGAAACAATTTAAAGGGAACACTTCCGGGGGACGTTTCACGTGAAAAACGCGGAGGGTATCTTTAGTCGAAGATGCGATCTTCCTCGGGCCTACAAATTTATACCCTGGGAAAGTTATTACACCGGCTGACAGCTGGTCGTCGCGCGAGCCCGCTTCTATCCGCTTGTAATATCACGGATGATAGCGAACGAAAAAGGAGCAGGTGGAATCGACTCGGTGTGAGTTTTACACTCGAGATGTGTGTCACCCATCTTCTTACAAGCTCCTATCATTCGAAGCGTGACAAATGAAAATTAACAATTTTCTACTACTTGTTTCGATACGACGGGATCCTTTATCTTTATCTTTCGAAATAAACAGATTGGAAGTTACTTTCGAAATTTAAAATTTTATTTAAATATTAAAATTTAATATAAAATTCAATTTAAAATTTAAAATTTCATTTAATAAAATAAACTTTATTTACTGTCGAGACAACAATTTTCTACTACTTTCTACTACTTTCTAATAAAATAAATTTTATTTATTGTCGAGACAACAATTTTCTACTACAATTTTCTACTACAATTTTCTACGCTCGATACGAAGGGATCCTTTATCTTTCGAAATAAATAGATTGGAAGTTACTTTCGAAATTTAAAATTTTATTTAATGCCTCGAAAATAAATTTTATTTATTGTCGAGACAATAATACTCGAAGCAGCACTAACGTCTAAAAGTTTGGAACCTCCATCAATTCCATGTTTGATACATATATAAGTTCTGTGTCGTTTTAATCATAAATGTAATTCGAATAGTAGTATAGACAAATATCAGTATTACAGTATTATTTACCAAGAAAATATGGTTTTATCTAAAAATTGATAGGATGCTCCGAATTTTTGGACAGTAGTGTGTGTTAGAAATAGTATTTTTCGAATATGTGAGATAAAAAAGAGATCCTGGTACTCGTGAGATATCCAAGTATTTGGTTATTTTACAAGATACTTGAGACTAAAGTTATTACTACTCGACTGGCCGTATACCGGGATGCAATTTTATCCAATGTGTAATCGAGTAATTTATATGTCTGCGACAAGTACTAAAGTAAATTATAATTTATATCCACTAGAATAAAATAATATCCAAGATTGATGAAACTTGCTAAAAGATACTTTTGGCAAGCTCTGAAAGATTATTTTCCACAACTGGGAATATTGTTAGTTCAATACTACTAGAAAACGTAAGCTTATTATTTTTTATAAATAGACACCTAATTTAAAATAATTACTTCGTTGTTTTATTATTCCTCGCTGAAAATGAGAATTACATCATAAACGTCCGAGTAGAGGTAATAGACATCCAGTCTTAACATCCTTGAAACACAAGTAACAACTCTAGCGTATACATGTATCGAAGATGAAATGTTTGTCATATTCCGACATATCGCCCAAAACCAAATTAATTTCTCAAAAAACGAAATTCTGAGATTTATTAATTTCTACTTTCTATCTTACGAGATGCTCCTTCTTTATCGAATTAATCTTTCAAAGTAACGATCGGTTCTTTGCCAAATCAATTTTTCACGTAAAATAACCTCTTGTATAACGTGACAGAATATCCTTTACAAGACAAACCTTTCACGATGATACATCCTTCGAATAATTAACCGACCGAGACCGCTCCTTACGTATGCACGAGCCTCGTTTTGAAACGGGATCAACGAGACTTTCAAAAATCCTCTCCATTAAGAGTAGTACACGCCGGATACGTGGTCCGGTTCTCTCGATTTCTGTCCGTTTGTTTTCGATATCACGGTTGTTGTTGCGCAACGGTATCGAAAACCGCAGCTCTCTCGAGCCCGGCAATATTCGAAACCGATTTCACGGGGAACAGAGAGGCCCCGACCCTTTGCATAATGCGTACACGCGATCTGTCTGCGGCTAAATTTTCGCCCATGACCGCGAAACTGACCCGCCTCCCCCACGCTTATGAGCGCGCGTTTTAATTAAAACATGGTCCGATCGAGAAAGACAAGCTAGCAGAGACAGATTATTATTATCATCGTTATTGTTACAATTTTAATACGAACGTCTGCGTCGTAGCTAAAGATCAGTTTGAGATCTTTATGGAGGCAAGGCCAACCTGCATGAAACGAAAATAATTTCCCACCGATGTCGGCTGAAAGAAACGCAATTAGCATGATTAACTAGGCAATTCATTAAAAGGGAACTAGTTTATCGAAACCCTGAGTAACGATTTTAATTTTTCCATTTAATTCCATGATCCAGAGGAAATTGTAAACAACAAACATAAAAACTTTGGACTTTGATTTCTTTTTTTTTTTTTTTTCTTAATTTTGAACACAGTTGAGTTTCTTTGCATTTAAATTTACTTCTGACTGTCTAAGATGAATTTTAGAGAGATTTCTACAATATCTTGTTATTATTATAATATTTATAAACTATTGAAAGAAATCCACCGTGATGTTCCGCATTTTTTGCAAAATTCTTCTATTTTTGATTACTATGGTATTTAATATACGAAACAAACTTTTAGGGGGGGAGGGATTTCTTTTCTCTTATTATCGTAAAAGAGTAGAAATTTGCACAAAAATCTCATTTCTGAATGTTTAGAATGAATTTTCGGGAAATCTGAGTAACTGATATTGTAATCAGTGTAATCCGATATCTGATTGTTCAAGCTTGTTTTAGAAAACAAAAACAATTGCGCATGATTGTTTGTTTCACGGCGTTGACTTCAAAATGGAAAATCAAAAAGGCATATATTTTGCTCTGCTACTTTCGAAAAGGAGATAAAGGAAAAACGTTGTGCAAACTCGGAAAAAATTATCTGACACGTACGGCGAAGAAGTTGTCAAACTATAGCAGTCGAATCGATTTGTTAAATTCCACTGTTGACGAAAGTATGAAATTATTCTCAGAAGATTTTTCGTCGAGAAAGAATTAAGAACTTATTCGAGGTGGCAGAATCACGAAACGAAAGGCAATCGAACAAAATGGCCAACACGTCGTTTTAATAGAGTTCGTGTTTCTCACGAAAGATTCGCCTTTCCTTTATACGCATAAAAAGAAAACAAATTCAGTTACTTTTTGACCGACGTAATACAATAAAATCACCGCGAAACCTGGAACTAGTCAGTGACTGAGAGCGCGAGTTATGCCAAACAAAAACGGACACGCCACACATGGAAGGATCGTCTCATTGCTGATCGCAGTAGCAGACTATTCAGAAATCTGCAGATCGAATCGCTTTGAACCGTCGTTCGTTCTGGCGTTATGCGCGCTGATTTATCGGCAACGGGACGCGCAAACGAGACAAGCATTGAAAATCAATCGTTGAAAGCGTCGTTTTCAATAGAGCCGGCGGCTCGAGGAGACGCCGCAACCTTGGCAGGCAATTCGCAGCTAAAGGTTTCACGCAATTACCGGCCGGCAGTCGCGCGCGCAGCTAATTTGCATCTCCGCGAGACTAAGAAAACGTAATTACCGTAATTTATCACAGGATTTGTCGCGTGATAAACGGAACGAGCGTCGTGGCCTGAATTACGATATCGTTCCTGGCGAGAGCAACCGCCCCCTGAAATTCCCTTGTTTCCCTCGAAATTCCTTGTACTTACAACTATCGCGTCGTTGTGTCACGAATCGTTCACCCGACAGCGAGAGAATTTCTTTCAGCTGCGTCTTCGTTCGAAAAAACAGTCAGCAACTGTTGTTGACGAAAGTTCTGAAATGGAACGTTCCTACCGACAAATAATATCGTGTAATATTTATTCTATCATATTTCGTATGATACTTTGATTGACTTTTATCAAGACAATCGCAACAGGTCGAAACGATCGGCAACAAGCAGGTGAAAAAATCGAGACAGAGTAAAAATTTCACAATTTTCGCAAGAACAACGCCAGAGAAATTCTAATCTAGCTAAATAAACTACGATCGTGATTCCTCAAGTAACCAAAAGCACGAGCATTCAATGGAAGTTACCAACGCGAAATTAATATAACGAATAATTTCGGGAATAACAGATCGATCACATTCATCCCGCGATCACAATTATCTGCTCTAATTCGATGAAATTCTTGACACGGTTTAATGATACGCGAAAATCCAATTTGGCTCGACAACGTTAATTGAAATGGGTGAACATTCGAATTATTTGCCGGGTACTTTGCAGCTCTCGTAAACTTCAATTCGTAATGATCATTTTCGAATTGGAAACTCGACGAAAATTAAAATGAAGTATCGCACGTAACCGTCAGGATCATTTCAACGCGAGAAAATATTAATACCTCAGCGAGATGTTATGCGCGAACGAGGACACGTTTTCGTAATTTGTCTTTTCTTCTTTTTCTTCCTTTATTAATTGTACGAAATTTCTTTAGTTCTTTCTTAATTGTACAAAGAGTACTGAAGCGAAGATGATCGAGATTTGAAGTCAATTCAAGGTGTGAAAAAGAATTCGAAAGACGCTGAATCGTGGCAAAAAAAATTCGAATTCGAAATTCAATATAAGATATATATATAAAGACTAAACTTAATATTTTATAAGACGAAACAAACTTTCGTAAATTAGTTTCCCTAATAGATATCGAGAAGAGAGATCGTTTTTAATAACAAAAGTTTAACTGATTTCTCGATAGCAAGTACGTAATTTTTAATGGGTTTGTAAAATAAGAGTAATCAAGACGATTCGAACGCCGCGATGGCTATAGTTTTCGACGGGAATATTTGCCGAGCGCGATGGAATGTTAATTACGTAAATTAAAGTGAACGGAACGTGTTAAATATTGAAAAGTTGGAATTCCTAAATAATTCGATCGAAACGAAAGGGATTAACAAACTCTCTATCTCTAAAGTATAAAAATATCAAAGAACGAAGTAGCTCTAGAAGCTTTGGCAATCGCAATCACCAAACTTACTATAGCACATTGTCTTCGAACAATCGATCAATTAAATATGTATCAGTTTATGATTATCAAATATCGATATTAAATATCAATAGTATATAATTTATGATTATAATAGTATATCAGTTTATGATTATCAAATATCGATTATTAAATATCAATAGTAAATAGTATATAACATAACGATATTTAACATTACATGTATGTAATTTGAAAAAACATTATCGATATTATAATGTAATATAACATAATGATATTTAAATATCAATGTTAATAATGATATTTAAATATCAATATTACAAATACGTAATTTGAAAAACATTATCGATATTACGTATCGATAAATACGTAATTTGAAGGAACATTATTCGCAATATATGTTCCACTTTTCGTCAACGTATCGACATGTTTGCTTTCTCAGAAACAGCTAAGGACCGCCAAGATTCTTCCTCTCAAGATGCAATAAAATCGTTCACACTTCGCAGTTGTAGAGTCGCGCGAGCGTAGTAATTAAGCGAAACTGAATGAACACTCACCGAATGATCTTTCTCCTATTGTTCGGATGAAACGTCTTAGCCATTTCCGGATCGATCCGTGTCAGCTCCTGGTAGAGTTCCTCGTTGCTCCTCGTGGTCGACCGATCCAATTCCACTTTCATCCTCTTCGACCGCGACACATCATCCACATCGTCCATCCGTTGCTTGTCCTTGTCTATCAGAATCTCCCAAAGTAGCGACTCTATGTAATAGTTGGTCCCACCGACGATGATCGGGAGCTTTCTCCTCGCGAGCAGATCGTTGATCTAGATCGGCCGGAAAGAAGAAGAAGAAGAGGAACGTTCGAGGGAGGGTAAAAAGCTGGCGCGTGCAACGTGCATCGAAAATCGGTGGCAGAGGGACCGTGGAATACTACAACTATATCATGGTATCCCTCCTCTTCGTGGTAATCGTTCAGCTTCGTTCGAACATTTGCATTTTACGAAGCGTTTTCTCTTCTCTCTCTCTCTCTCTCTCTCTCTCTCTCTCTCATTTGGGGAAACGAGAAAGGGAGAAATATAGAAGAACGTGTGTGGCACTGACCACGACCAACGGGTGAATTAGACTTCAGAGGGTGTTAGAGACAAGAGGGAGAGCAAATCTTGGATTTAGCGAGAGCGTTTTAGCGGGAAAGCGATTGGCGTCGTATCTAAAGCGTGTATATGTCAGAACGTTCGCGCGCATACTATCACTGCGATTAAGTGAAAATGCAAAAGCGTGGCTCGAGGGGGGGGGAGGGGGAGGGTTGCAGCGGGCGTCGACAATTTCATACGCTGCTTGTTAATTATTGCATCGCCGTGGCGACCGATTGGTATGCGAGCTATTAGTTCCACAAACGCGATTACTTTTCCCTCCTCCTTTCATTTTTTCCTCCGTTCTTTTTTTTTTCTTTTTTTTCTTTCTAGTTTCTGGTTTCTCGACGAACGAGACGCGCGTTTCGAAAGTTGCTGAACAGCCACCGACATCACTTACAAACCACTGGACGAAGAGAGTACTTGCTTTCTGTGCTGCGAACTCTGACTTTTCCTCATGCAACGGACTTTTCGTCGTCGTTCACGGTCTCGTACGCACGTTCACTGGCACTATTATATATGTGACGAGTTGTTCATTCGGGAAATACTTTTCATAGAGAAAAAAAACGGAAAACGAAAAGACGAGAAAACGAAAAAAGAGGGAAATTACGATAGGTGCGGCCGTATTCCTGAACTGAACCACCGTGTAACTAGGATTCAAAGGATCTACGATATCCAGCATGTGGTGAGGGGCCATTTTCCTCTCCTGCTCTGTCACTTTCGCCGTGAGGATGTCCAGACCTTCGTACACCTGCGAACAGACAGAAAATTTATATTAAGATGAGTTTGAACACTTTGCAGCACAGCATGCGAGTAGTAAGATATTTTTAAAAACAATAATTTGATCGTTTCGATAACCAGATTGGAGATTTTTATACATGTTATTTGTCAGTTCGAAATGCATAGAACTCACGTGTAATACACAGAAATTCATAAAAATATTCAAAATTCAGTAGTTTCTCTGTAGTTTTCGTTAGGCGAATGAAACCTCTATGTTTCGAATTATTTTTACAAAAATATGAATAGATCTACAGTGTATTAACAACATGTTAGTTTATTGTATTTTGTTATTCACTCTTCAGTGCATAAGAATAAATAGAAATTACCTACACCTGTTGATGCTAAAGCCACCAGAGTGGTCAATTTTTTAAAAATCTACACGAAGCTCGTGTTCTTTATTGTAAACTTTCTCCTATTCCTTGCATTCTTTCTTTTCCTATCGTTTCTCGGATACATTCTCGTTCGATGCTTTGCCAGTTCTAGTCAGCCGGGATCAGGATTAAGAAAATATACAGCATGTGGAGAAAGACAACGTAATTCTGACAGAGATCAGAAAACGATATGAAAATGTTATTTTCACGATTCAACTTTACGTTTCGTCAGGAGGACTTCGAGCAGACTTCGATTTCCTATCCCATTCACCGAATTCCCTCGGAATTGCTCGCATCGACAGTGGACAAAGATCCTTACGATTCGTGGAACTCGCGGCTCGATCGTATTGAACGTGTCACGCGAATCGAAACGTCGAAACCATGGCGGCGATCGTATCTTGACGCTTGGTTTCATCGGCCATCGGCAACGAAGTTTGAAGATAAGTGAAACGTAGAAAGCCGAATCAGGAAACGTCGAAGCCTGTGTCATGCTAGTTATCAACTGTTGCCAAGCCCCGGCCCGCTGTCAGGTCATTTCATTCTTTCCTTCGATAAGTGTCACCGCTTGCACAAGCGAGTCGACAACGAAAAGGAAATTGCGAGAAGCGGATAACCTGCGCGCGGATTATTTCTTATCTGTCGGCGGCCAACGACTTTTTAAAGAAAACCTAAGTTTGACGTCGCCGTGAGAGAAAGGGGAAAAGTCGAAGCTGAAGTAATCATACGATTTGCAGCGAATCCTCTTCCGTTCAATGCGTTTCGAACGTTCGCACGAGATATAAATGGCACCTCTTTGCGTTAGGTGCATTCACGTTTCGGATGACTGCATATTTACGTAATTTATCTTCAATTGAAATAAAAGTTATGGAAATGAACCCTTGAGTGTATATAGTTTTAATATATACTATATATTACTATATAATATATAATATACTATATATTAAAACTATATATATATATATATATATTAGTATATATAGTATATATAGTTTTAATATATAAATCAGATCTACGCTCCAGAAAGTACCTCGTTCTAAAAATTGTTAAATTTCTCTTTATTAAATAAATGATACAAAATCTTATACATTCTTCTACAGTGCTTTTATCAATCATGTATAAGTAACATAGATAAAACTTTTTGCAACATATTTTATGTTATTAAAAGCAAATATATAGCGGATGAAAATGATGAGCAATGGACAAGCACAAAAGAAACGAGTTTGATAATTGTTTAATACTTAATTCGATGTCCTTTGCATTGAATAACCATTCGTAACGACAACCATTCTTCGAAGTAAAGATTTATATAGTTGTTTAATGACATTTTTCCTTAATTCTTCCAACTCTTCCACAATATACTTTTTAAATTCATTAATATTTGGAATTATCTTCGAATTATCTTCCATTCTGATGTACGAACTTTCCCAAATTTCCCTAACAATTCCCTAGAATATTTAAGTCCGGAGACTTGGCTAGCCGTTCTAAAACATGAATTTACTTTGCTTGCAAAGCATCGTTTTTTACTGCTTTCGCGGTGTGCACGGCCACGTTATCACGTTGATATACAAAAATATACTTATTTCCAGCAATTCGTGTCAATCATTTCAATATACCTTCTGCCATTTAATTTTTCTGTAATAAATTTTATTCCCACCTTACCTTAATAACCTCCCCAATCACTATACCGCCGTTTTCCATGAACCGACGACTCGAAAGTGGTTGCTCCTTTCGTAAATCATGATTATAGCGAAGATCATCAGATACATATAAATTGAACTTCTTTTCATCGATAATACGACTCTTCGCCATTTTTTTATTCGTGCAAACACGTTTTCTCTGGAAATTGCAAACAGCACAGCTCATTCTCTTGCCTGACCAAGATTTTTTTTTTGTTGCAATACTTGTCGTTCAGGATGTTCATAATTCTTTGCAAGACGTCGAACATTGATCATATTTGTCGTAAGTCCAGCTTTTTCTGCCAATTTCTCTCGAAATCAAGCTTGAATTTGACGCTATACATATATTATATCACGTTTATCCTGAGCTGTTCTGACACGAGACAATCGTCCAGAATCTTTTCTTTCTCCATGATTATCGGAATTTCACTTTACGATTTTTGTTAACTATTTTGGCTATTTTTTTTTCCTTTTTTGTTACAGTATAACGTTTGACCCCTTTCCCCCCACAAATTAACTCACTAATAAGTGAATGAGTTGAAAACATGATAATGTTAAATATATAATGTTAAATACGCACTTAACTGACTCTGTGCTTCACGCGAATGTTACGCTTTCGATAACTTCTGTACGACTGAGGAGCGTAAATATTCGAACTTGTTCGATTCTGTCTACCTCGAGGCTACAGGCAATATTTATATTTTGTATTTCTAAGAAATTCCGTGCCTCGGTTAACATTCGACATAATACACGTAACTAATCCATGCTCAATATTGATGCTGTAATAATCTACGTATTAGTACTTACGGCACATAACATAAGAAAATATCGAGTGTGCTAGTTTGCCCTGGTTTTACGAACTGAAGGAAAATAGCATTATAAAAATATAAATTATATTATAAATTTTTAAATAATGACATGTCAATAGATGATACAACTATCAACTAATGATTACTCGAATATAAAAAAAAAGATTTAACGTCAAAAGGAAAAATTGAATTTGAATTATTCGAAGCTTATTTGCAAGAAGAATAAAAACCTTGCTGCTTATGATTTCTTTTAAGTAATTAACCTCGTCTTTGTCAGCCTTTTAATTATAAATTTTCCAATTATAAAAATAAATTCTGTTTGAGCCCTTAGATAACAAACTCTCATTTTTTGAGTGATTGCAATTCCTTCAGTGATGATTAAAAATGGTCAAAATGACCAATTCGTAATTTTAGATAGATGCATTCTTTTAAATGCAATCATTTAAAGAATTCAAATGATTTTTCGTAAAAAGTATTAGAAAGTGCACTGTATTATAAAATTTTTCCATCTTTTTCTTTCTTTTTTTTTTTTTTTACTTTAACGTCTCTGATGGGAATTTTACGCTTCAATCGTCGACAGTTTTAGAGTTAAAAAGACAAATTACGCCTAGCAAAAGAGCAATAAAATGTCCAAACACCCAGATTCCAACGAAACATTTTTCTCCCTTATTAATCACCTCGAACCCTAATTTTCTGTCGACGAACGCGTAACAGAAAATCTCACCGTACTTTTACCGTACTTTCTTTCTTTCCACGGAAACATCGTGCCCGCTCATCGTCGATTTTTATCATCGTCTGTGATATTTAAATCACCGCGTGCGATCGCAACAATACCAGCTGGATGGAAACATTCTCTGCTCGTTTCGACGCGTTCTCTAATTAACGAAATTGCCCAAAAGTAAATTCCATCCACGCGCGTATCTTTCTGCGAGTTAAAAAAAAACGCCTCCTTCGTACCCGAAATCGAGGGAACTGGAAGCGTTTTCGCCCGCTTTCGTCCTGATGATGATTGTCCAATTCATTCGGCCCACGAAACCACTTTGCTCCGTTATTTCTCTCTCTTTTTTTTTTTCTTTTTTGCTTTCTACCATTGCCCGGCAGCGGAATTTTTTTTTTCACAGCGAAAGCAGCAACGAGAACGAGAGGCAGGTTCGTCGCACGAAGGAAGCACACGAGTCGCGTATCCGTGGCCTTGACGATATTACGTAGTACCTACGTAGTACTTTTTCATTCGGTGTGAACCATTACGAGACGATGTGTGGAGTGAACGAAGTTCACGAAGACTCGAGGCTAGAATGATTGCGGTATGATAGAATAATCGCGCACAACAGCGGAATTGTTCTTCGCTGATGATTTCGAATTCCCCCCCCCCCCCTGCATACTTTGACCATAAGAGAACAGAGTTTGTCCTCAAGAGTTTGCCCTTTGTTAAAGACAATCGAAATTCTCTGAATTCTTCCGTCAATGAGGGAATTTTTTTGTAAAACGTTTATGTTATATTGATCTAACGATAAATTTGTGATATATTACACTGTACGATAAATGATTTGTCTTATATTAATTCTTGTAGAATGACAGATAGTTAGTAAAAGTTTTTTATAGAACATCCATGTTACGTTAACTTAATAAGAAATTTGTGATAATTTACAGTATATGATGTATAAATTATTTATGCTATATTATAAATTATATATGCTAGATTAATCTTGTAAAAAGACAGTTAATAGAAACACGAATTTAAAGCTATTTTATATTATATTATATTACATATAAATTATTTATGTATTATATGTTGTACAATTAATGTTATATATTACACAAGGTTTAATATATTATATTAACCTTGAAAAGTTTCTGAAAAATTGCAATAGTCCCATTTCAAGAATTTCTGAATTCCAGGATCAATGATTCTACAGATATATTAATCCTCTTTACATGATAAACACAATAATAGATAAGAATAAAAAATAGTCCAATTTCAATTACAATATGTCACATAATCCAATATTAGAATTAATTGCTGAAACAATCAGCATCGATGTTTCACAAAAGGGAACCACTTCGAAGAAAAGAGAAAAGAAAAATAAAACAACAAGAAGCAAGAAATAAAAAGAAGTCGAGAGAAATTTTTCCAAAGGAAAAAACTTTCCCAACACTGTATCGGCCGCAGTATCGTTGCAACGTGAAAACTTTTATACTTCGTGTCCTCGATATTCCGTTAAGTTATCGCTATCACAGACCGAGCAAACAGGTTTTCGATGGTTTGCGCCTGGATAACTCGAATAACCATGCCTTCAACCTTCATTAACCGTTTTTTTTATCAACGTCTTATTGGACCGAATCTGCTCGTACAATCCCTTAGTGTAAACAACGCGAACGGAAGTATCATTCGATGATTATACCGTGTCGCCAAACGGAATGCAAATAAAACGACGATTTTCCAACTGCGGCGTCTACGTGATGACAACTCCATAGATCAAATATATTGCTGGGTGTAAAACGTAAGCGACGACCACGTGTAATAATTCTAAATATTTATCTGTCAATCTACATCTGTCTCGCTATTTTCCGCCATCGGCAACTTATAACGGAAAACAAGGATAAAACATTGATCGAACGAAGAAAAACTGTCAGGCATAATGCACGAACGCGAAATGAAATTGAAAGAGAGTGACTGCTTTCTTAAAACAAAGATTGAATATGTTATTCAATTTGTTCGATTCTACAATTTTTGAGGGAACTTCGTCGCAACAAAAATACAATAACATCTAGCCTTTTTTCGAACAAAGACAAAGACAATTTCCTCAAAGTAAAAACAAAAGGAAAAATATAATATAAGAATTGAAAGCTACGTAAAAATTTAGGAAAAAAATTGGATCGCAGAATTGGATCTTTGTGAATTTTTGTATTTCGATAAAACTAAATAGAAACTTCGATTAGTTGACTACTTGATAATAATAATGATGATGACGAGACGTGTTACATTTATACTAACTCTATAATATTCTAATAAATATTCTGCTTTAGATTATTTTATATTACATGCATCCTCGTGCATTTTTTCATTCGCAAACTTCCCATAAATCCACGATCGACGAAGAATGAACGAAACTTCGCTCGAGATTATTCAAGGTTTATTTCTTAGCGATATTAGGAGCGGACTGGTATTCAAAAAAAGAACTAATCGATGAATACTGAGTACACAAGCAAATGTTCCTACCGGAAGTTTATACTTATGTGCTGCTTCGTCGGAAAACAAACGGAGAAAGAAACTAAAGGCAACCGAGTAACACGTGGACGATCGACAGGCACGGTTCAAGGAGAGAAATCGAGCAACGACCGATTCCTTCCCCCCTAACGGAATTTGTATCTGTTCCATAGTAATCAATATCATTGTATCTCGACGTTTCACGTAATGTATAATCATTTTATACGTGTATAAAATATAATTCTGAATAATAAATAAATCAATTGTAATCAAAGTTTATTATATCATTTCGAACGATCGATGGACAAATAGCGCAGAATAATTCTGGAATATAAAATAACATAGATTTAAATTGTGAATCTCGGAGTAGAATAGTATGGCTCCGTTTTTTGACATTTTATTTGACGTCTTCAACGTCAACTTGTAACGTGTAATATACGTACAAATATGTCTGCATTGTTATAACGTAATTACTTTACTGTGATGTAAATCTGACAACAAATGGACGATTTATTGCAAATTTTAAGCCAGAGTCAATTTAGCTGAAAAACGTTTATTAAAATGTTACCTTCGGACATCGAAGGATACAACACGTTGGCAATATTTGGAAACTATGAATATTATACAACAAACAAGAAATTATCCGAAAATATTCAACGACTTATTACTTTTGCATTTACCGGTGTGCAACCACCGAATGTGGAAAACGTCAACATCTCGTTAACAGTGTTTCTAAATTAACAAATCCTTTCATTAACAAGCAACATCATATTTCTTCGAACGAATTATCTGTGCTATGCTAATACGAGCGCAAACACGATTGAAAATCCTGAAAGATACTTGTATTGCAAAATTAATAAAGATAAACAGGTAATGTGCACGAAAGAATATTATGTAACCATTTCCTTGAACAAACTCAATTAACCATGTCCAATACAACGTAACCGCCCCGTTTTCAACTAATTTAAATTAATTCTGCCAAGGAAATTGAACACGTATTAATACATCTACTTTTATCGGCTCGATCAAAAATAATCACATGATTAAAACATGGAAACATTGTCAAACTCGTATATGCATTAACGTAAAATAATTTAACACACTTAGCCCATTTAGTTCGTCTGTATAACAATATATTACACATGTAATTATAATAATAATAATAATAATAGTAGTAGTAGTAGTAATAGTAATAGTAATAGTAATAGCAATAATAGCAACAGCAATAATAGCAACAGCAATAATATCAACAGCAATAATAGTAACACGTACTAACAACTTTTAACATTTCTTTAACTATGTAAATAAATTCATATTACACCTTGTTCATCAGAACCTAAACTACTTCACTGTGCGAAGTTCAATAAAATCAAATATTAAATAAACAATCAATGTGAACGAAAAAAAGAAAAAATTACAAACAAATTTCTTGACTCGTGTTCGTGGACGAGGAAGTTAACCCAGATCCAAATTGATCGCCATATTTGCGTATCATCGGCTACTATGTACTCACAGTGTCGACTATTAAATTTACAATACTGTTAGCAGAAACGTCCCTCCGAAAATGAACAACATTCTGACTTCATTACTTTGCTCGTCGACCAAAGAGAAAATTAATAGCGAAAAGGAGGGAAAACGAACGCTGACGCTGTGCAATCGCGAGTCGAACAGAGGAAATGATTTATCGGTATCGCGAGGGATGACCTTCCAGAGATATACCGAGGCAGCAATTATCCATGTAACCAGCGAATTGCAGGCCAATTACGCCGGATGCGTATATCGATCGGAATCGTATCGCGCGCGTGCGAATAAATCGAGGTATTCCTCGAGTATCCCCTGGTAATGGTGATCGTAATTCAGCCGTGCTCTCCACTCTTTGAGTGAAATTATGATGAATGACGAGTCCGGATCCGGAGGGCGAAGTGTTTGAAAGTCCAAACAGTTTGATCATCTTAATCGATTGACGATAGAAGATGGAGAATTTTATTCTAAACACAGAAGCTCTACCGCTACCGATCGAATTGGATTATCTTTAATCTTTCTCTTTTTTCCCTGAATATTGAAGTAAAATTGAATGAAAAGAATATTGTAAACATAATCAATAAGCAATGTTGCAAATATTCCAATTTATTAGAATTTATATAATGAAATTATAAACTTCAAATGAAAGACATATAATGGTATAAAAATTGGGTCCTTATTAAATGATTATTGAATAAGTAAATGGATTATCAATTTTAATTTAATAGTTAGATTATATTTAGGTGTAATTTATACCGAATTGACAAACAGAAGTATATTTCCCCCTGTGCACAATCAGTATACTTTGCACTCAATTTTGATATTTTCGTTGGTATCATAAAATTTGTCACTGTTGTTCAACTTTTATATTCACAACTTTGTCTGTTATGTCAATTGCATCGAGCATTTCTAAAATATGATCATTCCTTTGCGAACACGTTGTAAAGAAAAATGAAATGTATTTCGGAGTTAAAATAAACGCAGTTAAAATATTGAGAGCACTGATATTGAAATTCTTACGCGAAAATATCGAAAATATTTGAAAGATTAAAGACATCGATTCTCTGTTGAAAAACGTGAAACATTTAAGAATTTCAAATGACAAAAATTCACTTTGTATCAATAAGAATTTAACGAATTAATTTTTGAGGGGAATGAAAAATTTCCGTGCATCTAAATAAAAGGCGTGATTTAAAACTCGCGGAGAAATGTTTTCTACTCGCGATTAGAACGAAGATACACCATTAAAATTAATCACGTGCTGCATGAAACAAAGGTTAACAATAAAATAGACGTAATGTCTGTCGCGCGAGTTTCATTTTAACTGTGCCCTTAATTAATTTCGTTCAACGATCAAAACTCAGAAAATAAAAGTGATGCACGATAGAAACACGTTTTCCTTTTTTTTTTTTTTATAAAGTATGATACGATGTTGATGTAAGAGATGGCTTTACAAGCCACGAACGAAAATATCGTACGCGCAACTGTTGATGAAATGAATGGAAATACGTGCTTCTAAAAGTCTGTAACACAAGGTAGATTATTATTCATGAGTACAACATCCGGATCGTGCACATTATATTCACTAATTTGCATTATCTCTCAAAGACACTCGTGTGAAGCTCTTAATCTAAATCGTTGACTCGAAGAGAAGAGAGAAACTCGGTTGCTTAAAATTTCAATATCCAACGACTCTACGTTTTAACAGCACTTACAGCTCGCGACACATCGTTTCTCATGGAAATGAAATTTAAAGGAAGAAAGGGAAAAAGGGATAATATTTGGATAGACGAGAGATTACAAGAGGCTGTCCGACATAATCCTCGAAAACTGTTACGTGCATTAAACCTATGTCGGACACGTGGTGTGATATCACAGAACAAATTATATACATCCTTCGAATCGATCGCAGAGTTATATCACGTTATTACGAAATTTATACATATTCTCCGACTTGTTATCAATACTTCGAACGTCTCAAGCTTCGAGACAGTTTCCAATTTCAACATCGACGTTTGGAAATTTCAGTTCTCCCAGAACGGAGCGCGAGCCTCGAATTTCAAATCCCGAAACTCCCGAGTTTCCAAATATCAAATTCCAACTCCTTCGAGGTTTCAACTGCCTCCTTCGATCGACGTTTTCGATCCACGAACAATCAAAGCTTCCTCCCCCCCCCCATCTGGTTACAGTATCGCCGAACGAAACGAGTTGAATCCTTTATAAGGATATCTTAGCCAAAGCTTCGGCTGGCAAAGGAACAATAAATCAGCAAAAGGAAAGGGTCCACCACGTGGAATGCTTAATCAGTAGAAAACGCAGGTCCGCATAGCGGCACGTCGATTGATTTCAATTGCGGCGTTAGAATTATACTTAGGCGTGCACGGACGACACGCTTGATCATGTGGATCACGAAATGTCCAGGACATCCGAAAGGATAGTGGCCCGATAGAGCAAACGCTATTGCGATATTATTCGCGACTTCCTAGAACCATTGTGGGTCAAACTCGACGCACCGTTAAGATTACAGCCCCCTCCGCCCCCCTAGAAATTTTAATATTCATCAAACGCGACTTTCAGCCGGGACTTCAAAGATCCGCGCCGATCGGTTAGATCCCCTTTTCTGGACACCGGGCGAATTCTGAAAGTTTCGTTTCCAATTGGACGGATACTTCTACAAGGCCTCTCTTTGTCTGCCTGTTTTATCTAACGGGGATTCCCTTATTTAGCGACCTCGATCCTGTTTTCTGTCGGAAGCGAGTGGTCAAGTTTTGCTTAATTCTCTTAATTGTAGAAAACTTTTTTTTTTTAATTTCCTCGCGGTTAATTTAAACTTCTTATCGAGGGATTATTTTACAGCGTGTGTTTAGTAAAAGCGTGGTGGCCACTAGTCTGAAAAAAGATATTCTTTTTGCCGAAAAATTTTACACAGTCAAACTAACTCTCGGATAGCAGAGTAATTACATAATTTGAACAATCGATATAATAATTTGAAATAATCATAGTAATTTAAATCTGTTATAGTGTTTCTTACGAGAGCCGGTAATGGTATGATTTGTTATTTCGTTTGGTATCTGATTCCCGCTTGACGTTATTAAATGATCATTGCAAATCCCTCGATAGAAAGTCAAAGTTGTTGAAAAGGTAATGAAGTTATTGTGCAAGCGTATATGCAATCCTCCGAATCGTTATACCTATTTATACGAATTTTCTATCTCACGCGTGTCGACAGGCGAGGCATTAATCTACAGCCTAATTCCTACCATCGCCAGCCCTAATTACCTATATTCTCTAACCTTTGGTTATGAAACGATCGATCAGTGACAAGACTAAGAAAAAAAAAACTCATCTTCAACTTCTTCTTGAAAAAGCAAATTAAAGAAAGAATATTCAGTATTTATTCTTACAAAAAGGAGCATCGAACGGTAGTCAACGCGTTATAATAAATGGTGCAGAAACTTTTTTTGAAGAAAATTTCAAAATCTGCTATATACACGACTCAAACGTTCAAATACTTTCGTAAGCCACTGTATTTCCTGCGATGTAACGAAAGTAACGAAACATTTACATATTTCACATGGGGCCCGAGAGTAAATGTTACCCGCGTACACACGGGAGAGATGACGTTTTAAGCGACGTTCATAGCGATCAAACAAGCAAAGTGCACTCGAGAATCTCTCTTCGAAATACCGTAGAAACTTTTGAAGATGCGGTGTCTCTTTGTCGGCTTGCATTTCTTTTTTTCTCGTTTTTTAAAACGCTTTACCTGGCCCCGAGACGGTTCAACGGTTAGAAAGGGGCGAACAACAGCAATAATGAATCAGAAAAGTGAACGTACCGGCGTTTTCTTTTTCTTTTTTTTTTTCCTTTGCAACGTATCAGCGAAATAATTGACGATAAATTTCGAGATACATCTTTCGCGAAAGGCGCATTCACGTTCGAACACTTCGATTGCACTCAACACGATACTTCTTCAACAGGTAACAATCGTAAAAGTGTTTCGTCTCGTTTCGTTTCGTTTCCTTGATCTAATTAATAAAGTTGTGACAACACTAATAAAAGAAATTTAATAGATTTTATGTCATTTTGAGGCCTACATTTATTTATTCTACGTATCAATTTATTATTTACATTTACATACATGTCGATAAATTCAACGCTGCTTTTACATTAAAAAAAAAAAAAAAAAAGAAATTCGATGCTCGATTTAAAGGTAGTTTGATGCAACAAGTTTTGTTAAACATCTTTCACGGAAGTGAATAAAACATTATCAGTGAATAAAACATTATCGTCCAATAACATTTGATTGTAATAATTTTATGGCGATTTTCAACATTTTCATCGTCGAGAAAAGAAACATACGGACCTTGACTTTCGTTACGAGTTTTCCAAACAACAAATTCACTTCATATTCGTCGGTATTTCTCTCGATCGTCGAGGACGAAAAGCTTCGATTTCTCGGAGCAAGAGAACCACTCGACGAAGAGGGCAAAAATTCATCGGATCGCCTGGCAGGAATTAAGGAATACGCGGGCAGAGATTAATCTACCGGTATGACAACGAGGAACAAGTCGGATCTTGTAGGAAGCAGATCGAGACCCTTGAAGTATTCCGCCAGGGTCGTATAGCTTTAGGGTACCTGCACGAAAACTGGTCCAGGGAGGAGGAATGGCGCATACAAACGATCTCGTCTCCGCTCTATCCTCGAGGCGGTTTGTACAATCGGCTCGCCTCCTCTCTTGTGTTCCATCCTGCCCCCCTCTCCCACTCCGCGACTATTATCCTACCTCTCCGTTTCTCGCCGATCTCACCTGCTTCACCTTTCCCTGGCTCGAACGGAATCATATCCGGCCACTCATATCTGGCATTAGAGTTTCTCACGTCATCCTCTTATCAAGTTTGAAGAAAAAACCGGTCCTCCTCGGGATTCATGTACATTAGTACTCGCTGATCATCCGTGAATACCATATTCCCCCAGCGGAAGAGAGAAACGCGCGTCAGGATCAAAGCAGGATCAAAGCGAAATTTCACCGTGACACTCTTTCAGCTTTGAACACTTGTTGTGCTCGAAAGTTGCGAGTAGTTGATTAACGCTGTAACGATCAGTGACGTTGCTCTACCGTCACGTGATTTTCGATGGTTAATAACTGTCTGTCATTACGTTTTTTTTTTTTTTTATATATATAAGTCTCTGATAAAATGTTAATACCTACAAAATATATATACCTACGTAGAATAACAAATTTTCTATCATACGTGAAACATTGTGCATATCTTGTCACCATCGAAACTAGAATTGCAAACTTGCCACGATTTTTACTAGCGCTAAATTATTGAAAAAGGACATATCGTGTTATCCAACGGTAGATCTCTGTATAATCGGCATCTACTATTTGTCAATTCAATCTAGAATTAAGCGTCCGCCACAATTTAATTATTATCCCGTTGTTTCAAGCTAACCGATGTGTGCGACAATGAATGCATCTCTATAAATCCAATTCGCGCGATCGAAACACGGCGAGATCGATCGAACATAATCGTTCGGAGAAAGTAACGATAAATCCTGACGAAATCAGAAGAAGGTCAAGAGTAAACGTGAAAATACCATATGCACGTTTGATTGTAATATATGTAACATAAAGCGACATAGAATTGCGGTTCGATCTGAGGTTTGCTTCTCGAGTTGCCCCGCGAGTTCAAGGTGGTCCGATTATACTCTTTGGTGGTCGATGGTAATTCACGGAATGTTTCGTCGAAAATTTCCTCACGGGAGAAGATATAGTATAGCCTCGAAGGCATACGTCTCGAGACACTTATTGAAAAAAAATTCGTATATATCTTTCCTAGGCCTGTTTTTACATATGCGTGTTATTTTACAAAATATGTTAACGACGAGCCGTGGTATTTGAAGTTCTCGTGGCCTCGTTTCTTGCAGACATTTAATTAAGCCTGCCAGGAACCATTAATATTCCGTGACGTCGATCGTCCCACAGATATATATTTGTATTGATTTCCACTAATTCCGCTTATGACAGGAGGAATTAACCGATACTGATACTCGGAATGGGACCGAATTAAGTATTATATTATAGGATGCTCGACATATTCATCCCAATGGAGAAACCTATTTCTTATTATGTTGGCGATGCGAGAAATAATTACACTAATACTTCAACTTATCAATCTAACTTGATATTAAGTGATTAAAGCTCACGGAAAATATTGAAAGTCTCAGAAATCTCTTTCTCTTGCAATATTTATGTATTATAGCCTCTTCCCTCTATCGATGTGCAATTTCACTTACGACGTGCTGAAACCCAAGTAACCAACAACATAAATAAATTCGAAATAGAATTGAACTCGTTTCAAGTCGGCTGGAAAGCCGCGTCAAGCAACAGTCTCTTCCATCGAAACCAAAACCGGTCTAAACCGATGCAAGCGTATCTAACAACGAACGTTAACGAATACTAATCACTTCCTGCAAATACGCGCGAGGAACACTTAACATAACAGACGCGCCGGTTCTGGCGCCAATTCAAATCTGCAGAAACATTCGATCTGCACCTCTGAAGTTGACTCAAGTGAATACCGTTCGCTGTTGGTAGATGAAACACGTGTGCGAAACGTTGCAAATTATCCAAAAAAAAAAAAAAAAACAATTTAAAGATCTCCGAGGCACGCAGAGCTTCTCAACTTTACACCGAGATTTTATAGGAAATTTAATGAAATACAACGTACCTGTAACATTGAATGAAAACACGTGTGTGAAATGTTGCAAATTATCCGAAAAAAAAAAATAATTTAAAACAGGTAAGTTTAAAGACTGTTTTCAGATCCCGCTTTTCAACTTTACAGCCAGATTTTATAGCTTTAGGAGATTTAAAGAAATACAACATACCTGTAACATTAAATGAAAACACGTGTGTGAAATGTTGCAAATTATCCGAAAAAAAAAAATAATTTAAAACAGGTAAGTTTAAAGATTGTTTTTAAATCACGTAGAGCTTCTCAACTTTAAATCAACGTACGTGTAACATTATGATAAATCATTGCTGCAGTCCTTAATGGGTTAACACTTGATCATCGAGTAACAAGAGAGCCAACGAGAGTTACTCGATGCGCTCGTAATATCGCGAGTTCCTACCAATCATCGTGGAACTCCAAGCGAGTCTTAGGCGTGGTTAAACGAATTGTTTCATAGGGCTGTTGAACGGGTGTTTCTATCATCGTTTCGATACTTAAATTTCGGATATAACATAACGTTATGTTCGCCGTAAAAGCTCGGCACTTGCTCGGTATTACACAGGTACAAGTCGTAAATATTTGAGAACATCCTGTCGGGGCTAATAGCTTTCGATGTCGGTAACACGGGCCGCCTTTTATACGGCTTACGGTGTATAATGCAAATTGATACTGTTAAAATCCAGTCATATTTTGCACGTGTACCTGGATGAATTCGGTTATACGATTCGATTCATTAGCACGACTCTCTCGCAGATGTGATAAGTTACTAATAAGTTGATAATATTAAAGAATTCATAAATACGTAGTACGTGTTCCAATTTACAGATTATAATTTAAATCACTGATATTAGATGTCGACGAAAATTTGTAGAAAGATGAGGGTTCATTTATAGGTGTACGAAAATGAAATGAATCAGAGGACAATGTATTATATCATTTACTTTTGTAAATTGTATTCTATTTTCATTTGCATTTAAATTTCCTTTCAGTTGCGCGAGACATAAAAATTCTCGAAGCAATGAACGAATATCAACAAATAAGACAGTGAAGATACTTCGTGAAATTAATAAGCACGAAATGCCAGTTCGTGCAGAAATAATAGGAATAATTGAAATAGGAAGAATACATATTTGGAACAAGTTGCGCGCATGTTACTTCAAAATGTCTGCAACGTACGGAGCAATTTCTATTAAAAGGGAAAAAAGAAACGAGAGAACGCGTTTTGTAAACTTGTAGAGCTGGCAGAATGTTAATAAGAAGGGGTGGGCGAGCCATTGCAAGTTTTAAAGCGTCAAAGGCCGAGAGAGATTCTGAGACAGCCAAGTTTAAAGGCATCTTAAATTATTGGAACCTCCAAGTGTCAAAACTTCGAACGGGGCTTGCTAATTCCGAGCCTCCTAAACCTTGTATCTTATGATGGTCTCTTATACGAAGCAGCCAGCAGCTTGTTCCCCCCGTTCTGCCAAGATTCCATACTTTTCGAAAGATAAGAAAATCGAACGCGAAGGAAAGCGTCGACGTGAATTCGATTTTACGAAACTTTCGTAAATTGTATTTTATTTGGTATTTTATCTCGCGAGACGCGAGACGGAGGAGAATGAAACAATAAGTATGTGTATATATTTATTTATAGTAAAAGGAGATAGAAAATAAGAGCATTGGAAAATCATTCGAATTTAAAGTCTCATTGAAAGATGAAACATTAGTCAAACTTTAGATAATTGTAATTACCAATTAAATGAATTGATTGAATCCATTTATCTGGAAATAAGAATATTTATTCAATCGCAAATGTTTTTTTTTTAACCTGATAAATTCATATGAAACTCAACTAACTGTGTATTAAATGTCATTCGATCTAATGTAATCTTATTAATTTGTTATAAACAATTATAAATTACGTAATCGTAAATAATTGTGACATATTAATATAAATAATTATACGATAGAAATAATTATCTTTAATCAATTATTAATTGAGAAAATGATAAATGTATTTGCTTTCAATGTGACTAGTCTCAGGCTTCAGTGTCTCGTGTCTTTTTATAAAACCATTAAAAAAGTATGATTAAAAAAGAAATTTAATTAAGAGTGATTGAAAGAGATAATCGTTTCGATGGAAACAAATCTGCTAATTTATTTTTTGCTTAACTATGAAGAACATCTATCTCTAAGAGTATCCATTAAAGAGACTTCTTTGATAACTAAAAAGTGGCAAAACCAGATTATTTTCAATTTCTATTTGTATTGCATAATAAAGTAAATTAATTCTATCTCATACAATGTACTCCCGAATTATTTCTCCGTATTCTTGAAAAGATATATACATTATCCGAGCCATTCAATGACTTATAAAGTGTTTTAACTGAGAGTTTTAACTACATAATATTTTTAAGAATTATTGAGTAGAATAATTTGTACAAAAAAGACTTATACTAGAACTTGTACTAATATTCTAGTGATAATGAAATTTTCACGATCTGTTAGCGTAAATACTATTATATTATCGTTAAACAAATATATCGCACAATTTAAGTAAATTTAAGTAAAATGAACTTGGGACTTTGAAATCTCCTCCACTACTTTATTATCCACGAGAGAACTAGATATAATACGTGTTAAAAATTTTTGCTAAAACATCTTTCCAATATTTTTTTTCCGTTAACCCACTATAACAACGTGTAATTTACGAGTTGCACATTTTTTATTCTGTATTTTGAAAATTTTATTTTACATATTCACAGTTTCAGCGCGCAAATTACAAAAAAATATCAAACAATTTAACTACAGGAATTATTTGCCGGATTTTAAATTGGATCAAACAGCTATTTCTCTCTTGAAAGAAAACGAAATATTGGCTACAGAAGAATACACCCTAATCTATAAAGATTATTTTCACGAGAACAAAATACTACAAAATACTACAAAAAGTTAACACGCTCTACGCCAAAAAGACTAAGAGGAAGTTTCATTATTCCTTTATACTCGAATGAAAGAAAAAAAATTTATCATCACACTGACACACCACGTTAAAATACAAGCAATCTTCACAACAGGCACGAAATCACGTATTCGTCGAACGACCGGGTGATCGCGAAATAAGAAATCGAACGAAATAAGAAATCGTCACCGTTCACCCCCCCCCCTCCTTTTCGTTTCTTTTCAATTCAATTCGCCTTCGAAGATACCATCGAGCAGGATGATCCGAAAGTAAGTCAATTAATAATCTCGTTTAAAGGCAACATCGAGGAGGAAGCTGATGATACACACAAGGGTGAAACCTCGTCGCGACCGACGAAAAAAAAACGAAACCCTCGCATAGCACGCCGGCTCACGGAAGATCAACATCATTCCTGGCGAACGTGGCACGCTGAACGAGCAACAAGCGCAAGCTGTTTCCACGTAGCCGGTGTGAACCGAACGTAAAACGAAAGAGATACTTGAAGTGAAACTTGTCCAGTTGCCCCGCTGTGTTTCGCCAACACAGATGCATGCAATGAACGCATGTGTAAGACGCGATCGTCGTGCGAGAACGAGCGGCCATTAGCGTCTTGTGGATTCCTACTAATTATCGTAAATGTTAAGTGAATCTTAGGCGTTCCGTACGGCGCCGGAATCTACGATACACATTCGGTGGGACCCCTAATGGGACCAGTTGCGCGATTATTTTCGCGAATGCGTCTGTACAACGACTCGAGGTTCACCGTCTCGTCTCGTCTCGTCTCGTAACTCTCGATACAGAGAGATATTAACACTATCCTCGCGAAATTTTGCATCCGAGTGCGAGCTCGTCTCTCCAACCGCTTATTAACGTCCCATTGCGCGCGACTTCTTGCAACCGCACGGTTCAACGATTTTGCTTTCTTCGCGAGTGTGGAAGTTGGCTCTTCTAACTCGATGATGAAGCGCGCCGGCACTTTTTGGATTAGGTTTAGGTTAGGTTTAGGCAATTAAATTAACGCACGAAGTGTTGACTAATTAAATCGCCAGTGCTGGCATTTGCGATAGCATGCGATTCCGACAGCGGAACAATGATAAGTGGAATTTTAGGCTTCTCCTTTTTTTTCTCGTAATTGGCGAAGATACGGTGGATTTCTGGTGAAATGTTGATTTTAAGCATTCCATTTAGTTTAAATATTACGAATCGACCCTTTACATTTGAAATACCATTACTACTAATTGTGCTGGCGTAAATATCCTAATTCTTCGATCGTGCGAAATCACTTGAGAACAACATGAAGAACGTATTTCCATGGATTTCGATTGCAATATCAAACTGTTAATAATTATTAAATGTAATCGTTTCTTCAATGATATCATGCCGTAAAATATTATAATATAGAAATAAACATTGTAATATGGAATGTAAATTTATCCAGGGAAAAAGAAGCATCGAAATAAATCATTCCGAATTCGATCTGACGATCGACCTTGACTCATCTTTCTAATAAGAACTTACAAACTCCGATTCTGCGAATCGGATTCTACGAATCGAAATTAGATACTTTTTAACATTTAATTCTCCACGAATGTCATCGAACTTACACGTCGAATTTTTGTGAGTAATTAATTTCCGCGCAACTTTCATGAACTTCGTAGACAACGCGCGTGCGTTGGAAAAAAAAAAGAAATCTCAATTTCGAGTAATTTGAATTTTCGTGCGTGCGTGCAAATTAAACCGTGCCGCTATTTAAAGCAACACGGCAGAAATTTCATTGGAGAGAACGCGCCCTAACGAAGTGAGACGTCGTTGGATGGCGAAGCTGAGAAAGAATTCAGACACATTAACGACCACTGAGTAATATTAACCTCCGTGGATCACCATGTTTTACAGTAATTGGCTCACTGACTCACTGTCCGGGATAATATTTGTAGAAATGACTGCGTTGCTCGTCGTCTAAATTAATATTAATCGATCGATCACGTGGGATGGAATAATTTGATACTTTTGTGAATGAGAACATCTTACGAACAGTGTTATCTCGTTTTAAGAATAAGAAAACCGCTGAACAATTGATGAATTTACGAATGATTCGTAATGCGCAATGGTGCAAATGTGTGGAATAAAATAAGTTCGTTAGAATTTCTCAGAGCTCATCGTCCAACTTGTTGAAACTAAAATAATATAGCATTCTATATATAAATCGTTCTGATGTCAATGATAATAATTAAAATAAATAATTTTCTGTCTAACACGGAAATTTAAGGTTCAAATTTAATCTAGAAATAGGTGATGTTCATTGTTTTAATCCATTAAGGACCGACGTTATATTATCATAATGTTTTATATATATATAATTTACTACTACTACTGCTACTATTATTATTATTATTATTATTATTATTATTATTATTATTATTATTATTATTATTATTATTATTATTATTATTATTATTACTGTATCATTATTATTATTTGTTAACATTTGCTACTTAACTCTTAAGTATTGTAGATATTACATCTCACACAACTATCACAGAAGGTCTTACAGACTGTTAATATTTACTGCATTATTACAAGTACCAAAAGATCAAATTCAATCAAAATTGTCCTTACATTAACGAAGAATTAAGAATTCCAATCGTAACTAAACGATACCAAGTATATATGAAAAAGTAGAAAAACAAAGAACGTATTGGAAAAAATTAAAAAAAAAATAAAACAAAACAAGAGACGAACGAAAATGCAACACAGCAGCCTGGCAAACTTGAGAATTCCACAATACTTAACCCCTTAACATACAAATTAAATAAAACTCGGTATAACCAAAAAATGATATATATTTTTAATTTTTTAACATTTGTGTAAACTTGACAAAGATAACTTTTATACTCTTATACTTGTACTGAGAAATGCCATGAACGCAAAACTTGTAAAAAAAGAAAATTAATAAAAAATGATGAAAGAACAAATTAATAATTCATAGTCCTTAAACGTATGACGTCTCCCAGACGTCATTATATGTTAAGGAGTTAGGAATTAACAAACTAACAACGTGTCTAATCAGTTAACGAAGACGCCTCGCATTTTATCGAAATAAGAAATATCAATCACAGTGGAAATACACTTGAAACACGATTGTCGTGAAACACGTGAAGGAAGAGTGTTCGAAGAGAAGCGAATCGAAAGGTTCGCCGTTCCAACCTTGGGGAACTGGAGGCACACGACCTTGCTGTATAGCAATTGCGCAACCATTCGCCGGAGGAGCAGGTCATCGGCTATACGTACGATCGGTCGGTCACGAGGCGATTTTAAATCCCATTCACGTGCGATCGACGAGAGTACGACGCCGCATACGTCGCTAGATCTCCCTGGCGATCGGTTCGTGATCGCGGAATTCTCGAGGCGAGGCGTCGCCGAGGGATCTGGTTTCTGGTTTCCGCACCTGGCTACCGCAGGTTAATTAACCTGGACATTATCGTGCGCGCGCCAATCGATATCCCATTGCAACACGTACTGTCGCGAATCGTCTTATCTTAGCCTGGCTCTTTTCGAGTCCGAATATCGAGACGAAATTTCAATTCGATGATAACGCGAAGCTACTTAAGCAGCTGGTGATCGGATTCTCGCAACTATGAGTCTGTTAATCCACGTGTCGTGTCTTTCTACGTGTTTACGCGTCGAGTCGACGGTAAAGTAGGGATCAATGGGATTTTTGATTTGCGGCTAAGACGCAAGTACAATTTTAAGCGAATGAATGATGCGCCGAGTTCGCGATAAGTTTCAAGTATTACAGTATTTCGAAACTTGGAGGAAATTATTCAGACGAAAAAGGCATGAAATGTTTCTCGGAGTATTGACACAAATACAATGGTCATTGAATTGTAAGAACGTTTGAAAAGCTATAGCTGCTTACGTACCAACGAAGTACGTTCTTGGAACGAGTACTATATTTTTCACAAAACTGGCGAAATTTGGCAATACTTCGTACAACAAGAATTTGTAAAATATTGTATTATACAACAATTGTATTAGAAAATCGTAAGAGCTTGTGAAAGGCTTATGTATATATGTATATATATACTCACGCTCGAAAATCTTGGAACAAGCATCTTTCACTAGCAGAATTGGTAATAATTTATAGAAAAAAGAATTTGTAATAATTTATTCAAAGCAGAAGTTTATACGTTCACTAGTATATAAAATTCGAATATTATCTCTAATTTTTTATGAAAATTCCGAATTTCCAAATAGAAATCTTACCCCGACTTGCCAAGAAATTTTTGTAAGAGATCACTAATTGAGATAAAGACGAAAGACTTGTATTTGTTACAAGGTGAGAAAAAACAAACAAATAGCTCGTAGAGAACGAAGACACTTGAAAATTGCTCAAAGTATCCTCGATGGTTGATCCAATTAAACGTTCTAATCTCGTCACGGAACTCATATGGTTGTGATATCAGCGGTTGTTACAGATAAGATAAGTATCATTGAACACATGTCGATGGACAGTGTTAATAAACAATATATAGTGAAAAAGCGTGAAATAGTTTAATTACTTTCCTTATCTCCAAGCTTGCTTCTTGTTTTTCGTTCGCTCAAATGTCACGTCTGGTGTTTCAGATCGAAAAATTGCAATTTTTATTTCATTTTTTATCTAACCGTTTTATCTTCAAGTACGCAGCCTCTATGCATTTTTTTTCAAACGTGGCGTCTAGTTAATTAAATGAAATTCCAGGGACTGATAGAACACGACCTCCAAATACCTGAACATATTGCGTGAAACTCAGTTTTATCTAATTTTCTTTTTTTTTTTTATGAGATTAACAAGATAATTTTTCTGTCATTGACGATATCCAAACTTCGTAATCTCCTTCGTCATTACAATTGTGAACAGTGAAAAATAATGCTCCTTCTTGAATAATTTTTTAGTGTTCATATAAGCTATATGTGGGAGATCAACTGTTTGAAGAGTTTGGAGAGTCAAAGGAAACCGTAACAATTTTGTATTCTTTTAAATTTAACTCAATCTCAAATTAATCAATTTTAACTCGATTCCGCTCGATTTCAAGGCAAAGTTAAATATTGAAAATTTTCGATTTCATACATCATAAACATAGTATTATTTCAATACTCAAACTTCTACAGATCCGAACGCAATGACTATTCGAAGATCAACGTGAAAGAATATAACAAATGGTGCATCGATTACGTTCTCATCATAAAAAATGTTGAAATGTTATTAAACTGCCCAATGAGAGATTTTGCAATTTTTCTAAATATATCACCGCTCTGAAATGAAACGTAAAAGTGTAAAGATCAAGGGTCAATACACCAACATTATCGCCAACTTCATCGAGTGTCTCGCGAGGTGCGTCAGTCACGAATTTAACTATACGACGAAAAATCTGCTCTAAGGTCGACGACCGCGAAACCAGCGCGTATTTCCGTTATTACTCTGTCAAACTACTCTCGCCCACGTAGTCGGTCCAGAAAAACTTTCATTAGACACCGTTCGTCTCGCCGAGGCTATGAGAAATCGCAGTGAACGTCATTTTTCCCTGACGAGACGATCTTTTTTCGGCTCGCTGCTCCTCTTTCTCGACACTTGAATCGATTCGGGGCGAATTCTTCGACACAATTTTCGACGAATTTCTTCATAGAGAAAATATTATGAAAATAAACTTCGGGAAGCATTTAATTAAAAAAAAAAACGTAACGAAGAATTTTCTACGATCGTAGTATACTGCAAAGAGTATGAAAAATGTTTCAAAGGAGCAGAAAAGAGAGAGAGAGAGAGAGAAAGAGAGAGGAAGAATAAAACATCGTCGTTTCTTTCTCTGATCGTTTATGAATAATCGTGAGATTATGTAACGACATAATCTGCCGTCGATTGCACAACAGCCCCGGCACGACCACCACGATAAGGTACTATTTACATGATTCTTAATAACGAGTACAGAGTCGAGTGTATTAATCACAAAGATATAATAGACTCCTAAGGACGGTAATCAAGAAACACATGTGTGACACATCCGTTTCTTCTCATTTAAATCATCGTTGCTGTTTTATCGATATTATTCCGATTGATCAGAAAACACATCTTCTCGAACAGTCGTTAGTTTTTGCCTGGTAAGTTTGTCTAACGACAGATGCCCTACAATCTCCAGTGGCAAATTATGAACTTCACTCTCCTTTTATTTTGATTGGACGAACTTGAAGTATTAATTCGTTGGTTTTATCTCGAACGACGTGGACAATTTGCCAACTTATTCCTTAATAAATCGCCTAATAAATCCTTCGCCTTTTAATTAATACAATTTTATATAACATACATAGAATTTTAACGCTCATATATATATTAGAAAATTAATAGATTCACAGTTTATTACCCCTCAACATACGAATTAAATAAAATTCGATATAACCAAAAAATGATATATATTTTTCATTTTTTAACATTTGTGTAAACTTGACAAAGATAACTTTTATACTCTTATACTTGTATTGAGAAATGCCATGAACGCAATACTTGTAAAGAAAATTAATAAAAAATGATGAAAGAACAAATTAATAATTCATAGTCCTTAGGAAACGTATGACGTCTCCCAGACGTCATTATATGTTAAGGAGTTAAGTATTGGAAATATTCGACATGTTAGTAGTACGTTACTTTATCAATTTATACTACTTCCCTTTTTGACTTATATAATCTAGTTTCGAGATCATTGCCACGCTCGGTGCTCGGTAATTTTACGGAAATCCCGAAAACCAGGAAACCGTCTTTGAGAGCAATTTTTCTATAATCAAAGCAACGATAATCATGCCCCGCATAATACATTGTAATTAATTCAAATAAATTCAAGAAGTTCTCCTTTCGTTCGAGCGACTGATGATTAGCCTATCTGATCGCGACCGATCGCGATTAAATTAATTGCGAAATGCTACGGGAAAAAAGAAAAAACTACAAGCTAGAATTCGAAAAACGACACATTGTGCACGTACATGCGAAGGGGAAATATGATAAATCGGAGAAAACCGGCCGATAAATCTGCATCGTTGCCGGAAATTTATTCCTGAGATATCACAGAGAGCGACTCACGTTTGCCGATGGTATAATAACACGGTATAGTAGCCGGTCATCTGGACAAATGAGTGGAAAAAATAAACTTCCAATCGCGTACGAACGCGAACGACGAAGATCCTATTGGTATCTCAAGGATCGCGGAAGATCCAGCGGATCTGTCGAGGTCGAAACGTGCAGGTATATATTCGAAAGAAAGGAATAATGAAATTTATTGGATCAGCTGTACAAACGGAACGACGGATTCACGCTGAAATTAAGACGTGCAGACACAACAATGAATAAACAATACTTTGTTGAATCAACGGTAACGGGCAATAATAATGTCAGAACCAGCTTACGCAACACCCTGATTCAACAAACTCGAGGAAAATTAAGTTAAATGTTGCCGTTCGGTGTCTCTCGATATTTTTGGACGGTCGTCCAAAATTTCCGCTCGCCTTGCGAACACTTGGTAATCGTGAAATTCTTTTCGCATAATTGTCACGTAATTCTCAAATTTTCCCAATTTAACGATCAATTTTAACAAACTCGTATCGTCGAGTTAATGTTAATTTTCATTGAACTATTTCACTATTTAACAGAACATATTTACAACGCGCGTACGTTCATTCAGCCCATGTTGATTCGTTAGTTTGCAGATTACTCGTGCAATTTTATACAGAGAAAAAAGAAAAAAAAAGATATTCGCCACACGAACGCGTCAAATCGAACAGGGAGACATTAAGAATGACCAGCGAGAAATGGTTGCACGATGGAAGAAACGTGACAAATGAAAAAGGATAGGTCCCAATGGGAAGGAAAATTGCCAAAGACGTTAACGGCCGGCAAGAAGGAACTAGCAGGGTTGAAAATTAGAAGGGAGCCATGGACCGCAGAGTTATGCGGCCTGTAAGCCCCCTTTTCTGACTCAGCCCTTCAATTGGCATGCTGCGGGTCATTCTGAATCGGTCACATTATTCTTGGATTAAATTTAACGGAGCCCTACAACGCAGCTATTCTATTGCTTCCCCGCTCTGAATCTCGTTGTTTCCGACGAAAAACGGTCGTTCGAAATTTTCAGACAAATTCTCGAAACAGTAACTTTCCCCCTCTGTGTGAAATCACGAAACTTCGAAACTCAACAAGCGTGAACAGTTTCTCCCTACTTTGGTCGAGGGATTAAACTAAACCTCTGGTAATAGAAATTACAATTTCTATATATTGTATGCAGATGCGAGACAGAGGTTCGATTGTTTTCAAATACATTTTTCTCACAATCAATAGAGAATTTATATTCAACGATTTCGATTCGCTTCGCAAAGACGATCGCCATCGCGGCGATGATGTGTAATATAATCCAGTAACGAAATGTAAGGTGAAAGCAGTCGAAACTAAATTCTACTTTACATGTAATGTAAACTATAATAACGCTTTGCATAAAGTAAATTTCGCTGTGGAAAAGAAAAAAAGAAATTCCTTTAGAAATTTACTTCACTTTCGAATGTCAAAATTCGTAGAATTGTAATTTCCGCGAAGAAGAAAGAATTATCTAGAAAATTTACGATCCGATCGACCGATGCCAATGACGATAAGAAACACAAGGAGAAAATAAAATGTAATTTTCTAGGGGATAAGAGCGGAATGTAGCGAGGCAATCTAACGAAGCATCGGTCGCGAGTCTCTGCTCAAGGGCTACGTCGACAAAAGAAGACCCGTAAATTTCGCGTCATCGCCTCGTGGATTTAAAACCGGTTGGTCAAGTGCCTTGTAGGTACGTGACCAGCTGTAACTCACGATTTTTACCGGGATTTTCATATCGTTCGTAACAGAACAGACGCGATTATCGTCTGTAAGCCGTGGGCACGACGAATTCTCTGTTTAAGCGTAAATTATTTATTAAACGTCGCGTCGAATGCAACTTTTGTACAAAATGAATATTACACGTAAAAGACATCAAATAATTCTTCTTAATTCTGACATCTTTTTGTAGAATATCTATTGTTCTATTTATCATTGAAATACCACGTTGTAAATCATTTTCAGCGAATTCTTGTACTTTGTGAAGAGAAAGCACGTCGCGTTACCATTATGAAGATTTCGACGAAAGAAATATCAATGGTAAGAATTAATAACAGTTAGATACATTTTCATAATATTAGAATCAGTGAAAATGAGTCGTGTTATTTTTTTTTTCAATTGAATCTGGCTCGTTGTAACGATCGTTTACTTCGAATCTCTACGCTATGCTTATTCTCGTAGTTGTTCTAGTGAAATAACTCAATCTCAAAAATCTTCACACGTAATTAAGTTAACGTTATAATCGCGACTTTAATGGTCACAAGTCATAGATTATTAGTTCTGATAAATTACTTTATCAACAAGTTGAAGGAGTAATAAAACAAGTACATGTAGTTTTATAACCCCTTTCTGAATAATCTTTCCAGGTACAAAACGACCTAAAAACAATGAAACTAAAAAAAAAATAATAATAATAATTCAAAAATTCATCCTACTTTTTGCTGTATTGCCAAATGATACGTTGAAGATCACAGTGATGCGAGCAACAAAATTTGTGGAATTCGGATTTCTATTCAATTTCAATTTCAACTTCTAAAAGAAAAAACTTTTGCACGAGATTTGCAGAGTTTGGATTTTTCAACGTCTACTTCGTAAAAGTGTCCCTTTAGCTTCAGAATTAGCAAAGTTACAACTTCTCCTCTGCCACGATACCACTACTATTACGGTGCCATTTCAATTTGAAGACACACGTACGACACAAAAATATTCTGCAATGAATATTTCAATATCTTCTATCGCTAGTGTACATCGAAAATTAGATTCTCCTCAAATTTCACGGAGAATTTCCAGAACGGCCCGACGAGCAGAAACATTTATATGTTTTCACCTCGTAACACGTTCCACTCCGCGTGAAAATCTCACGAACGATCCAAACAACAGCCGAAACGGAAAAGCTCGAGCAATCGATTGTATTGGAAAACTTCTCTCGAGTCCTTGGAACTAAAGTTAGAAAACTCGATCGACGCTTTCATGAGCGAGAAATTCCCGCTTTCCATAGCATTTCGAGGCCGCCATTCTCACGCGCGAGAACGGAAGTTTTTCATGCTCAGCACGCAGCCATTCGTTCCTCCGGCCCGAAACGACGAAAACTATTTTGAATTCAAGGTCCGTTGCCTTCCACGGGTCACCGTCGTGATAAACTATCAACAAAAGCCGTAGAACATCAGTGATCTAAAAGAAGAGAAAAGAAAAAAAAAGAGAGAGAGAAAGAGAACGGAGAATCAGTCTGAAATTCCTTGACCATCGACACGATTTTCTCGAAGGAGAAATTTCATCTTGCTGAAATTAAAGAAATTTCTTAAAATGCTGAGATACCTTGTCAATTGTAATTATAATTTCACTCATATGTTACACCATTGCATCATACATTCTAACTTTAATAAAGTATAGAGTTTTAGCTATTTAATACCTCGATGCTTTTCTTTTCCTACGATAATTATACTTTTTGACAATGATACTTCCGACGAATTATTCCGTGAACCTGTGAGAGTAAGTTTCCGAACATTTATAGGAACTTTTTGTAGATATATTATGTTTGTTATTTAAAATATTCTAACATTTGATTATTCACTGCAGTATTTATGACTATCTAATTACAGTAATCAAATTTGGCAGAAATTTAAACGAGATATTTGCATAAATATGTGCATAAATTTCAGTTGCAACTCAAACAACATTAATAATAAGATTCAATATTTCATGGCGAGATCATCTTGAAAACACTTAAAAACGACTATACTAACTTTTCACCAAATATTTGGAATGCGTAAATTTAATCATAAATTTAATGTACAGATTTAATCAATTAAATTAAATCTCATAAATTCAATTTACATTTTCAAATATCTCGGAAACTCAATACACAAATTTAAATGAAGATTAATTGATTTTAAATGTTACCAATATCATTGCGATAGTACTCTCTCATTAGCGCTAATGTTAAAATATCAAAACGTTTCGTATTAACAAATAAAATATGAAAATAAAATTATTATCCCTCTAATTATAATAATAATAATATTAAAATTATATAAATATATAAAATTGATGAAGATTTAATTATAATAATAATAATATTAATTAATTGTTTTATTGGATTTAATGAAATTTTAAATAAATATAAATTTATTAAAAATGTTAATAATACATATGAATTTATTATAAAAATAAAATAAATTAATAAAATTGTTTTCATTTTTTTCGAAAAATAGTCTATTTAAAATAATAATTTTGGAAATTATAGATAATTTAAAAAATTTCTTTTTATTGTAAATTAATAATTAATATTATTATTATATAACTTAAATTATATATATATATATTTAATTAAAGAATTAATTATTATTATTATTTTTTCTTATTGTCATTTTATTAATATTTTAAAAAAATTTACTATTATTTAAGATTATTGATTAGAATAGAATTTATTCATATAATTTTTTTTATTATTTTTAATTTCATACGATATGCACGATATACACATAAGTGTTCGCAATACTTTCGCGACCCACTGACATATACACTTTTGTGACTGACTATACGCCGATCATAAATTTGAAGAAAAAAAAAAAAAAAGAAGTGAGATTATCTACATAGTATAACATCTAGCGAACCATTTCGACCTCTCCATTCCTGTCTTCTCACTGTTAAGAAAGTGAACGTTTCCACGGAAAGTTTCCTTTGTCGCATGTCTCTCTGGCACGCGTTGCCGCGATTTTTCCCTTCATTCAAGCAAAACGGTACGCACGCAACGAGTGGCTTACAATTTCAGCATAAACGGCCGGTTATCTAATTGTCAGTATATATATATATATATATATACATATAAATTCCTAGTTATAGTATTCGCCCAGGAATTTAATAATATCTTTGGTCACACATTGCGAAACACGCTGTACCGCCCCGGGTACCCTTTCTTTCTTTCTTTCTTCATTTCTTTTCCTTCTCTCTCTCTCTCTCTCTCTCTCTCTCTCTCTTCCTTGCAAATCACAGCGACATTTAACGACCACTATGAGTTCACCCGTGTTTCTTGTCCCTCAGTTGAGAAATTGGTTTGTGCAATCTGTCGTTGGACCGATATCGATGAAAGTCGCGTCTGCGCTGACCATTTGCACTTTTTACATCTTCGGATATTTTGTATTTGCTTTTATATTATGTATCGTATAGACTTACGAGGTCTAGTATCCCTCTCTTCTTTCTTTGTTCTCTGCGAGAATATTTTGTTTTTCATCGAGCAACATTTGCATTTGTCGAACGATCGTTTGAAACTGCGCGAGATGATCGTCTTAATATCGTATAATAATATATTTGTATATATTAATATACGATATTACCGGTCGTTAAAAGTGTTAAAATATATAAATATATTATTACACGATATCCACACTTTACCGACCGATAGCGGTAAATAGTAGCCGATTAATAGGCTAACGGTCGGTAAAGTGTTAAATAAACTTAACTCTCCGCGACCGTAGCGCAAATTCGAAAGTTATTGCATCGTTGTTTCATCGATACATCAAGAATACCAAATTATTCACAATCCACGGTTAATTCCACGGAATATTTCGATTATGTAACTTTGAAACTTTTCATAACGTAGTGATTCAAAAATTTATTGCTTCGCTATTTCATCGATGCATCAAATTATTGACAATCGTTGACAATACGTCGTTGATATTAGATTTGAATTTGAATGAATAATAATAATATATATTTTTTCTATTCGTACAAACAGAAATAAAGAGGAAAATTATTTCATCACATTACGTCACTCCACCGAACATCTACAGATGTGATTCAAGCCCGCATTTTATTCGTGATTCACTCGCACGATCTATCCCACGAGTCTAATAGATCCCAAATTACACCGTGGCCTTTGTAGAACGACGTATTAAAGCTCTGAGGAAAGAATGGTAACGCTCTTATGCTCCGGAACGGAATAAACTATGAAGATCGAGCTATCAATTTCAATGAAATTATCGCCTCTTGCAAAATGAAAATAATCCCTGTCAGCCGACATTTTCCAACGTAAAATAATCGAGCTGAAAGTTCGGCACGTGCACGCGTTAATGTAAGAAACAAAGTTTGAATCACAGATTTAGCTCAACCACGCTTGCCACAGGAATATAGTATGTAAAATAATGTATTAAATCCGTGAGGTTCGGAATCGTCACGTTGGAATTTCGTAACAGAAGCGTGTTTTATTACACTTGCGTTGCGTCATTCTATAGTTATAATGGCGTTTCCAAGAGAAGTATAAAACTGTGTTTTATATGCCATAATTCCTCTGCAAAAAAAAATATTTAATTCGAATATCTTTCATGAAGTGTTTCGACAACGTACAATGTCAATTTAATAAACAATTAAATATATGTGATATATCAGTTAGTTAAAATTTCTGAAAATTTTACATTACATTTTTACATTACTGTTATGCCAGGTATTAAATTATATAATATATTAATAACGTATAAAAATGTTGATTCTTCTGCGAAAAATTTAATTCAAATATTTTCGGTAAAATTGTATTAATTTTATAAACCAAAGTATATTGGTCGAGCCAGAAAAAAATTATTGATAAAAATATTCATTGAATTAAAAAAAATTGAACGATGCTACGTGAAAATATTACGTCAAAAATTTGTTTTCTTTTTGTTGTTCAAATGTCGTAACTCGTAGTCATTTCCATCTCGTTTCACGAACATTTCAAATCAATGGAACGTCCGAGTCTCTATCAACGAGAAAATCTGAATGAAGCAGCTCGCGTGTGAAAGTTTTAACGAAGTCACGATGAGAAGCAGCATGGACTCGGCGAGCACAAAGTAGGAAATGGAATACAAGGTTTAGGTTAGATATTCCATTGTAACAAATAACTACTCTGACAAACTCCCGCGTAAAATCAGCGTTTCTGATACGTATGCTAATTCATCGTTCCTTTTACTTACGTCTACTCAGTTCTACAATGTAATTATTTCATCGCGTAGGTCACGTTATTACTACATTAATACTATATCAGTAGAGTATGTTACGTTATATTACCCAAATTCGTTGCCATTTATTACCAGACAAACTTATTTAAATTTACATTGATCTCGAAACTGAAATCTAGACGAAGAATTTCAGTAGACATTGGCACAGTTTGTAAATCAAGACTTCATTTGTACCCGATTAATAGAACGTAAACTTTTGTGAATGAACACTCGCTAGTAGTAAGGACAATCAATGGGCTGCTATCGAGTCGATGAATTCCAATTAAAAATGATACAATTTCCGACAAGTTCCCTATTCTATGCATTTTCATACGAAAACTTGCACGAAACACAATCTAAATATCATTCGTTCCTAAGAACTCCTCGCAAATTTCAACGTTGTTGAAGATTAGTCGTCGCAAGGTACTTTGACCAAAGTACAAATCGAAAAGAACATGTAAACGCAGCAAAAAGGATCCACAGGCAGTATATAGTATAGTATTGCAGCAAGTGTAACAACCAATATTCTAACATATTTTTTACATCTTCGTAAAATTGTGAAGTATAACATTTTAATTATACCCTTGCAAAGTAACAGTATCCTCCAATTGTCCGAAAACGAACGAGCTTTCGCGAGCGTGTTCCACGTATTCGAAAGGAACTCGGAGAGGGATCGTTCGTTCGAAATTCCTGCGACACGACGCGATATTAAGATTCAGTGAGCCAAGTGTTCGGCCCAGGACTTTGGAGCAGAGAACGCGCGTACGAACGCTCGGTTCATCGACTTCACCGCGTCGCGTAACGTTCCAACAACGATTCGTCCCTGACGGCTAGCCAACCAGAAGATCCCTCTTGTATTCGTCGGCTACTCGAAAAATTACATCGCTGCTCGGAACGTCGAACCACCACGAGGGAAACCACCAGGGACGGGGGGGGGGGGAATGGATCGAGCCCGATATCACTTACAAATCAAATTCAGATGCCTAAGTTTCGTTTCACGGCCTTCGAGCGTGAAACACGAAGGTAAAGATATCGGCAACGACAGCTAGAATGTACATCTACCTAGTTTCGAGAACCTAGCGCTGATGCTTGGAGCATTCGAAACTTTCACACTTTCGGAATCTTTCGGAAATCAGATATTCAAGAGAAGTCGAAAGCTCGGACATGAAAGTGATATTGCATTCGTATTGCACACATGTATGGTATACGTTTGAAACGAGGTTCGCCTCTTCTTTTCAGTTCTCGCGTACGCGCGTATAGTATAGAGTGATTAGCGATTGACCTGATAGATTGCATTAGTGAAACTTGTTTAAAAGTGAAATCTTCTATAACAATCGCGTTTAACGCGCCTATTTGATGAGATACTTCATCTCTATCGATATCAATATCACTTGGAAATATTTTCCACTTTCAGAGATATTCATGATACACTCGTAACTAATCACGAAAATTCCAGTAAAACACTTGCAAGTATTGGAAATACTTGAAGACAGTTCTAACGACTAAAGGTTCGATCCTATTTGCGAGGTTTTCATCTCTCGATCCCATCTCTGGCGACTGGAGTATCGGTCGATAAAATAATTCCCCCACGACAAACACGCGCTCCATAATTTTCACGATGATTCGCATCGAGTGAATATCGAGTGTAGGAAGAATCTCGGAGGCGGCGCCCGTCGCCACGAAATTTGCAGATATCTTTTTTCGGCGCGCGTGTGGGCAGACACGTGTCTGACTTTGTGCGGGTCTCCCCGCCAACACATACATACAGTCGAGCCTGTACATACAGAGTTCATGCACGCAAGCGCGCATACGCCGGTTTTTGATATTCTGTCTCGTTCTCGATGAAGTGTTTCAGTCGCCACGTTTTACGATTATTTCGTATTGTTCACACGTGTGCGACTCGACTGAACAGTATTTTCGATTGTGTTTCGTAGATTTTTCACTTTCACGGTGGGTTTTTCTAAATTCAAGCGAAATATTCCACCGACCGTAGAACAATGACCGACTGAAGTGAGAATTTCATATTTGCTTTTTACATTTATATTTTTCACTAATATTTAGATTTGTCAATATTTGTCGACACGTGTATCATCAATTGCACTCTGGTATTTTCTTGCAATTCGTTAATATTAATAAAGGATTTCATAATTCATAAATATTTCAACATGAACACTCCTGATAAACTATATTTGATCTGGTTAGTCTACTTTCTGTTTTGCTGCTGCATTTGTAATTTATAAGTGGTCCTGCGAATTCAAACGAACATCTATCGCTTAAATGTCACGTGCATTTGCTGTAACAGATACAGCAAAAATTTTCAAGGTGTCGAGCAATTTTCATTTTTCAAGGTCTCTACCAACTTGTCTATAAATCTGATACGAATTATTACAAAATATTTTCATTCAAGTCGACACTGTACATCACCATATACTATATCGTACGCAACAAATGTGTTAATCCCTTAATCTCCCTAAATATTAACTCATTTATATGTAAAAACATTAGCTAATTTTAAAGCATCATTTAAAATGTTGGAAGGTATTTCAATTTCAATACCGTCAAGTGTGTCATACTTAATTCGTTTCATCACGCCTTTTGAAATATAATCTACATACATACATACGTACAATTATAATATATACATACAATTCGCTACACACTGATAGCTCGTAGTTTCTCTTTTGTATCTTTGCAACGAGAACGGAAATTATTGTTAATTAGTCTTTTTCATTCTTACAGAAGAAGAAAGAAAAAAGATGGAAACCAATAAGCAACATCAACAGGTTGTTTAACAGGTGTGCAATGATGAGGGATACATACGCATCCCGTGTGTAATTTTTGAGTTACGTAACGTTACAACGCTTGTAAAAATACTCCAACGCTATATGTATATCATATCAAGAAATGAAATGCTGATTTCCTCGAAACTAAACTATTTGAAGGGAAAAGAAAGAGATAGTATAATTAATCTTCCAATCGTGAACAACAGTCATACGTCGTGTAAATTTATTACAAGAAGACTTTTATACTCCGTTCATATGAACTCGATTCATCTCAACGAAATTCCAATCGATGCTGACTCAAATCCACTTATTTAGACATGAACTCTAGTTACATGAGCGAAAAGTTCATCAGTGGACTCCTATTACATAAACTCCGATTACATAAACTGTTCGTCCCATAATAAATTCACATAAATGGAATTCTATCGTAACGGAGTAAATTGGACGCGATTTTCGATGTCGTTCGAAGCAAGAATAACTTCCAACCTGGGGTATCTTTGCTAATTCCGACAATTGAAATTGATCATCGACGTCGAAAACGAATTGAAAAATCCGCCTGAAAGGAAAATCAAAATTTTAAAAAAAATTTCTAATTAAATTTAAAAAAAAGCAGCTTTCAACAGTTATTTAAATGAAAAGAAAAAAAAACAAGGTCCCGTGGAATAATCGTATATGATGCATTAGATCGAGCGACGCGAGCAGGCACCAACAACGGATCAGAATCTCAAGCCAATTCGCGATTGCGCAAATTAGAAGGGAATCCATCGTCCGTCAATCACGGGGACGATGATACAGAGACAAAGGCACGTGGGAGAAAATAAAAATATTGCGCACGCCTGGCGTGGAAACACGCGATTTCTTTTTTCCGAACACGCGTGGGCAGTGACTGGGGAAAAACAGATCAGTCGGGATAATTAATCGAAGTAACGAACGCGTAACGAACGAGAATAATGGAAATTGTCTGACGACGAGGCTCGGATATACCACGGTGACGGAGCGACACGTGATTTATACGCGCGAATGATGCACGGTCACGTGCGAAAGCGGACGTCTGACGAAAAGCGAATTGACGAGCGACGAGTTGGAAGCGAGTCAGCGCGCAACTATGCGTATCGATATAGAAAAACCGCGAAGCTTCGAAAGCGATGACATGTAACCGATATTCTTCGCGCGCTTGAAATTTTACGTTCCACGGGAGGAACAATCTTCTTTTCTTATTTTCCCTGCGTTTCTTCTCATTTATTTTCTGCGAATAGATTTGCTTTTTCTAACTGGTGTTTTTATTATAAATATAAGTGTATTATAAATAGTGTAATATAAATAAAGATCGTATCTTACATAATGCTTAATACAATAATATTAATTTTAATTATTTAATTAATTAAATCTAATTAATTAAATAATTTCAATTATTTAAATAATTAAATTAATTAATTAAATATTTTAATTAATAATATTATATTAATTTATATACAATAATATTATATTAATTTTATAATGATAATATCAATTTATATTATCATATTTATATTTGATATTTATTAATATTATTAATATAATAAAGACTTATAATAAAATACAATAATTAATATAGAAAAATATTATTAGAGTTATTGGAAGAGGAATTATTACATTCTCGTAAAGAAAATTCATTTCGCCTATATACTTCTAAATAGTAATTAATATAGCTGAATGTAAAACTTTATTCAATTAGATCTCGTCCAAATACCAAAGTTGTGTGAAAACGACTCCATCGTTTAATAAAGTATTTATTAAAATTTTATAATTCTCTTGCACACAATATTTAACATACTTTACGAAACGAAAACCAAGGCATCCATTTCAAGGCAACCATGTGTACACATCTGATATAATTAGCATAAAATAACTATTCTTTTTGTATCAATTCTAGTGAAAGGCGACCACGAAATTATAGCAAAAAGAATAAGGACGTATTTAACGCGAGGAATGAAAATCGTGGAACGTATTAACACATGCTAGATAGAATGAATGTTATAATACGTTTGATCGAAGAACAGTTATTCAGGAAGGAGAAAGAAATTTCTTTAGCAGAGAAATTTTTTAACAGAGGATAATTCGTGTAATTTTCACTTTCTTGCGAGTAGTAGGGGTAAAGGAAACGGTGGGTTTATTAATTCAAGGGCCGAAAAAGAACCGGAAGTCTCACGATCCTCCGGGCTAATGCACACTTCAAAGAGGACAAAGTTTAATTCGATCCACTTACTTTATAATGTCACGATATCATGCAAGCTTTGCCGCTTTGCATTTATACGGTTTGCTTTACAACTAAATCGATACGAGATAATAAAGTACACTCGGATGTATTAATAAAGAGTGAGATAAAGTCCGTCTATTAATGCGGAAGATATGTACACGCAAAATGAAAAAAAAAAAAAGAAAAAATAACGCGTCAATTGACAAAATATTTTATGTAACTGAATTTATCTGTTTTGTCCAGTTCTTCGTGCAAAGCAGATTCCCGGGAATCGTTCAAGTAAGTTCTTCGAAAATGATACTACTGACTTGAGAACAGCGCCAATTTCTTATCATCCTAATACCCTCGTATCATCAAATAGACGTTCGATCAAACTTAGACAGATACTGAATTTGTACCATAGATTCTATTTGTTTAAAAAAATATTTAAACTCTTCTCTTACTGAATTGCCGATTTGTCACTCAATAAATTCCCAATGTGTTACAATATTATTACAATGTTATAATTTTCAGTGTACAATATTAAGTATCTATTTTTAGAGATTGGGTAAAAAACATAAAAATTCCTTGTTAAACGCTAAATTTGACGTGAAAGCTTGCTTAAAAATCAAAAAAAAAAAAAAAAAAACTTAAGAAAATCGGTATCGTTTCCAATTTTGCAGTACTGTCCAATGTAATAAGCTGAAATTAACATAGAACCTCTGAGTGCTGACCAAGATAATGCGGAAATGAATTTTTTTCTTTAAATTCTGCTTCTTCGAAATCAAACGATTCGCAAACGACTGTTCTGTTATGCTCGATAAACGAGATCTGTTTCTAACGACGTTTTCTCAGAATTGATAAGATTCATCTCATCCAATAAGACTAGCAGAGATTTACTTAGTAATCTAGTGCCTGACGTTAAGCAACAGTATTCATTGATGAATCTTACGATATGTGAGAAACATTTGACAATTTCACTACGTTAAACTGCGATCAGCTTTGATTAAACAAACTGCACAAAACAAAATTTAACAACGATCTGTAAAGTTGTCATCAAATCTCCCTTATTAAGAAAAATTGAAAAGAGGTGTAGCAAAATGATTAATAAAATAATTCAATTAAAATAACATATCAATCCTGCTGTTCTTCTCGAAATTATAGCTATCCAAGCGTGGTAAATAGAAATGCATTAAAATACTAAAAGCCAAAAATATATTATCTGTCGTCTCTGTTGAATTATCTAATTTTCACTTCGCGTCATACAACAAGCGCCCAAGAGAAGGGCAGCAGGAAATACTCGCAGTTAAATTTGAAAAATTGCTTCCTTCTCCGGGACAATGCAAACGACAACAATGCAAAAGACCTCGACGTAGGATTTTAAATGTTCGTGAATACGGAATACGCGCCACAAAGTCGACGAACGTCCAAAGATGAGCTTACAAAGCGGTGGAAAGATAATTACGAACGCGTCGTTTTCGACGAAATTTCGAGCCGCCCTTATGTCACAGACAGTGTAATTAAACGCCCGTTACTCGCCCGTTACTTTATACATGTGAAAGAGTAAGACAATTAGAACGATTAACTCGCGGGCCGTCTCTCCAAATGTTACCACGCTGAAAATCTACGACCGTCCTAGAAAACTAGCTTTTGTCAAGCGGTTGAATCTAAGCTACATGAAAGATAATAGGAAACGGGTCGCAGACAGAGCACGATGGATTAGTTTCGCGTCTGCTCTCCCATTTAACGCTCTAATCTGCTCTCTCTCTCTCGCTGTGCTCCGATAATTTTCATTTAACGCCGTGAATTATAAATAAATCAATTGCCTTCGAATAACAGAAATATAATATTCTCGGAATAAACGGAGTACATATTGTTACGTGAAGTATTATGCTACATTGAATTTATTATTAGGAATATTTTTTATTATAAAAAAAAATTGCAATATTAATTGTAAATATAATACTAAATTGAGATTAAAGATAATAGTCGTAACAGAAATCAATATTTTACACCAGAATACCAGAATATTTCGGGATATTTCACCGAGATTAATTTCAGATCATGAATTTTAACGAGGAAATAAATTTTTCAAATTATTCTCTCTTGCTTTTATATCATGTGAATTAATGTGAAAAATGTAATCTCGATTTGCCACGTATGATACAGATATGCATGTGCAAAAAATTATATTATCGTTATGCACACGTATATGAAACAAAAAAAAAATTTACTACTATATTTACTCTAGTATTTTTTCTTTTATATTTACTACGTAATGTATAAACGAAACGTAAACGAGGATAAAAATTGATAGACAATTATAAGAAAAGTGTAACGACACGTGCACAACAATATTTGTACATTACACTTATTGTACACTTTTTAAAACTATATATTTCATCTTCGTGAAGGGGGAAATATCGATATAATCGTTTCTACGTGGTCACATAGAAACGTAAACATATTCAAACGCAAAAAAAATGTACCGAGCAACATGCATTTTAACCTAGACGATCATTTCGTCGGGTAAGATATAATTAATATATCGACTTTCAGCGAACAAATAAATCAGTTTGTTTAAAATTTTTATTAAAACTGAAACGATAGTGTGCTATTTTGGTCGCCTTCTGATAATAAACAACTTTTGAATACGTACAACCTAACCTAGAAGAGCCACGACGAAAAGCACGAGGTTAAGAAGGAATTGTTTTCTCACTTACTTGCATGCTATCGGCCGAAATAATTTCCCCGAGGAATCGACGGGCCAATTCGATACCCAAACGTGATTTTCCACATCCTGTAGATCCCAAAATTGCTAAAACTGGCACACGCGACATATCAACCTCACTACGTTCACTCATTGTTACTTGAAACTACGCATGCGCAATCATGGTTTATGTCTGTTCCTCATTCCGTTCGTTCGGTCATGAAAGCAAATGGCGGTCAATTTTAAACCAGCATCTACCGCATATCACTGATCCTTTACTCATCTCACTTATAAATATTGTATTCATTATGCGCATATTTAATTCGTTGTTATTAACAATAAAGTATTTTACGATATAACGCTATTTTTACATTTGGATTGATTAAAGTTTCATTCATTTATACAGTTTTCTGTACACTTTAAATGTATTACCATTTTAATATTTTAGTTAATGCTATGATAATTGTAATTATTATATTTAATAATAGATTTAATACAGTATTATTTTTAGAATAGTTTGCCATAACTTTATTTTATATAGTTATATATTTATCTGGAAATTATTATTTTTAAAGAAAAAGTAATTTTCGGGTTACTCTCACGTGCACAGTTATATTGTTGCATAATGTTACAACATTTAGATGACTTCTACAATTCTGAACGAAATTTGCAAATACGCATTATATTCCAGTCTATTATAAATTTAACTGATTGTGCATAAAGTATATATAAACTGAATTATAGATTACACTTTTCATCAAGTTATAAAATTGTTACAAGACTTTCTAAACAAATGTAATTTATGTAACTTGCAACACATGTTCCGCTACTGAATTTCAATGATGCTATAAATTACTTCATTAACAGATTATATCTTTAACATATTCCTGTTATTAAAAATTCGTGTGATTCGATAACGGAACATCTAAAAAGCGCGTATTACACGTACTTTCTAATGTTATTTTATTATCATTATCATTGATTCGATCAGACGCCAATTGATTTTAACATGTTTTAATCAAAAAGAGATAGCATTTAGGTACTTGTCCTGTTATATCGCATTATAAGTATACATACATAGCAGATATGTAAGAAGTTTAAAATGTATTTCAGTTTGTACAGCTGATTGATTGTATATTTGATTAGATCTACATATCGATTTGTAATTAATCTGATGAAATAATATATTTGTGTATATGTCAATGGTTTCAAAAATTGAACAATTTAGAAGCTATCTCGTAGCAATAATGATTACATAGTTGTTGCATTGATACCTATTGAATTTGATAAGGTGAACACTGAGAATTTTCTTTAATTCATAGATATTATTTAGTTTGCATCACATGATGATTAAACTTATTGTTAGTGATTCAACATCACTGCCAAAATATGTAATTATATAATTATATTCTTCTATACATACTAACGTATACACACACAAACATACACACACACACACACACACACACACACACACGTTAGTCTCAGCTACGTTATATATTATTTCATTTTGTTTTCTCAAAAAATATCTAAAAATTTATTTACTATCTATTTCGTACATCGTATTTATATTATTTATCTCCATTTCAGAGTCAAATCCTGTTCACTCGAAATGAACTTCATTTACAGTTATCTAATAATAAATTACATCGTTCTTTACATCTCCATTACATAATATCTTTATTAGATATTTATAAACTCTATTTGCCAAGTCTAAACGGTACAGTTAATTGATTGTCGCAATTTACTTTTGAAAAAGGGGAAAGAAAGAATCACTTCTCGTTTTCCTCTTCTTCGCGAGCGTTGATAAGATAACGTACTTTTGTAAAAAAAAGAAAACTTACCTGCTCGTGGGAGATCTCAAATAATTTCTATCTACATAAGCTGAGATAATTCGGCTATTAAGATATGTGAGACTTTATCCTGGAATGGGAAGCTACTGATACCACCGACAGACATGCTTCGTAGTTACATGTCGGTTTAAATGTTACTTTTGCTATTTATCGTTCTACGCTATTGGCTAATTATCGTAGATTGTTCAATAACTCCGTTGATAATGTGGAACGTAATGTTTCGAAGACAAGTTCGAAAACACATTTTTGCATTCGTGTTAAAAGAAATAATGCTGTTACGTGTACGTTTTTCTAAAATTAATTTTTTTATTTCTTTTATTTCTCTAGCTTTTCCGATGGACTGAGGAAGTTTCTAATGTAACGTTCAATGAGATTCAAAATTATTACAATTGATCTTTGTCATATGTTCTTCCTTAAAAAGTGGGATATCATTAATTATAGACGACTGATGCTAAAATTTAATTTAATACGACCTTGTAATTAGAATTGTTAACAGAGTTCAATTAAATTAAAGATTCTAGAAAATCTAGTAACGTCCTGATCTGTTACTAATCCAATGATACAAGTTGAGAATTAATTACCTGTTATCGTATTAAAGAATAATTCAATACAAATGAAATATTGTATTACTAATGATCTTGTCTCATTTTCAAGGTAAATTTTAACACATTAAAGTTAAAATATACCATCAATTAATATTAAAAGCATAATATCGAACAAAAGTCCAAGCGGTAAAACGTATGCATTAACATTAACAGGCTTGTTCTCATAAATACGCAAAGAAAATCATGCAAGACATGCAAGAAACGGCTGCAAATAAGCAATGGAAAATTTTACGCCTCCAGAAGAGTTATCCTGCTAGCTGACAAAATAAGATTTCTTCATAGGTTCAACCAATCTAAATGAACGTTTAATAGATCAACTTCGAGGAGCTCTCGATAGCCCCTAAGCTATCAGGCGTAGATTTGACTATCGAGATTACGTAATATCTTGTCCCAATCTGTTCTTTTACCAAATACTGTTCGATACACGTATTTTCGAAAACACGATGCTCTCAGAACGACGCTTATATTTGCACAAGCATTCTTCGTGATTTATATGAACTAAGTGAAGCGAAGCTGTATTTTAATCGCAACGTGTACGTACCAAAGAATCCACTGTTTGAAAATACTACGAATTATGATCTTTCCTGGCCTCTAAATTCGGACATGCCGGTGAGGAGATTTTGCTTCAAAGAATTCCAACGAATTTGTGCATAATAGATATGAACGATATCTATAATTATAATTAAAAAGAATCATTGCCAATCGGATTAAGACCATTCCTACTCTGATCTTACTTTTTACGAATGTGCAAGAATTTCAGAAGTTTAGGATACTTGGGGGTTTCAAGTTGGAAAATTCGAAAGTTTGAAAATATCCAGAAATAGAGAGACTCGGAAATTCAGATATATATCAGGTCGTTCAAAAATAGGATTCGAAATTCAAGCCTTGGTTTTCATTCGTTTGTCAATGAATTGAAACTACTTGTCGTTGTTACATAAACAGTTACTATATCCTTATACTAAGTTTTTAGTAACGTACAAGAGAACAAGTCAAGAAAAGCAATCGACTCGCATCTCTCGAAAGCGAAAATTCGAGAACTTTCGCCGGCCAGAGAGAGAAATTGTGAACGGAACCAAAGTTCCTTCGGTAGACGGAAACGGCGGGTCGCGAAGCCGAGCAAATTTAATTTATAATCGACCTCACGCCCGACGACGAAAGTTTCGCGACGATTTCGCGTTCAGCGAAATTCGTCTCCCTCGTGGAATTCCCGGCTACACGTGGTATTTCAGCGACCCGTTATATATCATTCGTTTTATTAGCCACGCGGATGCGCGCGCGTTGCCTCTGATTTCCATAATTCTCACATTTAGCCGCCTAATCGCGGCCTGGCCCGTTCGGTATACTCTATTGACGCAACTGCACGGGAACTTTCCACAGGAAGCGCGAAGGAACGTCGCGATGGCAGAGGAGAGGAGAAATGCTAATTGAAAGCAGGCAAGGGCACGAGAGACAACGCACTGCGCGAAGGAGAATAAGACAAGAGGGAGAGAGGAACGCTCGAAGGAGAAAGGAGAGACGAGAGCGGATTAGAAAGGGAAACGGAAGCGAAACGGGAGCGACGGAAGCGTGGAAAGCGATCGCTTTTTTATGAAGGAAACGAAGCGGGAAAATTAAACAGGGGGAGTGAGACGGCAAGCACCAAGGGAAGAAATAAAGAGAGACAAAAGTCAATCTAAGTTGTAAAAATGATTAAATGAAAGGAAAGAGCAACGAGCGATATGGGCGAGGGATGAAGCGAAGGGGAGAACGAGGCGAGAAAAATGAAAGAGTAACAGAAAATAGGGGGAGGGAAAAAAGAAACAAAATGAAAGGAGAACAGAGGCGGCGAAGCAAAAAGACAAAAAGAGAAAAAGAAAGAAAATGAAGTAGGAAGAAAATGGTGAAAGAAGAGAAGATAAATCGAAGGGGAGTTGGATATAAGGGAAGGAACGTTTGCAAAAAAAAAAGGGTAAGGGAAAAAGAGGAGAAAAAGCGTATCTGATCTGGTAGAATGGTTAGCTTTCGTTCGTTCGGGGCATAAACATCAGCGACCACCGGTGGCTTTCTCGTTAAATTTCTGCCTTGGCTTACCTTCTCCCTGGTTCGCAGTTTCGGATGCATCTCAGCCGGCCATTATCTTGCTCTTCATGACGTCGAATTAATTCAACGAGCGAAATAAAGGCTCGTAAAACTGGTGCCGGTCGTCAATCGTACCGTTAATCGCCATAACGTGATATACGGTATGAGTCAAGTGAACCGGATGACTGGAATTCGATTACATTCTTCTCTACCTTTTTTTTTTCTCTTTTCGACATTCTTTTACTTTCTCGCTTTTTCGATTCATATTCCCTTTCTCAGCCCCCTCTAGCTACCGTGCAATCGTGCAGCATTTCACTATTATCCCGTAATCAGACAACTATGAACACTCTGCTGAATTTTATGTGCTTAATTTTTTTTTATACGATAATGACGACGCTTTCGAACATTCTTCTATTGCTCGCGATAATTAACAGTGGTTATGAGAGATGCTGATTAGTAAAATATCAGAAACATGCGCGAAACGCATGCGCTAATTTCAACGCTGCCGGTTAATTAATGGGAAAATCATCGAAATGCTATTCGATCGCACAAACTGAAATCTGGGATTTGGACGTAGAAATAGAAATGGCGCAAAAGGAAAACAAAACAGTTCCGGGTAAATGATAATAGCTTTATTCACATAAGATAATTTGAAATATAAATGTCAAGGAACTGTCTGACTCTTTTCCCTGAAAAAAAAAAAAAGAAACATCGAAGACTTTCGTTCTCGCCTAATCTGTCGCAGGTTGATCACCAAACGTAACAAAAAAAAAAAAAAAGAAACAAAAATTCCTAATATGCATATCACGCAGAACTTATATTGCCATCGTATAATTTAATTACTAAATACCTAACTATCGAGCTCTCTTTTTATTTCTTTTTCTTTCTTTTTTCCTTCGATTTGACCAAAAATGATCGTTCACCAACCACGCTTGGAAAACGAACTGAAAAACTCGTCGATAACAGAACAATTTTCACTCACGTACGAAGATATGCACGTCGTGTTCTCGTCGACGGAAACGGAAAACCAAAATACGAGACGAAAATGAAGCGTGTTGGGTGCGCGAACGACATTATTATTACTTTCTTACTTTTCTTTAAATTTAAGTACAAAACCTATTTTTCTTTTTTTTTCTTTCTATTTTTAGTTTTATTCTTTCCGCTATCACACACGCGCGCTCTCTTTATTTTCTTTCTTTTCTCGCTCTCACTCTGCATTTTCTTCAGCACTTTTCGTACAAATAAGCTTATCTCTCTTGTTTCCCTTTTTTCACTCTTTCATTCTTTTTCTCTTTGAATTTCTTCCAATCTTTCTTCTTTTTTATTCTTTTATTTTTTTATCTTTTTTTTTGTTTTTTTTACTTCATACAAAATACACCCTTATCCATATCGCACGAAAATGACGAGGGTTACGTCGTTATATATTATATATATATATATATTATATATATATATATAATATGCAAATAGTAAATATAGAGATATAAATATTACTTCGAAATATTACTATTTAACTCCTGGAATAAATTATCTTCTATCTAGTACTGTAATGTATGCCGTATACACGTACACGTGCACATGGAATTCCAAATATACGCAGGATATGGTAACACATGTACGTGTAACACCGCACAATCCCCTATTATATAGCGTTGTTGTATAAATGTGTCTTAGTTCGCTGCGATTCGTTAATAGTTCCATCGCTTATCGTTAATAGTTCCATCTACATTTTCGTTTCCCTTTTTTCTGCCAGTTACATGCGTACCATTTGTGTTTGTGTGTGTGTGCGCGTGGCTCTATGCATTTACGTGTGTGACACGTAATTATATGGAGGTGAACTCTTAGGTTTCGACGATACCCCGGCAACTCTCTCGACCACGCGAGAGCACGCGACTCTTCCGGCAGAGGAAGAAGAAACGCAGAAAGAGAAAAAGAAAAGGGAAAAATCCCGGGACAGTGATCGCGATTTGTGGGCACGGATGTTGCCGGGGAACGACAATCCCCGATCGTTCTCGGTAAAATCGTAAAAAATCGTAACGTTCCCTTTTACTTACTACTTATATATGTATATGTATATGTATATCCAACAATCGTACGAGGTATAGGTACAAGTGAACTCTTTTTCATTTATTCATTTATTTATTTATTTTTAATGAAGGAGGTGGGTCCGGTTTAATTTCGTCTATTATCCGCGAGAGATCGGCCGATTACGAATCCTTACAACTTACGTATGTGTACGTATGTATATATGTATATTACACTATAATAATACGTTATATATCATATTATTATATGTAATAAAACATAGAAAAGAAAAGGAAAGAAAAAAAATAGTATCTACGAATGCGTCTCGGTGGAAACAAAACTCGGGAAGCGTCGATGATTACACGCTGATTATCTTACCAAATATTATTATCGTTAATAATTAATATTAATATTATCGATAATATATTATATTATTAGATATTAAATGATATCTAGATAGAATATATGCGTATATGATGGTTATTATATATGGAAATGTATAATATAATATATTATATAATATTACATATTAAATATTACTATACGTATAATACAATTAGACGTAATTATCGTTGATTACCGTTAATAGCTTTTTAAATAATTATTAACAGTATTGCTCGATAGTTTGATAATGGATTAATAGTATGCGAAAATCCGTAGACGATTATATCTACCTGTGTTTCTCTCGCATTCGCTCTTTCTTTCTCCCGCTCTCTCTTTTATTTTTCCATTCATTCTGTGTCGGAACCAAATCCTCTCTCTCTCTCTCTCTCTCTCCCTCTGGTAATATAAAACTCGCTTTCTTTTTCCAACTCTCTCAATGAGAGGACCAAATTTTCACGTTCTTTTCTTTTTCCTAAGCGTTTCCTTCAAAAGCGTTATGTTTCATTTCATACGGTCGGAACGTAGGGGTCCCTCGATTACGCTAACACTTTACGCTATTCATCATCATCATCATCATCATTACCATCGTCATTGTTTCTCGTGCCGTTTTCTTCTCTCTTTTGCTCTCTTTAAAATGCGATTACGTAGAAAGCTTGTGTCGTCAAATGTCGCGTGAATCGAGACGAAATTCCAACGACGCCACCCCCACCCCCACCCCCCTTCACCCCGGTTTAAAGCAGCTAAAAAGTCTCTGTGGTGCGCGTCCGCCGAATTAAACGTGACCGAAGAAGGCGAAAGACGTTTCCGGTTTCTGTTTGAACGCGGGAAACACAAATCCCTTGGCGAATAAAATAACGTCAGAGAGTTCATCGTATCGAGAGAAGGAAAAAAAAGGGCGGTGGGAGGGGGGGAAGGAGGAAATAAAGTAAAATGTAATACAAAAGAAACAAAGAGTCAGAAATGCGTAATATGAAAAGGAAATGCTTATGTCGCGAGGAACTGTTTTTTTTTTTCTGCGGAAAACGATCCTTCGTCTCCTCGGTCGCACAGCCGACGAATATTTATTTTCAGTACTTTTTCTTTTTGGCTTTTACTTTTTTCTTTTTTTTTTTTCTATTTTTTCGGGAATCTGGTTTTCTTGCAAAAATAAGAGATTCTATCGGTCTATATCTGTATATAACATTAATATAACATGAATATCGCAGTTCAAAAATCTGTGTTTATCGGGGTTCCCAATTTATTTTCTTCTATGTTTGCTTTACTTCTATTTCATTCTATTTCTGAATTACACACGCACACGCACACACGATCTCTCTTTCTCGTTACCCCATCATTCAAAGGGGTTATTCGTTGTTGTAGTGGTTATCAGCCGCTCGTTTCTCTCATTCTCACGCACATTCGCTTTTTCTTCTTTTCGTTCGATCTCTGTCATTCTTCTCCATATTCACCGCACGTGAATTTCATCGGTTCGTCATTCGAATGGTTCCCAGTAGCAACTTGGTATAAAAATAAATGGATAAATAAAAAATATTCTTTTACTCTGAATAAAAAACCTAACACGTTATATGCTTTAAGTATTCATCATTGAGAATCCACCCCCACCTCCCAAAAAAATGAGACCGTCACGCGGAACCATGTACAACTTTCTCTCTCTCTCTCTCTCTCTCTCTTTCTCACATACATTCTTGCCGTTTAATAAAAATGTTAATGGTCTTGGTACAACTGTACACGATTTCTTGTAGCAAACTATATATATTTTTTATTTATATATACTTACATACATAAAACGCTCTCGATCTGTTGTATCTTTCAGTCTCGTTCTCGCACTTTGTCACTCTGTTCTCTCTCATCATTCATTTCCCTTTCTCTCCCTCTCTCTCTCTTTATCCATTTTACTCTCGTCGTATATTTAATTTCTTCTCATCGTTTCATTTTCCTTTTCCTCGCAGAAAAGTATATACTTCGCGCATACCGATATAGAAGTTATTCCGCGGCACCGCTTTACGCGTGCGCAACAAATAAAAAAAAAATCAGCGAACTTGTCGTCATCGACCACACGTCGATATCGGTAAATATAATCGGAAACGAAACAAAAAGCATTCATTATCGTATAAAACCGAGGGAGGAAAAAATAAAATAAAATAAAATAAAATAAAATAAAATAAAATAAAATAAAATAAAATAAAATAAAAATGAAACAAGCAAAGAGAACCCGAGAGAAAGATGCACGTGTAAATAAATCATTTGCATACTTTTAGAGGAGGGGAGACGTTTCTCTGCAGTGCATGCGCATAGTTTTATAATTAATCCCGCGGCACTGCACCGCGCGTAAGAAAAAGAATTTACAACAAAAAAAAAAGAAACATCGTGTGGACGCGAGAGATTCGCTCGTACGGTGCAAACTCGATCGTTTTTCAACTGTGTTCCCGGGCGTGTGCTATACATCGCGTATCATCGTCAAAATAAAAACTGAAATAACGGGGAAACGAGGGAAACTGAACGGAAAAAATAATGAAAAGAAAATACGACGTAACTGTCATCGTTTTACTAGTAGTAGAACACTACGTCCGAGGCGAATCTCGTGCGCGCCGTTTCAAGTCGTTCTATGCAGAAAACATTACGCCCAACGTCTCCGCCTTCTATGTCATTTTTTACACATACAAACGCATAATTTTTCCTTATACATCCACCTCTCGTCCTTTACACAATTAACTATGATTATTACTTTTCTTTTTTCTTTTATGTCTATGTGGCTAGCAGGTACGTTTGCACTCTTCAGAAATTATCGTCAGATCGTAGGAACGTGCTCGGGCAAAGATAAAAACGAACGTATCTCGAAGGAGAGATGTAACACAGCAGATGTAGTAGAATTCGCGTATCGTAGATTAAAAATTTCAAGAACACGTTTTCATACACGTTCTTAAAAAACGTTCTCGCGATACGTTTGTTTCATATCGTTCTCGCGTATGACACCTGTCATCCCTTTCTCTTTCGTTCAACGTTAAACAGACACGATATTTTGTGATATGTCGGATGGGAAAACGCGAGATTCGAGATTCGAATTTTTCGCACAACGTGTGTTCAAACAACGCCGCCGCAATTGCTTGAAGCTTCCGGGGCCTCTGGCTCGTCCTCGTGACGCACGACCGTGAAACGCGAGTAAAAATTCACACGAATGTTCAGAACGACGGAACACGATGTCCACGGATAAACGCGCTTTGTGTAAAATTACGTAGTTGTATATAATATTAATATACATACATATTTGTTTATTTATTTATTTATTTATTTATATATATATCTTATATATAAGAAAAAGAAACGGCGGAAAATAGTTCTCCGTTCCTTCAAGCCTCAAATAACGCGTATCCGGGTCGGCTATCGTTCCAAACAACAATTCAATAGGATAAAAAAGAAGCGTCTCGTAGGACTGGCCAGGGGAGAATCTTGAAGCAAGTAAAAAAAAAAAGAAAAAAATGAAGGAGAGAGAGATCGTAGTAAATACGATAACAGAAAAATGAGAAAGGAAAGCACGTTACCACGATCCAACGGCAAGTTACTCTCTGAGCAATTTTTCGAAGAAATGTCTTTGTCGAGAGAAGGCTTAGAGATATCTCCTAGTCAATTCAAGGGGCCAGAAACGAACAAAAAATGTATGTATACATACAGGTGAGAAAAATGAAAAATATTCACAGGAGAATAAAACGAGAAACGAAAGAACGGGAGGGAGTAAATTCCCAGCGAAAGGAGTCCCTTGTTAATTTTAAACTACGTGTTTGGATAAATAAAAAAAAAAATAAAAAAAAAGAGTCGCACTTTTCCAACTAATCCGACTAATCTAACGCGTCGAACTGAACTCGGTTAAAATAACTCTCGGATTAAACCATGATCCCTTTCTTCCTCTTTTCTTTCTCTCTTCATCCACCCTTCCCCTCTTTTCACGATTTGGCACGATATAGAGAACTCACAGGTCGGACACACGAGCGAAAGGTGACGAGAAAAAAAAAAAAAAAAAAAAAGAAGAAAGCAGAGAGCTGCTATAAAACGGGGATTCACTATTTTTCTTTTCTCTTTATTTTTATTATTTAGCGTGAAGAGAAGGCTACCGTCTTATGAAGGCGAAATTCATTGCGAGGTATGTATATTATATATATAATACTATGTATAACGACGATGGAGATCCGTCAGTTCGACACAACGGGATGCAACTCAAATATGTTTATCAATATATTATATGTTTCATTTCGTCGTTCGTCGAACTAACGAGGAATCCCCATCCTCGTTACAAGCGGAAGAACTTCAAGAACCGTGACTGATAAACAACGCTACGACATATTATTTCTTATCGTTTTTCTTTTTATCATTCGTTCCTATTTCGTTATGCAACTCGTCGGCGACTCGCGTACGATCACGGTACGCGCGCCAAAATTCGAAACGCGAGCCTCCCTTGAGAGGAAGAGAAAATTGTTAATTACAGTAGTAGTAGTAGCAGTAGTTCAATTTTTCTTCTCCTTTACGTTTCACCTTTTTTTTTCTTCACTTTCCCTTGCGTATACGTAAAACAGACGATGTCATACCAAATTTTCATGTATACCCTTCTTAGAAATTAAGGCGTCCTCTTATTACTATCCTGAGTATGGAAACAACGTTCTGTTTTTTTTTTTTTTTTTTAATGAACCCGATTCGTTCGTTTATAAAAATCTCCATGCTCTTCTATCTCCTCTCCTCTCACTCATTATAATATTCTCCTTTTTTTTTCTTTTTCTTTTAGTCTTTTTGTTACTGTCTGTTTTTCTATTCGGTAATAATATAATATAGTAATAAATCGTTTACCTGTAATCGCGTAAAGCGGTAACCCGTATTTCTTTCTTTCTTTCTTTCTTTCTTTCTTTTTTTTGTGTTTTGTTTTTTTTCTCTTCTTTTTTTCTTTGTAATTATCGTCATTTGCGATCGCAGAGTTAAACGTATAAAAAAATCTGTCAAAAATAGAACGGGAGCTACACCTAGAAAATACCGCGGATGTAAGAACGTCGAAAGTCTACACGACTGTGGTTCGATTTTTAAGGCCTTTGTGCATATTTCGTTCGGTACTCGAATATTATCATTCTCTTCCTTCCCCCCCCTTTCCCTTTACGGTGAATCATACTGGTCATATTCTCCCACTAAAAAACGTCTTTCTTTTTCTGTTTCCTTTTTTTCTCTTACTATTCGACAAACAAAATTTCGCCCGATAATTTTTATATTATCGTCAAAGAGCACACGGGTCGAGCTGTTTCTGCTGCGAATTATCCTTTTCGCGTGGATTCTAGTTCACGAACTTTCCTAAAAATCAGCCTGCTCGTTTCGCTACGGAAGAGGAGGCTTATTTCGAAAAATCGTCCCTAAAAGACACGCAAATGGCCTCGTATGTGTCACTCGGCGCACAACGATTAACAAAAAAAAAAAAGAGCACGATTGAACCGCTAGCCCTCGTTTCGCGAGTAGTTCGAAGAGCCTCCAACCGGCAAATCTGTTGTTTCTTTCATTCTCGAGCGGATCAATCTATTTTTTCTTTTCCTTTTTTTTTTTTTTTGATCGTCGTTGTTTCTTTCATTCTCTTCAAACGTTTATTATTGAGTCCACCAACCCTCCCTCCCTCTACTTCAGCTGAAAAAAAAAAGACGCGTTGCACCCGTGGTTCCGAACTGCATTATAAATATTACTGCGATAAGTATGTATGTACCTATATAAATTTGAAGCACTTGGGTTGCGATTCAAGTTTCAGGTCGTGTCGCCGATTAGTCTTTAATTAACCTGTACCCGTGTATACGGTGTGTGTGTATGTGTGTAATTGTCGCTTATGCGATCTGCATTCGTGTTATAGATGTTGCGTGTGAAATGTGTGTGTGCGTGTGTGTGTAAGTAAGCGTGTACGAGAGTGTCGGCGAGAGAGAGCGTGTATTACAAATGTCGAGCGAGGAATGACGAATACGTCGAGACATTATTTCCGGATGCACGTGCACGCAACACAAGCTTTCGATCCCGAGAGTCGATTTCCAGAGTGGTCGATCTCTTCGCGCCTTTGTGTACTTGCTATGCGCGCGCGTCCGTCCTATGTTAAGTCAATCATTTCACCCCCTCGAGCCCCTCCCTCTTCACGATTTTCCAAACCCTCTTCAATTTTTCGGTATTGTGAAAAAAGCGTGTATTCTTCTATTCGGTAGGCACTCTCTCACATGCACGCGTCGTATCACGTATCACGTACGTGAAAATATAGCATAAGGTTTATGTGCGACACAAAATTTGTGTCTAGGAGAAGGAGTATATGTATATATCTCGTACACGCGTGTGTATGTATGTATGTGTATATGTACGTATATGCGAAGAAGCTTGTTACTCGAAGAATTGTTTTTCTCCTGGTGTATCACCCTTTTCCCGTTTACCATTTCTTATTTCTTCGTTTTTTTTTCTTTCTTTTTTTTCCTTACTTTTATCATTTTCTATTTCTTTCAATATAGCCCGTAAAAAGTATATATGTGTATAAACGAATACTGTTACCTACAAATGTAATGAACACATTGTTTTACCTTTTCATTATTCCCCCCCCCCCCTCTTTATCTCCCCTCGCGAGGACACCGGCACTCGGCCTCTCCTCTTTCTCTATAACGCTTCTTCCGGCAGATTTCCGCGATTGGCCGCGACAACGACGATTTCTTTCTCTTTTCTCTTTCCTCCTCGCATAAGCAAGTAATGCAAGAAAGAAATGAAAAAAGAGTCATCTATTTATATATATATATATATATTTTTTTTCATCGTAAATATAATATAATTCCTACCGTAATATACTCTCTCTCTCTCTCTTCTCTCGTCTATGTTACCGATCATCTAAATCATCCGTTAGAACGAAAAATCTGCGACGGATACAGTTTCTCGTCGTGCCATATGATGAAGCATCGATCTCTTCTTATTTTTTGTCAAATTGAGAAAAAAATTGATGTTGAAACTGTATCTCCCCTCACTAACAGTCGTTATTACTGTGTATATATAAATTTACATATATATATATACATATATATATGTCATAGCAATGAAATGCTAGAAAAAAAAACAATAATAATAGCTAATCATAATAGTGACGATAAGACGTATTAATAATAAAAATAATAAGAGTAAGAATAAGAATAATAAGAATAAGAATAATGTTACTGTCAATAATTAGTATTATTCTATCTATACTTCATCCTTTTCTATACCTCCCTCCCTTTCTCTCACTCACTTTCATTATATTTTTCTTTCATCTTTTCTCCGTGTCTTATATACATTGAAATTATACACGTTGTATGTGTTACAAAGTACACACGCATACACACCTGTATATTTATGTACAGGCGATGTACGCACGTGTATTCTGCAAATATATACAGTTATATGCTTGTGTACTGTCCTATATATATATATATATGAGTGTGTGTGTGTGTGTGTGTGTGTGTGTGTGTGTGTGTGTGTGTGTGTGTGTTCGCAAAGATGGGCAGTGAGCATGCTTTTTTTTTAACTAAGCAGACAGAACTTTTTATTTGATGATTATTTACACGCGTTGAAAAGCGTAGTTAGGTGAGATTTGGCCACACAGCCATAATCAAATGAAAAGTTCTCTCTGCTCAGTTAAAAAAAAAAAACGCATGTTCACTGCCCATCTTTGCGAGCGTGTACTCTTTGTACGAACAAAAAGGAAAACAAAACAAAAAAAAAAAGAGAAAAACGTTAATCGAGATGAACTTTCTCAGTTTACAATCTCACGGTGAGCAAGAAATCCGACGCGCCTCTCTTCCTATTCAACGTGAAAGCTTTCGAAATTAACGAGGACCGTACCCCGGCGGATCGACGATCGTTCGCCTTGTTAGAAAAAAAAAAGTCAACGTAGTCGATAATAATGATAATATAGAGAAATGAGAGATAAACAGTTCGATACTTCCTTTTCGAGCTTCCAGCAGTCCGTCCTCCCCTTCCTCCGATAAAAACTACATTTCGAAAAACTACAACGATCCACCGCAAAAGAGTCCTCGGCTCTTCCGCGTATCTCTTTTATTGCACCCGTTTAAGAAAACGACCTCCACGCCGCGCGTATGCAGAAGCTGAACACACAACACGTGTAAGCCCACGAAGATCGACGTGCATTTTCTCGATCGTCGGTGGCGTGTCCGTTCGCGCAGGAGATCGAGGACAGGAGGAAGGAGAACGAAAAATATCGGCGAAGAAGAGGGCGAAAACCGCTGTTACATTTTACTACGACACACGTAGAGGGTCGCGTTTTCTTTCGGCGAAGAACAGAGGAACAAGGAAGAAGACGAACAGGAAAAGAAGACTCTCCCAATCAAGTACGCGAGCTAGTTTTCTTGTAACGTTGTAACGCGTAAACGTCCCCGAAACGACCCCATCTTCAACCGAAGATGCGGTTCCATATAATTGTCAACGAAAATGGAATATTGGTTAGCGGACTAAATTTCTAAACTATCATCTCTGTGGTATGTGTGCGTGTGTATGTATGTGTCTGTGACTTTCACCCTGCACAGTTCGAAACGTGTAGGTAGAAACAGTTCGCGTTACGTGTGTGTTGTACTGGATGCAAACCTACCTACACGTTTCATGACTCATACGATCTTTCACTTATTTGCAAGAGACACACGGAATAACTACAGCCAATCTCTTAACTACAAACCACATTTTAGATTCGCGCTATCGAGGGCGTGACAGCACAACTTCGAGAAAGCTTATTAATAGATCGCACAGCGATCATCAATCGATCAGTAACTACTATTAGCGACACCGCCTAAGGAAAAGAAAAAAAAAAAAAAAAAAACGCGAGATTGCAACGGAGGAAACAATGGAATTCGATAAGAGAGTTGCGTGAATAGGTATTGTTGGCAGCTATAGTTTTCTTTTTCCTTTTTTTTTTCCTTTTTCCATGCTGTGAATGGCATTTGTCGAGCCACGTGCTTTCGACCCGAAATACACGCCTTTCTTTGGAGCACACTCTTCGTCACAGCATCTCGAAAGTAAAAAGCAGAAGAAAAAAACAAAAGAAAGACGTCCACGTTTCGACAAGAAACGAAATGAATCGACATTTCACTGTCGATCGTGTAAGATGATAATTGACGAAACTTATCATATCTCGTATCTTGGTTCGAACAGTGTGAAATTGCGAGGAATATAACAGTTCCCGAGTAGTATTCACGCGCATGGCTCGTGATTCGAAATTCGCTCGATTACCAAAACTCGTTCGATAACATTACGAATCAAGTACGAAATTCCGTTCCGATCGGCTCGTACGATACCAGTATCGTATATTAGAGAATTATCATGTTCAAGTGGCCTACAGATCTATTTATCTACATTCGATACAAAACTGCTAATGTAAAAAGAAAAAAGCGAACATCGCGAGCATCGCTTTTCTTTCTTTCTTTCCTTCGTTCCTCCTTCTCTCTCTGCCGCGAGTTCTCGATACGAGTTCTTTCTGATCGAAAGAAAAATCCTTTACAAAGGAAAGCAGAAAGCACACACGCGGGGCTTTTTCCTTTTTTTTCCCGAAACTCGTGTCGATAACTCTCGCGACAAAAATGAGAAAGAAAGAAAGAGAACCTAGAAACCGGTTCAAGCCCTGAAATACGTCCTAAGACCAGTTGTGGTCTGGGAACCGGTGCAACCTAACGAGTGATAAGCCCTCGTTTTTCCCCTCGGTTGTTACACGGATTTCGCATCGCAGAACGAAATACCGAACGGCGACGAGATATCGAACGATGTGAAAAGCCGCGGTCGGAATCGAACAGTCGAGACTCTTTTGTCAATAATAATCGTCTTGTTCATTTTTCTTTTTTTCGTTTTCTTTCATTTTTTGGCTTTCTTCTGTTGGATTTGTCTCGACGTGTTTAAATGCAAGTGTTAAATGAAAATGAAAAGACTCGTACGTGTATGTGTGTGTGTGTGTGTACAAACGTGCAAAAAAATGCGTGATAAATAGCGGATTCGTTTCGCGACTCTCGTTCGATCTCGTCGAGCGTTTTGCCCAGACCAGTTCCCGATCATTTTCGATCGGCGCCGTCGCGATACTCATTCCCTCGCAGCGGATTTTACCGCGAATCTCTCTCTCTCTCTCTCTCTCTGCAAGAAACAGACTACCACAAGGTCGAATAATCGCGTGATCGAATGATTTTATTTTTTCGTTTCTTTTTCCCTTTTATCTTTTGGATCGATTCGTCCTACTGAATTACCGAATTATCTTTGCGCCGACATTCAAAATCATCCGAAACGGTGAAATGGATGTTAAAAATCACAAATCCGCCCAAGTGACAATATCACGGTGAGACACGAGGGAAAGAAGAAACAACGCGTCTCGAGGGAGCCGGAAGTGCGTTGGTCTGCTGTTTACGCAGGCCCGCGCCGCGACCATCATCATCATCATCACAGGCGGAGCCGAATCGACGAGGACGCAGTTTTCCCCTATTTTCGCGCGTGCACGCAAATTATCATCCGTGATTACCGATGACAATGTGTATCTGGGTATCTCCTTCTTCATCTCCTCTAACGCGTCATAGCGAGACTCCTCCTCAATTGACTAAGCCTTGCCCGTAGTTTCTCTTGCCGTCGCCTCAGCTCCGTCACCTTCGTCGACGTGACCTCGCCCGTCTGCTTCAGCATGTAACAGTACGAAGCCGCTTGCCTGAGAATCGCCACCTTCGGCGCTTTGTCCTTCTTCTCGACGGCTGGCACCAGCACGCGCAACTCCTCGAACGCGTTTCGCAGCTCTATCCGCCTCTGGCGCTCCATATTGTTGTGCTCCCTTCTCTTCTCGGTGTCTAGCTCGTCGTCGGAGGAACTTCTCGAGGCAGTGAACATTTTCGGCGGCACGGACATCGCGGACGTCGTTGAAGACGTGGACGTGGACGTGGACGTGGACGTTGCCACGGACGTGCATCGTTCCGTTTTGGTTCGTCTGGTGTGCGAATGGGACTTGTGACGAGCACGTTTCGCTGGCTTCTGCTCGGTCTGGGCGGTCCTTTTTCGCGCTGGGTTCGACGGTGGTCGGCCACGTGGTCTCGAACCCGGTGGTTTCTCTTTGAACGCGGTAGTAACTGTTAATTGGAAGTGTTGCTGGTCGGCCAGGCTCGGGTTCGTTGGTAACACCACCGGTCTGCACGGTTTCTCGAACGTTACCACGTCGATCTCTTCCTCCTCTGTAACAAGAAGAAAAGCAAGGGGGATTTACGGCTGTTCCGGGTGAATGTGACGCGTCGAGATGACATTGTAATTACAGTTACCTTATTTCTCTCGCAGAGAACAGAGCATACTCCAAACTTTGATTTTTTTTCCCCTATTAGTGTACATGATATCATAGTATTCTAACATCGCTAATCGTATTGATAATAATAACAACGTTTTCGATTAAACATACACTTTACACTTATCTTATTTAACAAATTATTAGACAGAAATTTATACCAATAGGATACTGTAACAGTACTGCAATATTATATAATCAAATCCATCTGAATACCAAAAACAAAGATTTTTTTTTAATGATTTTTCAATATGAAACCACCATGTATGTTGAAAAATAAATCATTTCCTCTAATGCCAAAGCACTTGATTTGGATGACCAATTTGTAGTATGTAAAAAATATTTGTACTGGACAATAATAATATTATGTTATCGTATTATAACGATTTTTCAAAGGACTCTTTTGTCTCACTCGTTGCGAAGATGCTGCGAAATTTTCTTTTTTCGGAGAGATGGTTAGTTTTCCGCGGATAACCGTGAAAACGTGTCGCTAATTAGTCTCGGCATTGTTCTAATTTCGGCAATCCTATATTCAAGGTGAAGGCCGGCCGCGAAGCGCGGAAGAAGATCGTGCCGCGGTTCTCCAAGGTATTCGGATCAACGGCAGAAAAAACGTGAGAGTGATCTAACATCGAATTGACCGTGAACCCATATAGGATGTCGATATCGTTTATCTCGAGAGATTCCTTGCTTACGGCTACCAGCCAGAAACAGATAGACTACTATCGTCTATCTTCGCTATACTACTACAAGTCACAGTCGAGTCGTAAGAGAGACGAAAAAAAAAAATGAAACAGTTGGATAGAATTATTCGAAGCGGAAGGACAAAGTTAGGCTAAGTAATTGGCCTTGTAATTTGCATTTAAACTTGATTATGAATAATTCTAGCCAAAGTGAATAAAATGTACATATCACTTTATTCCTGAAATATAATTGTTGATTAATTCTTACGTTGATTTCCATAGGAATTATTTTGTCACGTTTAATATATTTCTCTTGCTAGATCGAAACTACGCCATATTTCCGCATTTTTTATCACATTCGGGGCTACCCAATTTACCATTTGTTTAATAAAAAATTTACTCGATGTAATTATAAATTTAAAATTTAATTATATAATATTAAATTTAATATAATATATAATATATAATATAATATAAATAAATATAATATTATATATAATATAAATTTAATTATAAAATTAAATTCAAGATTAAATTTTAACAGTTGAAGGGATGAGACCCGTAGATTCACGTTTTTTCATGCTAACTTTTGAAGATGGACCACATGGTACATTTTACGTTTATACATTAGATACGAAAATAAATAACCTCTAAAAAAAAATTTCATTAAGAACGATGCTGTTGAAGTCAGTCACGGCTCTTTACTTGAATTACCGAGTTTAATTTATAGAACCAGTCTGCTGGCTTCTGCAACGACGCGATGGCTTCAGCCGTGGCTCTCCCGAAGGCTTAATTGTATCTCGATTTTAACTAACACTTACTTACATTCACTGTGACGTACGCTTTGACCAACTTCGTTCACGAACTAACTGATCAGCATTCTCACTGACTATATAGCCTAGACTCTCTCCTCTTCGCGTTGGCTGGGCGACGATAGCCAATCACATTTAAACCATGAAGCCGGTATTTTATTGCCCTGATATGATCCGTGAAAGCCATACGTCGATCGACAGATCGACATTGGATTGTACGGACCGTAACCCATAAAGTAAAGAAACTAAACGGATCAACGGACCTAGGTGACAATAGTAAAACACAAATGGCACAATGGCCTAGGGGAAGCGCGAAGGACGTTAAACGTTTTACTCAGCACGAATCGTTATCCTCGATAAATACAATATACTCTTTATATCGGCAAGTCCTGATCCTGACTTGAAATCACTTGTGCAGATGCCAATTTCATAAAATGGCACGCATTTTTCTTCAATTCTCTTAGAAACGCTACCCCGGAACTGGAGAAAGTTGAGTGTTAAAACATACCGGAGAGCTCGTTGGTTCCGGTGTCTCGAATAACCCTTGCATTAGAGAAAAAAAAAAAAAGAAATTGACATGATAGACGACTGTATCACCCTTGCGCAGCACGTGGCCGTTGCGGAGGCGTTCGAAGGGACATACGACACCGTGGGCGTTTCTACAAACTGTGTCATCCATGGCGTCTGGCACAATCAATGGAAATCCGGTTGGTCCAGATTCCTCTCTGTTGCGGATACGGATCGTAACTCTTTCCTCAAGGACAACGTTCGGGATACAATCGCTCAATGTCGACGCGTGTATCACTGACAAGGAAGCCTTTCTCTCTGCATCTGTATTCTTTTCTCTCTCTCTCTCTCTCTCTCTGTGTGTATCTCTCTTCATCCATCTGTTCGATTATGTTCGAGTCGATTTACGAATGAATTTCGTTCTGCACTGGTTCATAAAACGAAACATCGTAAGTGCTCGTAAATGCCTTTGTAATTGAATTTCGAGCAACATATGTCACAGAACACACGGCAAAGCTTTCGCAACATTTAATAAATAACCGGAGTGCATCGATCGCGACGCTGAAGACGCGCGTACATAGCGTGCAAGTGGACGAGAGGCGATGGTTTAACAAAGTAAAATAACGATCCGTCGATTCGGAGCGTAAAATCGATTCACAGCGAGGAATCGCGTTTCTCTCGCAGCCTGTTCGCTTTACGGCCGCTGCAATTCCATACGTCACAATGTGATACTATGGACCGCACGATGAATTATCAATCGTGTGATTCCGATAATTTTATTCACATAGCAAAGAAAACGAGACATGCAAAACAGAGACGTACGTAAGCGTTACGTGATCAGGCATGGAACGAACTTGACCTCGGTCAAGATAGCCAATGAGAGTATAATTTATGCAATTTATTGCATAAATCTTCTTTCTCGGTTTCTCGTTTTTTTTTCTATTATATCCATATCAATCTCTCATATGTACTCGTCCATCCAGACTGAATTAATGAAATTCTCGTCTCGTTACAAAAAACGTAGACACGATCGGTTGTTTCTAGTTCAGGATGCCTTGGAACACGTTATAATGCTTGGTCTGCAAAACATCCAGAGCCGCATCTTCCGGTTTCACTTTACATGCCCGGTCGCTGCAATCGCAGCGTAAACTTTTAATTAAGGCAAATCAAGGAAACAAGAGGGGTGCTTTTTTCTCTTAATAATCGCGTCCCTCGATCGTTTCAAATGCATCATTCAAGAGAAATTGATCCGTCAATGACGAAAATCTCACTTGCAATATACGTTTCAATCGATTTCCCATAAGAAGAGAAATGTAAAACGAGAAATAATTCCGAGAGTCTGAGAGTTGATCATCTTCTTTCAACGTTACTTCGTCCATCTAGATTTGATGGAATTTTCAAGAAATTTCAACGTTATACACGTATGCCTTTGCTTGCTCTTTAACGAGTTAATCCTTTGGTCGGTTAATGCTTTGCCCAGCATGAACACCGCCTTTCGATGAATCACGCATTTAAACGAACTAAGTTACTTTTAATGACCAAAACTATTAGTGAACTTTCAACAATGCGTTCCACTAAATTTAGTTTTCATTTCTGCAAACATTTTCATTGTTCCCGAATTTCTTCGAACGAAGTGTGCATACCTATCGGAGAGACCAATCTGCGAGGGTGAAAAAGCTTGACCGCGAATGCTTGATCCAAATAATAGCAGAAAATAATTTCAAAAGAGTAATATCTGAAATATTGCTTGAACCGTAGTCGATGGGGTCCGACTCGGTTCCATTTAAAGCCCGGCGGAAAGAATCTCTCGAAGAACGAGGAAGAAAGCCAAACGAGAAACGTGTCGCATGCGTGGCGCGTATATATTCGTGTGCAAGGCAACGAACGCGGCAATCTCCCGTTTCGCAGGCACACACACACACGCGCGCGCGCGGTATCCACGTGAGCCAGACGCGACGAATCTTGCCGAAATTGGCGCGCCGCCAGGTCGTCGATGAGCAACTGCGAAAAGGCGCGAAATTTCTAATAATAACCGAAGGAGCCACCTAAAGTAACTATAGAAGGAACACCGAGAGTCGCGGACTCACGAGAGAAAACACACACACACACACACACACGCGCGCGCGCGCGCGCCGCTTCACCGCCACTTTGGTCTTAATACACTCGTTCTGACCCACGTGTTGTCACCTATTTTTCGACTCGAATTCTCTCCTCCGGATCAAGAATCGCATTCTCTTTTTTTTTCTTTGTTCCTCTTTTTCTTTTTTCAATTTTAGTATCGTTGAAACCGTTTCGGAGCAACGGGAATAACCTAGAGCAACAGTATCGGGCGAGGAGCTGTCAGAAATTTGGAAAATAACGACTGACGAGGCCGGTGATCGAATTAAAGCGTAATTTTAGTCTTCGATAAAACGCGACTGGTGGGGGATTAAGAAACGAGAAAATCGAAGATTTATATCGAATATTTCTACAGATATGCCCCATGTAACAAACTCGTTAAATTTCAATGATAACGTTAATTTTCACGTGACAGAAGGCCACTGAAGAATTAAATTTGCAAGAAGTGTGGTGTCGCGCAAGCTTTCGTTTGCTACGAATGACTCGCAGGATACAGATAATTTATACAAAATTCGTCCGGAAGTGAATGTTTCTGCCAGAGGAAGGAAGTGTCTCGTATTTCGTTCTTCTGTCGCATGACCTGGCCCCGTCGAAAAGTCGCGAGACCGTCGAATCGCTAATTGGACACGATATATTTGAAAAAAAAGAGGTAGAGACTCCGCGAGTCGCAACGAGAAACCGAATTAAACGAGTCCACGATGGTTCGCGGCTAATTCAATCGCTGTGAGAAAATTAAGCGCACCGAAACAGCACTATTTCGCATCGGCTCGATCGAGATCAACTTCTATTATTTCATTAAATTGATAAACTGGAAATTACTTGTTGTACGAAGACGCACGAAAATGCCTAGAATTATGAAACGAACGTATATGAATATTTATAACAAAGTTACAGGCTTCGACGTAGTAAGAAAGAAAACTGAGAGAATAAGGCGCATAGAACGTGTTACTTATGTATGATATATGACGCACTAGATTAGCATTAAATGTGAGTGATGCATTTACCGAGGATCGACCGCTTAACACTAGAACTACCACACCAGTCAAAATGACTGGTTTTACAATTTTATTTTAAAATTTCTATTTCATGTTACAATTTTTTCCCCCACAATGATGCAATGACTTTTACAGTGATAATTAAAGAAATAATATAATGAATTTTATTCTATTTTTATTTATTAGAAATCAAAATAATTTTGGTAGAAATAACTTCGTCTTGAATGTTGGTAGTTCTAGTGTTAATATATCTGAATATTAAGTATTGGCGATGGTTTGTGAAAATTTCGATTTACCGAAGGAGCCATCTTCATGTACTCAGATTCATCAGCGAGAAGAATATTCACGGAATATAACGTGTTGCGTATGATCTATCGATTGAAAAAAGAAATTAACAAACCTCGCGAACTGTCTAAAGGGAGATCGATCCGCGCAATTCTCCAAAACCACTTACCGAACATCGTCGCGGTCGTACAGCCTACACCGAACGAGCGAAAGAGAGCGTGTCACACATCTTCTCGCAACCTACCTCACTCGACGAGCGCGAGAAACTCGTCCAAAATTAGCAGAAACCGAGTTCAGGAAGCAGGCGTGAATCGAGCGCGAAAGAGACGAAGCCGAGAATGGAAAAAACAGAGCAACGCGTGGAGAGGAACGCGCGTGTGACAGCAGCAGGGAGAACGTGCGTGCGAGAGGAGGAAGAGAGACAGAGACACAGACAGACAGACAGACAGACAGACAGAGAGAGAGAGAGAGAGAGCACGCAACTAGATGAAATTTCAAAGTGGTCGCGCTCTCCACGAAAAAAAGAGGAGAGAGCAGTGGCGACGAGGCGGTATACGGCGCGAACTGCGAGTCGACCGCGATGTCCGCCAGAAGAAGAAGAGGGAGGGAGGGAGAGAGAGAGAGAGCGAGATCGGCGGCGAAGGGGAGAGGAACAAGGCTACGTCAATTCGCGGCAGCACGTGCAACCGCGTAAGAGCGACCTTGGGGGTCAGTGCTCTCCGTGTAAGCAGGCCATAGTAGTACGTCGACGCGAATCGATCGGCTCTCCTCTCTCATTGGGATAGGCGACCGCGAGTCGAGACAGACACGGGGAAGGGGAAGATAGATTTTCGTGATATCGAACGGTCGCCTCTCGAGCTCCGCCTGAGCCGCGGACCATGCTTCGAAAAACCAGGGAGAGAAGGGATGGATTTCCTTTCTCTTCTTTCTCTCCCTCAGGCCGTCCTCTGTGTAAACTGCCCCTCTCTCTTTCGCTCCACACCTTCCTCTCGAAGGTCGGATAAAACCGGATGAAAGTCCCGCCATTTTCCCCCCGGGGAAAATCCCTTTTGGCTGATTACGCGTTTTGATTTGTGTGCCACGGACAGGGCGCGGCAGCCGAATATTTCCAGCGGAGAGGAAACGACACAATGCGCGTAACGACGGTAACCTCCTGCGTGTAACACGCTCGCTCTGTGTATAAATTTCTTTGATCCCGGTTCGCAGATAAACGAGAGGCAAGTGTCCAGCAGGCTCGAAAACGGGACCTCGCGAGAGAGATACCTCTCTGTATATAAATTACGAAATTATTTTAGCCAGGCTTCGCGGCGCACAGCATTGAGCGAATTCCCGTTACGAAGCGAGGCAACGATCACGATCGACGAGCTAGGGTTGGAAGGGGGGGGGGGATTGTAACAATGCAGAGGAGAGCGTGCGCTCTTTCGAACTGCACGCGCCTGAACCGCGGCGGGGAGGGCGTGAAAATTCCACTACACGCTACACTCCAAGGAGAAAGTGAGTCCGGTAAATAGCGCACCATCGGTATTATCGCGTTACGAGAGAGTGTAATATTCCATGTATTCCGCGAGAAAAATCAAATATCTACTCCCGACTCTCTCGTTGACGCGTTCCGAGGAAAATGCTAGGAATACCGAACACGCGTTACGAATTTCACGTATTCGTCATCGCGCGACATGTAAGGTCTCCCGACGTCCGATGACCCGGTCCGATTCTCGCGGACTGATAACTCGTCAGATACGACGAAAAATCTGTGCAAGCCCGATTGGAAATCTGTTCGCGTGGTCTGCATCGCCGTTGACCCGCGCGAACTCTCCCAAGAACGAGCGTTGCGTTAATTCGTCATTCATGGATCATCAACTTCTTCCAGAGATCACGCAACACGTCCTCGAACTGAGAGTTGCCGACAGTTCGAGATAACGCCGGCGAAGTCCGCTCGACAGCGTACACAGATTACAGATTCGAACGTTGCGCCGACTTTTAAACACGTGAAACGTAAATTCCACGGCAACAACACGGTTCGATACGTTGAACGCGTTGAATATAAATCGTCCGTCTCGCTATCTTGCTCGATTGACGATATTGGAGAATAAAAAAAAAAGAGAGATTCGGTGACGAAGACACGACACGTTGCACGAAATTACTGTGTGTGTTCGGTGGAATCCTCTAGAGAAACGAGTTGTTCCACGGTTCAGAACCTATCGCGAGATGACAATCCCTTTAAACGGAGCCACATACGCGAACGTGACGGCACGTTTCTCTTCCTGGTCACTCGACGTTCACAACCGTATATGAGAAGAAGCCATAAATCTCGTCGTGCCCTCCGGCGCGCTCGCAGCTGATGCCTCGCCGTACTACACCAGGCGACTCATCCAATCCAGTTACGAAAGTGAGCGCGAATGCCCTCTTTCTCGCTCGACGGGTGTCGTTCGCCGGCTCGAAAGTCACGGAACCGCGCGAAAAACGGTTCGCGGGGGACACGGAGATCTGCACGTTGCGTGCAAGAAGCCGAACGATTCGCCGATTTTCTTCTCCTTACGTGCTGGAGGATAAGTACCTGCGGTAACATTGGCCGAGCCGAATATCTCCGAGACGAATTTCCCGAAGTATCAATTTAACGATCAGTTTGATTTAACTTGCCAAAAGCGCGCTCAAATGAGAGTGAAAAGACACGAAGAAAATACGATCTTCGTTCCATTACGAGCAATCTCTCGGTAAAGGTAAATTAGTAACGATTCGACACGGCAAGTTTGTTTTTCGCTGTCGGTGGAAAACTAGCCTTTCTCGCTACTAACTTTCGTCACTATAGTCTGACGCTCGTTGTGTAGCATCGGTGACTATACTCACTCATCGACGTTCGTATATACTGATGATGACCATAGTCAGCCAACATTTGATGCCTCGCTATGCCTGTACTAGATCTTACAAAAATTTCCCATTTATTCTGAACTTTGATGGAAATGAACGCGTCTATGTTAGCGGATTCGCGCCGAGGATCATCAAGAAAGACAACGAATAATAGAAAAAAAAATCACAGATCATGAACGCGTTATTATCCGACGCAGCCAGTCCAATTACGAGGGGTCACCCCCCTCCCCTCCTGCTGCTCGTGTGTTCGTTTGAAAAGCGAGATGCTGTACCTTGGATAACGACGAGATACGAAATACGTATATCTGGGGGATAGCAGCCAGGAAACGACCTGGTGACCAAACACCATTAAAGCCCTGCCCACGAAGACCGCGAGATCCGCCCACGAAACGGGATGCAACATCACGTCATCGACGTTCGTGCGAACCGCCACATACGTATCGCGCGCCAGACGAACGACACACGTCGACCGACCACTTCCGTACCACCGACGCATCGTCATCGATGCCGTGGAACTCTTTCATCCGGTGTATGGTACACGAACGTGACGGAAGGGGGACTCATGGAAAATGTGCAGTTGCTCGTTCCTTTTTCCTTTCGCTTCTCTTGCCTTTTCTTTTCCCGCCGTTTCTCACCTGTTCGATCTGTCTGCTTTCACAGCACACATTGTCTCGTCGATGTTTGTCTCTTCTCTGTCGATCGACTCGAGAGAAAAAGAGAGAGAGAGAGAGAGAGAGAAAGAGAGCTGCAGCGAGTCTGGCATGCCGCCTTGGGAGAACGAGAAATGCAATAAGAAGGAGAGAAACCTTCAGTCGAGAGCTGCCGCTCCGATCGAGCAAAGAGGAAGGAGTGCACAGTGTGCGGGAGGAACGTGAAAGAGAACCATGCGAACCACCGACACTCTCTCTTTCTCTCTCTCTCTCTCTCTTTTGTCACCCGTTTTCGAGTTTTCACCAATTTCGAATCTTTAACACTAGAACCATCGACGACCAAAGTACAATTACCTGTGGCAAAGGAATTAAAGTGCAAGAGAAAATTAATACAATAGAGAACGCAAGCTTCGATTGATATTAATTTTATCAATTCTATTCAATTCTAGTTAATTTTGACTTTATATAAAATCAAAAATCACTGGAATCATCTAGAAATACACTGTCGTAAATATATGAAATTTCCATAGGAAATTCTATGTTGGTAATTGTTTGATAGCATTGATTGATTCTAGCATTGATTGTCCAACGCGATACTATTCATTCCCGTTCGATTGAGAGTACGAATCGGCTGAAAGCTTCGATGATATCGGTTCTTATCGTCTAACGAAATTCTCGTGGAAATCGGAATTTAGAATTTGCTATGTCTACGTATGACGCGGAGAGCGAAGGTTGCGATATAAAGATAGTATTATAGAATGTGTTACGAAGAAGGAAGGGTAAAAAGAAAAAAAAAAAAAGAAAAAAATAGCGAAAAGAAAAAGATGCTCTTTGATCACCGCTGATGCCGGTCGGCATTCTCGAATCAGGTTTTACTTGTCTGACATTTCGGCGACCGACCTCCTAATTCTTGCAGGGGGGAGAGGAGTCCAGGCATCCAGGTTCGTCGACCAGGTATTTGATACAGAAGAAAAATGATCGCCAGATTAATCTTTCTCACGTGATCAAAAACGTGCACGAAATTTGATCAATGATCAAACGTTCTTCGTGGAATATCATTTCGAACGCGAATGAAATCCTGTGTCTGCACGAACTTATCGAGAATTTAGAGAGAATAAATAATTATACGTTAATTACAATTACGTGTCGCGCGATATTGTAATTGTAATTATAAAATCGGAGTTCGTACCCACTCTCTCCAGATACTACCATTGCATGTCTAACCTAACAAATAATTTTGCATCGACACCAAATATATGATTTACACAATTGTCTATCAATTTTCCCACGAGGGGGTGAAACGTCGAGGTTAAAAACGCGGAAGCAAAGTTGGCAGCCGGTAAAAGCAAAAGTCCTAAGATTGACCCTAACGCTTTTGTTGCGATATTTATCAGAGCAGCAGCCTCTCCCACGCGGTCGAACTTAATGAATGAATGAATGAATTACGTCACAGCCGGAGATGCACATATACGTACAACGTATACGTGAAGCACGTCGGAGAGGAGCAGTGTTCCTGGGCGTAAAAATAGTCGCCCACTTGCTGCTCCCGAGGGAAAGGCACAATTATAGACACATCGGCGAATGAGAGCAATCGTACGCCGCACAATATACAGTGGAAATCTACGTACGATGAACCAGTCGTAACCGGAGAAAAGAAAAAAAAAATAGAAAGAAAGAGAAAAAGAGAGCGAGAAAACGGTCACTCGCAGCTTATACTTACGTAGAATGTTAACTAATACCTTCGAGTGATGCCAAACCCACCTGTCTGTGTGTATGTGTGTGTGTGCCTGTGTAAAACCCACACATACACACACACATACACACGTCGATGCTGAATTGTTTTGCAATAAACGCCGAAGACCGTTAGGCGTTCGGTTCACGGTGAAAACCGGCCGGTTTCAGCATTATCAGAATGCAATAACGATCACGTCGGTCAAAGTCCGTGCGTTTATTTTAATAATAGGAAAACCAGGGCGGCCGACCGATGTTTTTCCGCTTTTGTTTCGTTGCGCGGCTAAAATTGGCGCGAGCTAGATAAAAGCGTGTGTATATCGAGCTGTCGATACCGACCGAAACACGCACACAACAGTCCGATCGACACTCTTTTCGTGCGTATCGATAGTCGCTGCAGTCGGGTTTTCCGTTCGTGGAAAACCACCACCACCACCACCGCCTCGAGGCGCGTAATTGACGCGAGTTCGATTCAGCCAACCAATAACGAAATGGGAAATGTGGCCAAAGTGAAAATGACACGGCGAATTTCGCGATCACGCTCGGCGCGCCACATTGACTTTCTTCGAACGTCGTTTGGCTTTCGCCGGGTTTCGCTGAAATCGAAAACTCGGGCTGTGGCACGCGTGATTAGTATATCTCCCCGACGCACGCTGCACCCATTGAATTCCAGGATCGAGCGAGACCATCGCGGGAGAGGTGGCGATATACCGACCGACGACAACGCGTACATTTTTATGAGTGCTAAGGCAGCGGGGCCTTTCTCCGCTCGCGTTCCAGCGTGCCCCGCGTGATTTTCCAGGAACCTTTAACCGAAGAATTTGCATGGCGAACGGAACGAAGTTCCAGAGAGCTCGTCCCGTTCGATGAAAAAGGAAAGGCTGGGGGCAGAGTTCCGTGCGAATACCACGAGAAAGAGAGAGAGAGAGAGAGAAAGAAGAAGAAAGGTCCAGACGTAAGACGAGCCGGCGTCTTCGTTGAATGTGTCCCGGGGATCGCAGGATCGTACCAATATGCCCTGACACCTTGTTACAATAAAGAAACTCGAGAGGATCGGCCCGGGGGGGGGCAACCCTTTCTACAACGGAGGGGAAAGTCACACCAGATTGACGACACTCGATGATGCACTTCTCGCGCCACGAATTAGAAGAACTTGATGACTCCTCTTCGTTCGATCCGAATTTATTTTTCTGTGATGTTCAGACGAAAATTGAAATTCAGTAATTGCTTTGTCGAAGAAAAGCACGTAGAAAAATATTTTCTTTATATCCTTATAAACGTCATCGTATGTCAAGAAGAATTTTTAATTCCATCGTTTCAACCGGCACGTTATCACAGAAATGTACAGATAGTGAAAAGAATTTTAGTAACCTTGTTTGTTTCGCGCTATTTTTAAAAGTGTACTTCGTGTGCCTGCTTCTTGCGCTAAATCGTTTGCTTCCAAAAACTGACTATTAACTAAACGTGAACTGAAAATTTACGAACAACGGAGTTGATCAATTTGATTTCACTACCAAGGCTCAACGCGATATTTCGCAAATGAATATTTACCAAATTACCACCTAAGTGGCCAAGTCCGTCCCGATGTTTCGTTGAAACAGTCGAGAGCGTCGGTGTCGATTGCAAAATCAATCGGATCACCTATCGGACGGAAAGAGAATTATTGCAACCCGCGTATTTTACTTTCCATCGTGTAAAAGTAGGACTTGGCGCGACCTTCGTTCGCCGTGGTATTACAGAGTCGATGAAGATTCTTAATAGGCCTGACAGACCAGTCCGACGATTTCTAGGCATGACGCGTTTCCGCGATAAAGTACATGCTTCGACATCGAGACGGCACTCGCTTCCAAGAATCGAGTTGGCCGCGCGTACCGTCGGGAAAACTGATTTTCCACTGGGACGGTTAATCCATTGAAACGTAAGCCATCGAGATTTCCCAAGAATTTCGAAGAAACGAACAATCGTTCTTTCCGTAACCAGAATCTGTCTCTCTCTCTCCCTCTCCCTCTCTCTCTAGTATTACTACTAGAAGTCGAAGTTTAACGCGGTACTTATCGGCATTTACGTAATTAATCGGCGCTAAGCAGTTGCAATTGGCGCCACACGTAACTCACATGACACACACACAAGAGCAGCAGATAACGTCGTCCGAGCAAAGCGGAAAATGTGTCGGTAAAAAAAAAAAAAAGAAAATTCGATGCGTGAGTTGTTCGTTATTGCTGTCACATTGACAATACAAGTGCGTGGAAATCGTTGATCTTTTCCCGACTGTGACGGAAGAAATTGCGACTAAAAATTCCCCGGTATACTTTGCGCATGTATTATGCAAATATTGATATTTCCAACGAGATACTTTATGACATGAAATTCCCGGCCATTATCTTCCGCATACCTTGGCGCGCGATTCGTGACTAGTGCAATTCCTCGGAACTATTAAAAGCCAAATGTTTCTATCGGGACGAAGATTCACAGTATTTGAACAAAGTGATTGCAGTGGTAGACAAAGAAAATAAATTTTCAACATACACTAGATGAAGTGACTCTTCGATAACTAACAAAAAAAAAAAATAGTTTAAAACTATCAGACTAATCTTTCGTACTTTCGCTAACAAGCTTCAAAAAGAAACGATACACTTCCATTTAAAACCAGCTATTTCTTTGCGTCGTGGAGAGAACTTATCTCGTTACTATTACGACTTTTAAAAAAAACCGTATGATTTATATCCTTTCATTCCCGTGATTAAATGAACACTTATCGCGTGTTGTCATCGTCATTGCGTAGAAACGTAGAAGAGAGTTGGAAATACGAAGGTTGAAAGACGTTGGTATGGAAAGAGAAAGATGCCAAGGGGGCACCGGTACCCGCGTAACACGCGGCTGGAGTATCCCTCGCCGCGGCGAACGCGACTGCGGCGCGAATGGCAAAAAGGCTTAACCGCATTCCGGCGACCATTTAAACCGCCGCGGCGGGGTCCCACGCTTGACCGCAAGCAGCGACCGACCGGCCGGCCGGCTATCGATTGACGTCACTTGGTACCGCGTGACCTTCGAGTTCCCGCGCGATTAACTGCGCATGCTCCGTCGATCCTGCCCTCACCGGGTGTGTGCACCTGTGCATCCGTGCAACGCGCGGTAACGCTCGAACGCTTTCGTCGTCTCGTTCATTAAAACTTTGGACATTTTTCGTACCTTTACTTTTCTTCACTTTCTCTTTATTTTTTATTTTTTTTTTTTTTTTTTTTTGCGGAAAAAGAAAAGAACGAAAGTTCGAAGTGATCGAGGATGACTGTATCTCGCATCGATGTGGCGAGGTAACGCTCGACGTAAAACTAGCCGGCAGTAAATGACCGGTCAGATACCGCAGACGTCACGCAGCGTGGCGCAGTCGCCTATAGTCTCCATTGCGGCGCATTGTGTTCACAATGGAGAAGACGCGCGCATGCGTTTCCCCGTCATGCTTACACGGTGCTAGCAACCCTGACTTTTTTACCTCGTCTCCGTGCCTCATGAGCGACATTGCTCGATTTAGTAAGCGCTGTGATTCGCTGCGATCGAAGAAAATCGATCGAATCTGTAAAAACAACGCCCCGATGAGTTGAGTTCTGTTTCCGAGGGAAAAATTTCCTTTTCCCGTTAACATCGTGCGTCGGGAGAATTGGGAACGACCGAGGGACAGACGCGATAAACGTATAAATGGATGACATTATCTGAATGTTCGTAGGAGCGATCCGAAGAGGGAAAGGAAAAGATAGGTTCGTTATCGGGGCATGTTGCCTCACATCCACGTCAACGGGGAAAAAATGAAGGGTGAAAAAATAATACCGAATGAACTCTCGTACAAATCAGATTAGACTGGGAGAGAGGGCAATGGTGCAGAGGTCTTGCCAGATATCAAAAACCGGGTGCTTTCACGAAGCCGAAATGAGGCCAGCTCTCAGACGTAATCAGAAATTACGCAAAAGTAAGAGAATTGATTACATGTGTACGTATGTACAACTCTCTTCGAATTAGAATCTCTCTACCGATGTTAAAAGTTCGTTGAATCGACTATTCTTATCCACTGGCTCGTTTTTTTTTTTTTTTAATATTTTTCGATCCGTCGATCAAACGAAAACGAACGTTCGTTAACGCTTGTCTAAGAAGAAAAAAAAGAAACAATGTTAAGTAATCATTAATACATTTAACGAGGCCGCGTCGATCGTCGCCGTGCACCGGTTTCTCGTCGTTTCACTGACCTGTCTGGCCGCGGTCAAAAGTAGCCATTTGCAAGTCGTGGCCCTGGGCAATTACCAATTACGAACGGTGACACGACAACACGAAGGCCAAATCTACGGTGGTGTCCGGTCGCACGGTACCATCTTCTTGATCCATTAAGCCAACCCGATCAGGAAACGGCGTGTAGCTCTCGTAAGAGATCGGTTACGCGGTCGATGTACTACACTGAAGAATTCTCTCACCGCCCGTTCGTTCTCCCGCTAAGAAAATTCAACCGCGTCGATGGAAACAACGTTACAACCGATCACACGGTCTGCCAGTCCGATCCGATTTTCCATCCACGATCGCTACTATGTCACGAGTAAAACGCTGTTCGTTTCGCTTCAAATCGGCCAACTTGATCGATATGTTTACCGACTCTGTGTACTCGACATAGTTCAACATAAATAAATTCTCCTTTCAGAATTCCGACTTTCACACCGACTACCTTACAAACGCAAGACCTTGTGCGAAACGTGCGAAAACAGACTCGCACTAACGACATTCAGTAATCAAGCTAAAACAAAGATCGCGAGAAGTTGTCACAGGAACACGAAGGTTAAAACAACTTTGCGAGTATGCTCGAAATGTCACTTCACATTGAACGCGTCGCAAGCATGACGACGTAGAGAAAAATTAGAGAACGACGTGCCACAACACACTGTGGGCTACGGTGAATCGGTCGTTCGAATTGACGTGTAATCGAACGAAAAGGTGGTCGGCTAAGCGTCGGGTCACGTGCGCGTGCGTTCAGCAGCGTCGCTTGCACACGTGCACGTGTATGCGGACAGAGAGCGGCGCGGTCGTTACGCGACTCTTTCCACGTCATGCTCTCCTATCATACGAGCCACGTACACGCGCGCCACTGCGGCGTTCGAACAACATCCGGCTATCTCTGTGTGTGCGTGTGTGCTCTAGGTATCTATAAAACGACGTTAGGATGTCGCCATGTGGCGCAACGTATTTTCAGGTGGCAAACGACACAATTTCCCCTGCTTCCCCGCGGCCGAGACGGCAACGTGCACAGCTCGAGTCGAAATTATGCGAGTCGCGCCAAACTGTACGTAGGATCCCTCTCTCTCTCTCTTTCCCTCCCTTACTCTCTCCCGGAAAATCACTATAGTTAGACCAGGCGGACATGGCACGTGATGGAACGACGTCTTCATTCGGCTACGGGGAGAAAAGCTATACCTGACGAGCCCTGAAAACCGACCGCTGGAAACCTAATCGCGAGCTAGACACCAGACAACCTAAATCACCACTCGAGGAATTCGCGCGACGCGCCTGCACATTTCTCTGCGCGCGCACCGGTGCCGCCGCTGCGCGAACTCTTCTGCGCAGCGGCGCCTTCAAGCGCCACTTACGAAATTACATTGCTAAAAAATCGTGAGAAATACACTTGTACGAAACGAAGAGATTACAAATCGCACGTCGGATGATAAAGTTGAAAGGTGAATATTGACGAATATTTCTTTCAACTGCACGGACTGAACGTTATTAACCAAAGGCGTGTTAACTAAAAGACGATGTTTGGAAATGATGCTATTTATCCACTGCATTCCTAGAACTCACGTACATGTGTATATTATTTGTGGATAGCAAACTAACTTCTATAAGTAAACAGCAATCTTCTTTACATTGTTCCACAACGTACACTGAATCGTATTAATAATTAATGTTCATTTGCAAATAAAATCGAGTTTCATCATCCATTGCTTAGTACAACTTTGTACTTTTTTTGCAACGGGGGTTACGAGACGCGAGATTTCTACACGTCGTAAAATGAACTGACCGAATAAATTATAATACGATTTATTTTCTTCCACGGGACATCACTGCTTTCTGATTGTTGAACGACTTTATAAATTTCGTTTTTACACGGATCGTAGAGCTTCAATTATACGATTCGTCGTGCGCAATCACGCGTTTGTTCCCCCGATGTTCTTTTGACTTCAATATTCGCGTTTCCTACGTTCTGCGTGGTACGAGACAAACAAGTGTTTGCGCGCTTAGATATGCGTGAAGTTGCCGACACGGATAGGAATAATGTTCGCTCTTCGGAACGAATACTAAATGCCCGCTAATGCGAATATTGTAAACGTGTACGTGTGTTCCAACGCAAATGCTAAATATTCGTGTGTGAACATTGCACGTGGTGAAATTGGCATGAACGTGTCCAGGTTAAACCGACAAAGGGAATTGACGTTTAAAAAAAGCTAGAACATTATACTTCAGTGTGAAACTTTTTTAGAACGAAAAACAAGCTGCGTATATGTATTTAACATGGTAATATATTTCAACGAAATATATTTGACCAACTGTTAAGAGCTTCTTTATTATGAGTATTAAACACGTTCGAGAACTATCATCAGCTGTTCTAATTAGCTTAATGTAATTTAAGAAGCTCATTAAATATCTGAAATACCAAACCCATTTGCCCTTCTCTCGCTCTGTGTGTTTCTCAAGAGGAATTCATCCTTAACACATATATTCCGTGTAATAGATTTTCTACTGCTGTAACAACATTAACCATCGAGTCCCTTTTTCACCGATAACAATCATTCTCGTCATTGAAAGCGAACAAACGTCGCGCATACAGGCAATTAAATTACACTTACACATTCCGTGACTAGTTGTACGCTGGCGCCGTAACCTTCGCCGCTATTAAACTAAAACGAACGGAATATATCGTCTCGTAGCGAGACGATAGACATCTAAGGAAATACCGTTGCGTAAAATATTCACGAGGAGGACCAGCAACGCGAGCACACGCGAAAGCAAGATCACGCACACGTGAAAGGAGGGTCTCTCTCTCTCTCTCTCTCTCTCTCTCTCTCTATCGACTGTTCGACCCGCTTCATACATTGTAAATTCTCTCTCGACCAGAGGAATGGCGACACGCGCTCGTGTGCCTGAAAAATCACGTTCTGTAAAGAACAAAAACATCTCTGTTCGTCGGGATTATCTTCGCCTTCGAAAAATTTGTTCGCGCCGCGGTAACGACAAAAGACGCGCGCGATACCGCCGCCTCTTTGTCCCTGGAGTACGTGCACACACTCTTTGGTCAAACCAAGTGAAACGAGAAACTGCGAAAAATTCGTTTTCCGTTCGTGCACACGAAACGCGGGTCAAATTGTTTGCACAAACACGAAACAACCGGCGTGCTCGTACTCACGACTCCCCGTATGTACAGTATAGTTCAAGTTTTCAAATGAGAAGCCGAAGCAGCGCGTGGTAGTCAGTAACTCGAAAATTCTCACGGGGTTTCTTTTTCTTCCTCTCTATCTCCGTCTTCCTTTTTTTTTCTCTTTTTTTCAAATATTTTTCTCCGTTCCCCACCGAAGAATAGAACAACGAAGAAAGAACGCCGGTGTCGAGGCGAGGACGTTAGCGTAACGACCTCCGAACTCGACCGGGGAACGAGTTTCTTTTCTCGATTGTGTCGTATTCACGGCTAACTGTGTGCGCTGCCACGACGAATGACGAACAACCAAGGCGCATGATTAGCATACTCATGCGGGTACCCGAATTCGGCGAACTGCACACTCTCGCCCGGCAGAGTCGTGCCGCCGTCAATTGCGCTCGATTAAGAGGATCCTTAGTCCGACCTTGCGCGCTTTGCCTCCGTTTAGCAGGGCACAAAAGAACCAGAATGAATAAACTCGTTGATCCTTCGGCGGATGCGTAAGATAAAATGTATCCCGGGAACCGAGGACACAAGCGATACATATTTGTGTTACATAGTTCCATGGGTAAACACCTCGCGCGATATTTTCTCATTCATGAAAAACGAAATGATCGTGATAGTTCGTTGCCCCTTGACTGATTGCGAATAACAGTTGATTGTAGATCAACGATAATGTATGCAACATTGTATTATAAAAAAAAAAAAAGAATGAAATAAAAATGTTTGCCTTACAAGAATACATAATGAATAACGTTAATTTCTGAAACACAAGTGTGTAAAGAATGAAATGACAACTTGATCAACTGTCGTGGCAAAGTACACCGTCTTTATATCCTAGATGCGCGATGGCAGAACAGAAAAAAAAAAAAAAGATGAAACTCACCCGAATCGGTAGGCGACTCGCCAGAATCGGAGGGTGTCTGTACACCAAGGTGTTCCAAGTTCTGAACGATCGGCTGGTTCAAATGGTAACAATGATCACTGAGTGTGTTCCTAATATTCGTCACATGACACTGCGTTTGACTTTCCACTTTTCTTCTGCCACGTCGGCCGGTCACTCGCTGGTTCCCGTTTACTGGCGCGACTTTCGTAGCCTCCTCTGACATGCATTCAGACAGTTTCTCGTGTATGTTGATCTGATCGTGTCTAAAGTAAGGACCTTCGTCCTCTGTCTCTGTGTCGGAGCTGGAGCTCGGTGTGTCCGGTCTAGTTGAGTCGCCATCACTGTCCAGATGATATTTCGCGCGGCAGAATTGTTGGGCCTGTTGATGATTGATGGGCAACGATGCCCCTAGATAGCCGGTGTTCGCTCGTGATATCAATACACTACGACCAGCCGGAACTTTTTTCTGTATTTGCGAGTCCTTCTTCGCGGGCAACGTCCTGTTGTGCTCTTTGCTAATGCACAAACCTGCCCACATGCAGTCGTGATGACGTATTTTCTCACGTGATTCCGTACAGGTCATCCCACCATCCTGCACATCCGGCAATACACCGTCGTCGAAACTGTATTCGTAGTACATTTCCGAGTAGTCTACTCCCCCCCGGTGATCTAGGGGGAGGAAGTCCAGGTCGAATTTCTTCCATATGTCGTCGGACACCACTGTCGCGCTGTCCGGGGTGGTCTCGTCTAACAGGCCCAGGTCAGGACAACCCCAAACTGGCACCGGCATTTCGCCTGAAAATGACACAAATCGTTAACGATTTAGTCTATTTATTCTTTCACTTACTTCTCGTGAATATTGCATGTTTCATTGTGCCGAGACGTGATCGAAGTTGACAAAGCCTACGCGATGAAAGAAAATCGTCATTGAACTCGAACTGTAAGAGAAATGAGAAATTATCGCAGAATGAATTTCAATTGGAAATGAAATTTGAAAGAAGACGTCGATTCTCTCATTGCATGTCGTTTCATTCATTTAAAAACTTTCTCTCCTTATAACTTTTTATCTATCCAGAATATATCCAAGAAACAGTTTTACATGAGCTATCTAAACGAGGAAAAATTAATATGAATTTTAATCTATTAAAAAAAAAAGAAACTGAAAAAAGCTTTATTTTCAAATAATCTCGATAGCCGAAAAACACTTTACCTGACTCATTCTCATGGATTACTGCTTTTATAACCATAATTCATAACTTACGTGTCCATAACAATAAAAACAAGTTGGACTATTCAAACGAAGCCCTACAGTGATAAACAAATGAAACTGTCTAATAGTTGTTAATACACAACTTGCTACGGAGACGAAACACATACAAAGATATATCTGTACACCTACGTATAGTACATATCTTTGGTTCACGAGATGCAAAACACATTTTACGACGATCGATAAGCTTCTGCACGTGAGAACGAAAAGTAAAAAGAAACCGGTACGAGTCAAATTCGCTGGGACGAGGTGGTTAACCTTCGAATAAATCACAACCCGCTTCACGAAACATCCCTAGAGAACGCAACTTTTTTCCCTCTCTGCACAGAGAGAACCGTTACGCGCATCTTTCTCTATACAGCCGAATCTCTATACAGTTCAAAGTACGTTTCAACCACCAGGTGTGTTGCACCGCGACCCTTGAGATCTCGCCTGAAGAAGACCTGAAGAATTAGAACTGTCCCAAGTCGCGTTATTCAGTTATTACGACAGAGTGCAACAGAGTAACCGCGAATTCGTAATAAGGGGAAAAAAGTTAATTCTTGCGACGTGACACATCGTTTTGCATACGCTAACACGCTACACACCAACAACGCTACACACTGACAACGAGATTCGATGTTCGCGCGATCATTCGCGGTCGGAGTGATTGGAGCGAAGACGTTCATCGAGAAAGAGGGAGAGAGGCTCAAAGGAGGCCTCGCGCACGGTGGTCACACATGCACATCGAGATGTCAAACGAAATGACGCGATATGGGCGGCACGACTGACTCATAACAGTTCCAACGAAATTCGCCAACTACATATATCGGTTTCACGGATCTGTAACACCGACAGAGAAGAGCTCTGTTGTTTCTTCTTCTTCTTTTTTTTTTTTTCTTTTTATTGTCGGCGACTTAACTCAAACATTACATCCGCTCGATTAGGCCCACCTCGACGATGACAGCTGAAAGTGCGCGACCGGTCGGCCGTTATCTTCTTCTTCTTCTTCTTCTTCGTTCCCGCGTCGACCACCCTCCGCGTGCCAATTAATCGATACGTAAACGACGACTGTCGCGGCAACTGTCAGTTTCGCGAGGGGCGCGCACATGGACGCGGTGTGAAAATGAAATTTCCGACGAGAGAAAGTAAATGGAGAATAAAAATTACACGCAGAGGTATATTAGGCAACTATCACAAATTTTTAAGATACTAAAATATTATTTTCTCTATTAGCGTTTCTTAAAATGTGCCTAGACAATTTTCTATCACTTTTTTTTTTCTTTCTTTTTTGAAGAACAGAAAAAGTTCAGAGGAAACACATTCAGATAGCATTACAAATATATCTTAGAATTTTACGATCCGACTACGTTGGCATCGTGTGACCAAACATTCTAACGATATCCACATAGTAGGATTAAAACCAAAAAAAAAAAAAAAAAAAAAAAAGGAAAAAACACGCTGGTATATACATCTATCTCTCTTCCGATCAACAAGAAAGACAAATTCCGCGGGGTATTTACGCTAAGAATAAACAAGAGGCTCGAGAGCGATTTCGCCGAAAAGTCAAACAATATTGGCTGGTTAATATTATTTTGACAAGCACACGGAACAAAGACGTTCGATAGTTAGAACGAGTTTGTTCCACCGTGAGATTCTTATCGAAAAGCCACCCGGGCGAGGATGAGAAAAATAAGGAGGGGTCGGGAGGGGGGGAGAGAAAAAAGGAAAGCGAAAGGGACAGACGCGAGGAATGAATCTTTGAACGAGTCGGCCGGCCGTGAAAAACGAACACCGGTGAAGAACAATGACACATTATCCGTTCCTTCTTGCCCCTAACTTTAGCTTTCAATCGAACAAAAGACAGCCAGTAGGGGAAATCACCTTCCTAGAAACGGCCTTGGGAGCGAAAGAAAGCATCGGTATGTATACTTTCGTGCTTACTCTCGTGAGAGAAAAACGGGTAGCAAAAGAAAAAAAAAAGAAGAAGAAGAAGAAGAAGAAGAAGAAGAAGGAAGAGAGTAGGGAAAGAAACGAGACAACTTTCGTTCTCGAAGCGTCGACCGAAAGAGCGCGCAAAAGAAATGTTCCTCGTCGAATAGTAAACAGACAGAGCGTGGCACCGAATGTTTTGGGAAAAAGTAGGATAATAATAATCCTCGCGAACATTCGTCGATGTTTCTACCGAGTTTTCTACTGTTTTCTATATCGTTGCCAACCGAACAGGTCTTCTTTCTCTCCGCGCGATTACACAACAATCGCGTGCATATCATCGCTCGATCTCGTCGTTAATGAATGACAACATTTTCATGAAAATCGTGCCGGTGACACTTCGATCGGTGTTTCGAAAACTCGAATTTCGAGGCTCGATCGATATACACGTGATACACATATATGCACGTAAAACGAAGAGATACACGATTCGTGCCAAGATTCAAGTGACGAAAAAAGAAAAAAAAAAAAGAGAGAACGAGGAAAAGAAATTGTTCGACCGACTCGACAATGATACCGGGTGAATGCTTTCGTGTTTGAAGCAGGACTTTCGAAAATCTGAATGTACGCGGTAGAGCACACGCACGGTGGTCGTTGTACGTGTGTACACACACGCGCAAAATACATTCCACGATCAGGAGAGCGTCGATCCATGGATCGAAACTTTTCAGCCTACACACGTGCCAAGAGAAACAGAGAAACCAGTCCACCGGCAGCAGTTTTAGATGTTAGGTGTGTGTGTGTGTGTGTGTGTGCAAGTGATCGCGTGTGTCTCGCTAACTTCCGTCGAACATTATCGTTCAAGCGTGTAACGAGCTGACAGCTTTCCTACCGCACTCTAATTAACGGTGGCTTTCTTCGTGGGCCGAAAGAAGGGTCCCCGCGACACACACACACACACACACACACACACACACACACACACACCGGTGGCAAAAGCGAAATGGAAAAACGAGCACACGATTTCGTGAAAACCAGAGAGACAGGCGAGGACGCCGGCGCCGGTTAGATTGACGTGTTGCACGACGTTGCGATAGAATGTGCAACATATCGGTTTAGCGTGCCTATCCTCCGCTTGACATATTTTCGACATACATCGAACAATATTACTTGGTCGTATCCGATGACACCACGGCTGTAAATCGAGACAAGCGAGACAATTTTCGAAATTTCCGTACGTCGAGAGTTCCACTAAAAGAAAATCAGATGCAAAGAGCGCCGTTGTATATTTTTTCGAAATTATTTCCGAGAATGTGAAAGGATGATGGTTGAGAATGAAACTGAATATTAATTTTTGATATGTCGAGACGTTAGTCGAGAGTCAAAAGAAAATATGACCAAAAAAAAAAAAAAGTTTGAGGAAATTACCGACTAACGGAAAATAGAAATTTTGTGTTATCTTTGAATAAATGCACGTTGAAGTATCGTTGAAACATCGATTTTTTTTTTTTGACAGATCAGTATGGAGATATATCGAAAATGTCAATTTCAACGATTATCCTCGTATTTCCAGTTCCGACTCCTCGCGTTTCTTCGATTATTTAACGTCAGCCGCCGTAATTGAGAATCGCGCGTGGAAAATCAAACGGCAAAAATTTTGGCGCCAAAGCCGCTAATAACCGAGAAACGGATACATACGCGATAGGGGACGACGAGAATCGAGTTATATCGAATTCTATTTATAAGATGCTGGATATATATTTCGAACAGACCGGCCAACTGCCAAAGAAAGAAATCCTTCTTACAAGTTACTACAAGATTTTCGAGGAATTTCATCTCTCGCGGAATAACTGTCTCATCGATATTTATACGTGAAACCGTGGAGATCCGAGTCTGAAAATACTCTAGACAGATCTATCGAAGGCATATTCGAACGATTTGGCAGAATTTTCGATACCTGTTTCGCGTAAGAATTTGACGAGACAAACATCTGCATATTTGAAATTTTTATCTGCCCTACGAACGACCGAAAGAAGCAAGGAAATTCTGACTCGAACCGGTCACGAGTGGCGGCGTTCGCGTAGAACTGTCAAAATCGAACGAGAAACTTCACAACACAAAATTTATTTCACGCGAAATTTTGTATCCGATATGAGACGTTAACCGCTTATTATTATGAACACTTCGAACACGGCACTCGGAAACAACTCGACACGAACGAAAACGAAGAAAGGGAAAAAAAAGTAACTTGCACTGTACTAACCTGTTGGCCACTTAGAGTTGCAACTCAAACGGTAGATAGTATCCACTTTGGAACACACTTTGGCGCGAGTTTGAACCTCGCGCTAAAAACCAAACCGATATATAACTAAGAGGCGCGTCCCGCCTCTTTTATCTTCTGTATGGCGTTGTCTACAGTAGATTTTCGTTTGGCTCGGCCTCAAGTGACGGACGAGCCACGCGAGAACGAGAGCCAAGTTATCAAAAGCGGCACTGAGCAAAAAACTGTATAATATAAACGAGAAAACGAAGAACGAGGGTGAGAAGAAAAAAAAAAAACCGAAAAATAAGAAACCGGCGTCGATTCCCTTCGTCACGCCTGTGTCGAGCAAAACGCACGCGTGGAAAATGTATCGTGAGCAGAGGAAAAAAATATCCGTTCAAGCGATACAGCCGCCGGTGCTACTTCCGTCGTTGTTCGGCCATAAATGTTCCAGCCGTTTTCTTCTACCGTCGAGACTACTACACGACGAGATACAGTCACTACTGCTGCTACTGCTATATTCGACCAGGCGAGGAATGAATTTCATTCTCGGCGCGATCCGTACGACAAGCCGGTGGCTCTAACTCTGTCTTGTATACGCGCACGGTGATCGGCGACGAGCCGATCTTCGCTTTAAGGCCGATTGAAAGCAACTAAATTATTCGGCTCGTGCGCCTTCCATCTTCCGCAGGCATGCCCACCGCTACGGGACCCGGCACCAGGGCCGTGCCACCGATTGCCGCGCCCCACTCCCTTGCCCCCATGCGCGCGCTACTCGCCGCACTCGAATATTTAGCCACCTAGCGTCGTATCGCTCGATAATCGCATCGCTACTTAAAGACATAGTCGTCGAAGTGCTACCATTCTACCTTTCACGGTCGATCGTACACAAGCGCTTATTATTAACTAATGGCAATCGTGAATATATGCAATTACCTTATCATCGTACGTGTGTATAGTTATGATTGATGGACGTCTCGTGATGCGATAAACGGCCAGGTTAGACAAAAAGGAAAATGAAAAAAAGAAGCTTTTCCGCTTTTTTACCAACTATTTAATATTGAACAAACAATTAACGATAAATAGTTTGTTAACGTGTTTACTTGCGTCCGCCGTTGTTTTTTCCTTCGTTTGTTTCGTAAGTAACGATTGAAATTTAGTTTGTCAAATCACAAAGAAGCATATTATCAGGGAATTGTCTTACGTTTCACGTGTAAAATGTACTGTACACGATGGCTGCCGTTCTACACGCTTCACGATTAATCTTTTCGTCCTACGAAAATGCGCGACTTCTTGAATTAGCATTATCTCGAGTCGCAATCGCATCGTATAGTTTTCACCTGTTGAATACTGAAGACGTTTCCAATTTCTTCCAGACTTAATTAACTTACACGCGTGCAAAATCAACGATACGTTCGAAAATTTATGGCCTGTCTACACGCAATGTCAATGATATACCGCGCAAACGGAACCATCTGCAATCAATTCCAACACAGAGCGATCATTGTTTCTGACGATTCGAATACCGATCACCGGTTTGCCCCACACTCACAGTGCTAGACAGGTAGTGTGTTCTTTTGTATTGTGTCGCAGCTGCTCAACCCATGTAGTCGAGAGAATATGTTTATGGTTTGATGTACGCTGTTTCGCATAAGTTTGTCACGGGAGAAATGTGGAGGCCACATGTGGAGTAAGCTTGTGGTTGGCAACCTGTCGGAACCTGTACGGATTTAATACTACCAACCAGTCACGTAATATAAAAGATACTACACTGGCGAGGCTCCCACAGTTATTATTCTTCGTAACAACCGCTGTACCCTAGACAAATCTGACGTCGAACGTTCGTTTCGTTCGCGAAACCCTCTCTCTCTCTCTCTTCTTCTTCTTCTTCTTCTTCTTCTTGCCTGAATCATTTCTGAAATGTAATCGGCTCTTCCTTATCGCCAAGGGTCAACCGGCAAATCCGTGAATAAATCTGACAGATCCGCGATTCTGGGTCTTTATACGTAATCCTGTAACAACTTCCTCTCGGCACGCTCGATTCCAAGGCAACTGAGACAATCATATTCCTGTTATTTCGCGTTACGAGGCGATCGCCGCGGTTTTTAAATCAAAGTTACATAATGGCTGAGGAGTTTACTGAAACAATCGGGGAAACACCGATTTGATGACGTTCCACGTCAATAACTATGTCGCGTAAAGTTGTCCGCGTTCGTGTTAGTCAGATTAGTTGCTCGAGAGCAAGAAGAATCGTAACTCCACTCGAAAGAAATGAATTTCAAACTTAAACTGAAGAATGACACCGACTGTGTTTCAATTCCTTCGTTAATTCCTTATTACGCTATGCGATTTCGCGGAACTCGTTATCTCTTTCAATTTTCGCCTTAAGAAACAATGTCATTAGCTCGCACGTGGCAGCGTGTCTTCAACTCGAGATACTTATTAACTGAAGTTTCTGAGAGAAGGCTGCTCGCAACGTTCGTAGCCCTTGACACACAATGTTGTGCAATTCGAAGCACGGAAACTGGCGGCTGATAGTGTCTCGCCGTTACGTCACTTCCAGCAGCAAAGGGTTTAGATTTACGACGGGCCTTCGATGAACCGAGATTATGAATGTCCCTTACCAGTTGGAGTTCGTCATTATCAGGGGCAGACACGAGGAAGGGCTAACAAAAGGATAACAAACTTCGTTAAGGCAAACGTGTTGTAACTTCAACTTGATCGCTCTCACGCATACCCTGTCGTAATTATTCATCGAGTTGATGAAAACAACTTGTTGAACAGCGTTTAATTCTGAACTCGGCTAGCGATAGTCGAGGTAAACTCTGTGAATTCTCTGAAAACGACTTACCAAGAAATGAAATACGATTTACACCGTATCGACGAAAAGAATCTCTGATAAACATTTTTCTCACCTTAGTTCTATCTAATCGCTTGATATAATTGGATAGAACGAAATATAACGAAGTACCTGCATACGTCATGCGAGCTTGATAAAATTCTAGTCCTAACAACTGTATAATTCACGTCGATCTTCATCACACTTGAAGAAACGATCAAATATAACTCGCTAATTTGCACGTAGCGACATCTTAAACATAATTACACGGGATTGTTTGTTGCGAAAATGTTTAAAAACATTATATATCGATATACCATAATAATATCGTTGCTGTTCATCCTATCGCGTCGAGTGGGATAATTCGTTTGGATACGATATAAGGAAAGATTTTCATCGATATTTTCCTTTCAAATTCTAATTCGAATTGAAATCCACCGATGGGGCGTTCAAATGGCATGAGACGCTACTGAGGTGCCCGAGTGGGGGGTTGTGCCCGCCCGATTCTCGTTGCTATAATGTTCCATATATTGCAGAAATTACGTCGTTTTGTTTACAAAAAGCTCGATGATAGTTGTCGACGACGTTAATTGGAACTACCTGACACGTTTGAGTATCTGTCGTGGCGTACTTCGAGAGATTTTCGGCGTGGAACAGCGGCTTTGCGGACTACTTCTCGTCGCGTAATATTGAGCGCTGCGACACAGACGCCTTAGTAACAGAACCGAACAGCTCGCGTGCAAGCGTCATTGAATAACTCCTCTCATTTCGAGTAGGTTAGATAGATTTTTCAGAAAATTTGTTTCATCCACTTTAACGATTACTTCATCCTGATTCCATTCTACCCTGCATGAAACTTTAAACGTTGGACTCGTTAAACGCGAGTCTGTTCAGAATTGTCCCTCAGTTGTCATTTTAATTACGCGCGATTATTCTTATTACGTAAAATGAATTCTTTTCATCGTTTTCGTATCGTTACGTTCACGTTGCACATAATTGCACAAAAATCGAAATAACGAAAGGAAGGGAAAAGCTACTTCGTGCCTGTTCAATTTTACGAGCTATCGAACTCGTAAAATGCGACGAGACATCTTTTCATGAGCGACTCTACGCGTTTCGTATTTCACACGAGGTTATTTATGCATATAGATATTATCGGGGCAAAAAAAAAAAAAAAAAAACAGTCACGCTATCTGCGGTTACGAGATCTTAGGCAAGGAAAAAAAGGGGGACCAAAGCAAAGACCGATAAGCACTTGGAGGTTAGATAACAGAAATTTAAAGATTTTCTATCTCGATTCACGATTCGTCAGATCGCGCTCTCTCTCGAGTTCTCTTCACCGGCCGCGCGTGACAATTGTAAAAGCCATATTCGGCTGGTCTTATCCGTGAACATTTTCAAAAACTGTTATCGAGGCGAGAAACTGTCAGAAGGGACGCTTCGAAGTAAAATGTCGTGATAGCGGCGATGAAAATTTGTAAATATTGACACGTCAGCCGAAGTGGTCAAACGTTCGGTTGGTACGTATTCGGAATTCGTTGGTCATGGCGGACTTCTTGAGGCAGCACTTTGTTTAGACTGGAGCCGTCAATAAGGACGCGGCAAAGAGGGCAGATCATCCTTGACAGTTCACAGTCGACTGGTTCGTACGGAAGCAGCGCGGCATTTCGGTCTCTAAAGTCGCTCTGAAACTCGATAACTTTGAACATTTATCCAGTTTCACAGGTTGCAAAATCATCCGTCCTTCTGAACAGCTAATCTCGCAGAAATCTGACTTTTGCGTCAATTCGGCTTACGAATTTGCCGCTGTTCAGGAACGCTTGCGAACCCTCGATATTGCTTCATCCGATAGAATTATGTACACGATTATTAGGAATTTGTTCAGTTATTTATTTATTTTGCTTTCGCAAGTTGAAAAATTATTAAACTATCGTCTTTGAATATTCGGTGTCACACGGCCGTTTCGGCAGAAAATATTAAATTCGTATTACAATGAAGAGTTGATTAAACGAGAAAGATCATGCACGCTTTAACGCTTTATGCCGAGAAATACAATAAATTGCTTTCGGTAGATGCTAGGAGACGACCGAGAGAAACAATCATCGATTTAACATAAAAGAATCGTGTGAATCAACAGTTGAATTGCTTCCTAAACGTTTCTTGTAGTTTCGAAATCATCGATATGACAATACAAAATCTCTCCACAGTCGGTTTATTGCCTGGCGTTGTCCAAAATAAGCCCGAACATTTTAAGGGTTTAACTGTGAACAATCAGGAATTATTGCCATGACAACATTTGCCATTCGACTGTGTTTTTCATTCATCCACTGTGTAAACAGCCGCAAACGCTTTTTGCATTTGTCACCGAGAAGTATATATACATAATGCTTACTTTCTTCATCTTCGTAAATCCTCGTTTCCTAATAGCAGTTTAATAACAACAGTTCCAGGAAACTGGTCAACTCTCGTCAACAGTGTGCGTCGAAACTCTTTTTTTCACTGCTATAAAGGTATCGCGATATAATGACTGAAGGAACAAAGGGAAAAAAGGTAACAAAAATTCGCGCAAACAGTATTCTCGTTTAACTTACGGAAACAAAAATAGAAAAGCGGAGGGGGGGGGCGAAAGATTCACTTTTTTTTATCTGGCAACCTTTCAACTTTTCCATTACTCTCTCTCTCTCTCTCTCTCTCTCGAGAAAAAAAAAAAAAACAAATTCGCCCTGTCGCGTTGGCCGTTCCATCGAGACGATTTCGCGCCGAAAAGCGAAAACACAATCGAAGATCTCTCTAGGTCTGCAGTGTGACGGTGTCGCTGATCGATCAGTGATCCTGCCACTCAACTGATAACCATGAACGGTCAATGGAGGATCGATCTTTCGACCGGTCGAAAGAATATCGGTAGAGCCGTGCCGTGCCGACAAATCCCAAAGGGATGGGTCCCTTTTGCCAGATAAATATCTGCCCATGGATTTTCATGGTGCAGTAGCGCAGGCAAAGAGAGAGGCTTTGAGCAGGTAGAGCTCATGGATTATTCGGAACACGTGTTTGACAGTACCGTAACGACATTCCACAAGTTTTTCCTTCTCTATACCCTACGTCGACTATACATCAAGAAGACAGTCCGATGTTCACCGATGAGCTCAATTTGTCGGACGAATCGTTTTAACTGGGCTAATTGACAGATACATCTCTCGCGCTAGGTGATATTTCACGGAGTATTGTGTTGATGAATCTCCACTTTCTCTAGTGGTTATACAGTACTATGAAGTAGTTCAACTTGTGAAAATTTTCATGGAATATTTATTCCCTGTTGCATGTTTGGTTGTAATGCATAAAGTTGCGCAACTTCACTGCAATCTCATTCCCCTTTATTTTCGACATTGAGAAAGGCGTGGGTTGGATGCGAAATTCAATGCATTTTATGTGAAAATGTACGTTAGTAGTCGACTTGAAAAGTATGATAATGGGATGAATTCTTAGATAACATGACGTCAAAGAGAGTTTATTAATTAACAAGTGGGAGTATAGTTCTTCTGGAGAAAAAATTTCCTTACTTGAAAAGTATTTAAATGTATTGAAAAGTACGTGATAATAAAAGAAATCTCATACAATCGCTATATGACTTGTTTGACTTTCTACGCAACTTTACTAAATGATTCTATACTCAATTAACTTTGTTGCTTTGATGATCCATCAATTACGAAAACGTTGATTCATAGTCTTCCTATGTTAATTGCCTGATTATACAAAGAACTCTGCTTAAAACAAAGATTTCAATGCTTCACTCTTAACGTCTAATTTTCATCTTTCGTTGTCAATTTCGTATATTCATTCTTTCAAGAATTTTGTAAGAAACTATTTGCATATACCGCGTACGGTATATGCAATGATCTAGTCATATCGCAAACAACTTCAAAACGTATCGCCTTGCATCTCGACAATAGCCTTTTGAATTCAATCTTCCTAAGGAATGTTACACAGAACCAGAAAAGTCGTGAAATGCAAAATTAAAATCCCTATCAAAACTCGGCCAGTTCTATCGACATTTCTATCCTTTATCCATCGATCGCCGCCACTCCTATCTCGTCTGTTTATTAATCAACCGTGCCAATTGCGCAAGGCATTTCGAAATCGTGGCACCATTCGTGGGCAAGAAACGATTCCGATTCCCTTCATTCATTAAACCGCGTTCGCAGCGAGTGCACTGACTGACAGCAATAAGTAGTAGCGTATCCTCGGCAGACAGAAGATAGTGAAAGGTGGAGGCGGCAGAGAGAAGTGGGAGTCTGGGCTGCTCGGTCGCATGCGCGCCTCCACACCCTCATCTCTCTCTGTTTTTCCATTGCATATTGCTGTTCCTTCTGACGATGCCACTTTTTTCCACTGACTGGCGGGCGGCTTCTTTCTCCACCCCGTTCCTTCGCACCTCTTCTTTCCGCCATCTCGTGTGAATAACCGACTGGCAGATGACCGCGCGCAAGCAAGGTCAACCGGCGTCTGCCGCCACCCAACAGGACGAGAGATTCGCCAGCGGTGACGTCACTGGACACACGTCGATCCTGAATCGAGCATGGATCTTACGCGAATTTTGTGCAATCGCCAGTAACCTTTGATTCACCCGTCTGGCCCCGCCAAACGTCGCCGGAAGCCGCCGCGGCCGCGGAATGCATGCGAACTAACGCCTTCACCTTCTGTTCCGGCTGGCTTCCAACCTGCGTGCACTATCCGTACTTTCGAATTTACTCTGATCGATGGTTAACGGAAGCTGAAATATGCGCGATTTCATATTGTTGTCCATTATCGACTTGCTGCGATACCTATATGGTATGTTAAGTTCAACTTTTCTATTCTATATTTTACATATCTTTTATATTACGTTTCGATGCATTTCATATGCATTTCTGCAGAGATGCATGAAAATCTGCTGTCCATCGTTCGACATTTATGTTAACTGTTCATGTACATTGTTGGCATTGTAAAATTGGAAATCAGTCTGAAATTACACGTACACATGCAGAAATTACAAGTCTATTGTCTATTGAAATACTGAAGTGGAAGAATGTTTTACTTCAAGAGGCCATTGAAATTTCTAGGCAGGCTTTACGAGGAAATTAACGTTGCAGCGTTTGGTCACGACGAAAGTTTGTATTTCGTCGGTACATAGTACATACGTACATATATATATGTTTTCGTATGTTAATTGTCAGCGTCCAAGTAAGAGAAGAAATACGTTTCCTTCCCCGTTTGAGTGGCTTTTTAATTGCTCCGCTAACGAGCAGCCAAAATACAGCCTCAAATAGTGTAAATGCCTTCCATGAGAGAAACGAGTTAGACATCTCGAGCAATTTCCAACTGATCTCTTCAATCAACAGAAATGTTTTTTTATTCACAATGTATTCAATTAGTAATATTATAAAATTTCACGTACTTGATGAAGTATCCAGGAGTGATAAATTACGAAATTTTAATCAACATCTGACTTTAAACTTTGAAAAAGACGTATGTTTGTGCCAACATTCTTCAATCTTGTTAATTATTTTTATTACTTTGTTTCGTTAGAATCGGTACGTACATATCTTTAATGCAAGATTCCTTTATATGACCTCTGTTTCGTTCCTACTTTCTCCAGTAATCAAGCAATTATATCGTAAAACAATACGTTCAATGGCATGATGATCATAAATTTTACTATAGGTATCTTTATAAAATCACAATGACAAATATATATATATATATATAATTGAAATGAATTCTCGCTTTGTGATAAATGATCGTACTATGGTTTTGCCTTTCAAAATCGCCTGGACAAAGTACGAAAACTCTACCTGAGGTGTCGTAAATTTTTTCCGGTCAGTTTCTAGCGGTCACGGGTCGCTTTCTTCAAAATAACGGTACTAGGTACTACAAAGCACCCGCAATAAATCCTTTTACTGTCTTGGGATTAGGATTGTAGCATTGGTATTGTCAGCAAAGAAGCAGCTGCGCCGGTCAAGATTTGTTCGTTCTACCTATTAGTAGATATCCAAGACAATCCCCGATGTGCAATTTTCGTTTAAACGACTGCGAGGAAAGTACCTCTCTTGTTCATGGAAACGAACAATTGAAAACGACAGGACATTTGTTGTTGGAAAATTTTCAAGTTTCTCCTGTTCCGTAGAATTCTCTCCTTTTCCTCGAACTTGTTCAAACAATGATGTATATTTAATATAACAAGAAGAAGTAACAAATTCTTTTCTCTTTCTTGGACCTGCTCGAAAAGAAGTACATTTCGAAAACGTGAACATTGTTGAAAAATCATAAATATACGGGGTCTCTGGGGGAAAATATTAATCTAAAATATTTAACTTTGGCTTTAAAATTACTTAATAACGATATAACGATATTATTTGATATTCAGTGTAAATTTAATTTACAACATTTAATATGAATTCAGAATTAATAGTTTTTAAAACACAAGGGAGGCGTCGATGCCCATATTGATACAGCCAATTTCGAAATTAATAAGGTTATCATCCTATTAAGCAAAGCATTAATAAAACCAAAGTAACTTAAGACATTTATCGCGTAATTGAGCAACAAAAGACTAACCTTCTTACGTGGATAAAAACGATAAATACGTGATCAAGGCGGGCAATGAAACATTAAAGACTTCTTTTTTTACGAAATCAAATTCTTTTTTGTCCGCTGCACAGACGTCGAATATAATGCGATGGATGATCGATCTTGATGATTTGCAATATTGTGTTGAGGGATCGAGAGGTATATTAGCAACAAAGTATTTTGCCATTAAGAGCGTCAGAAGAAAAACAGTCGAAGGCGGAGCGTAACGAAGGAAAAGGATCGACACGTACAGTACGAAATCCTTTATGAAAAGAATAAAGCCGTGTCATGGGGAATAATTTTTTTCCTCAACAGATGATTGATGTTACAATAACCTGATTTTTCGAGCCACGTATTAACAAGAAACTATATATGGTTTCAATGTTTAACCACTTCTTTCATACACGGTGATTGTTCCATATTTCTTCTTCATTGTGTCCTCGCGAGGTCTCACACTTTCACTTCTTTTTATTTGTCAAATATTTTGTATCCGGTGTTGTGTTCCGGCTGCACCGCAGAAGAATATAAAAAGTGTGTGCATCTGAACGTACACGCATTGCAGTGTGTACTATAAGTTTAGAGCACTCTTTTCTTTTCGAATGAAGTAAGTCTTTTTCTGAGAGACAAGAATATTGCAACAGTGAATTTCGTTTCTAAATACAACAGGTTACAGTTTCAATTAGTCTTAAAATTATTAATGCCACGAATAAAATACATCATGCTTCTTGACGACGATGCTACTTTATTTATTTAGTTTTCTTTCAATTTCAGTTGCTCGTTAGAAGAAGAAGAAGAAGAAGAAGAAGAAGAAAAAAACACGTTTCTTGAACAAACCTGTAATTTCGTATCTTTCATTTACTTTACAGGGAAGCACACCGTGTGCCAAAATATTTGCAGAAAATATGCTCGAGGGTGTATGAATTTAAACAAACTTTTCGTACGTTGTTTGTTTGATCTCGTGGACACACCCTGAGCTGTTTAAAAAAATATGCGCGTTGCGAAATTCCGCGAAAGATAGGAATCGTTCTTGATCGTGGTGTTTATCTTCGCGATACAAGAACTCCTTATCCATGGAAACAAAATTCCAAGCAACTTTTGATTCAATTTTAATTAGCCGAATTTTCTGGCCATTCTATTAACACCCATTCTATTATTCAACGTCCATTTTGGCTTCTATAAATGTTATAAAATATTAATCTCTGTGGGGAAACGTATGAAGTATAATGTTCAGTTTGCATTGAATTGAATTTGAAAGCATTGTTACCTTGGAAAATATAGTCAAATAAAATATTTACCGGATATCGAGCAACATTTGTGGAAACTTTTCGCGCGAATCCGCATTTAAAAAAGAAAAACTGGAGTGATAAGTGACGATCAAGCGATAATCTCAATAGAAACCAACAAACTTAAAAGGTTACCGCGATAACGGCTTCTATTTAAACTTTAAAACGAAGTGGGACTGTCCGATTTGTATCTTTCCTGGGAATCTAACGCTCGTATATCTATCGACGAGTATCGATTTATTTAATAAGTCGTACAAGAGCTTATAATGTTTGATCTAGATGCAGACGAAAACTTGTCTCGTTTGGCGCCATTGATAGGTTGATATATTTTCATTTCGAATCTAATCGAATCAGAAGCGAATTTACAATGATTCACTCAAGCTCTATCTCTCGGCGAGAATTGAAATTTTTTTGTCGAATGTTGCGAATCGAACAAATTGTCTAATACCTACAGGATTGATTCATATCGAGATGAAATCGTGTGCGATTTACCACAGAATTCATCAGAGAAAGTACACGATTAAAACTGAGAACTGTGCAAGCGAAAATAACCAAAGTGTAGGTGATACATTTACTTCAAAAATTGATAGAATTACACAGAAAATAGGTAAAGCTTGCCTATTCTAAACAACGATAACCACGACTAGAAACTAAAATGTGTATAATACGTTTGCCTACTCTAAAAATTGATAACTACGATACTAAAATGTGTAATATTCACATCAAACACAATTACATCCAAAAATGATAAAAAAGATCCCAGATGTCGTATCTCATTCACCCCGAGAAACCACTGTCAGTGTAACACAAACGAAACCACATAACCATCGTATAATTTCACGAGATAAGCTGCGGCTAACAACCAGCCTCAAGAAGCCAAGGGGCGTAGCCAAACGAGGAACAGCTTTTCCCAAGCCGAACACTTTGCTTCGGCAGATATTTACTCGGCGATAGTCGAAGAAAACGTAATCGAAGCGAAGCAAAGACGCGGAAAAATATTTTTTCCCCGAAACTCTCACCCTCCGAAGGAAGCTGCCTTTCGCGCGCTCGAAAGTCAAGCGAAACTCGTACGATTCGAGCAAAAGAAAATGGTGGCGTTCCATCGCGAGCGGGAATCTTTATCATCGACGCCGCCGCAGAGATACCGACAAGTGTTCACTCACTTACGAGCTCCGTTCCGAAAAAAACGAGAAGAAACGAGGAGGAAAGACAAGCACGCCAGCATGGGCCACCATAAAAATGTCGTGGTACGCCCCGAGGTGTCACTTTAGAACACGCCATCCACTTGAGCTTGACAAGAGGGCCGAAAACGGACACGGTCGACCGAAGAAATAGTACATACATTGAAAGAGAAAGCGTAGAACTGTTTTCTTTTTGCCTTTTTCTTCTTCTTTTTTTTTTTCTTTGTTTCTTTTTTTAAACTTGCGGTCATACGTCGAGTCGTAAATCTCGGAATGATCGTCGGTCCATTGGGAATCGATAACGCTCCTCGGCCTCGTTTCTAGAGCATCCGAGGATCAGGTAGACGACGCGTTCTTGATCGCAAGGCTACCGTGCTCGGCATCTTCGAGGCAATACCGAGAAAAAGGGTTGCCGAATTTCGCAACACCTTCGACATCGGGAACCGAATCCACCGGCAGGGATCGAAGAGTAATGGTCCTTCTTTATGGTGAATAAGCGCCGCTTTCGGATCGAAACCGATCGGCAACAGGCAGCAGTGTGTGTGAAAGTCTCGAATCCGGGCATCCGCGGTTCGTCTTCGTTTTCGTAAAACGATAATCGATAATTAACCCTTCTCGTGAAATCAATTGATTTATCGAGCTGGCTGTTATCGATGAACTTGTGATGGAATTTTGGATGTCGTAAGTACCTTGCGACGTACGGTGTTCTGGAATAATTGGAGAGCACGGATGGAAATTTGAATTTTTCGTAATTTGGAACTCGACAGGGTTAAATTGGAAGGTGAGAGATAATTTTTACTTTCTCTCTTTCTCTCTCCTTCCAAATGCGAAGGACGAGTTGTCTATTTCTTTTTCTTTCTTTCATTTCTTTTACACTGTTATTTTCATTCGTGTCTGTGTTACTTAATTCTGACTAAATTATCTATTGACACATAGTATCGATTCGATGTAGATACACGGCACAGGTAACCTCGGAATAGCTATTATTGTTACTGAAATTCTAGCTAGTATGTTAAAAAGAATCTATCTTGAAGAAACTTAGATTACGAAATATTTATCTTGCGTTTGTTATTTCTTCAAGAAATCATTTATTTATCATTGACAACTGACTTGTGTCGTGCAATCTACAACAATCGAATGTTAGTCAATTATTTAATTGATAACGAAGAGTACGAACTATGTAATAAGACAGACGGCAATGAAATGATTAGAATTACCATTCTTTTGTCGGCTTCGGATAACTTCGCTTGGAATTACGTTTCATCCATTGGACGACGCGTTCCAAGAAGAAAGGTTGCCAAATTCCAGGGCTAAAGGATCTTGTAGCCGCGTTCCCAGAAATATCTTTTATTTTTCTTTTTCCTTTTTTTCGTTTTTCTCAGGTATTTACCTTCGCCACTTTGTAGCGGCGGGCGTAGACATGTAATACGCGATACGCGGTAGACTAGGTAGTCGACGATAAGGTAATTAAACATTCCGTTGGAATTTTCATGGATGCTTGACATATACTGATTCGAGCTCCGCTAATCGTGATATAGATTACTCGTGATTCGTCAACGCTTGAGGAACAGAAAATCCAAAAAAAGTTTGCGAGTAGGTAATTGATAACGTGTTAGATAAAGAACAATAGCTCCATCGAGTTCGACTTGTTCGATTTTGATATCTTTCTAATTTTTGTCGCTATTTTTTTTCTTTCTTGTGCGTTAAAAGCAGTCGTTAGAGCGATTATTATATAAATTCGTATTTCTGGGATTATAATAAAAAAAAAAAAAACAGAATTTTGGTAGAAAACGATTATTCACAAGCTAAATGTATCTTTTCGTATTTTGTATTTTAAAATCTCCTGCGAATGCATAAAAATTACACATATATTTTTATTTAACTATCCGTAATAATAAACTGCTCCGAAATAACAAATGATCGAATAAATTCGAATATATAAGCAAGAAAAGAATATTTAAATCATTATGAATCAAGCTGTACAAGTTGACATAAAATACTTCATGCATAGTCAACAATATTAAATATTTGCTTTGAAAGATACTACTATAAATACATATGATACCTAATTAAATAGCATAAGTGATGCAATATTTGACACGAGTTTCGTTAAAAGAAAGTTAAATAATTTCATCAATTTCGCCAATCGTACGAAATATAAGATCAAATATTTAGGAAGGAAATCCATTTCATTAAATTAGACATTGTTCTGCGAGCTTTTAGTATCATTCAGAAGTGATCCTTCAATTTTCTTATCAGTTGTGAATACATACGATGAGTTTCTTCTTTCTCATGCCAGTTCGTTTCACAATGGAAATTCTTCGTATTTCTTTCATTCGAAAATTAAATTATTTCAAATACGCATTATATGCAACTGTTCATAAAAATTTTCGTAATAACGGAGATTTAACAACGACAAATTAAATTAAGATATTTCTGAAGTATCTCAACTACAAGAGATATATCTCATACAGACAGCACTGTTGAAATAAAACACCCCACGTATAAGAAAGCAACGGCCAATTGGTCCGGTAATAACCGACACTAATAGAGCATCATTCACGCGGAATCAGATCAAAGGAGTATCTCGTTCCTTCCGCTGCACTTGTGATATCGATTATGATCATCTCCATTTTTATTTCCCTCTCTTTCTCTTCCTTCTCCACCCTCGCCGCTAATAAGGGTCTCCGGGAACCACTTATTTTATTATAGAATACACACCAACACTCGCGCAACACCTTGCATATGTACACTTGGGAAACGGGATGGTACCACTTTGTTCCTCCGAGCTGACCTTCGTCCCATTAAAGAATAAATTGCTTTAAAAAAGTCCAGCATGGATAAGGTTTCCTGGCATTTCGTCCACTGGCAATACGATCTGTTCCCTTTTTCTCCGTTTCGTTGTACTGGCTGTTTTCTCTTTTCTTTTTATTTTTTCTTTTTTTTTGGGAAGAAACGGGACACCAGCAAGATGAAAACTAGCGTACCGGTGAGTATAGGGTGGTCGAGAGAGCACAGCGCCCCCGTATTCGACGAGAAAATTGTCGCTTTACGACGTTTCCATAAATATCGCGAAAGGAGAATAAACACACATCCACTCAACGGCGTGACGCCATTTATTACCCTCGGGCAGAGCGCTGGTAAAGTCCGGACGACTTTCATCTCGTTTTCCAGCTTTCTCGGAAGCACCCTGGTGCGACGGCTCTGCTGTTCGACAGAACGTTCCCGTTCCTTTTTTGGCGCTGAACTCGGTCAGATTTTACGTAACCGGCGCCATTCTGTCAACTGCCGACGTCATCGGCAATCGACAACCGTGCCGGCGTTGACAAGCGTAATCAAGAAACGGTTTCGCTGTCTTGGATTTTTTTTGTTTTTGCAGCGAGAAGGTTGTGCGATGTGAAATCATTGAGAGATGGCGTTCATTAATGGCAAATTACAGTCAGTAATTTATATTATTTTGTTTTTAGAATGAGACGATTCGTACACGAATTGTATTGAGCATTGGTGATGCAAACTAGAATTAATAATTTATTAATTAAACTTTTTCACTAATTATTAATCGATCGATCAGAGTCGGTTAGTCAGTTTTTTCATGTGATTTATTTGGCGCCTATTTTACTCCGCGTTGCAAGAGTAGAACAGTCTAAAAGTGGATGGCGAAGAATTAGTATTACTCCAATTTCACTTTTCATCGTCCACTAATTGAATTTCGCAAATTCATCCTTTTTCCAAACTACAATTGAACGAAAACCGAAAGACAAATGGACTCTCCTCTGATGGCGGGTCCATCGCGCGGAATCGGCGTCGTTGAACGAAATCGAAAGAGAGAGAGAGAGAGAGAGAAAGAGAAAAAAAAGGAGCACGGCCGAACCGTGGAAAAGTTCCGAAGTTGCCAAGAGATAACGAGCCATCGGCCACTATCTCGACCCGTTTTCTGATTCCAATTAAGTAGTCACAGACTCTATTATCTTGGAGATGCACAATTTCGTGATATTCGTGTTGCGAAATGGCGATCAAATCACGCGGTCTTGGATCGGTGATGCTTTTTTTTTAATTTTTTATAATATCAGTCGATCAGGGTAAAGCAGATCTTGTTAGAACGAATGTGCTTAAAAGACGCTACTTAAAAGATTTCGGTGATACCAAATCGATTAGAAGTTCGAAAATCAATGACAAACGAAATAGGCGATTGAAATGAAAGTGGCGTTCGTTCGATGCGACAATTATGACAATCTCCTTGATTTTTTCAAAAAAGCAATAATTTAACTACAAGTATCTGGTTTATACTAAGACACATCACGGTACGATAACGTAGCGGATAACCTAGTTTCGCGGATTAACTTGTATCTAGCTGGTTCGAGTACGTATTTCTGTTTTGTTCGGTAGTGGGGATAAAATAGATATCTCGCATTCGATGTATTTTGGATTTTTAATTGCCGCTTTATCTAGAGTACTATCTAAAGTAGTTTTATACTGACAATGAGTTGAATGACGATGAAGTAATAGTGTATATTGGAATGAAATAATTAAGACTATCCATGATGAAACCGATGAGATAATAGATTGATTTTTGTCAGATTGATTTTGTTGAAGGAGAATTTTCATAATTAGACTGGGGATATTTATCTATTTATGGCGAATTTTAAATCATAAAATTGCATATAATAACTAATGTAAAAAAATATAAAAAATATATAAAATATTAAATAAATATATAAAATATATAAAATATTAAACAGTTCTTTCTATGATATCTTGTAGGTACAATTATCATGATTCTGCTTTCTTAACTTCTAAATTCTTAAAATTTTGAATTTGCATGAAAATCCGTAGTCTTCCTTTATTTTCTTATTTATGTAAGTATATTTAATGTAAGTATAGTTAATGTAAGTATATTTTTAAATTTTCAAACTGTCAAATGAAACTATTGATATTTTGATGTTTTAAAATCAATATTCTTAAACGCATACGAATTACGAAGAAAATAATCAATACTTTTACGAAATTCTTCCTCTTTAATTTGGATGATATTTTTATTCTCTTTTTATGCATATTCAATGCAGAATTAAGTTTATTTTCAATGAATCACCGATCATTAGAGGTTGCTCCTAGTCTTCTATTTTATATTTTTCCATTCGTAGATTGACAAAATAATATGATAATGAATACGTGTGAAATATTTAGGAAAGAAAAATTAAGTATTGTTTTATTTAATCTTTTCTACAAATAAGGAACTTGCTACGTGATCTCTTGATATATGATGCGTACCCTTTTTTTACAGCCACGTGTACGTACAACAATGTTTGTCTACTTAGCGAGATAAAATTTTTCTGTTCGTGAGTTCAGGATTAAAAATGCTGGTAATGAATGTTACATTTTCCCAGTTTAAAGAGACGAATACATATTTGTTGAGTAGCAGACATTTTACATTTGGAAAGCTCGTAAAATATCATTACGAAAATCACATTGCATGTTCCTACAATGAAATTTGTTTGCTAATTTATAATAGTTAATTCGCCTTCGAAATAAAATATATTAATCTTCACACGTTTTGAGTAAATCAGACTAAAAAAATAATTCTAGAAAATATTTCTTAAACTTTAATTACTTTTATTTTATTTGTCAATCAATATAATACCGAAAATGACTATTATTTTTATCTCGAATATTATCTATGCAAGTAGAGGATTAATTTCTCGAAATTTTTCACAATATATCCACTTTTGTATTAATACACGCTTTTGTACCATGTATAACTTTTATTTGGCTATGTAAGAATTATGTATAATTTTATCCGGCTGTGTAAAAATTATCAATTATCTATTTCGATTGTACGGCATTTTTAAGTTGCCGATAAACTCGAGACCTCGATTTCAAGTATGCTCGGTAACTTACTAAGAAACTGGTTTTAGATTTCTGACGAGTACAATGATTGATTGCTCCCTAGAAATGTCAAACGCGATAGTAATTACCTCTGATTAATAATAGGTGAAATAATATATATATATATATATATATATATATATATATAAATTTTTCCAATTTCTTCCTAAATTCTTCCACAAGTGAAATTTTTCCACACATTTCTTAAACAAATTGGTGATCAAATAAGAGTATAAATTGAAAAGACCTTATTAAGTCTTCATGGAATAAATTTAGATTGTGTATCATTGTATCGAAATAATTGGAATATTTTGAAAATACTCCTCACAGTGATAAGATGCACGTGCTCAGATAACCGACACGAGTAGAACAGATACAGAACACTTAATCCCGATAAGCGTATATAAAATCTGGTCAAAACTGACGCGCGTGTAATTGACTGCCTTTTATACCTTTCTTCTTCCTGGTAATTTTTAGCTAATTAAGCTTTTATTGCCATGGACATTGGATCTTACGCGACTACTGTAGGTCATACAGGCTGCAAAAGTTTATTACAAAGTATACACAAGTGTGAAATAGAAACGAAATTGCATTGCTCTTATAAAAAATTCCAAGTACAATTGAACAGTCGTCAGATAACGTATGAAGAAAATGTGAATGAAATGAAAATTGGGAATTTTTCTTTGCTTCGAAGACAAGACGATTAAAATATAATTCTCTTGTGAAAGGATTAAAATTTAAAATAAGTCGAGTCAATAAAAATTGAGATGTCAAGAATTCAAGACTGATAAAACGCACGTTTAACTCTAAAATTGTCGACGACTAAAGTACAAAATGTACTTGCATCAATGAGATGATAGCGCAGTAGCAAGAAAGTTTAGAATATAAAAAAAGAAAAGTACAAGCGTTATATACTTTATCTGAGTCATAGAGAAACGAAAATTTTTATGAAAAATCATCTACGTAATTGGCCATACTGTCAGTTCCACTGTAAAATTCGTCGAGTTTGCCTACGGGTAATCGGAGTTTGCAAAACAATGCGGTCAGAAATCTGGAAATGTCTCTGAAGACACCTGACACAACGAGATACCAATTGAGCAGAGAGAAACTAGCATATTTCTCAATTATCGAATCCGTCAAGTCTCTCGTTCCCTTTTATTCGCTCCGTCCAGTCAAGGATTTCTCGATCGAAAATCTAATTAGTTGTCAGGTTGCCTTGTTAAAATTTATACCTTAATTACCCGTTCGAGCCGCGAATGAAAATAAATGGACCCAACACCGAATCCAGTTGGCTTCGCTACTCTGAATAAGGATTGCCGAGGATTCCGTGTACAAAGGAACTCCTCCCTCCTTGTTTCTCTTTTATTCGACATCTCTCTCTCTCTCTCTCTCTCTCTATCTTCGGTCCTCTATCCTACCTGTGGCGGAATTTCGGCAGAGAAGAGAAAATCCAAGGGGACTGCTGTCTGATCAGAGAGAAGGTAGAGCAGAGCGGCGTTAAAGGACCTCGTATTACTTTGATCAGCGAATAAATATGATAGACGCGAACAACGTCGTAGAACCGACCATTTATTAACCCCTTCGCGGCACTGAACCCGTTCTTTCGTTGCTGGACTCGCATTCCTTGGCGAGATTTTTTTTTCTGTTTTTTTTTTTTGTTGTTCTTCTTGAAAGAAATTTCTTATTTACCTCTGAGAGGAAGGTGGGGCAGAGGTTGGCTTGGAATTTCGGTATTTAATTGCAATTTGGGAAAGCACAAAAATGACGCCCTCGGTGAAAGAGAAAGCAGCCGGGGTCGTTGAATATTAATACAATTATGCATATTGTATTAATTGTTAATTGGATTTAAATTGTGTTCTCACATCTTGAACCTTCCTCTGGTGGAGAAGTTGATTTTTGAACAACTTTGAATTTAACGTGTGTAAGTAGACTGTGGATTTGTATGAATTTTAAAATTTCTACGGGCGTAATTACAGCAACAGTAACCTGATTGGATATTTTCTATTTTTATTCGCTTCTGGCATTTGAAAATCCGCAATTTAAACTCGACGGTAATGCAATTCTAACTCGTCTGAATATAAACGAACGTTGCTGATTAAATTGAACAATAAATCCAATTAAATCTCTATTTATTAAATATATCTGTAACATTTTTTTTAATAAACGGAAGTGCGAGAAATGAGAACTCAAAGGAAGTATAAAATTAATAGGAGAACGATCTCCTGGGTTACAATTGCAGAGAACTAAAACTAAATTGCAAATGAATCAGTAAACCATAAACGATAATTGTTCGCCATAAAATTAATACAATGGAAGCACATGATATGTCGCGTTTCAATGTTTGCCAGAAAAGAAAAAAAAAGAAAAAAAAAAGAAAGGAGAGAAACATGTACAAAACGAAGAGGAAATTTATGTAAAAGTTAAGAGTATAAGAGTTATCACGATCGAAAGATGCGGTGTACTGAAGAATTTAATGCATCAAATCGCACATTTGCTCGCCATAAGCGAGAGTCAAGCGGCAAAAACTGTAAAAATTGCAGGATACGTTAATTAGGTCGGAAGTAAATTAATAATAATGTCGGTTCCACCATATGTTATAGCTAATCGTGTACTGACGCTTTCAACTCGTTGCACGAACACCGTTGCATGCATCTAGCGCAAAAAGATCACCTCCATTGCCACTTTAAATTCAGCATACGATAATGTTAAGAAGATTCTATATATTATCTTAATTTCGTTTTGATTTAGAGGGATTTTACGCAATTAACAAGTTGATGCATCGGGCGTTTATACAGATACGAATGAAATACGTGTAGCTATCGCGAGGCTACAACGTTATCACGTCTTTTTTATTTACTATTTTTTCCACGATCACTTTTTTCTTTATTATAATATCTTCTTAAATTCAACACGCGGGGAATAAATATACGACGACGGATGATGGATGATTTTCTTATTTTTAAATTTTAATTAAAGTCATTCTTGCAGTCCTTGAATTTTTATATCTGCGCGACAACCAAGAAGAAGATACTATATTTCGTGTATTTAAAAAGAAACGACTGTTGAAGAAGATCGAAGCGGAAAATCGCGAGTACCAGTAGCTATAATGTCATTCGATCATTGCTTCTGAAAATTAGAAAAAAAAAAATTTCTCAACGAGATGAAAGTACCTTTCGATCGAAGCACAATGTTAAATGCGTTCGCAGGCGTAGAGCTTAAAATCCCACATTAATCACGAATGAAGTTATCGAACGAAGCTATCGTACAGTTCTCTAATTGATATCGATTGTGCTTGTCCGTCGCTGTAACTCCCAATCTCAGTAAGAAAAAAAAGTGGAGAGAAAAAAATAGAGCACTAATGCTGCACTCTCGATCTACAGTGAGAAAAAGAAGGAGAGGAAAAAATAGAGCACTCATGCTACACGGAGTTACGAAAGCAAGACAATCTACTCAGCCATCGAGTGTAACTAGCACGTGTCGTCCTAAGGTCACGACGGACGGAAGTGAAACGGAGCTCGATCGAAAGTGAGATTCACTCGATTCGAGATTCGTCAGTTTAAGAAAATGTAATGAACGGACGGGTGGAACGCTCGGCTCGCCCGTGGAACAAGGGAAAGTTTAAAAAGCCTTTGGCTACGCGGTAATTAGGCGTCTTTTTATTAATTAGCCAATTAAGTTGGCAGCGATCTTGATCCCCGACGCATCCTGCCGCGCTTCGTTAAAGGTCGTGATGCGCGCTAGCGAAACCGAACGTAGAGACGCTGGAAAAAACAGAAAAGAAAAAAAACGAGGGTGAAGCTATACGAGCTGGAACTCGCGGAGAAATTAATGTATAACGTTTACCATCGACACCGGAACTCGGTGGCGGTGCACAGCCGCCGGAAGTGGCAGGTTTGCGGCGAATCGGCGACGCATCGATTGAATATATTAACTTCTTAACAAACAATGGACGTCTGGAAGATCTCGTTTGCGTGTATGCCATTTTAGAGATTGAGATGCCGTTGGGAATTATACGCCATAGGATATAGACCATAAGACAAGAATTTAGTTAATTTGTTACTTGGCTATTGATTATTTATTAATATTGTCTTAATATTTGCTAGTATAAATATTCTGTTGTTTACATGATTTACATAACTTCGTTGAGTTATATCGAATATATATTTAACAAACATTGAGTCTTGTTTTGTTTTTATGTCAATAACCCTTTAGTTGCACCATACTAACTCGCGTGCAATCTCTATAAGTAGTTATTTCAATTTGAACGAAATTTGGCCACTTACTGTCGTTTATCTATTCGAAGCTATAAAAATTAAATTTAAACGAATTCGACCATTTAAAACTATATTATTATTATTATTATTATTATTATTATTATTATTATTATTATTATTATTATTATTATTATTATTATTATTATTATTATTATTATTATTATTATTATTATTATTATTATTATTATTATTATTATTATTATTATTATTATTAAATATGCTTGATTATTATTATTTGAATTTGAATCTTACTCATAATTTAAATCTGTCGACTAACAAAAAGTCTGAATCGTCAATATCAGACGTTGTCTTGGAAGGGTTAAGGGGTGAAACTCTCTCGGCTTCCTTTTCCTCAGTTTCTCTCTCGTTCATTCGTTCGTTCGTTTTGTTTTTTTTTTTCTCTCGTCACGTGCAACAAAGTTCGCGATCTCGTCGATCACGACTACGCGAAAAACATTTTTATATATTTATTTCGACCCATTAATTCGCGATTCCAGCATTACATTGGTTCAAGATGGATCCAAGGCCCAATAAATTTATGCCAATGCGTTCCCGCGAATGCAATTTCGCCGGTAATAAGAATCGATATCGGGCTTGATGGTTCCTGTACGATTGGTGCGTGCCTTTATCGCGCTCGAATTTAATTACGCGCCACATTCGACGGGGCCATCGAAGAAGAAATTACACGTTCACCCATGCTGTTTTTTGCGCCTTTTTTCTTATTTACGGATAAATTTATATCTGGTCGCTTCTCCTCTTCTCACTTTCTTTTTTTTTTTTTTATCGCTTTTCTACCACGTACTTTTGTAGAACATTCGTTTCCTGGGGATGTTCCAAAATGAAGCAGAATGTGGAACATTGAGAAAGATTACGAGAGGGCATCGATCGAATGTTAAAACTGGTACAGTGTCGCTCTTGTTGCCTGACAACCATCAATTTGTGCGCACACATGTCGAATAACACGCTCACGATACTTAAATTATGATGAAATGTTACGGGCCAACGTTCAGATAGGGGCAACGTTGATTAACCCTAGAAAATTAAAACGATGGCTCTTTATATAAATTATTTCGCTCGTTTCGAAAGTATCGTAAAATTGTTTATCGTCGCTTGTGTCCTAATATGCGCACCTAAATTTAATATTTCTGAAAAATATTTCTTTGATCTTTTCTAGAGTTAGCATTGTCTGTATCGTTGTGAACAAATGAGAAATATTTTCTTCTTTTTGTAATCGCAATTTTAATGCGCGATGTCTCTACTGTGCAATACAATATCGGACTAAATACGTGTGTTTGTTATGAAGTTTTTTTCTACAGCGAGAAAGACATTTGGCGCCAAAAGGGGGGGGGGTAAGAGAACAAACAGAACGAGCCATGAAATACGGAATCTCGATTATCATAAAGCCTTTCACCGGTCATTCACGTATTAATCCCGAATAAACGTGTGCGCGTCGTAGGCTCAGCCGCCCCATCTCGTTGACCATCCGAGGCCCTCTTCGTTTTCCTCTCGTTGCATACGCTCGGGCCCCATTTAATTTTGGCCACCGCCAACGTGAAAACGTACATCCCCCCAACGTATGATCCTCTCCCCTGCGCGTGCATCCTTCTCCCTTGTGCGTGATGCAATTCCGGGGTGAGGTGCGGCAGGGAAAATTGTATAAACGGGATGCAACAAGGGTGACGCGACTACGGGGTGGCGAAAAAAAGGACGCGCACCAGTGAAATATGAAAACACGAGAGAGAGAGAGAGAGAGAGAGAGAGGAGAGATAAACAAATAAGAGAGAGAGAAAGAGAGGAGAGGAGAGGAGAATTGGATATAGAGAGGCAGTTGTCCAGGGGTACACAGGTGTCGGTCTAGACTCTTTATACTCGCTGTTGCGTTAACAATGAGCGAGAGAGAAAGAGAGAGAGAGAGAGAAGCGAAGAAAGCGTGGAGTGAAGAGAGGGGTGGGGGAGGGAGGATGGAAAACAAGAATGGAGAAACGAAAAAAGGTGGAAGAAAGGAGTAGTAGCAGGAGAAGAAGGTGGAGGGAAAGAGTAGCGTGCGATTCAGGGGCCAATGGGAAAAATGAGACGCGCGTTTTGCGTTCGCCCAGAATAAAACCAGTTCGAAATGCATTATGCTATTCGGGGGTCTGTGCGCGAGCGCGCGCGCACACTCTTCTGCCCGTCTATGCCCGAGCGTTTGCAACGCGGGGCCATCGGGGAATAAAGCGTCAGGGATAAAGAATGAAAAGAAGAGGGCAGTCCTTGGTTTCGGATAGAAGGAAGGTTAGAGGTACCAGAGAAACGGGGTTATCCTCTTGCGATTCTACGCGTAAGAATGTGTACGATCATCTCTGCTGCTCGAGCATTCAAATATTATGATGCTCGCGAATGGATGATGTTGCATTGACGATCGATGATCTAGTTTGCCGATTTTTGCTTTGTATTTTACCTTGGTTCCATGATTAACACTATTTGTTCAGAACGTCGCTTCCTTTTGACTAGATCCTATTTTGATCTCTCAAGCTGGTTTCTTCTGTATGCGTTTCAGTAATTATGGAAACAAACGACTTGAAATTCATCATTTCGACGATATGAGTGATAAAGAAATCGCTGACGTGGATTCATCCAGATCGATTATTGTTTGAATCGTAGCTGGAAGGAGAGTTAGTATCGATATATTTTTGCTCGATTTTATAATATAATTTTGTCCATCTTGATTTTCGAGTATTTCATCCCTCATAGATGCACGGTCCTTGCCGTGTCGATTGTCAATCATTGATACGCGTTGTTCTATATTTAAAGACGTAACGTTGAAAGATTCCTCAGTAAAACAAGATTCTTCAAACGAACATCGACAAATATCGTTATTCGATTACGAGACGCATGCCTCCCGTCCTTGCTTCCTAAGAAAAACCTCCACTATTATCGTATAATCTATCTTCAAACAACTGTCGCCATATATCGGGCAACAATTCGTTCGACAATGTTGTCCGGAGTTTCAGTTTCGAGCGATCTGTCGACGGGTTCGCACACCGGACCACGGGGCCCGAAAGAAAAACCAGTTTTGAAATGCATATTACCGGCGAAATAATACGCGGGCTTGCGCATGCTCGCAAACGTCCGTTCGCCTAGCGCGCAACGGCGAATAAAGAATCACGAATAAAAGGATCGGGAATAATAAAAAAAAGAGAGAGGGGGAAAAAGAAGGAAAAGAAGGAGGCAACAACGCGGTCCGTTCGAGGATAAAGACGGCGCGAGGAAGCGGGAGAGGATGAAAAAGAAAAAGAGAGAGAGAGACGAAGACGAAACGAACCGAAAAGAACAGAAAGGGAAAGTTTCGTCGGAACGAAAGCCGCGTGTCCTGCAAAAATACGTTGCGTGCATACGCGACACGAAACGCATCAGTTTATTCAGCGATGCGTGGCTACTGGCCTCGCGACGTCTTCTGCGTTTTCGTATGCGGCCCCGCGCGATCATGTGATGGAATACATGTCTCGTCGCCTATGCGGCTGAAAATTGGCCAGGAGGGGCGAGAAGAACGCACGTGTGTGCAAACAGAAGAAGACCAAGACGAGGAGGAAAATGAACGATGAAGAAGGAGGAGCAGGAGGAAGAGGAGGAGGAGGAGGAGGAGAAACGATCGTCGTGTGGATTAAGCGAGAGACGACCACGTCCTCCGGAAGTTTCGGACGACTCGCACCGACGAGTCGCTAATCGAGTGGCAAAAAGGCTGCCGGGGTTCTTGACCCTTAACCTTCCACTGCGATTTTGCGGGCCCCGCGCACATCGCTCGATCGTCTGCGCTCACCGTTGCCTGATCTGGCTGCTTGGCTTGTTAGCTTTTTCGCCAGCTGCGTAGATACCAGCGGACATCCTTGTACGATCGCGGGACATTGAGATGTTCCGAACGTGTAGAGAGGCTTTCGGATTTTTAATTGGTATTGGCTATTGAGAAATTCTTCCTTCGGTATGTTAACGATATGGTTCTTATGATTTTCTTTCTTTCGTTTCGCTTGATTTGATTTGATTTGATACGAGAGATTATCGAGAGTGAGAGGAACGGATTAATCGTTATGAAGGCGAAAAGTGAAGAGGTATTTGATGGTTCGCGCGTTTGTGGTAATCCTTGATTTTTAATTCTACGTCTTTACAAACGTTTTTCTTTTTTTTGAAAAATATTTAATCCGATATAGAGGGAACAGATTGTTAATTTACGTAGACAGATAGTATTTTTTTTTTTAATATATTGCCACATGAAAAATGTTTGTTTAACGATTGTTGAAATTAAAACGGCATTCATACGACGATCATTGATTTGTGGTTAATTTATATCATCGGTTAATTAGTTTGTATCTTTACATTTATATCTACTTTTAAATCTTATAATAATAGTTTATTTCGGATTGTATATTTACATAATACGTATTCAAGATCATCAAAATCTACGATATATCATGTCGTTAAATTATTCCATAAAATTAAACGACTCATAATAGTAATCGACAAAATTGAAAAATTTGAAGAAACGATAGAATTTATAATTAATTGTCAAAGATTCATTATATTTGCACATTTCAGGACGATATAAATAACCAAGATACTGATTGTACTACCTAATGTCATTACAATACCAACTTTGTAATATTTTAATAAATATTTCGCTTTGACAAAAGATAAAAGATAAAAGTTTCTCTGCTCTCAAATAATCAAATTTCAATTATCAACGCTAAACAATAATACTAAGAAATTCAGTATTAATTCTGAAAAGAATATTTTCAAATGAAATTTTTTACGTTAATTGTTCGATTATAAAAATACTTTACACGCGTTCGTACGCGACAAACACGCATGAAGCTCGGAAAAATGGTTTTTGCCACTCGTATGCTCAAGAGAGGGTACGAATTAAGAGGACGAGGGGCGAGATCGTTTTTTTCCCTCTTCTTTCACACGAACGTTCACACTTTCGCAGAGGTCTGCCGCAATAAAAATATTAGCAGAAGTTTTGGCTTGCTGAGAGGTGAAAGAGACTGGGGGGAGGGAGGGAGAGGAGGTAAGTGAGAGAGAATGGCGTGAAACACTCGAAAGCCATCGACTTTGGCACCTTGGAAACCCTTTGAGGGAGGAACAGCTTTCGAGCTTAATACCGTTTAACTCTCCTCTTTAATCGATCTCGTCTTTGGACCTCGAGTTCAACCACTTCAGGATTCTTCTCCGAAGAAAAGGAGCCAAGTTTGCCACCTGAACTTAACATCTCTCTTTTTTACGTTAATTGAGGGAACGTCTGATCGACGTTCATCGAGTGGAAATATCGTGGAGAGATATGCGGTAAAAGTAATTGGAAAGATCGTCATTCTTTGATAGTTTAAAATGTACTTCAGACCGCAAAATTAGGTAATTCGATACTTTGGTATTGTTGGTAATTTAATTTGGCGATTGTTTGAAACTAAGTAAAGTGTATAATAAATAGGTTGTTATTTTCTATAAACTGAATTTTATATGGAGATTGTTAGTTGGAATTAACGTTAGAAGTTAATTATACTGATTCAGAATAAAATGAGCATATCTTTTTATTGCTCTCGGCGATGGGGATGAAGTGAATGGGGTAACAGATGATATTATGGGTACACTGATCGATAAAACTTAATTGTATAGCATGGGATAACATAAGGCACTATGTAAACATCGTCGTATGAAACACAATTGTAGTTAAATTAAGTATCAACTGCAATTCAAACAATCTAATTCTATAGAAATTTTTACGCACATTTATATAACATTTTTCATAGCTCTTTTTCATCGCTGAATTATACGAACTGAGCAGAGAAGTCTTTTTGCTTTTCTAATTTTCTTCTTTGTAATTCTAGTACGGTATAGATTCTTTGATCATTTCAATTTTTGTACAGATTATTTCTGTTCAGTTCGCATAAATTATAAAAAAATCTAATTTCGTGAACTATTGAAATAATAACGGCCCTTCGTGCAATATTATATTTAGATCGTAGAAGTCAATTTCTAGAAAATGACAATTAATTTAATTGCACAACGTTAAATGATTAAATAATCGCAATTCAAACTACATGTACCTAAGAATAACTTTCGAAATAGTTGCTCTCGCCACATTTTCACGATACGATCAGGAGACCTTCTTCGAATTCGTCAATTACGTGTCCAACCACCGAACAACACCAAACCTAGAAATGCAAATAGACGGCCGCCTGTTTCTCGTTAGCGTAACACGCGATGGAAACCCACGTGCCATTTGAGCCGCACGTACTCCACCCCTTAAGCAGGAAACGCGGACGACGCGACGCCGGGCGTCAAAAATGGGCTCGTAAACGCAGGACGATCCCACGTCGACCGGTACGTATCGTGCTCAACTGTGAAATGAAAGAAGAAAGTAAAAAAAAAAAAAAGACAGATAGAGAGAGAGAAAGAGAGAGAGAGAGAGGAAGAAAGGAAGGAAGACGAAATGGTGAAAGAAGAAAGAGGAGCAAGATGAGGAGCAACCCCAACCCCCGGCAAATTCGAAAACGGTGTGCACCGTGTAACTTTCCCACTGTTCGGGCGCGAGGAGAGCGACGTATGGCTTAGGGCACGACGCGCGAATACCGTGCCCTTCGTCGCGACGAATTGAAAGAAAGGAGACCCTAAAAAAACTGGTTCTTTCTTTCCCCTTCGTGGGTCCGGGGCCCAGCAGCAGCACCTGGCCCGCCGGTTCGTGCTCCTTCACAAGCCACGGAGACCTTCGATCGGATCTTGAATTTCTTCCACCGACCACGCCGCCGCCGCCGCCACCGCCGCCACATCGCAACGCACCGAAACACGAAAATTAATCGCCGATTAGCCTAATGCGATAACGTTCCGCCTAGTTGAGGGAACATCCACGTCAAGGACGAGTAGAAATCGCGCGATTGAACCTTCGTTTCTCCCTCTGGGTTGCTGGGTTTTTCTTTCGTTCGAGTGAGAAATATGATGATAGATCTTTCCTTCTTTGTTGGTCGATCACGGACACGGGGTGCCACGTTAGTTTCGCTCTATTTGCTTTCCTCGGATCCATGTGGTTGCAAGAGGCGAATATTTGTTGCTCGTTGGGGGATGAATGAACGAGGGTTTGCGGAGGTAAGATTGGGAAAACTGAAATTGGGGCTTTGGGATGGTACCGATTGATGATGAGGTTCCCAGGGAACTTCGAACGGCTGGAAATACGTAAAAATCTCGGAGAACTGATTCTTGGAAATAGAATATTTTTTGCAATTATAGGTCCCTGGTATATTCTCAATTCATTAAACGAATATTATCGGTAATAAACGGATATTCATTATCGTTGCAAGATAAGTTCGTTATTGCTTGTATAAAATGTTCCGAACAAATGCTATCAATTTCAAACTTTTACGAAGAGTTTGTTTGTATTTTGAAAACCAAAAAACCAACTTCTCGGGTATCGGATACCTAGCTAATTTCATTCAATTTACGCATACAAATTTCAAATCCAACACGGTCACGAATTTCTCTTATCTCCTAGAATTTGCACTTCTCATGATAATTCACCACGACAATTTTCATAATATATCGTAGAAACGATCGAAGAGGAAAACTTTCAGGGAGTAATAGATATGCTAACGAAGACACGTAGCGAACTGACGATCTTGACGGTTCATCTCGCGTGATTATTCCTAATTATGCAAATTATGTAACTTTCCGATCAACTATAGCTATCCGAGCACGAAATCGTGATATCCTCGTGGCTATCTTGCATTAAAGGTTATTTTTGACGATGTCCCTTTATAATTATATATCCAATTTTACGGAATCGTGAAAATATCGTAATGGAAAATCACTTTACTCGGTATATTATCCTTTACTCGCGAGTAAATTACAAATATTTACATAAATTCGCATTTCTATCGAGAAAGGAATTGAGATTTACCTCGCTTTTTAAATATTGTTATTTTCGAATATATTCGAACGTCTTGTATTTTTGCCTATTTAATTGTCGATTTCTATCCTTGAATTTACAGGTAACCAGCAGACATTTTGTAGGATAAATGTTGTTGATAATATAAAGCATAAAATATAATCCACGTTAAGTAGATTTTAATCATTTTCCTCCGCTTGAAAAATAATAGTTGCTCAAATATTTAAAACCAGTTCCATCAATCATCGAATGAAAATTGAATATTCTAAATTTTAGTAATCTATCCTTCAAATTATCGTTGTTTCCAACTGATCTACTATACTAATTAACAGCTAAACTTCTTGCAAATAAATGTGCAACGATATATGGTCTAGTTATAAGTGTTGGCGAGGAAAAAAGAGACGATGAAAAATTATCCATGTACATTCGTCATGGTTTGAACGGCGAGTTAAACGGATATACTGACGCTGCAAGAACTTATTGTATCTCTGGTATGCATATGTATCGGGTTTTTAGCATAGATACTATAACTGTTTCCCACATTTTATACCCGCACCGATAATATGGGTATTTACATAGAGTCTGTCTTTGGTAGTTGTTTTTTCGAAATCTATTTGAGGAATTCGACGTGTATTAGTCAGGATCATTTGTACAGATACATAGGAATTTATTGTACAAGGTACATACTATGATATGTTATATAAGACATTTCAAAATTTTATTAACATAACGATGAAAGAGGACTATTGTGGTTTCACTAGACGACTATTGCGATATCACTGAATTGTGGTTTTTTCTTTTTACGTATTTTTATAATTTTCATAACCGCAATTAAAGAAATGAAATTTGAATAAAAATTTGTTTCATGGTTACAAATACTGCAATTTGAATATTTTATATATTTTTGAGTATTATATGCAGTTTATTTAATTTTGTGTCTTCAAATTTCTCATAAATACATAGAAATGCCCAGTCCAATGGCTACATACGATAAAGTTTGAAGTCAAACAAGACTATACGAAATGTTCGAATACTTTCGTGAGAATTTGTACGTTAACTGTTTATAAAATCTTACTTTGACTGCGAAGTTTTAATTAAAAAAAAATGTCCTCGATTTCTTTTAATTCTCGATTCTCGTGCATCTCTGTAATTTCAGTAGTATGAGGTAATAGTTGATGATCATTTGATCCGCTTTAGGAATTGGTTACAAAGTTTTTCAGAAGATATTATGATATAATAATTTTTAAATAGAGTAGAGAACTAAAGTTTATTTAATATACACGTTCTCATGGTTTATCTTCGAATTAATTTCATATTGATATTGTAATTTACAAGTAGTCAAGGATTTCTTATTATTCAAATACGTAAAAAATCAATTGATATTTGTCAGTTACAAACACTGTAATCATCTTAACATAGTACTAAAAATAATAGGAGCGAGTTACAAGAAGCAAGGTCAACATTTAAAATCAGAATCTAATCAAGTACAATCCTATCTAATATTCAATGATAATTCTCAAAGACTTTTATATAAGAAACTTTAATTCCTTATTTGAATTTCATAAGAGTTTTATTGCATCATTGTCATTTTTAATGCGAGTTCTTACGCAAAGAACCAAAGAAATACTCTTAATTACTTTTAATCATTCAGTAATTGTGCGTGTTTATAAGAAATTTTACTTGTGTGTTTATAAGAAATTTTAAAATGCAAATTCATAGTTCTTTCGCAAAAAAAAGAAAAAAATATATATATATATATATATATATTCGGTATAATTTTTTAATCTTCTCGAAAATAGCGATTTACAGAGAAATCTGCGGTCTGATGATTATCTTTAACCCACAATTCGGTTGTATATCACTCTAACAGCTCATGCTCAGTGCAAATTTAATTTAACAATCTCTAATTTTTTTTTAAATCTAAAATATTCTAAAACTGCAATTAGAGAATTTTAAAATTACTAAGCAATCTAATTTAAATACAATACAAATTGTATGGAATTAAATTCGTAGCCCAACGGTTAAGGGTCGAAAGAATAAAGACATTGGGAAGATCAACATTTTTTTCCCCCCCTTCGTTCGTAATGTTCACTGAATTGCACACAGTGGTAGAACCGGTACGAGAAAATTTCTCGTTGCTCCTCATTTTTTTTTACCCTTTTGCACGTAGCCGTGCTACTTATCTATGCGAATATTAAATCAGAACGCTTGAAGTGTTACCGCGACGATAGTAGAATATGGAGGCAACTTTTAGAGCAGCCTATCGAGGAAGAAGAACGCGATCTACATCGACATAGGTCGGGTCAATATCCTTCGAATCCTGTCCCGTTCATTCTACTTCCCTCTAGAATCATCTAGTCACTTCACTTCACTTTGCATTATTACGCGGTGAATACGAAGTTACGCCAACAAATGAAACAATCTGATTCAACTTGTACACGGTTATCGTTATCGAGACAAGTGTTTCGTTGAAAGCCGGAGGGAATCGTCTCGTGTAAATATCGCACGGTACTGCCTGGAAACATACTTAAGAAATATTTCGATATTGTCAATATTGATAAAAATGACGATAAAGATTGTTCAATCTGGCGTTGATTGCCGTTACTAAATTTTCGACTTTTCCTCGTAATAATAAAATGTCGTTTGATATTTCTTATTTATTTTCGCATTGTCGAGTCACTTTCTTTTTCAACGGGTTATGAGTTGATAAATCAAGCACTGTTGAGTACAGATTCGAGTCTTAATTACATCACTGGGCTATTGACAATTTAGGATTAAATTATTTCGATCTAGAATTATTGTAATTTAAAGATCAACTATTATGAATTTTGGTTATATAACAGAAAAACAGTTACAATGTTATATTGATTATATAACATAAGATAACATAGTTGCAATGATTTAACTCGTGTCAAAATGAATTACAAAGAAAATGTAGAGAAAAATATTCATGAATTTCGATCGTACATTTTTACAATTTTTTGAAAGGTCTCTTTTTAAATAAATCGTTATAAATTAAACAGAGACAAGTACTCCTAGTTTTTCGTTGTCAGCGCAAAATCAATGTAAAAGTCATTACTTCTAGAAGAAGTAATTGCTCAATTATCCCGATAATGATTGATTAGAGCAATTATTCGAAAGAAATAGAAATAGATAGCAGTAATTTACAAATTTTAGAAGCTACACTATAGCAACATTTATGCGTGACAAAGGACATTAAAAAGTGATGTCGGGTCTTCTATTTCTCAGATATATAAGACACTGGCAATTATTTTTTAACGACGGGAGATTATAATCACTAAACTACGCTGATAGAATTCACTTGGAATTCGCGTTTATTCTTCTTTTTTTTCTCCTCTGAATACCTTTCCGTCATTTTCTTTTTTTTTTTTTGCGATTACTCTTTATTGCGACGTGATCTGTCATATTTCATTTTAGATACCTGTACAATTTCATTTCATTTATTCTAATTCTAAAAAAAAAAAAAAAACAAATGCAATAATGTTAAATGCATCATTTCGATTTTTCGTCTAAGATTTTATAAATAATCTTTTGTAACCAGAATTTCGTTCATTTACAAGAGGAAATGATTGTTAGTTAATTGTAGCTATTTATTCCAATTTGAAATCTGGTAAAATAAAACACGGACGAGGTAATCACAATAATTAAAATAATTGTTAAAAATAAATCATTCGGTATTTTTGTAATTTTCAAGACACATGGATTTCAAGTTACACGATGTTATGAAAGATTAAAGATTTCCAAGATTTATTTTACGATCAACTGATGAAACTGATAAAAAATCCTTAATAGATTACAGCGATAAAATAAAAATTCAAACATCCCTCAGAAATAAGTAGCTAGTTAAGTTAATTATCGAACAGTATAAAAAAGTTGTTCCACGATACACGGTTGACAGTTTGTACGGGAATAGGCAGTTAGGAGAATCGCGATCATACGTCAACTTAGGGGACATCTTAAATCATCTAATCGAAAAATCTTGACGGGATCCACAATGTGGAATATTAAATGCATGTCCGAATTAAAAATCGTACGCGATCTCACGATCCTTTTATCTGTACTGGCCGTTTCGCAGATGATCTCGAGACAAGGCTCAGGCTTAACAAACGAGACTCCGAAAATAGATCAATTATACTGAGATCGAATGTATATCAGGTAGCAATAAATTTTGTAATATATCATTACGAGATATGTGATGTATCATGTTTCAGCTATTTCGGAATATCGTTCCTTTCTTTTTCTTTTTTTTTTTTTAATAACACAAAATAATTTAATTTTTTTGATGACACGAAAAATAAATATTTCGATTTTTTCACGTGATAACTAATTTTTCACTGTGGTGAGTAATTTAGAAAGATGTGAATAATGCTTGCCACTTACGTGGCTACTCCATGACTCATTTGTGTTTTGTTCATGCTTCAAGAACGATGGAAATAGCAAAACAGATGACAAATTTCAAAATTCTGACATTGTATACCTCTTGCTTTAAAATACAAGGATCGCTTAATTGTCTATGAAAAATTGCTTATGTACAAACTGATTTAACTTCGTGGGAAAGAATCACAGGTTTGCTTTAAAATGTGAAGCCTCTACATTCACAGTTCATAGTTCATTTTTTCAAACGAGTAGAAGTATACTTCACACAACTTCATCATAAACTTAAATCCTTACTATTCTGCCTCAATATACGACCAATTTTCACTCATTCAATCTCCCCAATATGCTCTTAAACTCAGTATCATACCCACAATCCCCTTCCTCTAAGATTAGGAAATCTCTTAGAAAAAAAAGGCCACTGAAACGCATGCTCCCTGAAAGAGAGAGAAAAAAAAAGGAAGCTCACAATACACACAAGCGAAACATCCTCGCACGCTAGACAAGCTAACAATACCGTATCAAATCCGAAGGAACCCGGTTGATTCACTGGCGCAAGAAGGGAGAATGGAAGCACGTACGCCCCTTTTATCCTGTCCTATAACTCCATTACCAAGATATCAAAATCCATAGTCGATCCTTGGCAGATCGACTGTGTGGCTGGCCGTACGTGTACGAGGATCGAGAGCGTCGGCGTATATCCAGCGCCAGGAATCACCGGGTTACCTGGATCCTTTCGGGATGATCTCGAGTCAAGACGCGGGCTCGGACAAAGCGAGAGAGCAACGAAGTCTGCATAGTGGAAAAGGGATTGTGTATGGCTTATCCTTCTACCAAGCAGCCAGCAGCTTCTTTGAAAAACACTTCTAAATAGCATCGGAACGGTCGCAGCGTTTCCTGTTTCGAGACCTGGCCTGCCCTAAGAGAGGCAGCCATGAATGGCCGTCCTGTCTACCTGAGCCTGCGGATCCTTCAACGACCGTGACCAGATCCCCGCACACAGAGAGAAACAGAGAGGACTCAATGGCCTGATATTGCAGCGAAGGCAGCAACGTGGCTTGTGCAGATCAAATATTATAAATACGAGAAGTCTTGACACGGGTTCTCGGGGCCCCAGGGGCTGCTTATCGGTCGGCCTGATAACCGCATCCGGCCTTATCCTTCTGCAAATAGAGAGACCCGGCTCACTGGGATCGCGAGAACACACCGCGGGAATTCACTTCGTACCCGGTTGGATCGATACGCGCGAGTTGGGTATTTCTATTTTGGGATTAGCCACGGGGGAAAATGGTACACCAAGAGAGAGAGAGAGAGAGCTCTTTTTACCTGTGCAGCTCTTAGGAGCAGAGGAGATATGCTTGGAGTACAGTGAGTACAGTGACTACGAAAAATATCGGAATGCTATTATATTTATTATTGCAGCTAGATTTTTACGTTGAATTCCACGGAAGATACAAATTCATTTCGTTTCAAGTTTATTTCGTCTACTACTAGTCGTTGTTGGATATATATATATATATATATCTACGTACGAGAATTGGCAGTTGAACGGTAACGTTTCTACATTTTTGAAGGAATAGATTCATAGATTACAGAGGCAAAGGGCAAAAATGAGGCATCCCCATAAATCAGAAACAATACAGTTTTTGTATCCTGACTAAACAACCTAACTAATTGTTCATTAGAGCTCTGTTTGGATAACCATATGATTCATTGAGAGAATATACTCATCCAACATTTATATTTAATGGCTGGAATAGCTAGATTTTCGTTGCAGCGGATTTTTATGTACATTTTCAAATTTTTATGAAGGCAAGGAACAAAATGAATAGAAATTCAGCAGCTGAATAGAAATTCAATTTATGTAGTATATATTGAAATAAATATACTACTTTAGATATTTTATATATTTTTGATACCATGAAAAATGACACATGAAAACTAATAAAAGAGTGTCTCATCTGGAAAATGAATATCTGGAGAATACATGCCAATTTTTGCAGTCACTATCTAAGAGTTCACAATGGCTCAACAATGTTTGATGATGGGTCGACTGGAAAATGGAGTTTTATATATATATATATATATATATATATATATATATATATACATACATTTGATGAGACAGATTGTGATATAGAGATGTTTTGAAAGAGGATTTAATTTTGATTGAGGTTAAGTATATTGCTTTACCTCGGTTTTTGGTGGATGTGAAGTTTATTCGGAATCCTTTTCTTGGGAGTGGAGTGGCTGCCAGTTTTGAAAGGTGATTAATTTTGTGTTCTGTCTTTTTTGTGTGTCTGGTTGGTGTCTGGTTGAGATAAAATCTGTATAAAAAAATTGAACGATTGTTGTACGAAGAAAATATGTTATGTAACAATATAAATGGTAATGTTGTTCAGGTAATGAATTAAATTTGTTTACAAAATGTATTGACTATAAAAGTTTCCTTACGTTTGATTGACTTAGCATTTTGCACAGTTATACTCTTTTAATAATTAACAGAATTTCTCTTTTTCAATTTTACTATGAAACGTTCATTTTCTGCCAAATTCTAACTTTCATTGCAATACTAACACATTATATTTAATTGATTATTCTCGGGATTATTCTCTTATTTCATTAAATTAACTATATTCCAACTGTAAGAAATAAAATACTTTCATTGCGGTAACATAATCTCTAAGTACACAGATACTTAGGTGAATCTCAGTTTCTCTTCACCTCTGTGAATGACTCATTATCGTTACGTCATTCAAAGTTATAAAAACTCGTGTAATGTTTTGTTTGCAATTACGAGCATTCGCAAGAACTCGGTTTCAATTATCGCAATTAATGTTATCTTCGTTAATTTTTAGCAAACGAAGCAAAGAAATAGAAAGCTTACGCCAAACGTAATAACACATCGAAACCATAAAAGTCGTTTACACATTTGAGTCTCTCTTTACACAAAGTTTACAAATCATTAAGAACGTGAAACTAAACTTTCCATCAATTCGTTCCATCTCTCTTCGAAAATCTTAGTTCATTGTGATCTAACAATGTAAAGTTTAATCTAATTAACCAGAATTTTCTTTACATACGGCAGAAAAGCATTAATATTATTAATTATATTTATATCGTTAATGATATCGGTAGCCTATTTATACCAATTTAAAATCTGGGAACTAATAATTGTTCTAAGTAGATCATTTGGTATTTTTATAATCATTGATGAAATACAGTAAAACGATACAGTAAAATTTTTAACCTGTTGTTATATAGATGTATAATTTCCAAATTACACAGCGTTGTATGATGTAGGATGAATTATTAATTTTAGTCAATATCCAATTAATTAAAACTGATTAACTTTTTCTTGAATAAAATTCACCTATCTGTGATCTCTTGCCATCTATAGTGTATAATGTATATAACAACAGGTAATGGACAAAATTACGTGAACCCCAGTTGTATAAACTGTCTCCTGACAAGTTCAGACGAATAAAATTTTACCGTTTTGCTGGATCGTAATTCTTGAGTGAATTGAATCGAAGGGAAGCCAATCGAATTTCAGTAAAAGTCTCAAACGAGCTGATGATTACGATCGCCTCTCACAGTAGACAAAAAAAAAAAAAGAGAGTAGCCCATCAACACCAGCGTCTACCAGCTGTACATGACTCGATTCTCAAACCATTCAGCCTCCGCGTAGAAATTCCACAAACGATTCTACCTCTCGCTAAGTCGCTCGTGCACGTTCGTCTCATTGAATTATGGGGGCGAAATTCGAGGGCCAAAAGGTTGCAGGAAATTCGTCTAGAAAACGAATGCTGCGGGTCTGAGCACAGTTAACTGGCCTAATGAACCAGACACGCTGACGTTGTCAATGACTGTTCGCTGAATGAAATCGCTCTTGTTCAAGACAGAGAGAGAGAGAGAGAGAGAGAGAGAGAGAGATTGCACGGCTCGGGAGAGATCGGGCCACGGCTCCCCGAGAGATCGTGCACCTCTTTTCGAACAGGTAGAATTCTCTCTATCTGACTCTCCTTCTCCTCGATCCACTCTGCGGCTGATCCACTCTTTCTCTCCCTCTCTCTCTCTCTCTCTCTCTCTCTCTCTCTCTCTAGCGTCGTCAACTTCTCTATTTTTCGCAGACAGGCTGGCCTGCAGCAGCAATTTTCGGCAGCGTTCGTCTCCCTTCGTCCCGAGGCGAACGCGATCGTTGCTCTTTTTCTCGTTACGAGCCTCCGACCTCGCGTTACAGGCGCCTCCCTTTGTTTCAGGATCCGAATAACCGATCCTTGAAAGTGTCGTAACCTCGTGCCGTCCTTAAATTCTGTTCCGTCCGCGTCATCTACGCGGCCTGCTCCTTCGTCGGGGATCTGTCGACTCTCCGACCGATACTCTTCGATTCTGTCTTGTTGAAGAAGCAGTCTCGGCGACTCGCGATTAAAACGCCTCGAACTCTTTCCTTGTCTTTGGTGTCTTTTCGAGAAAAACATTTTTCTACTCTAGAGGATTTGTCTCTGTGGGCAAGTCGATTATTTTTCTTTCGTTCGATTTTTGGTGTTTGCTGTCCACTGTGAAAACCTGTTCGTTTCACTTTTTGCTCAAATACGGTTGAACTTTTTGGACAGTTTTTGGACGCTGAAAGCACTACGAAGGTTATTTACATAGAGATTTGTGTTGGAATTTAGAAATGCTTTTCTCGCATAGACATCTGTCGATGAGTTTCGAAAATTTAGAAATGGTTCTTTTCGGTGAAATGAAAAATTCTTAAGTAATGCAAAACTGTCTGTAAAATTGTCGTCTATTTCCAGTCTATTTTTATATATATATTTAAATATATTTTATAATATATATTATACTTCGAATTCTTATTAAATTCCCAAACAATATCGTCGATATAGACGACTCTATTAATTGATGTTTTATGATTAATAAAATTTTGCTTCCTATTTAATATTCTTTGTAATAAAAATTACTGATATAATTCAATTAAGTATAATATAATTCTACATCGTTACGACCCTCAGTGTTAAATGAATGTTAATGTACAAATATATAACATATAGGAAACCTAACGTTATATCTAATACATGCATGATAATTACAGAGTAGAATCGAAATAATATCTAAGAGGCAATAAATTTTTTTCTGTTCGTATCAATCGTGTAAAAGTTAGACATGTTTATCTCTGAATTTCTTCTTGAAATAATAATTCACGTATCTATAAAATGATTGCCACTTGAAAGGTCATACGCGGCAACTAAAAGACCGTATTTTATTTCGAAGTTTAGAAAAGGTCAGATTTCGTCACGAACCAATGACCTGAAATACATGGAATTCATAGTGAAATGTTAGAAAGTTACACTGACGATGTTACACGCTTTCAAATCTCTCGTTGCTTTTCACACGTGTACAATATCGATTTAATAATTTCTTCGTTTTTCGTCCTGAACAGTTTTCTTACTTCGAAGAAGGGACGAATCTAGCTTGATGTAAGAAAATAGAAAGAAGCATTGTAAAGTTCGATACACGATATATGTATTTGCATAATGTCTTGCTTACTTTTATTTGCGTTCTATATAAAACTCAATGTTTGCCTCCGCGGGAATTCGAGATTCACAGAAGTCAGCGTTTCCCGGTTCAATTCTGTAATTCCAGGAATTTGTTTTATCGATTTTCTATACACGCTATTCCATATTGCGCTCCTCCAGCAAAGGATACAGACGTACCTTCTTACATAAATGCTTTTCTGAGAAGAAGGAGAGCACGATTAATGTCGAGTTTGCGTCCTATCATGGCCAACGGTTTCGAATTGGCAAAGGTTACTGGAATATCCTGCGATTGCTCGTATCAGTAAATCGTATCGCGATGCTCTTCTTTAAATTCAACGTCGATGTAAACGATTATCTTTTCTTCGAAATCCTCCTGCTACCGAATATCTTCGAGCGCTATACCCGTCTGTACGCTATCTTCTTGTTTTTCACGCCAGAGAGTAAATATTCCGTGATTAAGCATTCGAGTAAAAATATTTATTGCACATTGGCGGATAAAATAAAATTTCAAATCAATGTTTTATACGCGTGTAATTCATATTTGTACTGAACATTTTTTTTTTTTCTATATTAGACACTCGTCTATTATGTAAAGTGTATTATGTAAGTTATGTTATATACTCATTTTTCTTGTCAATTATAATTCAGTTTAAAAAAAAAAAAATCACGATATTTTTTCCTGTTTTACTCTTTAACCATTGACTGATCTGTCGAAAATAAATTCGAAGTCTCCAGCTCAGAGAATGTCAAACGACGAGAAGAGAAAAGTTAGTTTACAGGAAAATATTCCCTTTTCTCTTCGTTCGAGTTATTTCAAGAAAAAGATCAAATGTTTGCATATCTATCTACTTTTTTATCACCGATCAAACATTGACTCTCTGAAGTATATAGGAAAAGGCTGTGCATCTCCGGCGAGGAAGAAGCATAAAATAAAAGTTAAGCAAAAAGTAAAAATAGAATCTGTGTAAAATTTTCATTCGCACAAACAGATGAAATATTCCTAAAATTGCAACGAAGAGAGATCGTAAGTGAAAAACTCGACAAAAGAAGAGAAATGCAATCATCGCATAAAACTGGACGTAGTGAAATTTTGAATTCGTCAAATTCCTATACATTAGGAAGTAAATCGATCGAATGACGCTTGTTTGATAAAGATATTGAACACGAACAAGAAGTGAACTAACTTCGAGGTAATTAACGACAAAAAAAGTAAACAGCGAAACATTTGTGTGACAAACCGAAGGCGAGGATAAACGAAAGGCAGTAAAAGCAGCGAGAAGAACGCTGACAAATTGAGTTGAAAAAATGGTACAAACGAAGGCACGAGTCTCGAAAAACAGCATGCTCGATCTGAAGAATTCGTGCCGGCCGTGGCTGATAAATGACGCGATTTATCAATCGGCAGTAGCATTGTATTCTGGCAAGGCAAAAAAAAAAAAAAAAAAAAAAGAAAAGAAAAGAAAATATACGAATTCGGGTGGGAACTTATACCACACCCACTACATTCCGCGAACACGCTACGTGGGAACATCATCTTCTTCTGCAGCCAATACTTTCTTTCTTCTTTTGTTTCTCGCGAAGAAACTTTGGAAATGCCGAGGACTTCGTGGAACTACAACGGAAGCCTTGTTTTTTTTTTTTTTCGCGACCATGACACATTTGTCGCATTAAGGAGAACGAAAAAGACAATGAATGAAGAGATAATAATGTAATGTGGTAATGTAACAAAAAATTTTTGATATAAAAATATTAGAAATAATGTAAGTCGAGAAAGGAGCTAGTTTATTTCTTAAAACCATGATGATCTATGACTTCTGAAAAATTCGCAATTAATAGCATTGGAAAATACTATTATTCCGTGAGTTGTAAAATAATTTCTTCTAATTCTGGATGACAGTTGTTATTCGTGCTTTCAATTAATTTTGAAACTAGCGAAACATTCTGTTTTTTCCCCCTTTCTTTGTAAGCTTTTAAAAATATCAGAATAACGTGAGAAATAAAAGAGCTATGAATGTTGTATTTAATTGCGAAACTTAAACTGTTGTTCATCGCTATCTCAGAGATATACGCGACTGTTTCAAGATTAATTAAAAAAAGGAGAGAGAAATAAAATTGATAAATAGAAAACAAACGTTCGTCTATAATATATGTTAGCTATAACAGTTTGAATGATATCTAAAATGCAAAATACGTCGTTCTCTCTAAATGTATAAACATGAATTTGTTGAGGAAAACTTACGCCCTTCTTCTCTTACGTAGTAGTCAATCCCTATGCAGATCAACCCCCATACGTCCTACACAAACCGTGTCAAGCCCAGAGAAGTTGCCGAAGAAAGAATCTCCATCCCCTCGAAGATCAATGTGAAACATCGAATTAAACGCCATGTTTGAAACACCGCGACGGACCCTTCCTATATACATACATCGTATCGTCATGGAGCACCTTTTCAAGAAGGTAATTAGATCTCCCAGGAAGATACATACGCGTTCGAGGCATTCGCGTAGGAGTTAATCGAGTCGCGGAGAAGTCTTGAACGAAACAAAAGGAGGATAGCACGGCGGCACAATAGACCCGTAACCCGGCAAACTTTCTCGGTCGAGAATTCTATTTTCACCAAATGGTGAAAATCGAGGCGTGGTATGTAAGCAAGCACTCTTCCAAAATCTACTGGTTAATGAAACACTTTTACTACGTGAAACAATCTGCCAAAGATCTGTTTTTTTAAATTATATTCTCAAAGATATGGATTAGAATCAAATATCCTAAAATATGAACAAAGTTCGATCCAATTAGAAATTATAAAACTAGCAACAAGTGATTTAATTTGTTATGATTGGCCCGGCGATATCGAAATTAAAAATAACTGATTCTAAATTACGGAGTGTTTACGGAGTAATTCAACGACTAACAGTGAGTTGTTCCATTGAACACTTACATATCACGTGTGCACGTTTCTCCGTTTTGTTCCATCTTCGAGCGCTTCTGTTCTCGGCTCTTTCATTACGCCGTGTTTTCTTCAACGAAAACCGCGTGACAGGTGTTGGCCACGTGCACGATACACTACCATTTGACATTAATAAGATGGCGCTCGTACTTTCCGAGCTTGACATTCGTTTCGTGAGAGAATCTTACAATGGGCGTAATATTTCGCACGATCAAAACGACAACGATATTTCAGTTTTAAAGTCAGTTTTACAACCGTTATAATGACGTTCTTAATTCGCGCCTTTACACGCTCTGCCTCTTCCTCGTGCGTATAACAGTATAACTGGCCCAATACGCTCTATATGCTCCGTCATTATTAATTACTATCGTGTACCAAATGTCCAGCTTCTGCTGAAAATATACTCTCTGTCGCGCTTTTAGGGGAGGCTGCGGGTTAGACGTTATCTATTGATTCCTTAAGGGCAGTTTTTGGAACACGGAAGTATTCTGTTTTCCCACCTTTGGGCAAGATGCGATTTTGGAAAGATGGTGCGAGGTTAGAGTGGAATACTGGTACAAATGAAGAACATTTTAGTTAATTTGAAGTAATTCTTACTTGTGATTCATTTGCATAATAGCGATTCATTCGATCAGATACCAATTGCATATTTGTTCCGATAATTCTATATTATGCGTACACTGTTCGAAACAATCAAGTAAACAGAAATCAATGTGATGGACGATGTTTTTAATACAATCATTTATTAGAAGGAAACTTTGATTATTAAACGATATCAGATTACATATGGATGACCATGGAAAGTGTGATTACTAAATTCTATCTTGTATTTTACACTCTTCGTGATAGAGATTGAACAATGAAATTCAATCAAGTGAAAAATGTTAAACGATATATATGTAAATGAAAGATTACAGGCATTGGAAAGAATCATCAAATCGTTTTACCAGGATGAATTCAGAAATGAAATCTGCCCGAGAGAAGTTCACGTGTTGAAAATCCGATAGAGTAGTCTTTATGGCTATAATCAATTAGCTGTTGGACTGCAGCTCCTCAGGAAAGAACAAAGAGAAGCCACAGGTGATTTGGCGAAGCAGTTTCATTAACGAGAATCACCTGAAAAACCGTGCAATTTCATGTTGGATGACCTCGCGTTCACTCGACGGAATAAGTGTAAGGTGCATACAATGTAGCATGTCTGTGCGTACTGTGTTATAAGGTTTATTATGGAGGCCAAATATTTTTACGTCCGCGTGCACAGGACGTTTATTAAACGGTACTACGATCGTAGTGCCGATACGCGGCGGTCTGGCATTAGCACAGCCCGACAACTTTGTATAGACTATAAAATTTAATCTTGTTAAGTAATCTCAATCGCGAACAACAATGTTGTTATACAGGTCCGATGAGCGTGAGGGGCCGGAGGACTGTTCGATTGTTACGGCGCGGCGCGGCGCGCCTGCAAGAGAAATTAAACGCAACGCTGGATCGATCTATCGATGCCTGAAAGGAAAAAGCGGAAGAACACCGGAGAAGAAAGGAGAAGGCCTCGTGTAACGCGAAGAAGACGATCGATGAATGACGAGCGATCAGATTTCTTAGAAAAATAAATTCATCGATTGATTAATTGGAAATTAATAGGTCCTTTAAATTACGGTGATCCTGTCGAATTACACGTTCGTGGATTCAGTGAAAATATATTTGAATTTATCCACGTGAATTGACATCATGTAATGATAGATTACGCTTCCATGTCATTGTATCATGTCATCCTAATTATACTTATGTTTCCCTAGAAGAAATAATTGTAAGGTATATTCTTAAATAAAAAGAAAAGAATTGCACTGATGTTAACAATAGAATTGAAATGAAAAACTTGTACAACAAAACTTCGTTTATACGAAGTGTAACGTTGAGTCACGGATATACGAACTCGTAATTGATCAACTTCCCCTTACTTACTATGTTTTATTATCCAATAAAATAAATCTCCATTATCTCTCTATTATCCGAACAGTCAGTGTTTGACTAAACGAAATTCTACTGTATCTAAGAAATTAATGGGAGAAATTTAATGGGGGAAAAGTAGGAGAAAGAATTACTTAGAATTGTGTTTCTACACATTTTAGTCTTTGTCACGTGGATGAAAGCAATTGATTCCCAATTGTACCGTAAAAAATTTAGATATGTAGAACAAAATTAATTTCTTAATTCTTGACTTATGAAATGATTTGATGATTTATAACAAATGTAATTTACAACAAGCATTTATATAATTGCTTGGAAGTTATACATATATTGATATATTATGAATATAGTGAAATAGTCATCGATCAAATAGAATTAAAAGGTTAAATGGTATTATTGGTTTTGTGAAAATAATTTAATGCTAAAGAAAACGAGCGAGTGTTTAGTTTTCAGTTATTATCACAAAATAAATTCTTGTTCAACAATTTTATTTAAATAACTTTTAATCAACGCTTTTAATTTCATTTTCATTAATTTCGTTGTCATTCTTAGGAATATAGATATGAGGAGAGCCTGCTGAAATATTGATCTAATTTTGCAATTCCCGACACCGTTTGAGTCATTCTACGAAAACGTAATAGAAGATAGAAGCAATTAATTAAAGGGACGGGGAAAAGAAATGAGTGCGCGCCTTGAAAGAGACAGTCCATTACCCTCATCGTAATTCATTTTTTCTTCACGTCCGTAGATAATTAAAAAAACGAATAGTACTTCATAGATATTCATAGTCTGAGTGAACTATAATTTGTTTCAAAAAAAGCACAATTGCCTACGAATGCAACGGGAAATGCGAAAAAAATTTCGAAATAACAGAAGAATTAATAGTAAGGATAGAAAAATTTTGATGATGATTTATAAAAATTGTTTGCGTGAACGTTTTTTATATTCGTTAGATCAATGATATTTATTTCATCGAAAAGAGAAAAAGAAATGATTAAAGGGGATGAGATACATGCGACTTAAAGTTGTCAAAGAACGTTCCAAACTTGCTTTTCATTTCTTATATGTATACATGCCTTATATTCTACATTAATATATGCCTTATATTCTGCATTTTTAGTTGACTTATAGTTACACGTGACAATTTATAGCTGTCTATTGTATTTAATACAATACTATGTCGTAATAGAAACGAAAACATATGTTTCATTTTAATTATTTATATTATCAAAAATTTTATTGTCAATAATATTCGTCCCATTTTAATCTAAAATATTTTGTAGAATTAGATGTTAAGCAAAATAGATCTACTATCTTCTTTACAGAAATATATACATTTGCAATATTTACACGGTGTCATTGTACAATGATTGTGAAAAAATTTATCACCTACTTTGAATTTTAAATAATTAAATTTTAAATAATCTTAGACATTGCATATTACTTTCCCACGAAGAGGCGTGGGTTTGAACGTCTCGTATACTAATTAGCAATTATCCAGAGAAGCAAGGTATTTGAACGAGATCGTTCAGAGGATGAAGAGCCTAGCCCGGTCGCACAGTTAGATTCGGCGGAATACATGAGTCACGCCTAATCAAGAGGGCCAATAATTGCGTCTAAGGGTCTTAAATTCATTCGATTGAACAGCAAGCCTCGTATTTGCTAAAACGATGTCGAGATTAGTCGGTGAAGTTTGTGTCACCGTTGTCAGAAGTCATACAACATTTAATTCGCTTTAAACGAACAGCTTTGAGCTTGTGAACCTGTTTCGAACCTCTCAATTGTCGTAGAACGATTTCAATTCGTCGCGCTGATTAAGAGAATTGATCGTAGATTCGTAATTTCCTTATAGAAATATTATTATATATAGAAAATACGTCATTATATATTTTTATATAATTATGCAGAAATATTTATATATTGACGTAATTTTCAAAGAACATTCTTATTTTTTGCTTCAATATGTGGTTTGACACGATTGCCAGTTTAGCAATAAGTCAAGTAAATGATTTCAACTGTGATTATAAATCAGATCATGATTTTGATATTGTATATTAATAAAGTATGATGACAAATGTTTTTATAAAATAAAGAAAAAAGATAATGTATCTTAAACATAGATACTAATTGTAAGCAACAGATTTTCACTACAATTTGTACTATTCAGAAAGTACAATTTTATTTTTGTCAAATCTTTCTATTTGTAAGAAAATATTCAGAAATAAATAATATAAAAGATATCTTAAAGTCTATTTATCTTCGACATACATCTCAGCCCAAAACAAGCGATAAGCAATTCAGTTTCAAAACTGGTCAAATTAAATAACAGTTTACACAACAAATGTACGTGTAACTGAAAAACTTGATTATCTAAAATAAACACTAAATCTTCTAAGAAAAGCTAAGTCATCCGAGCAATTTTTATGCGACAAACAAAACAAAAATACATTTTCACATATATCATCTAAAATTCCATTCTTTCGCGCACATCCCCTAGCCTTGGGCAAATATTTCGTTGGAAGCATCTGAAATTCCCTTCTTTCCCAAACTTTTCACCCTTACCATCCAGCGTTAGTGCTTCCATCAAAGAAATCTCCCTCTGTCGGTTCGAACCGAAGTCGATTCTAATTATCTCGAGCGCGGGCGACGTTCGAGGGTGAAATTTCGCCGGGACGACGCGAACGACACAGTACAAGACCTTGTTTCCTCAAACATACCTCCAAAAACAAAAACAAAAAAAGCCAAAAGCGTGGCTCCTCGAACAGCTCGTGGACGAGCACGACGAGGAAAGTATATCGAAGGCTACTGGCCGATACGATCGCGGTATAGATCCTCCGACGAAATTAACGGAGTTGAAAAATGTCTTTGTCTAGCGTGCAATATCTCGAAGGCCGGGTCTCATCCAGCTGGGCTCGTATATCTGTTTGGCGATGAGGAAGACGGCGCAAGAGGTTTCTTGACCCTCTTGTCGTCGCCGTCGTCGTCGTCGTCGAGCAGGCAGCAGCAAACGAAGGGCGTTTTCCCGCTCTCGGCTCTCGGCTCGCTCGGAACCGCTCGATGGGATCACCATGGAGACAGACGTCCCCATACCTTTATTCCCTGAGATGTTTCCCCATGAAGCTACGCGTCGCTCCTTCGCCCCTGTCCCGCAAGCCTCATACCCAACTTTCTCTTATACGACCGTCCGTCCGTTCGTTCGTTCGTTTCCACCCTGGCCTCCGAAGGTCGTCGGATTGAGCTAGGTCGCATTTACCCTCCGAAGATCCCCGAAGGAGCCGGCGCGGATTTTCGGTCGACGCGACGCGCAAAAGCGCCGGCTAACGGCCCTCGCCTCTCCTTCCTTTTGTGTTTTCCCGACTTCCAGCCTGCTTTCTCTATACTCTCTGCTCAGTACTTGCGAGATTTTATTCGCTACGGAGAAATTTTTTTTAGATCGTTAGATAGAAGAATTAAACTAACGATTATAATGTTCGAAGGCGAAATAAACTTGTCGAAGGCTCGATTTTTCTCGAAGCGAGATTTTTTGAAACGAATGCCAAAAACGAATATGTACTCATCTTATTCTTTATGCTTTATGCTTTTAAATTTGTACGAAATAGTACTACGAAGTACGATTGTTTTTGAAAATGTGTCGCTACTTTTGTATAGATACGTATGAAATTATAGGTACATGAAAAAATAGGTTGGCAAACGTAATAACCTCCTACGGAGATGGATCTTAGGGGATTAATTCGATAGTAGCGTAAGTCAAGTCTTTCGTTTATTTGGTTGAAATATTGGTTCGGTATTCCGAAGGTTTCCAAATATAGTTGAATATCTATTATAATATGAAACAAATTTCCAATTTTTCAGCTATGATTGTAAGAATACAAGAATGCATAAGAATCTGCATAATTATGTATCAAGAGCTTGTTATTTTCGTATTCTAGAGGATTTTCGTATTCTATTTTGACGTCTTCCTTACGTCGTTTAGAATGACGACAATTTTGTCGTTCGAATGTTTCTGTGAAATATTCGTGATTGATCGCGAAAGGATGATTGGTTCTTTTTTCTCTCTCAATGTCTTGACGGCTGTGTTTGATGGTATCGCAAAGTTTGACGATGAACCAGTGGATGTCGCATGCGCAGCAATTGGCAGCCGTGAAAAGGACTCCACCCGAATTCGAAGTTTGAAGGACTGAATCCACCCTCTTCTTGTACTATATTCGATTTAATCTGATTTCGCGTTAACTTGGAATAGTTTAGACAATAAGCGTGAATTGCATTATTAATTGTTACAATTTCTCCCGTAGAATGTGTAACTTGGCTCAAAATTACATTGCCAAACTTTGCTCTTCGAGATAATTACGTCGGTTCACTTTGACAACTTTGTTCTTCGTGTAAATTTCATTTCATTTAATTTATTCTCTGATTTAATTTCTCTTTTCTTTCTATTCTCCATTTAACTCATTTGTTCTTGAATTATTCGACGAAATTTTAATTCTAAGCAAAATATTACGTATGTCATGTAATTCATTTTTTCATATACTTGTATGGGTATGTTAGATAATATGTCGGATAATAGAAATTAATTTAAAATTCAGTAGTCGTTCTATCCGTTAAGTGATAGTTACTATTGCCAGCACTACCATTTATTATATATTAACTTTAACATCGATATAAGCATTGCTGTACTCAAAGTATCGCAAACTATTAACTTTTATTGTTATTGAATCTATCGATATATTGCTAGCACTTTAATTGAAATTCCCTATTAAGCAGCGGTAATTCAAAACCTAGCAATAAAATATTGTCTCAATAATATATTAATTTAAAAATTATTGATAATTTGAAGTTCATTTTAAAATTTATAGATCATTTCATCAGAAAATTTTAATTTTAATTTCTATATACTGCTAATTTTCTACTCACATATATTACTAATTAGTGCTGTAATTGTACAATTATATGATACAGCTATCGTATAATTTAGCAGTATTAAAACTATTATGTTGTTACAATAGAATTGTTGTATAACCACCTATTCGTTTCAAACTATGATCCTTCTTATCCTTCTGTCTATTATTTTATCATTTTTCACAACGTGTTGAAATATTTAAAGAACCGCTTATCGATTGTCTTTTAAGAAAAATCGTTACGAATTAAATAAAGAAAATTAAATTAAATGAAAAAAAAACAACAACAAAGATGGCACGAATTTTTTTCAATTTCGAAATGGTAGATAGAACATTTTAACTAAACACAGAATCATCTGGTAAAGACTTCTGTACAAGCAGTTACAAAATAAGGATTAAATTGATCGAAAAAAAAATGTACAAAGATGACACAAAGAAAATGATAAAATTTCAATTCTTTCCAGTTTCGAAATGATAAATATTGGCAATTGAAATCGTAAGTACAAAAAAAATCATCTGCACATCGCGAAGATCTTCATATTATTTACCTCCTGAGTAAAATTATATCGTGCAAATTGTTGTAGCAAATAACAGCTAAATTCAGTAAAAAGAAAAAAAAAAGCAAATATGCCATAAAGAAGTAATAAAAAATATGTTCTTTTCAATCTCGAAACGAGATTCCCTTTTCAAGAAATCCTTTGATCCTTAACCCAGTAAATGTTACCTTTAACCTTCGCAGATCGGTCAACCCAGTTCCCGTTTCCTCGCGTTTCCTCTCTCTTACGCAGGATCGTGCAATCACGAAAGTTGCAGACAAACGCGCGTCGTACTTGTCCTCGGCGATTCTTCGAACACGTATGCTATTTACCGTGGCCGGCTATTACGATCTTTCCGGCAATTTTCTCGTCTCGAAATAGCCACATTGATCGCGAGCGAGTTGAGCCAGGTCGCGGTCACGAGGGTGCTGCACCACGTTGCGCCACGCTTTGCGCCACGTTGCACCAGTTGCAGAGATTCAAGGGGAAATGCCGTCGTTCGTATATATTTGCGGATCGTTGCACACCGCGATTTCTAAAACTCGCCTGCGTCCCGATTGCTTTCGTCGGGAGGGTGAAAGCGGAAAACGGAGGAAGATAAAAGCCAGGGACTGAAGGTTTCTTTCTAAAACCTTCTGGTCGTCGAAGGTTTCGGGTAAACGCAGTCCGATAAATACTGATAAATCTCTATTGAAGACAGATCGTTCTGGGTATTTGGAGATTGATAATTTTGTTCGTTAGATTCTCCTTAGTTAGTTGCGGTTCTCAATTCTTCTAGTTAGTTCTCGATTCTCAACGAGTATTACATTAGTAGAATGTAGACTGTCACTTTCGATTTTCGGTTCGTTCATATTCTTATTCTATATATTTCAATGCATTCGTTGTTGTTTCAATTGCATTTGATTTTGCAAATTCTTTGATTTCATTCGTGTTCCGTTTTCGTTATACCGTTTCACGCGGGTATAATATTAGTTACTTCCGGTTAGCTGTCATTGCGCAATTTTGAGTAACTTCGTTTTTACACCGTTTACAGATTTGTAGCGTTGAGAAACTTGAAGCTTCGACGAAATTCATTTTTAAATTACAAAGAATAATTCCACGTGCAATGTACACATATATTAAACTTTTACAATATTCCTAACACATTCTTCATTTATCACGTATCCTCAAATTCTACGGTAAATAGTTATAAAATCAAACGAATGTTCTTTAAGTATGCTATATACCATAATTTATGATAATCTGACCACATAATCTCGTGTAGCAGAAATGATCAGAAATGATCGAGGAGAGGAAAGGCGCGAATTACAGCCTTGCATTATCGCCGCTTAGACGAACATGAACGCCAATAATAATTCAATTTGTTATCACTGGTAGGAGCTCTCGCGTGATTATCACCCGCTGCCAATATCGGTACGTATCGTCCCAAAAATGCTGGATCGTTAATCAAGCAAGCGCGACTTATCGCATTCGTTCACCTTGCATCGTGAGTTCTATCGACGCGAGGAAATCGGAGCGTGGGGTTGATACGCCACGGGAACAAAGAAATTCCCGTGACTAATGGAAGAACACACGCGTTACTTCATTCCATGGGGTCCAGGAAAGGGACCTGGACGTGGCATCTGTTCCATGGTCACGAAGAACTTTCGTCGAACTTCCTTTTTTCTCCCTGCTTTCTCTTTCTTTCTCCGTTAATACAACACCCCTGGAGCGCGCCGCTGTAGGGTCTTTGGGGAATTAGAGAGAATTCAGGGCGTTCTTCTCTCATCTTTTTCGTTTTTCTTTCTTTTTTCGTTGTTTTTTTTTTTTTTTTCTTTCTGTGGTCACGTCAGCGTCGGGGAGAACTATACTCGATATATGTATATCGTGCGTAAGATAACTTCGTTAACCCGAGAGAAAATGCTATACGTCACGAATATATGGAAAATAAGGGACGTGAACGCGTTCGATTTGGACATACGATGGTGAGATTGATCGATAACTTGACTATGCAAGCTACAACATAGTTCGTGGTGGCTTTTATGCGTGACGAAAGACATTAGAAAGAGCTGTCGGCTCGTATGACTCAGTCAGATATAAGACATTGGTAATTATTTTTCAACGAGAAGAGATTACAGTCGCTACAACTATGTTGTTGAACTAAGAACTCGCTTGGAATTTGCGTTTATTTTTTTTTTCTTTTGTTGTTCTTTCTGCTCTGAATATTTCTCTGCTTTTCCGCGATTACACTTCATTGCGACAAACCCGTCGTAGTTCATTTCATTTCACTCGTCTTCAAATTCTATTGCAATGATAACTTTTTTTTTTCTTGTAATTAAGATTAGAAACCTTGATTAGTTCTTATGAGCTATCAATTTACATTTTTCCGTGGAAATGCAATTCATATTGTTTAAATAATAAAGATTCTATTATACTTGCACATTTTTCTGCACATTAACAGTTCATTTTGACTGAGTGATATTTCCCAATGATTTTCATATTCCATATACACCAACTACATTTTATACATTTCATAATTTCACTTTCGACGCATCTTAAATTCAACTACATTGACATATTAAAATTTAAGTAAGTCGAATTGTAAAAATTATTTGGATGTTTCTCAACAAATCAATATTTCTTGCAAGTCTGTCACTTCTATCCATTATTGAATTCTAACTGCAACGTAAAACGTATTTAAATTAGAACACTTATTTAATAGAAGCAGAAACGTTTGCGCAACGCAATTACTAACTTCTGTTACGTTGTTAGGAATTAGTCATATATAAGTCATCCTAAAGTACTTTGGCCAGGGACCAAAGTACAAATCAGAAAAGATTCACAGTTAGCATTGCAACTAGTATTACACTTAGTACAGTATAGTAGAGCACTGTAGTACTAATATTACAGTATTACAGCGAGTATTATAGCCAGTGTTGCAACACTTTTACATCGACAAGTTCCAAAATGGAAAGTCTCGCCTTGTTCGAATAAAAGTTCTGCAAAGTATAATTTTTTAATTGTTACATTTCGTCTGCAAGTTGCTATCTGTTTTCATTAACGTGAAATTAAATGTACTTCTGTACTTTTTCGCATGACGTACGAATCGAACGTCAGGACGATTCTTTTTCTTTTTTTCTTCCTTTTTCTCTTCCTACTCCTGTCCGAGTAACAATGGCCACCTGAACGCGTCGCTTTTGTCAGAATTCCAGCAGGAAAAGAAGGACTGTTGAATAATGCAACAGATGCTCCGTGATGCAGTGAAAATGATCGGCCGGTTTTTCCGTTTATCGAGTCTCCACTGCACTTCGGCAACTCGGTTTGTTCTTGGTCAACCGCTTCGCCGGGTTTTCAAATCATACTTTGCACAGCGTGGCGTTTACGAGCGTCCACTCGAAATGGAGCTTTTATCGGTATTGTAAAAATATGTCGGCTTGAGCTTCGGTGGTTGTACCAAGTCACGAGTTCTCGGAAGAATAGAAATTTCATCGAGCTTTCGTCGTAAATTTCTTTCGTTGTTCTTCGCTTCAGAGCATAGTATCAACTTCTGCTTCTTTTTTTTTTTTTGTTTTAATTATATTCATTTCTTCATTAAGAGCGAAGAATCGTTAATTCTTTTTTTCAAGCGATAGTAAATCCAATTTTTTACGTTAGAGGCACGATCTAAATTTATTAATTAATCGCTAATTTAATTTCATTAACGCATTGCTTTTTATCTTTGTGATAATCCCACATTGGAAATTCAAAATTTTGTTCGATGAAATACACTTTTAATCGTAGGGGATTATGTGACCGTGCCTTTTATCTTATTTCACAAATTAGGTTTATGCAGAAATAGTAGAACGCTGATTTCTCAGGTAAGCTCTGGAGATAAGTTGGTCTTTGGATAATCGGTAAATAGTAACACCTGTTCCGCTATCGAGATAAAACTTTCGAGAAGGGATAAATTAAAATGATGCTTTTGATGAAATCAGTTGTAATATAAAATTAATTACCGAGAGACTACGTATACCATAATCAAGCAAAATCCTCACTTCCTCACTTTGTATCTCCAATTTATTACAATTTAGAGTTCAGACCGTATTTTTAAGTGATCAATAATTATTAATTCAAATATAATTACTTTTCAATTTCGAATCATCGAATTATTATTCGTGTAGACACATTAAATTAATCTAGGATTATGCTTCGTGTTGTTCAATAATTTTATAATTCTTTTTTTTTATAAGTCAACTTTTGCTTGCACGATTATTGGCGTGAAAACATTTTCTCGGTACAACCATGAAACGACGAATTATTTTAAGTAGTAATTTTTATGTACTCATTCTGTATAATATTTGATAAAATTACAACAATTCTTTTATTACTGTACGTATCTTGACGTAACGTTAGAAAAAAAATATGTTCCAACGAGCTAATTACCAAAGCCAATTACCTACGTTTTAACATAGCCGCCATTGCAACTTATAGTACCAAATATCTGCAACGTATCGATTTTCCTACGACACGGTGAGTACGATCGTACACGTTGCAAGTTGCAACGAGATAATGGCTATCTAACTGAATGACCGTAGTGTGCTAAAGAAAGTTTTTCTTTTTTCTTTCTCACAGTCCAAACAGACGATAGGTAGAGGTATCGTCTTTCCTGTGGACACGTCACGAACACATGTCGCGCCGTGGAAAAATTCACGGTCTATCTGCTTACGATTGCAAACTTAACACGATTATAAAGAGGTCTCTGTATGCGTATCGAAAAGCAAAGTTCAGTTACTAATTTTACCATTCCACGATAGACTGCGATCGGTTGCACGTCGATCCAAAAGAAAAAAAAAAAAAAAGAATAGCAAAATGGACGGGGAAGCAATTGTACGATACCATCGGTGAAACATAAATTGTGTTATTATTAACTTTATCAAGACTTCAAAAAAACAGAGTCGTAAAATTTACATGGAACAATCGTAGAAATTATTAGTGACAGGCAGAAATTGAACATTGCAACAAACACCCCATTTGTTATATTTTATATATTATTGTGTACATATTTTCTTATCCTGAGGTGTTTTCCGTAAATTCATGGAAATCTACAATCTATTCATAATTTACTTTCTGTAGTTACTTTCTGTTAACTGGTCTGTTTATTTTACGCGATTCTCGTGGAATTGTATTTTTTGGCTTCTGTCGGAAGATATTACACATTGTTGCACGATAGAATTCTGTTTATGAAACAATGTGACGCAACAAGTATAATTGTAACACACTGTTCGAGGAGAATTTTCCACAACCAAATTCAATATCTAAAGTCAGCGTTCGGGAAGAATATTTATTTACGTAAAAAAAAAAAAAAAAAGAAGCGTTGAAATATCCAGAACGCTTTAAGACAGAACGTTAACAAATTTAAGACATCTGCATCTAAAAGATATTTAATAACTATTTTATTAAAAGGTTAATGAATTTAAATGAGATCCGTGTTTCTCGTCTGAATTTTTCTAAGGTTAATCGCTACGGGTTTTCCTCGACGGAGAAAGTATGTATCGGCGTCGAATAAAGAACATGACTCGTTAACTCATCGACTTGAAATCGAACGGAACCGAGAGAATCGTGAAACGATGATCAAAAGGGAGATCGATCGATTATCCTGACAGCACGATGCTTCTTACTTATCATTCAGAGCCGCGCTTCCGCTGGAAATACGTGTCGGAAATTACATCTTCCGTATGTTACGACCAACTCGTTAATACGTACGGATAATTAGAGAAGCGAGGACTGTCAGAATGAATGAACGTACCACGTGGAAATTACGAAATAGACAATGAATGAAATTTGAAGACGCGAAATCATTGACAAGACCACTACGCGATTTTTTTTAGCGTTCATTTTATGCGATAACACGTCGCTCTCACATAAAAGAAAAAGAAGTTACGAGTAAATTTGAAAGAGTTCTTATGTAAATTGGAAATTTCTTTACACGCAATTCTGACATTGAAGATTTATATTTTCGTATTATTGTATTTCTGATGGAAAATTATGTTGAAAATTTCTCTTGATTTAATGTTAAAAAACTTGATTTAATTTAATTTTAATTTTAAAAATTTGATTTATATTTTCTGCATGATTGTTCACATTTAATCAAAAAACGTTCGACATCTCATTGAAATCTGTGTTTAAAACATTAAGCTTGTTAACATATTTAAGAAATAAATTGCGAAAAATAGAAGTAATTGCTACGGTGACAGGTTACTCGAATGCAATTCTGTCGCATAATTTATAGAACTATTTGTCTTCAAGTATCTTCTATCCAATTACGTCCGTCTGAATTCTGGTAGAGAGTTTTGCTCGATTATGTCGGAATAAATTGGACTTGTGCTCAAGCTGATTACTCCAGAAACTTACACTGGGTTGCAACATTCTTGCAAAATTTTCGAAAGATATCACTGTTTAAATTAATCAAAATTACTCACAGAATTTATGGTGATGAAGATGGAGATAAATGTGATATTCAAGCGAAATGAAGTTAGTTCAAGCGAACTGAGTATAATTTGAGTGAAATACAGAATGCAACTTATTGTTAGTGAAGTTAACAGAATGAAATGAAGAACGATGAGATGTAATTTTATTATGAATCATAAAAGATATCTGTGTATTTATTCTATTGTAAAATAAATATTATAAATTTTTTTTAACTCGCGACATAATGAAATTGAATCAATTTTTGACTGTCAGTAAGATGATATTCATGTTACATTAGATTAATGCATACGAAATGATCAATTTCGTAAATACATAAAATCATTCAGAATTCAATAATTAAAAGTGTTATCAAGTAACTGATTTGCCATTTATGTGGAAAATTTAGATTAGAAAATGTCCCAAAATATTAAAAATTTTAATTCTAAGAATTGACAATTTATTTGTTGCTATAATAATTGACGACGGACTTTATTACAATAATGCTTCATTTTATTATTGTATCTTTATGCACAAGAGATAACATATCTATACAGAAAAGCGGAGGCTATGTATAAATATTATGTTATTCATTGTTAAAGGAAAAGCATACAATGTCGAAGTGACAAATATCACGTGATAATTATTCCTCCTATTTTTACATTATTGCACATAATTTTATTGCAAAGCAGATAGCAGTTAATTAAAGTTATCTTTTGAAATGACATTTTTTCGGAAATTCTTTAGGAAGCATTTACGTAATATCATATCATCGACCGTGTATTAAGAATTTTTTTTTTTTAAATGGAAATTACTATAGAACGTTTCCCTTTAGAATAAATTAATACTGTAGATAAAATATTAGATAAATTGTTTCGTAATTGCCCCACGAAGTTACCCGATTAAGATATTTATAATACTGTCGTATCTTCATACGATAGAACATTTCATTGCTTCTGTATATATTTATTTAATAATACATTTCTAGATATAATTAATAATTACTTACTGAAATATTTATTTATTTAAATATTTCCTAAATATTGTTCCCTTTTTTTTCTACTGATTCCATTTCTTCTATATCCTTTTAATCTCAATCTGTTGATCGAGTTGTGTATTAGCCGAACATTTCTACAGAATTACAGAATTAAAAATTGACGAAAACAAATTAATTTTTAGCCCTTAAAAGTGATATGAATATACAAAATACGATTGGAAAGTTTAAAAAAGTGAAGAATTTATTATCCAAAAGAGCGCAAATCATGTAATGAGTTAATTTCCAATAATTAACAATATCTCTAATCTGTTGAAGAATTAATCGTCAATATCAGCAATCGTAAATTTTAGCGAGGGAATTTTTTTCGACTACGATGGGAACTTTCGACAGGAACGACGTTGCCTTGCCGTCCCGAGATTTTTCGTGTCCCTGTTTCTTCGTGGATCTCTTTGTGGATACAAAGACAACACAGACGCACTAACAAGTCACGAATAGTGCGTGCATTCGTATTCCAGCTGTTCGGTTGCTTAAATTTACGACCTTCGTCCTTTTCTCGTTTTCCTGGAATCTCCGAGGTATGCAACTCAAGAGCTGCGGATACAGTACAACTAAATTAAACGCTCGTGGGTGACCGAAAATATTCTATTTTTTCCATTCTGTCAATCAACCAGCGTCAGTCAGAAAGAGAAAAGGAAAAAAAATAAAAAAAGACGCTAATGACACGGAAACGTCAGGCCCGCAATTATAAAGCAATCAAGTGAATATAAACGCTCGATACCATTTAAGACAATGAAGCGAATCTGATTCAGTATGAAAATGATAATTTTGTTTCGTCTTTAAATACCCATGGGATTTATTTGAATTTTGTATCAGGCTAACAACGGTCTCTTTGTGGGAAACTGGAAAGTGTAAAAACACACAGGAAATGCATAATAATATGCGTAAATGATTAGAATATTCCAATTATTCGGAGTGTATATTTAGAATATTCAAATCGTTTCTTAAATCGTAATATCGTTTGCAAAAAATATAAAAAAATGCACAAACGTGCGAAGCTTTCCTACGACGAATTGTTAAATGTTAAAATCAGAATTCTAAAAACTAAAAACTTGTCCTGTCTGATCCTCCTCAAATAATAAGTGGTATGTCAGCTTTCAGTTGCCAAATGGTAATTAATAATTCGTTCCTTTTTACTTCCTCTGGCTTTGTATTTCTCCTGTCAAACCGACAGCATTTCGTCTCTATAATTTGCACATCACTCTCGGGACCCTATTAAGCACCAATCAATCAACATCACCATTCTACCTCGTCTCTCTCACCTATGAAAATTAAATTTGATTCACAGAAAATATGGACACTTAAAATCGTATCTATTCAGTATCATAGTATCCGTATGTATAAAGAAAATAATCGAAAATAAGTCGGTATATAAAGCTGACAGTCAGATATCGTTCGCGATCGTGCCACGTAATTGTAAAGTCGGTTTACGCAACTGCGAAACGCAACAGACGCGGAATATCGGATTGTCGGTCGTGACACGCAATTTCCACGCGTCATCTGTGCATCGTAGCAGTTCAAGAGTCGAAGAATACGTCTTTTCCCCCTGCTGGTTCGGTGCCGAATGTAAACTCACCTGCCACGCAGAGAAAGAGAGAGAGAAAGAGAAAATGTCAGTTAATTGCAGATCGCACGAGCCTGTTCTTCTGCGAAGTCGGCCGAATTTTCGGTACCGGAGGTCCTTGCTCGCGCGCAGAAAAGGAAAAAAAAAAAATAGCCTGACCCGGTCATTAGCGGCACGGGCAAACAGTTTCCTTTTGGGCTGGCCGCAAGATCATTAGGAAGGATTTAGGCCAGGGAAAAGAAAAGGATTACATTCCACGGGCGCGCAACAAAAATTCGTATACGTTAGCCTAGTATAGCGTCTTACGTTGCCGTTTCTTTGTGAACCGAGCTGCTGCCACCGAGCAAGGTTAACGATATTCCAATTAGACCGTTTCGTTGTTACACGCCGAACACGCACGAGGAAGTATGGGAAAACGTACGTTAAATTCTCTTTCTTTTTCTATGTTGCTTCTTCTTGCTTCCTTTCTCTCTTGTTCTTTCTTTCGTCCTCTCTGTTTCTTTTTTTTTTTTTTTTCTTCTTCTGGCACGATGCAGATCGACCTATTTGTCGTTTCTTCCTGTTAATCTTCTCACGTGTTTCGCGTTTTGTGCTTCGAATAATTTATTTCGCGCGCCGGACCTGCTCGTCAGCTCGATTTGTTTGCTAACGAAGCAAACCGGTCGAGTTGAGATGGAAACGTTAAGAGTGCCGATACTCCTGTTCTTCCGGGACACTAATAATTTTGTCAATTACATTTGGTTATTAACCAAGGAATCTGGGAGTGTCGATGAAGCTGCATCGTGATTATGATATTTCTCCTTGTGGCGCGAAAATGTCAGAGATACATTTTGATATTCATTATTTATCGTAGATAATAAAATTTTTAAATTGCACCTGTATTATATAATACATCAACGATCTTGCAGATCGTTTCTTGTATAAGTTTCTTGTGACTTTATTGAGATATTGCGGAATGCAAAGTCACGATGTATAATGGTATAAAACATAAACTGCTAGATACGAAACTATCAGAACATTTTAATGATGCAAGAAAATGGCAAAGCTGCAGAGTTATGAAATTAGAAAAAAGTAAAAGCAGATTAGAGAAGTGACAAGCCAATGTGATGCAAATGTCAGGAACAAGGAATTTCGTCTCTTGCGTTAATAGAATTCATTCATCTTAGGAGGACCATCGTCCGTGATTTTTGCACGAGTATTGCATTTCATTCTGACATTTTTAAAGATTTTCACAAAGGGACAAATAAAAACAATGTTTGATGTGCAAATAAAACCTAACCTAATTAAAAACTGCAATTGAGTATTAATTTAACAAAGTCAACATAATTCTTTGAAAGTGCTTTTACATACAGTAAAAGTTTCATACAATTTCGTAAATGAAAAATGATCAGAAAAGAAAAAAAAAACAAAAGAAACGAGCCATTTAAAGCAAAATATCGAGTCAGAAACTAGTTCTCCTTAGTATCTAAAAGAAAAAAAAATCCAAAACTAATACAATTATCCCTTCGTGCGTAAACCGTAGCACGATCCACAGATTAACACGAGCTACTACTTAGAACGTTGCAGAAAAAAATTCCAACCGTTAAACATTTCCTTCCCTTCGTTTCTGCCGCTTCGCCCATTCAGTTTCAATTAGACGGGCCATTTTCAACTACACAGTAATTCAACGCACAGCGAGTCTATCGCGAGGAAAGCCCAATCGTCTATTTGCCGTCGAAATTAGCGCAAGCGTTTACACTTAACATCTGTTTCTCCTTTCTGATCTGCGTTCTTCTTTCCTCGTTGCTCAGCTGTCCGCGATCACGAGCACAACGAGCACAAAAAAACAGCCGAACAATTTCGTATCTGCGAGGTGAAAAGAAGATCGAGAGAGAGAGAGAGAGAGAGAGAGAGAGAGAAAACGCGCGAGCTCGCGCGTGAACCGACGTTGCCGTCTCGAAGATTAAAACGCCCGCTTTTTAAATGCCTTCGATCCTCTCTTGGTAATCTAATTCGCGCAGCGGTCGTTTTAAAAACGTTTGACCCTTTTACATCATTTGAATTCTGACGAAGTGTGAGAAATTTCACGTTGGCTCATTGTTGCGTTTATTTGCATGTTTCAATTCAAGATTAGATTGGAGATTAATGAATTAATGAATCAAATCGTTTAAATGTGCGTTTCAAATATATTAAAAATTCTTTAAACATCTATTTAGATATCTTGCACATTTCTTTACATTGCGCGCGTTGCGTGCATAGTTTTTTGCATCGCACGCTATCGGCTTTCGACAGTTTTTTTTATCATTGCCGCGGTTTTCTGGACGAAAAATGAAAAATTTGTCACGGAAATATTTTCCCACCGTATGGAAATTATTTTTTAAAACGAGAATAAAATTCCACGTTATTTAAACGTTAGATCCAATCATCGCTGTGACTTTACAAAGAGAACTAGTTAGATTTAAACATATCGAAAAGAAGCTCGCCGAAGCGTGATTCCCAACCCCTCGTAGCGCCAAATTTTCGTTCGTCGACCTATTCAACTTCCGCCGACCACGTCGCTGGATACATCGGATCACCGCAGGATTGTCCTCCGTGTCTCATAATCCCGGCAATTTTCGATATCGAAACCGTCGAAAGTGATCTCCTAAGCAGTGGCTTGTTCTCCATGGAACGAGGAATATTTATCTTGTCGAAAAGCTTTCAGGATGGGAATACCGGTATGGTGGTGGGCAGCAGGTGCTTCTGGACAACAAAACCGGCACGAACAGCATCGATGGTAAAAAGAAAGAAAGAGAGAGAGAGAGAGAGAGAGAGAATGAAAGAGAAGGTAGATCGAAGGAGAAAAGACACACTCTTCGCGCGGCGCGGGGACCAAGGGGAAGGTGGAGAAAGAAGAAGAAGAAAAAGAAATCCTCCGGTGGAGTCCTCGCGATGTGATCCTGTTTAAAGATAATGGCTGCGAGGTAGACGCGTGCCAGCTGGGTAATGCTTTCGGGCCTGATTTTTATTCGCCCCGTCCCTCGGCCCTCTTGGCCACGCAATCTGAGGGCAGATGGCTCCGCCACCTTACCTCGCCTCTTAAGGCCGATTCACGTGACCAACAGAAGAAGAAGAAAAGAAAAAAAAAGAAGGTGAACGACACCCCCTCCCATCGATGTGGCGCGCGTGCGCCTGCACTTACGCGCCGCTTTTTCTTCGGCTTCGACTCTGCCGTGTGTGTATACAACGGTATCACGTGTATATATATATATATATATATTTTTACTTATTTTAGTTATTTTTACGGATTCGCGCGATGATGCTCTCTGGCCAAGAAGATCGCTCATTCTACACGCGCGCATACTGCAATGTATATTTGGGGAAAATATTTAAAGATTAAAGTGATATATTCTCGTCAGATTGTGTCAGCGTGGAATATAGAAACGATTGAAACGAACGTCACTTGATATGATGTTCCTGACGTAGCGAGATATATAAATGATAATTCTATTAAAGATTTGGGACTCCCCGTGCAAAGGTTATGCGATTAAATCGAGAAACGAACGCTTCTATTTTCGTTTGGTTTGACAACTTGAATCGCGACGGTGGAACTTTTTTTTATCGCAGTAGTTTTTACTTTATTGTATTTTATTATATTTAGTCCATAATATAAATCACAATTAAAAACGTCGACTCGAAAATTGTTTCATAGAACTGCCATTAAACTCCTACCGTCTATGCATCTTCACTTTCTGTGAGATTCAGTCGAGAACTTCTGCGATCGTATCGCAAAACATTTCAGTGCACCAAGAACTTTCATTCCGCGATATGGTTCTCTGTGCTATAAATTGTCCCGACAACATCCCTCGACAATCGTAACACGATGGTGCGCGTATAGAACGCAGTCGAAACTTTAAGTATCGGCGACTTTTGAGTAACCACTTTGTCCTACTGGCGTAACATCTCGCGTTCTCCATCGGGCTATTCATCTTTTATTCGTTCGCTTAACTTTCGATGGCTTGATGAATTTAAATGTAAAATGCAAATCGATCCAATATCGCGTACAAAGGCAAACGACAGTTGTAAGTCTCGAGACTCGTGTAAATGGCGTTTGGAGGGTTGCTTGTAGCACGTAACGGGTGTCTCTCGAGTAAAATACATTGCGCGAATAAAAATACAACGACGTTTGAAATGAGAAATAAAGAACAAAAACATCGGAATCAGAAAGACGTAAGACTCCGAAACAAATTTATTTCGTAGCAAATGCAAAAATAAGGATACACTTGCTGAGAAAATTACAGAGTGGTTTTTCTGTCAAAGGTTTTTCTTCACTTTCTACTTAGGTACACACTATTTATAATCGATTTTGGTAATGATAGACGAATATTATGTACATCACGTATTTGTATAATGAAAGAAGGAAGAAGAGATCGGTCCAAGAATATAAATAGAATCCCCCGATGCCATGTGATTCCACCGAAGTGATTCCATCCCATTGTCGTAAGCGATCAAGCGAGACTTCCGATCTTTTACTTTCTGTCAAACTTGTTCGTGCTAATGCACGATCGCTACTTCGCAGATATCCTTTGAATTTCAATGAGCCGTATCGAATAATTTTAACTTAGATCCGTTTATAGTATCGCGAGTAGAATCGAATACGTTATCAGTGGTACGAACAGAAGCAGACAGTGTTATCTTCTACTCTTTTAGAAGGTAATAAAAAATAGTAACAAAACATAGTAACAGTTTTGCAATGTACCCGCATATAACCATTATCGTTGAATCGATGTCTCTTGATGCCAGATGTAATTAAAAAAGTTGAGAAATATAAAATTTCATTTCATTGCCGTTAAATTATTAGGAACGTTATGTTACAGAAACGCAAATAAAATGAAATTTTTTATTTCTATAGTTTCTAATTTCATTTAGTGAGAAGCATCACTGAAAGATTATTGCTACCTTGTCTCTTTTTATTTTTAGAGGAAAATAGAAGAAATTAAAATTTAATGATCAAAATTCTATTCCTGCTGGTAATAATAGATTCTACAATACTAATAATGTTAATTTATTATGTCACCGTAATATTATATTAGTTCTATTATTAATTATAATTATTAAAAGTAAAGAATATCTTCTAATAATTATCATCGATCATATTTATTCTTAATAATTATAATTACTTGATAAAGTGATATTCTTTTTTGGACGCATAATGTAATTCGGATCGATAATGTAATGTGGCCTATAGCTTTGTAATGTAAGATTCGAAAAAGAATAGCAGCATTCAAATAAAACTGAACCAAACGAAATCACCACAGCGCGGCATATTGCAGGAGGGCCGTTTTCTGGCATTTTTCCCACACCCTCTGGTAGTCTCTGAGAAGCGTCGCTGAGTATCAAAAAGCTACTTGCATTATCTAACAACGAGACACCAAGAAGGAAAGGAAAAAAAAAGGGCCCGTAGTACCCTATTGATCAGATATATGTATCCTCCCCTTCCTTCCATCATCGCCATATGTACCCGGTAGAAGAGAGTTCCCCCCCTCTTTTTCTCTGCAACCCTTTTCTACCAGCAACTTCCTACGTCGTGTCTGTAAATCGTACTCGATGTACGCGCGCGTAGCCGGGACCCAGCCTGCAGGTAAACAACACGTAAAAATCTTCTACGCGTGTTTCATACACGCGTGTAAACCACGGACACGGACGTAGCGTGTACGAGACCGCGAGAAAGAGAGAGGATTGATCGCAGGAGAGGCAGGTGCTGAGAGAACGACAGCTGCGAATTTCGCGATCTTCCTTTATACACCGAGAAGGAACCGGGAGAGGCTTTAACCCGTTCCTTCCTCGTCCTAATGGGCCGCAGAGTTCGTAGAGGTTCTTTCTACCTTGTGGCGCAAGCGTCCAATGAATATCGAAAAAGAAGAAGAGGAAGAAGAAGAACAAGGAAGGAAGGGGGAAAGAAAAGAAGGGAGAACGTATCTGTCGCTTCCATACGAAAGATAAATATTCATCGATCCACTGGGGGAACAAGGATCCTTATGACGAATCGTATCGATGCGGAGGAGCACGCTCCTTCTATATCGGAGGGGTAGTTTATTAAACGAGGGAACTCGTCGATCATGTAATTCTTCTTATTCTTCCTCGTAGGCTTGCCATTCTCTTCTCAGGTTTTTACGTGTCTCTTTTATCGTTATTAACGATTTTATTGCGCGTAGGAAATTACGTGGCAGTGAAAGGTAATATGGAAACGGTGGAAGAGTGGATGTGTGAAAGATGAGGCATTGTCTTGGAATTGTCAGATTTAATTTACCAAGAACCAATTCCCTTTTGTTATTCTCTTCGATCAATTTTTATTGTGGCGTTTAATTGTTTTAATATTGCAATTGTGAAAACTCTTAAAATTCATTCATTAATATTACGTTATTTGGATTGTTGTGTGGTCTTATTTTAATTTTATGCAATTTCAAGAGGTTCAAGTATTTATGATACAATAAATTATATTACTAATTACTAATTACTACTTGGTCTGTGATGAATTACTTTCTAATTTTTCCGAGGAAATAAGTTATATCGCTCGTACATTGTGATAATGTCCACTTATTGTAAAATAGTATATTTTACACTTTCAGTTTCATTTCGGTGGAAAGTGTAATATACAAGAAGCTTGCTTCAAGCTTTTTTTACAATTGTTTCAAGTAGTTTGTTATATTTAAAATTTTTAATAATATTTTAAATTATTATATTTGAAATGTTTAACGGCCATGGATGAATCTTGTTTCATTATCTCGTTATTGTACCAAAAGAAATTTTATTCTATAATAATCTTTCTGGATCGAAAACAATGTCAGATAATTTCATGATAATGATGTCTTAAATCAAAAATATCTTTGGCGCAAATACAATCTTTGTCTTCCAACAGCTAATAATCTCGTTTAAATGAACGGTGTGCCGTTACCGATACCTTTTTTGTTTTTTTTATGTAAATTAAGCAGTAACACCTGGCCGTGCCTCAGCTTTTAAACGTTTTTTAGTTACGCCACGCTCGGTGACCAATATCTGCTAATCAATGTAACTGGTCCCATTTATTCCGGGCAGCACGAATTTTTCCCCCCTTTTTATATTGTGGTTGTATTTATTGTCTTGGATGAACGTGTATCGTTGTTTGTAAATTGATTGAAAATTTGCCAAGGTAATTAACGTGCTTCCGAAAGGTAACTTCTAAAAATAAATACGAGTGATTTTTCCAAAAATGTACAAACGAAAAAAATACAACTATATCTAGTTTCAACTTAAGAAATGAAACAATTCCAAATAGTAGTGCTGCATTTTCAGCAAAGTTAACAATAGCCCACATTTAGTCATTAGAAACATGAAACTCGTATTACTTGAGAAACACTATCTGTTATTTCTTTTATCGTTGTGTTTTCAATCTTACAAATTATCATTACATCAAGAAGAAGAAGAATATTATACACGTAATTTTTCAGCCATCAAGCGTCCACCGTGCGACAAAAAGTCACATAAATCGTGACTACAGTTCGTGCAATTACGGTAAAAAGACCACGCGTATGTCATACCTGGACATCAGTTTTCCTTTTCAGTTCAGTTTACATTGATCAATTTCTCAAATGTTATATTTTACACTGTTCTTTGTACGAATATTCGTTCGCACGTGAATTACGTGTTGCGTTCGTCCTTTGTTCCCTTTCAGACGACTTTGTTCCTCTTTTTTTCTTACGCTCTGTTTTGCAAGCAGCTTTCTCGTACGCACCGCGTGACGATAAACGTACACATGGAGTAAACGGGTCCAAAACAGTTGGCGAACAAGTGACCGCGAATGCTGCGTAAATAACCAAGGGAAGGGTTCGACTGTCTTTTTGTCAGGATACAGGAAGTGGAGGAAATGACAAGCTGTGTTTTTAATATTTTCCCTCTTGTTTCTGACCAAGATATTGTATATCGTGTATTCTTGCCTATCTAGCTAATTCCTCTAAGGAACTTCGAATAATTTTAAATTTAATTTACATCTTTTTTAAATTTTAACTTGTAATGGCGTGTTATCGAAGCCAAACTAGCCAATTCTATTTTAAAAACATAAACGACTTACTGACATGTGTTCGCTTATTACAACAAGACGGCACAAGTAATAGCAAATTTCAAGATAAATTTGAAAGGTAACGTTAACATCATCACTCTTGAAAGTTTCGTTGTCGGTCAAAGTTTAGAATTCGAAATTTGAAAAATCACAGTTTCCCGCGTTAAAATGGAAGAGAAGACTTTCGATCTCAAGAGAAGAACTATTCAAAGTAAGATCAAGGAGGATCATTTTTAAGCAAGTTTGATGGGGACATCAATCATACACGCGTGGCCTCTGCTTCAAGGGTGACTTCAACATTGCGCATCACAGGAATATAACAAGACTTCACTAAATTCTTACTATTTCTCTAAAAAGTGAAAAATCAGTGAAACACAAAAAAAAAAAAAAAAAATCGAAGAACCGCTATCAGGCTTGTTTCATTCTATTTTTAAATTTCTCGACAAGCGGAATAAAAATCCTCCTTCTTGTAACTTATCACTTGCCAACCAGCTTGTAACGAACGTTCCCATCCAATCGTTCAATGTTGCTCTTAATACGCCATAAAACTTTCTCAGACAAGGTACTCTCCCGCCGTTACAACTGCGATACATCACGAAAAATCACCCAGTTATGTCAAACGCATCGATGAACGGACGCGTATTTCTCAAGCCCGACTGGATCGAATCTGTCGGCCGGTTTTCCGTGAAACCCGACCGCTTCGGTCGGAAGTTACCTACTCCGAATTCGCCTCAATTAATCACACTTGTTGTTGGCGGGATTTTTCACGTCGAAGGCCACGTGAAAAATGCCGGGAGAGAAAAGACGGGAGGAGAAAAGAACAAGGCTGCGCGTGAAGCGCAAAGAGAAGCGCAGGGTGACAGGCTTCGCCTGACCGACAGAAGAAAAGGAAGAGGAACAAGAGGCAGATCCGGTGATCTCTTTTCTTCTTCTTTTGTCAGCCGGATTAGCCGAAACTCCGTAGGAGCTCGAACACTCGGCCTTTTGCGCGAGTAAACGCACAACAGAGTGAAACGCAGGCCCTTCCTTCCTTCCTTCTTTCCTTCCTTCCTTCCCTTGCCCTTTTCGCTCGCCTTTCATTCGCCGCCCTGACCACGAAAAGTTTCACCTGGATCGTGCGCGACGCTTGCTTTCGAACTTCCTGCGTTCGAAGCGCTTGGAAAGTCCTCGTGGAAAAGCGAAGCGGAAGGTGGTCCCCTCCCTACGAAGGGGGCCATCGAAATCCAGGTGCAACCCAACATCGTTCAACGCAGGTGTAATCACTAAATGATTTTTTTTCGTCTCGGTTTTGGTGCCGCGTGCTCCGAGACAGATGAATCGTATTACGGCCCGGTTATTACGATAGAAAGTTGCCGTTTACTCTCGTCAAATGCAACATCACGATCGTGGCGCGTGCTTGTGCGCTCGTAAATTTTTATTACAAACGGGCGCGTGTCGATTCTACCGATCTGCCGATCTTTGTAGAAACTTGTTCGTACGACAAAATCTCGATTGTTGATTATCGGCGATCATTAAAGGAACGATTAAACATCTCGATTAGTGAAAAATTTAGGATGATTAAAGAGTAGAAGCTGAAAGGGATCGCTGCGATTTTATTCAAAGTTTCGTTAAAGATGATCCTTTTCTTTCTTGATTAAGCGACGACCCTTTGCAGATTAAGTTAGTTTATTGTCGGAAAATTAAACAGACATTTGAACAGCATGTGTCGCCGTTCTAGTTGATATTTATGTTCGAAATAATGTTATTTCTTTCATTTAACTTCATCCGATAGAATTTTATTTATATGTATAGATCAATTTTAGTTATGGATCAAGTTTACTTGTATGGATCAATTTCCCCGTCATTTTTATTGTTGATAGACAATATATATAGGTTTTAATAGAACAGATGTTTACGTTCAGATAACTAGATTCAATCAATAGTTTATTCAATATCTGAAATTTCAAACCTAACCTAATCTAGAATTTAATTTAATCGACAATTTGATACGACAAATAGATAATAAAAGCAAAAGTTTATAGACCATCTCAATCATCGCGGATTGTATAAAATACAAATGTCAAACACGGTTTAATAATGATGCTCGAAATCGCAAACAAACAGCACGAAAATCGATTTCCGAACGGCGGTCACGAGCGCGCGAAATTAATGAAACTTTTCGCTTTGATTTTTTGCCCCAGGCGAAAGCTTGTTCAACGATCGCAACCTGGTTTATCCACCAGCGTCCTCCTCTCTTCGCTTCATTTCAGATTTCTTAGATTGGTTCTACCTTCTTTTGTCCGAAATTCGCCGACTCACCGGCGTCTTCGTTCTGCAACAGTGTTCTGCAAGACGCGTTCGAAAACGAGCGAAGCAACTTTCGATGTCTGGGGATGATTCGACAAAAAAACTAGTCGCTATCAGCCGGCAAAGTTCGCAACACGGCTGGGTAGAAGTTTGCGATATTATCTGGTTTCGCGTACAGTTCCACGAATCCATCTTTCCTCACGTGATGAACAAATTTGAACGTCAGACAGAGGCGGCGTCCGTCAACCAATTTACGACGAATTAAAATGAAATTCTTACAACTTTCTACAATACCAAGTTCTCATTGAATTGACAAAAGATGGCAAATACATTGCTGACTTCATTAACGAAGTACTGTAAAGTAGAATCAAGAATTTATCAGCTTTCAAAGAGAAGCAGAATTGCGAAGAATTGGTAGAAAAAGAAATCTAATATCTCACTTTAGAATGCTAGAAAATATAAAAAGAACGTTTTTTTACTTTCGCATGTTCATTTGCTCACGAAGTTCAAAAATACGTTCCACTTCCCAGATTAGACGTTTAGAAAAGACACACACACACACACACACACACACACACTAAAATACTAAAAACCACAGATTGTCATCTTACAAAGGAAATACAAAAAATGATCTATTTCGACTCTACTAAATTGCAATCCTGCCTTAAATCAGAAGTTTCTCTAAAATACAAAGATGTTCATTTTTTTCTTCTTGCAATCACTGTCGTTTCCTATAGTTAGATTAGTACGAACTGTTTTCAGAAATTCTTCTTTTTGTAGCAAATGCTTACCACTGGCCTCACAGCCACGCCTGATGAACAATAGACGTTGCCAGGACAGACTCTCGGCTAACCTAGTAGCAACATCCGGAAAAACCTAATCCACACGTGCGTTCTGCGTGACCAGGGATAGTTCAAAAAGAGCGACCCGGCTTGCCATTGTGCTCGTAAACCTTTTTTGTGCTACGCTTTCCGAACTGTCCGTTAAGTGTTTTCAGTTTAAATATGTTGTTAGTTTTTATTCGCTAAAACGTGCCGCTTATTTCTCCTTACCTACATCCAACACACGTGTACGCCTGTTGTTACAAAGAGAAGAGAGTTCGGAGAAAAATAGAAACTTAAAGATGTGGCATTCGTTGAGGGGAAATTTTGCAGCTTGTTCAATTTTATTTCATTGTACTTCCTTTCTTTTCTTTTCTTTTTTTCGTCGCATAGATAATAAATCTTGTGAAATAATTTCTAACAATTTCTATGATGGTTTTTGCATTCGCCATAGGGGAGAAACGAGAAATAAATCAGCCACGAGAGAGATTTTACTAAATTCACAATAATAAGACAAATTTCACTACTGAATGATATTTAACGACATGTAGTCGTAAAATAATCAACAATTTGCACATAATTACGCTAAAGTTTGTTCTGTTATTGCAATTATGATTCACTGACCGCTTCACTGACCGCTCATAGCTACGGAAGGTTAATCTTAGAATTAGAAGGTATTGAAATAGAATTCAGGTACAATGTAAATCTTTCTTTTTCTATTTTACATTATTCTTCTCTTCTTTCTTATTGGTTTACCTCAATGACAAATGCTCGATTGACCAAACTGTACGCTTAATACGAACAACAAAGAAGCGAGCAGAATTGAAGAAGATTGCACAATTTCTCTTAATGAAGACCGTATAAATCCTATCGTTCAAAATCACGAGCTTGATTTTTCCACCTTCGAACTGTTTCGGAAATTGCTGTCCTCCGCAACGAGATATCACTTTAATTATGGCTTCCTTAATTGCACGTGGCAATTAAGAAAGCAAAATTCCGCACGAACAAAAATATGATTCAAGCTTCGTATATTTTTTGGCAGTAATGGACATTATCATCGGAAATGTTAAAGGAAAAAATTTCTAAAACTCAATAATAAATAAGAAGTTATAAGTAATGCATAAATATTGTACGAATGCAACAGTAACGTAATTTTAACGCGGATTATATTCTTTTGTTATGATAAAACAAATGCATTCATGACATTTTATGAATATATAATATTTATATATTTATTTTATGAATATATACAACAAAAAGCTACTACATATGTCGGAAATAAAAAAAATTGTTCTCCTCGCTTCTTCATCGCGGTGCCGTCTCTTCAAATATTATTCTTTTCTTATGGCACTCTTAAATTAAAAAAAAAAAAAAAAAAATGTGGAATACATTAAAGATTGAAAAGATTATATCGAACATTAGAATTAAATATTTGAATACTACGTATATTCTACGCGGTATTTATTGAATTGTAATAACTTAACCACTTAACAGGGTTAACTGATACCTGCGTGTGAAAAAAAACTGGGGCTGAAAGCATTTCATAAATTCTGTGCGATCATTCCGCTCGTTCCGCCTCTACCTACGACCTTCGTCTCTACCTCTCTCACTAATTCATCCTCCCCAATAGCGCCGAAACGGATGCGTACCTATTCGAATATGCGACCCCGGTTGCACGGATGTGTATCTGAAACTTATGTAGCAGAACAAATATTCCGGAGGCACGACGAGCAACTTCCATTCGATGGAAAAAGTATTTATAAGCGGCGGCCATTTATTTCCTCTCCCGTCTCTTTCTTCGTTTTTACCTGCGCCACGACTCGTTGCGCCTTCTCCTCCTTTCACATTTCGACGCTGTACTTATGGTTCAACCTTGCCACTTTACGCGCGACATGTCTGCCGTCTCGTGCTCTTTAAGCGTACAGCTCTTCCGCAGGTGTATATGAAATCATCCAGGTGTATGAAATTCACCCTTGCCCGGCCCGCAGACCGGCAATTTTGTTGCATTAAAATACGCGCCGCGCCGCGACGCGCGGAACAACCTTCCAAGGAATCATTACCGCGATCCTGGTTAGCCTCAACGAACGCTTCTCTACGATCTCTTTGTAATTTACTCTCTCTGATTGATCGTTGTCTTTCTAGACAATGAAATAAATAAATAGATCGCGTTTTCACGTGGCAAGAGGTGGTAAGAGACAGAGATCGGGGAAACGATCGTGTGGATGTTGAAAATGTTTTAAATGAAAATTCAACGACGTGATGTACACGTGTTGCAAGATTGTAGGAAGAAGTTGCATCCTTTAAATTTTATATAGAACGTGTTTTAACGTTTAATATTTGTAAATCGTGGATTTTGACGAAGGAGCATTTATGAGAAATTATGAAGGGAATACCCGAGATACATGCACAAAAGTACATAAAATATTCCAAATATAGTTGTTTCATGAACATCCGCAGTGTAAATATTAGTTAATAATTTATATGGAAAAAATATATATATAATTAAATACATATATTAAATATATATATTAATTAATAATATATATATTTTAATAATATTATTTGTGTTTGATATAGATTTCGTTTATTTTTCGTTCTATTTTAGTTCGTAAATTTAGGTCTAATAGCTGTAATTATAATAACTATGTCACATTAAAGTGCTCTCTTTTAACCACTGAATAACGTAAATAGTAATTTAACAACGTGAAAGTCTTAAATGTATTAGTCGAGACTATTTTTGAGTTTATGTTTTGGTGCTTAAGTTTAGAATTAGCTTTGGGATTCTATAATATCTCTTGAACAGTTATTTTTCAAATATGGAGTAGTTCCGTTTCTAAATAGTTGCTTATGTATTTTCGATTGTAAATATTGTTCAATCAAAAAACAACCCAAAAGACGTAGCAGGATATACTGTAATTTACAAATACGAGATATAAGAAAAAAATTATTTCACAAATTACGAACAAAATGTATCGTCTTTGCCAGATAAAAAATTTCGAGGAAAGCAAAGAGTTGCAGGAATATTTTTCGTTTCCGTTTATACCATAGGCGAAGATCGCAAAACTCGATTCTCTTATGTTATAAGCTTTTTCCTTCGTGCGCAGCATCGATCGAACAAGATGGCTGCATTAGTTCTGCCTCGTTTCGCAGGTGCAACAAACTTGCCCCAGTATGAGTCGCAGTTGCCGCACTGCAATTTCGTTGCAATGTACTCCGCATAATGTTTCAGAAAATGTATCGTTAGCATGATTGAAACGTAAAACGCGGGCCCTCGATGAAAGCTTCACGCCGAAACTGGCCGTGGTCCACATATCAGGCAAATGTGTTCTTCCTTTTTTCTTTTTTTTTACGAGTTCCAGCCAGTTTCTTTCCTCTTACGTTTTTCTTCGTTCATCTCTTTACGAAAGTTAATCATCTTTCTTTATTTATGGTCTTTATTTTTTTTACTTCGCAATTTGGAATACCATCTTGTTTTATCATTACCGTCATATATTTAAATTGCTTTTAATATCAACAGTCTGTTTATTCCTCAGGTTTGCATCTCGGAGGATATTTTCTTTTTACAATGAAAATTATAGTTCGACAGTTTTAGTGCAAAATAGTATAAAATTCTAGTAATATACTTTGAAATAATTTTCATTTCAAACTATATACAAAGCCGAACAGGGAGAAGACCAGGGATTATAATTACTATACTGTGGTTCTCTATGCATTTTAACTATCATCAATAATTAATGAAAAACTAGAAGAATGGAATTTAAATAAACCTAAATGAATTTTGTTTACCAATGTTCACTAATCATTATAATAAACAGTTTATTTTACTTTTGTATAATCTTTACTTTACTTACTTTTTGTAATCTTTTTGTGATTTCCTATAAATGTGATAGAAATTCGCAGTCTAACAATTACACGTATCTCTTTGTGTATTTATTCCCAATCCTCTTTAAAGGAAAACTAGCTATTTCCCTCGATTCAACGATTCGTTGTCCCCTCCCCCCTCCCCCCGATCGTGTTCTATTTAATTAATTCGCGTCGCTCGCGGCACGTGTCCTCAACTTCTAGAACTCGCATGCGTGGCTCACGAGCGGGCCGCGAAAATCTTTAATCGCGCGATCTTATCGTCGAGCGGCAGCATCGCCGTCGTCTTTGTCGTATTTGTCGTCAACGTGCAACCCGGTGCGGCGTGTATCACGATTTAATGCCCACGCATTCAAATAAAACGAACGGCCAATTAAATTTTCTCCTGAAGGCCTGAACCTGCCTAGCTGTTTATTTCTTTCCGGGATTTTTTTCGTTCGGTTCGAATGCGGGCGCCACCTGCTCACCTGCGCTTCCACGATCCTCTTGCACGCATCGTCATTTTGCTCGCCACTGCCGCAACGGAAACGACGCTTCAACCCGCGATGAACTTGCGCCTGCGATAATGAGCTTATCGGGTATTTTTTATCGGTACCGCTTCAAGCTTTCTTTTCCTTTTGGCTTGGCCTTCCTTTCTCGATTTGGTCGAACGAGAGGGCAGGATGTGTCATTCTTTTGAAAAAAAAAAAGAAAAAAAAAAATAATGCGACTTCGCAGGACTTTCAGCCATTTTCTGGCTATGTACGCGGCATTTGTTCATTTTATTTTTAGTATTTGGTGTTTATCACGTATGACGAAACTTTTAAACGGTACGTGTATTTTATGATTGATGTATTAACGAATTTTCAGATTCTCTTTTGTATAAAGTGTTTTTTTGTACAACATGTATTTTTCTATTTTTGTTCGTAACAAATATAGAAAACACTGTTTGTCGTAATGTAATATTTCTGCGGTGTGTGTCTTATTTAGTTTTCAAAAGATGTAGCCGTGAAGTTTTTAAAGAAACTAGCACGGAACTTTGTTAACAAAATTCTATGATCATTTTCGGTGTTAAAGTTACGTTTGAGTAATTGTCAACCGTGTTCTAATATGCGATAGTAAAGGAAATGGTTGTTATCTAATGGCTCGCAGCGTATGCGATTGCTTTGACAGAGGGAACGCCTAACATTCGGGTCATGCATCGGTTTGCTTCGAATTTTGTGCATAGTTAGCGCATACCGTGTACAACAACGGCTTAATGGTGCGAATTATGATATATAAATTTTCACAATGCAATTATTCAACATCTTTTCGTGACGACGAAATATTAAATCGAAGAAACGGCTATGTATTTAAGAAATTACAAGGAGATGTTTCCACATTCATTTTCACCATCTGAACTAAAACTGAATCGTTGACAAGCGAAACATCACCTTTCGATTTTTCGTCCCCTCCGAATTTTTGTTCTTATCGAGAAGAATTACAAATATTTATCTTAACAAACGACTGTATAATGTAACAGAGACACTGATAAATATCCCAGAATTTTTTTTAGATTTTTTAAAAGTCCAGATCATTAAGTAAATTAATCTTGAATGTAAATGAGTTACTGATAAAACGTCGGTTGAATGCTAAAATGGAAAAAAAAATTTTACTATATCAAAGCTCGACGATGATCGGTGAAAAGTTAATATAAATGTTTTATCGTTACATTGAAAAATGTTTCCCTCCTTGTATATTTTTCACGTACTTCTTTTCTAACCAAGGGAAAAGAAAATTTGAGTTTGGAGCATGGAGCCAAGACCCGAGACTATTTAATTATTCTGGCGACGAATAAGGAAACGTTATTCTTCGAACAGAGCAAACACGGAGCTGCCATAAAGAACATGGCACGACGATCGATAAGAGGTAGGAAATAGGAAATTTAAATAGGTATCATTGGCGCCAAGTAATTAACGAGCGTAGACCATGTTGAACACGTGTGTAAACGTAGTGCGTGTGCACAGAAAAGAAACTGCTTAGAATCGCTAATTTTTCGTCGAATCTTGGACTACAGGTTACCAAGGTTACAACCGCAATCTCTTTTCTTTTTCTTTCCATTTTTCTGTTTCATCCAATACGCTATGGAAATTTTCGGTCGGCTTCTTAGCATTTTAGTTAAAAGAACTTCGATCTTATCGTAGTCGATTTGAATATTTGATGAATTATCGCGGAGAAAGTTAAAGTTATCCAGAAATTGTCCTGGACTGATGAGCCGATTTGTATGGAACTAACCAGTTGCAAAGGAAACTAATTGTTCGAAAGCGAATCGAATTTGAGAGAAATTAGCATTAAGGAATGACGCGATTTTATGATCGATCGAACAACCTGAAAGAGGAAAGGATACTTCACTAGTTTGTGAATGTGTGAGAAAGATGACCTGGAAACATAGAGCAGTTATGGATTATGATGTCATCGAATTTCAAATGCAAAACGTTATTCGTTACTAATTGAAACGGCAAATAAACTGAAGATAGAATAATGGAATTTTGCTACACGGACAAAAATTCTTAACCTATTTAATTTAGGACCTATGAATGAGAAAAGTAAGTTCCAACCGTGGCCTGAATTAGAACTTCAAACATTGTGCCGACTACCTAGCCGAAAACAGGTTTTGGAGTTGATTAGAATAGAATGTCAAAAGCGTTCCGACGAAATAGTTTTAGGTGAAACTTTGGAAACTAATCGAGTGCAAAAACCTTGGGACCGAAGAGCGTTTGCACTTTGGAATGAATAAACGATTACAAAAGAATTCTTTGTAATAGGATTTATATATTTATGTGTTAAATATATGTAATATATGTAAGAATATTATATTTATACATTCGAATAGCATCATGGATTTTTAAAATTATTACGTAAAATTTTTGAACTTGTCATTTTTAAATTTTTAAACTATTAGTTTAAAATTGAAGTTTGTTTTTTTTTTATTCAATTAAACATGTAGTACCATCTAGCAGAGTATGCATGAACTACGTATATCGACATACATTTCCCAGCTCAATTTTTAAAATTAATAGATATATTTTCCATGTTTATAATTCTGAATGATGGCCTTAATGATGGGAAAATTAATTTTGAATTATCAATGTTTTGTTTCAAATAATGAAAAAATATTTCAATATTTATTATCGATATATTAACATGTATTGATAAAGTAGATATTTCTGACTGTTACTGTTTTATCTGATGGTATAGTAGTTTTTCCTCAAAAGATAATTATCTTTCCTAATTTACCAATATTGGTAATAAATTTTATTTGACTAATTTACATAGATCAGACATCAAATGGAGTTTCGTGTCCCAGGTTCTAAAATATCGATTAGGAAAAAAATCATTGGTCTTTTAGCGTCCTCTACACTTGAACAACGGTGAATTAGAGAACTACGTCAAACAAAATGATGCAACTTGGTTCAAGAAAATGATATCTTTTACAGTGTTGTCAATTGTACATCTTCAACACAGACAAGGTATAAATACATATACCTTGTCTATGCCACTAGATTCCGATACAAGAAATCAGTATCTAAAACGTTTTACATTATGATCAGTAATTAAATTTTTAGAATATTCCGACAATCACTTAGTATTGCTATTATTGTGCAGCAATACATGCCATGAAGAATTCCTAGAATTCCTATTTATGGGTACAGAAAATATTTCTTTGAATTTGAATATTTATAACACATTATCTTATTAGAAATATGTTTAGAGAAAATAAGTTGAGACTTTCAATTTTCGTAATGGTGTAACATTTGATCAGGTGCCTCCTTCTTTAATCAACGATAAATATTAGAAAAATTTTATCTGTCTCTTTTTACAAGTAACTACAAATTGAGATAGCTTATTTATCTTTTACGCAGAATATTTACTGACGTATTTAATAATCGTTGTACACACTTGACAAGGAACTTTTAATTTAAAACGAAAATTGAAGAGACCATTATTTTTCTATCAATTTCCTATAAAATTTCCTCACTCACTTTAAGCTGTCTCTCTATGATGTGTGGTTCAACGAGGTATCGGTTTACCATTTCGCATCACACATTTACCACAAATCGATGTTGTAAACCGTATTCTATGTCATGTGGCTTTTCATCGAACCAGTTGCCAATATTGTACCTATATGAATATTATATCCGTATATTCTATATTGTAAGAAAGATTAGACGCCATAGACTCTATCAAAATAATCAGATCGAACTTAAAAAGCGCAACGACATACACAAGCTTTGTATTATAATTCGGAATCACTGTAAATTATTAGGTAAAATTATTATTATATAGAATAGAATTATTAGATAGAATACTTACATAGAAATATTAGATAACATTTTTCATTTAAAATCGAAATTATTAATTTGTTGAATATCTCATTGAACATTTTATATATCTTCGTGTATAGTACTTGCACTAAAAATTTACTTATGCCAAAAACAGATAATTTTCACTGAGAACAGCACTATACACATTATTAGTCGATATAGAAATTCTTAAGAAAATTATTGATTGATTATTGTCAAGTAAGTGCTTATCTCTTTTATGCAACCAATTTGTATTTAAATATTTTCTTTGTGGTCCTATATAAAATGTACAATGAAAAGCAATATTTGATGATAAAATTTAAACTTTTGAAAATAATTCATTTTAAACTACATTTAAACTTCAGATTACTTTTTCTTTACTAAATTCTGCAAAAAATGGAAAGATAAAAAAATTTTTTAGATGTTCTAAACGTCGTGTACGATGTTCTAAACGTCGTGTACGATGTTCTAAGCGTTGTGTACGATGACCTAAACGTCGTGTACGATGTTCTGTACGTCGTGTACGATATTCTAATCGTCGTGTACGATGTTCTAAACGTAAAAAATCTTTTATGTCAGAGAGAATTCAATTATACAGGTCTTATAGTGTAGATAGGAACATAAGACAAAGACAAGATTTTAATAAACTATTCTCATAAAGCAAACCTCTTTGAAAGAGATCTTTGTCTACTTGTTGAGAATGAAAAGGAAAGTGTAGTTAATAAGATTATTTCTTATACAGCTGTGTCTTTTAAAATGCAAAAGAATGTGTATGAAAGAAGTATAAAATAAAAATAGTAAAAAATGAATCATTATTTAAAATAAGTTGATTTTTATAAAAAGAGATTCACAAAGAAACACATTCACGAGTAACAGGAAATTTTGTAAAAATAACGAACAGCTTATTAAGAAAGAATTTTCGTGCACCAATTTCAATCAGTTCTCGGTGTTCTAAAATTTTAAAACTGTGAAAAAGATTGAAAAAGTATTTTATAACCTTCGAAACTATTATCTTAATATTGAACTGTTACTTGATAATAGTTCAGAATTTATGAAACAAACTCAAGAGAAATACAAAATAAAGAATGAAAGAATGCTCTTAAAATTGCGTCGAATATTTCACATTTAGAACACAATTGTTCATTGTACATATGAAATATACAACGCGATTTAAATGGTTTTTGAATAATATACCGATTGTACTTTTAAATATTTAATTCCTACGCTTCTTAACGAACGACACGGTAAATATTGCAGCTAACAGCCTTCGCTGTTGCTTTCAACTTCGGCGTAGTAATTTAGGATACGCTTTGATTAAGCTGAACATATCGACTTAAATAGGCGTGGAAATGGCATTAGTCTTGCATAATGTAAATTAAACAGCAGTTGCATATATTCTGTGCCGATGTTGCTTGTGTATGTGTTGCGTACAATGCCTACGTAAGTAGGCACTTATGGGAGCAGCCGTTTCACAATGAATTGCAGAAACAATGCTCTTTAAACCAGCCAAGTATTATATTCTCCAAGTCGAACTGTGAAAGTAACTTGCCGTGAATTAATCAATTACGTCAGTTAATATTGTTTCGGTTAATGGGTATTCTCCGTGAAAAGAAGCTGATGCTTTTGGTCGATCGATTTTAGAAGAAGACAAATAAAAATGCTTCTTGCATTACTCTAGCGATGTAGTCAAGTTAATACGTTAAAGTGCGAAAGTTAAGAATTAATTTTGAAGATAAAAGGTCAATTGTATTCGCAATAGCTGTTATTTCGTTGTTAAAAGAAGAAAAACGTAAATAAAATATCTCTCAATTTCCAAATCCATTATTTTATTGATTGATTAGTGAAGATCAATCTATCGTTTAATAGAAACTGCCAACTATGGTTAAAAGGAATAATTTCATGATATTATATTCATTTGATAAGTGTTCGCTTTGGTTTCATATGGCATAGTAATATGGTCGTATCTGGTGTAATAATTACGCAACCCACGTGCTCATGCTCTGTTAAACACATTTTTCCATTCAATTTTCATAATACTGTAATTTCATTCCTGTTATCTTTCGTAATGTACAGGGTTCGTTATTTTATGTATTATTACATTCTTTGCCGACTTAATACTCATATTTTTTTAACGATATTACCGCTGACAGTGCCAAGAGTTTTTGCACATGTGAAAGCACCAAAAATAAAATGTACGAAAATTAGAAGATTGAAAAGTCAGAAATTGAAACAAAACTCCTAGTTACATGGAAATATTCTTGGAATCATAGGAAATCCAAGAGAAATTAATGATAAATTAATGACAAGATTATTTTTGATTAAGAGTATATTCTTCGTCGATTAAAAATAATACGTGTCTCATTCCGTTGTTATAAAAGGACGTGCATCCGTTTACAAAGTCATTGTACCCGGTGTGCACAGATCGCCATTACATATGCACGTTGCATTAAGGCAGGTCGTTGATGCACGCCAATGAAACACTTTCGCACAAGAAACAACTCCCTGCCGATTTCACTGCTTCTACGGTGGTTGATCGAAAGCGAAAATTTCTCAAATGATCGTGCGAAATATCGAGTAACGTTATTAATATGATTGTACGATGACTTGACCAATTCGCAGCGACGTTGCTTTCTACATTTCGTTTTAAATCATTTTCTACCGCGTGAGATATTTCGCTTGACAACGGACTTTCACCATTTGACAAAAATCTATGAAATAATATTTATTACAATTTCTGAACATCTGGTGTATTTATCATTCTGTAAGTTTCTATCTGTTGAGTTTCGAATTTCAAAATACAAATGTTGTAACGTGTCGGGATTGGATGATAGGTAAGCAGACGCGATTATTTCGATTCTCTCCGTCAGTTTAATATATTTTCGTAATTGAACGATTAATATTGTAGACGTTTCAACATGAATATTTGGTATTAGAAATAATTTGAACTTCATGTATTAATATTTTAATGATACTGTAAATAAATAAATTAATGAATTTCTAATTAACATAAATATATACGTAATAAACTTTTATTAATTTCTAATTAACATAAATATAAACGTGTACTTGATAAATTATCTTCTATTATGTAATTTCATTTCCATAGCCTTTTAGTTAATTTATCAAAAAACTTCTTAAAGATATAAAAAAATTATTATTGATGTAGGCAGCATCTTATTTTAATTTCATGCTGAATATTTTTCTAAAACATTAAAAAGTTCTCATCTGGAGACACAGACAATTAAGGATAGTCGCAAGATTAATTCTAGCTTAAATCATTAATTTTGAGATAGAACTTTTAATCGAAACATCAGATTTACGTGCAAATAATGGTCGCACGTGCGATCGTTCTTCGAAAAAAGGTCTTAACCATGTGACTCAGGTGAGCAAAAAGGAATGATCGATCGCGCCGCTATTTATGTCGAGTAACTCGATCATTAAAATTGCTCGCCAACCCTCCGTTTTCTTTTTTATTGTCCAACATTTAAATAATTCATACGCAAAAATTATTCGCCGTTCGATGAATATAAATCACCGATTAGTTCTACCTTTTTCGAGGACGGTGTCGAACCATTTCGATTTTGTTCCAATTCTCCCAGCGCGTTTGACTCTTCGAGCAGAGAAAAAGTAGTATGTCGAAAGATCGCCACTTAACGACAGTCGGAAAAATGCACGATATCTATATCCAATGATGAAGATATAACGACTGGCAATAATTTTCTCAATTTTTGATCCTGACATTGAAATAAAAAGGAGAAATAAGAAGAAGAATTGGGAAGAATTTTATTTTTTTGGCTTTTGACGTCACATGGGGCTTATTGAAGAAGAGAATAATAATTTAAAATCTTTTAATTTTAATTCTCATTGGTATTGGAATTGAAATTCTTTAACAACGAAAGGCCACTGATAGAAATGAAACATACCGAGGAATTTTTCAGAGGAAGAAATGTAAAAAATTTCAAATTACACCCCGGACTTTGAATTTATTCACGACTCGTAGCTCAGTCCCTCGAATGAGCTAGAAGATGACTATCCCTCGATATTATTTCAACGACATTTAGAAACACGAGATGGTTGCTTTTTTGAAGGTTGAAACGAAGTTAATGTGCACCGTGACATCGTGTAATTTTACATTTTGCGCTTCCTGCGTTCGTTGCTTCGTCCGACACGTTATTACCACCGATTACCCAACGAATTCAACTTCGAGTACCGAGATCCAACCTAATGCGAATATGATATGTAGCTATTAATATTTATAAATCTCTGTTCACAGTAGTGTCTCTTTGCCGGATTTTTGTTTGTGCTGCCGACGTGGACAGAGTGATGATTGCAAGCGCTTTCTAAGGTCTCGTATTGACGTCGTAAATTCCATTTTATTACGATTTTTTCCAATATCCCAAGAGCGACACAGTGAAATATTTCTTTTGGTATTTATTTTTCAAAGAGATTTACAGCTGTTAAAAGGATTTTGACGAATATCCTCATCCACGATTCGTGGAATACGGATTTCCATATATTTATGGGAAATCTCAAGATGCAGAAACTGCACGCATGCAAAATATACAAAATATGCAACAATACATAAAATGTTTAAGTGTAATATTTAAGAGATAAAGAAATTTTCTACCGCGGTTTTATTGTTTTACCTATATATAAATATCCACGATCTATTTATTTATTTAATCTAATATATCAACTGACGTCAAATTGGAACGAAAGATAAATAATTAAATTTACATATATTCTCAACTAATCTCAATAAATATGAAATTTCAGACTGGTTACTTATTATTTTTATAATATAACGTGATTGAATTTTACTTTTTAAATTATGATATTTCTACTCGGTATGATATACTACATTTACTCAAAAATAATATTCCTAGGAATAATACGTAGAACATATATCTGGTAGTCCATTATTGCACAAGTTCTTTGTCTTCCAGAAAGTCAATTTCGAAAAGCTCGAGAAACATGCGCGTATTTCATTAAAATTTAATTAAATGGACTTTACTACAAAATGTAGTACATACTCTGTATATAATACATTGCCGCAATTAAAATGGACAGTCGTGCATCTCATTTTCCGTTTGACCGTATATCTTATGGTTCTTGCGTGGAGCATAATTATTTTTTTACTTTGAAATTAATATCTACTCGTAGAAATTTTGATTCAATTAAATGTGCCGATGGAGATATTATTTGAGGAAATATTGAAATTATACTCGCGAACTATGCATCGATATTGTATGTACGTTTCACAATTATTATGGATAATAAATGTTTATAACTAGAGCAGAATAATATTTAATAAATACAGAAACAAAGAGAAACAGTGTAATAAGATGCAAAGTCGGTCAGTGAATCATATTAGTTCTACCTTTCTTCTTCGAGCGAGCGTAGAAACGTATACGTCGATCAAGAAACAATGAATCATGAATTACGAAATGCTGCACGTACACAATGCATAACGGAAACATTCTGCAAGGATTAATGTCGCATAAAGGTGAATCTTTCAAAGTTTCACTGAAAATTTTATTTCTTTGTAGAGCAGCGCCCACGGTTCCTCGTTGGAAATATAAAATCGATTCAAATATTGAACATGTTTCAGTAGTGAATGATTATTAAACGGATGGAAAAATGGCAAATAAGGATTGAATTTTTGCTTCGTTACTGTGCGGTTATTCGAATCCCTTATTCGTACAAAATTGCGGTTAAATAAATACAACTGAGACATTAATAGAATATTTGATTACAGTTTTTTTAATGCGAATAACGTTAATTAAATTGAATTCTAGTAGTAGTTGATTAAAGTTAAGAGGAAATATTAATCTTTTTGATCTTAAATATTAATCACATCGATCACAATGAATTAATTTATCATAATGAATTTAATCCAACTCCTTGTCTTTCTCAATCATTTTCGCTATCGCCAGAAATTTGTTAATTTGTTAATGCACAAAATCGTGAAAGAATCTAATGAAATCACGTAAATTTTGAAGGAATTTTTTCTCTTCAAACGTACAAATTCCTTTGTTCACTGAAAACAAGGTTGAAAGTATAAAAGGTAGTATTAAAATAAAATCGAAATTAAATTATAAGCAAAATAAACAAAACTGACAATTTTTCCTCTCGACGACCGAATTGCACACATCAGACAGTTACAGCATATTAATCAAAATTCTCATTATTCCTTTCATACTATATATAACGAAACGGATTAACCAGCACGCTGCATAAATCAAAATCCCCCGCGATCGTTTCAACCGTCGCCGTCGCAGTGAAAATCTAATCCGCCGTCCGAACAGGTAAAAGCGTGCATTAATCGGCGTTTCTTTTTATTGCTCGCGGTGACTTTCGCGGTGACTTTCTACCCCCAACGACACAGTGGGGTTCCGTGGAACCGCTGAGTCGGATTACCAAGGACGCTGGACTACAAGAATCTCACCTCGCGCTTTCGGACAAGGCTGCAGTTCCCCGATTCGGCTCAGCGGCTACAAAACTTGGAGACTCGACCCTAGTCGAGAACAAAAAAAAGTAACAATAGTAACAACGAACGAAGGAAGAGAGGAGATGAGAGATTCGTAATTTCGTCCCAAGTTCAATAAACGTGTACTTGTACAGAATGTGTTCACAATGAATTTCCAGAGATTAACTAAAACTAAACGCACGCAACTTAAAGCTAAGACGCACGCATCCCACGATGTCCCTGCGATATCCCTCGGCGTCCAACGGTGCCCCGCTGGGGGGTCTAATATTTTACTTATCAATTAATTGTTCCTACAGTTCAGTTTAGATCGTGATACAAAGAAATTTTCACGATCTAAACTGAACTCTAGGTTGCGTAGTACTCAGCTTGATATCGTTTTACAAATTGTAATGTTTGTAAAACGATACCAATTACCAGGTCTCACCACGAGGAGGTGACTACGCACGAGACCCGCCCCGGGGCTTACAATATATCATACAACACACAATCATACAATACATAAAATCATACAATCATACAATCATACAATACATACAACACATACAATAATTCGCAGCCCTACCACCGCATTCTGTACAAAGACAAAGTTTATTGAACTTGGGACGAAATTAGGAATCCCTCATCTCCTGCCTTATTTCGCTCGTTGTTGCTATTGTTATTTTGTTCGTTGCACTGGAATGGAGTTTCCAAGTTCCGCAGTCAGTGTGTCGAATCGAGGTTCGAGCATTTAGAGGCAAGTAGTCCAACGCAAAGATGGAAATGAAAATTTTTCAGCCGCGTATCTCGCGAGAGACACGTTTTCCAATCCCTAGTAGACAATCAACTCTGTCGCAGTTCTGCACAAGTGAAATCGCAGAGGAGACCCACGAGCTGGAATTGAAAATCTGTACGAAAGAACGAGCGAGAAGCGTGTAACATACATAGTACGACGTATCGAGAGTGGGGAGCGCCAGCTGACTGGTCTCTCTCCCTCTCTCTCTGTCTCTCTCTCTTTCTCTCTCGGTGAAACTGTCTCGTCGTTTGCCGCACGCCGTTGCTTTGACAGTGTTATATCAACCTCCGGCAGCGCGTAGTCGCTTGTTGTGCTCGCCTTCTTTTATAAATCTCGCTTCTAGAACTCCGAAAGAAAGAGAAACTTTCATCCAGAGTTTTTCGCGACGAGCGGTGACCTCGCACGAGACCTACGTGTGTTGGAGTCCCTTTACGACGGTCTCGAACAGTTTTGGAAAAAACTTGACAAAAAAAGAAAAGAAAAAAGGCAGAAGAGGCAGCAACAATCGAGGCAGAAGAGAAAAGAAGAAGGGAAGAATTAGAGAAACGTTAGTTCAGTTTGTATTTTAGTTCTCTATTTTTTGCTGTTTTTTCTTCTTCGAAAGAAAATTTTTGGTTAAAAATTTCGGCAAGCGAGATAAAACAAGTACGTATCATCTGCCGTGACGGCAGACAACACGAGGGAATCATTATTGAGACGTTCTGCGAATTTGTGTTGCGTGTTTTGTGAATGATAAAAGCTTATCGTCGCGCGGCAACTGGAGACTTTCGCGTCAGCATCAAAGAACACAGGCGGAATCGTTCTCCTTTTCGAAAAAGCTTCACCTCTACCGCCTAAGCTTGAAGAGGGTTGCTTCTTCCTGGATAACCGGAAGTAGCTATTAAACGACAAAGGTAGAACAATGTCGACACTCGAGAACATCTTCTTTTGAAGCTTTACTCTCTCTTTCCTTCTCTCTCTCTCTCTCTCTCTCTCTCTCTGTCTCTCTCTCTCTCACAAATCTTCAAGATAATAATTCGAGCCTGTTGAGTCATGCTGTGCCTCCTTGCGCTTCGTTCAAAGGTAAATAAACTTTTCTTTATCTCTTTTTTTCTGCCCTCTTTGCTTAGTTACACGTCTAGATATAGAAGCAGCTTTCGCGTGGATTCCTCGTTGCGAAACGCGCATCTCGCCAACGATCATTACGTGCGGATTGAAGAAATTGCTGCAAATTGCGATAATCGTCGCGGATAATACCAGGGATTCGTCAAAGAAACTGTTTTCCAGAGCGTGACCAGTATTTTTCTATCTATTGTCGTATTTGTTCCGCGGTTCTTTCGTGCTTGGATTCGTACAAGGAGTTTTGTACTTGCGACAGGATTTTAGAAAATATCGAAAATATTCGACTCATTACAGTTTAATTAATTCTGGCAACTTTTGGCGCCAAAATAAGAATTTTAGAAAGATTATGTATTACAATCAGAATATTTTAAACAAATGGGATATTTAATTTTGGTAGCATACTAAATTACCATCGGAGTATTTTCAAAAAGTGGAGTATTTAATTTAAAAATTAATTACAGTTGGAATTTTTTTGGAAAAGAATTATAACTCCTTTCAATTAAAAAAGATCTTATCAATTACTATTGACGGCCGATATTAATTAGTTAGATACATTGATGAAAGAGTCGGATCGAGGCAATTAAAAATTTAACGAGAAATGTCGTATAGAGGAGATCGACTAAAATTTTACCGACGTATAACGATATGTTGAATAAAATGTGTAACAATGCAAATGAATATTTTAATGAACGTGGCTCGGTTCTTTTTTCAAATGCAGGACAACTTTATTACAAGTTTCTTTTGTCCTGAGATGCAGCAAGAAATTTGAAAATAAACATTTCACCTCGTTAAATAAATAATATCGCATAGTATACGAAATTCAGATAAACTTGTTTGTAACTTCTGAATAATATTCATCGAGTTGAGCCAAATTCTAGCTATAATTTCTTTTCTCCGGCAAATAAATTTGAAATTTAATTAAATTAAAAAATTAAGTGAAGATTATACCAATACAAATTGTACTTTATTATACGTTTGAATTGATACTGCGGCTTGATATAAATAATCCTGATCGATAATTTTGTCTTCGCTATTGCACCATGTTTAAAAGAAATTGTAAATAATCGTATATAAGTGTATCGTTTATAGAGATTATTACATATCATATCTAATGTACGAGAGCAAAATGAGATGAACATAATACGATTGAACATAATAACCTACAAAACGTAGCTCTTTATTAAATTATGAACTTGATTTTAACTATGTTAAAGTAGCAGCATACATGAATCATTTAATTCTCAGAAATTTCGTTTAAATTCTCCAACTAAAAAACACCAATTAAAAATAAAAACACCATATTACTATATTAACATTTCAAACGATTACTCCAATATCTTGAAATAGATACTAAATAATAAACTGCAATAATTTTTCAATTTTATTCAAAGACCATCAAATTATATTTAACCCAATAATTTAATTAACCCAAAGTAAAATAAAAATTATCACTGAATTCAAAAATCGAATTTCCAAGGCATATCTAATTTCCTCGTAAATATTTCGCAAATACTATTCGATCATGCGTCTGAGAAGGCGCCAAGGCATTACCAATCGATTTTCTAGCGCGAGACTCAATGAAAAGCGCTGGTTTGTTTTTCTTTTTTTCTTTTTTACTAAATTATGTATGCGTGTGTGTGTGTGTGTGTGTGTGTGTGTGTGTGTGTGTGTATGAATTATTCTGTCGTTCTGAGTACTCTTGTATCACGTGTACGATTCATTTCCGCGTGGAAGTCAAGTGCGTATCAGGCCTCTCGAAGAGACGAGGATGGAGTCATTCGAGCTGTGGAGAACCAAGAGAGAAAGAGAGAAAAACGGATCAAGAGGGCTAGAGAAAGAGAAAGAGAGAGAGAAATCTCTATGCCAGATGCAAACGCGGGCGCTGTTTTCACGTTGAAAAACTTTTTATCGGCCGGACAAAGGAAATCACGAAACTCGAGGCTAACGCATTATAATAAATTCTCACGAGGTTGCACGACGACTCAGTTTCATACTTCTTTGTGACGATTTTCCTCTTACGTTTCCCTGCAGAACATATTTCAAGATTAGGGATCCAGTATCTCACAAGTAGTTCAAGAGTAGTTGCTGTTGAAATCGCTGGTCATTATGAAATATTACAAGCTTTCGTTTTTCCATCCTTCTTTCCATCTTTCGTTTTACTAAAATCGTTTCAAACGTGCACTGCAGCTTATCCTGATAGTTAATAAGGAAAACAAAACTGAAAAACGTCTTTTGTTTCAGGGAATTCCTCAATATTGCAGATTTTGTTGACTTGACGAAATACGTAATTTTCAAATGTTTTACGGAGAAACATGCTTCTTTCAGTCTAACAGTATCTAACTGTAACATAGACTTTGGTCCAACAGTATCTAGCTTATAAGAAATTTCACCTTTGAGTGCTCAAAGACAAAAATCACCGTCAAATCACTATATGTGTGTATATGTAAGAACGGAAAAGAAGCAAGTATCCCTAACGAAATATGCATGTACAATGCATTGCATATTTATTTATATATATATATATATATATATATATATATATATATATATATATTCCATTTTTCGATTTTTGGATTCGAGTATTACTTACGAACATTTTGAATTTTACAACCATCAAACCACTTATGAAACACTCATTCCACGATTCGGAATTAGTTTGTGTAAAATGAACATGTAAGTGCACTCATTGAGAAAATCTTCACTTTCGATTCTCACGAAATGGATCTCAACATTTCGAAACCCATGAAACGAAACTTCAGATATCAGGCTTGGTTCGGATTGGTGGAAGGGATTGGATAACACTTGATCCCTTATTTTAAGACAGTCTAGGGAATTTCAGCGCGCACGCGTGTACAATACCGACGAACGCGTGTTCTTTCCTTTCTCTCAGAAACAGATTATCGTTAATTATTCTTAATTGCGAGCAGACTCGCTTAATTTCTGCTTTTTCCGTGTCATTTAGAACGTTCAACGCATTTACTTTGCCCATCGTTCTTCTCTTCTCTCGTTACTCTTTCGCTCGTTGCCTGTCTATTCGTTTCTCCCGCGTTTGCTCCCTTGAAATTCCGTTTTTGTTCGTCCGCCGGAAGACGGAAGCGTGCACCGAAGATTCGTCGCGTTTCTATGCGCCGTTATTTCCGACCGTCTGCTCCTTTTATTCTTTTATTTCCATCATTCGTCGAACGTTGTCGTTAACTGCTCTTAATTGGGAATCCGTTCACGCGCTAACACCTTTCGTCGTGAATACTGCTCGGAACGTTCGTTCGATCGTTCTTTATTCGTTGGCGCTCCGTTTGTTTGATATTTTTGTTGTTTCGTTAGTAAATTCGTAGTCTATGGATACGGGTAATTAAAAAAAAAAAAAAAAAATGTTACGCGAAAAATTATTATTTGGTTTTGTGTATTTGAAAAATTGAGATTTTTTTCATTTTCTGGATCAGTTTTTTTTTTTCAATTTTCTGTGTACAGATGAAAATTTTATTTTCGTAGCGAATAAATGAAATCATTCTTTAACTTAGTATATTTTAAAAATTGAAGAGTTTTTATTCCCTAGGACAGTATTTTTAATTCTCTGTGTGTAAACGAATGAAAATTATTATTTTTCGTAGTGAATAACAGGATTAACTTTGTTTTATCGATGAATGAGTGACGAATATATTTTTATGAACCTTTCAATCTCACAGTTATCTGATAAACGATAACAATCTGCCATTGTATACATAATACAATCCATTGCGTTATTTCATGTTATTTATCACGCGCAGTTGCCACAAAAGAGAAATCAAACAAACGTTCACGAAGTTATGCGAATGAAATCCATTGCAACGTATATACTTATCGTTCCCGGATACGAAATTTCACTTAGTTTGATTAACGTTTCGTAACGTAATAATGCAACAACACGCTGAAACGCGCGGTTGCATCTTCTAAACAATAAAACATAGAATTTACGAACATCTTTGAACAATTTTTCCGATGAGAATGTTCGTAATCCGCTCTTTTTATATATCGAGAAATTGCTTAATACTACCATAATTACTCGATACATTGCAAAAAGGCGTTGCGAAAGAACGTAGCAGGAGCAAAAAAGGCGATGAAAGCAGGCACGCACTTAAGCGCAGAATCGCGCGCCATAAAATACAAACTTCGTATAGGATACTTTTCTCTATCGACGAGCACGAAACGAGGAGATCGATGCTTGAGAAAAGGGTCTTCGTTCCTTTTTCATTGCGTCCTTGATGAATTTATAGGCAACGATACGTTATCAGATTATCGAGTAACGTTACTTGTAATCAGGCCAGTTACCTCTATCTGTCCTATTTCTCGATCAAATGGTTAACAAGTAGGTCGTTCGTTCCTTTGTGGGAATCAAAAATGGGAATTTAAGAAAGAAATTCAATGATCTACTGATTGCATTTTCTTCCAAATTTACTTTAATTTGGCGATCGTTTGATGGAACGCGGCTAATTTCCAAGGATCTATATATATGTGTTTCTGTTAAATTTAAGGACTCGGAATGCGCAGAGTAATATATAGAAATATCCTATATATAAGTAATATATAGAAATATCCTAAATATCAGAATATAGTAATATAGAGCGTAACATCTAAGCTGAAGAACTTAATTTTTCAATAATATATTTCGAATAATATATAATGTATATTATGGGACATTAGACCAAATTCGTTTCTTTGATTCTAATCATAAAAATGTGAATTCTACATTTCTGAAAATAATGTTTCCTATCAATTTTTATAAATTGAATATGGGCGCAAGAAGAAAGACATGGAACTTAAAAAAAAAATTGATTAATCCATTAGAAATTTATCAAACTCTATTTTATAATATGAGGTGTTATGAAAGGAAATTCCAGAGAATTATCTAAATATTTCTTCATCATTATTCCTTCTACCTAGGATCTATAATTTTATGAAATTTAAAATAGTTGAAATATTCATAATATTATGATAAACTATTTCTTGATGACTTAAGTCATGATAATACATCATTACACCGATCGTGTACATTTTTCCGCACAAACTTTAGATTAATCATACCTCGTGCTTAATTTTCAAGTATGAGTGCCTTAGAAGGGACTGCTATTCGTCATATGTTGCTAGTAAAATCTCACTCGTCGATTCTGATTAAATCACGTGATTCAATATGATGATTGAAAAAGTTCAATCCTTTCTAGAAACAAATTATACTATAAAGTTTGATTGTATAGTATACGTCTACATATCGGGCACACAGCTATTGAGATCCAAAATGGAATGTTCTTGAAATATTTATCGGTCGAATAACGGAATTGGAGAACAGTAAACCGCACCGAGTGCAAAGGAACCGAAAGAAATTTATTAATTATGCATTATTAAGAATAATTCAAGAAAATCGTTTGCTTAATAATGATCATTGGTACACAATAGTTTTACCCACATAATAGAGATCGAATGAAATCCTCTGTATCAGTAAAATGGAAATATTTCCATTATTAATGATGACCAAATTATTATGAAATTCAGGATTAATTACTACAATATTCCAGGCATCGCCGTTATTTTATTGTTTCTGGTGAATATCTACATATTGATCAAATTTTTTTCTTTAGAAACAATTGATAATTTATTTTACTTGAATACGTTTTATCTTTGAAAATCTTAATTTCATATTACGTTAATTTTATGTCAATGCAGTTTAATGATCGCAATATGTACGTATACATAATTATCAAGATTACAAGAAATTGTACAAATTTTAAGAATAATAAAAATTACAAAATCAATGTCGTAAGAAACTTTTGCACGTCTTCGAATGTAATTCAAGTAAAATAACCTGATTTTCACGTTAATAACGCGAATATTTTAATATTAAATATTGATGAATATCTTATGAACAAATGAATATTAAACATTAAATAACATGAATATTTTAGTATTAAAATAAAATTAGAACGCCACGAGACAGGATCATTGCGAATTTCCTTCCGAATCGAAAAATCCTTTTAGCGAAACTAAAAACAAAAGAATAAGAATTCCGAGGAGTAAATCAACAATTTTGTTTCCCCGAGATTCGAACAAAACGTATCTCATTCGAATGAAAGTGTTTTACAGATGAATGGCCATGAATACAAATTTTAAAAAGCGGCAAAACTTTGTAGTTTGTTTAACGCAGTGCGTACATAATTGGTTGAATCTTTCTCAATTTGTAGTTGTATGGAGAAGCAGGTTAGTGGGTGCTAGAAATTGATATTGATTTCGACTGTGTAATAGAGCCATACAGCGTACTCATTTGTTGGCCAACTACCGAGAATTTCATCGATCGAATTCCATTCGGTTGTTACTGTTCCAGGTAGAAATTGATTCGCTGAACCACATATCGGTGCATTCTTGGTCAATAGCCTTGACCCAATGGAGAATTTGATAACTTTGGGGTCGCTAAATGTTAGCTCAAATATAGCAATCAATTATCTACATGAATAAAGTGGAATTTTCTAATGGAATAATTTTGTGATAAGTACGATATTGTATTTCTGTTCTTGGACTTTTTCTATGTTAAAAGTCGACTTTTCTTATAGGAAAAATTCCAGGGTAAAATAAAATATTTGCAGACATTTTTATGAAATATTTTTCTGACTTATTAGTTTGACTTTCTTCGTGTCAAGCATTGTCCTCCAGTGTCAAATTTTTTTAAAGTGTTTTGTTTTAGGTAATAAATTTTGATATATTTGTAATGAAATGGAGAAGGTTAGTTTATATATGCGCATGTATACTGACGCCTAACATGAAAGACGCCTTCATTCTTCGTACGATTGTACAAATAAACGTAACGAACTTTAATTGACTGTAATGTTAATTTAATAAAGAACAAATGAATGTATAAATATACAGAGCGGTCCATAAGTTTTATACAAGTTTGCAGTATAAAAACCCATTGATCCATCTATTTTTTCTCCTCTCGCATTAGAAATAAAACAAATTTTTCATATGTTTATCGTAACTTTCTAACAATCACTTACAACTTTGTTCAATATCAATTTATGAAATCCGATCGGAAATAATCAGCTCATCAACTCGTTTGCTAGTTAGAAACAAAACTATAGCACGATGAGACATCGTGTTTCGAGTTTTCTGTGAAGGTGCATAACTCTGAAATGTTGAAACACGCCAGACGATTCGATTATAATTGTAAACGAAGATATTTTGCATTCGTTCAAGGTACATAGTTCATTTAAATAATTGGATTCGTAGCTGAAACGAAAAAGAAAAAGGAATAAAAAGAACGAAGCGTTAGAATCCACACGGTGTAACGCAATGAAATTCGTATTAGCTGAGGTGGTACAACTTTGTTTAAATACCGTAGACACTTGTGAGTAACCATAGGAACAAGCATTAACATCCTTCTATGGGGTATCGCGAATAGGCGGATGTGGCGTGATCACATGTGTGGAAAGTACTTGCATACCATCGCACGTGTGTTTCGTTCACCGTGACGTAATTCAATTTATTATAAGAAAATAAGGATGTAAGAACATGCGAAGGAAGGCTATACCTCTAAGCGAATCGAAGTTAAGTTTCGAAGAAAGAATCAGATATAATTATGTGCATAATTTGTTCACGCACGTACACTAATTATCAGTCGACAATCAAAATGATACGTTTCGTATAAATGTCTAATTACAGTTTATATCCTGATTCCAATTATAGAAATCAAGATTTGATAGAAAACGTTAGCTACGATTTTCACTATACAGGAACTGACGATGCGTATTTTGTGATAAAAGATTATATCTTTATCGGTTTCTTTAACCTTGAAAGTCATGGTATCGCACATGGTTGAAATTAACTCGGCACGCGCGTTTATATGATATAAAAAAGTATTTTGCCCTTAGAGTGTACTATCGATTATTACAAGATTATTATAAATATGAAATGTTTCTGCCAGTAATTCTTCAATAACTACGTGGTTAATATTTTCCACACAATGGCAAATATTTCCCATTTCACCGATGATATACGTACATACGTGAACATTTTTCTGGCCAGACGGCAGAAATGTTGATCGATCGCTGTCAACTAATCGTGATCGTTCTATAACGGTTCGCTCCTTTTCTCTGTTTGCTTCATTTGTAATCAAGCGTACGTACACGCACGTACACGCACGTACGTAGAGAGGTTTGTCAAAGCAAACGTGCATACGAGCAGAGGGGAATTTTGCTCGGAGGTTTCCTGTCTTCGTCCGGGATATGACGATATCCCCTCTGCTTGGCCAATGGCGTAAGCAAGTATAAAAATATCCGGAGATACCTGGTAAAAAAAACAACACCATGGGCTAACGGATTGTACTATCATCGAAATTTGTTCAAAAAATTGTTCTTTGTAATTGCAAATTATTCCTGCGTATCTTTTATAGATTCACTAAATTATTTGATTATATAATTTTCATAAAACTGTATATTTTGTCTATTTCAATAAGTTTATAATTTATCTCAATTTATTATTAGTGATCAGAGATGGGTATTGTGTAATTTAACGTAGGTGCTATTTATGTAATTTTATTGAATGCTTAATTTTTATATCTATTTTGGGTTCGCTAAATTATTCTATTATGTAATTATGTAACTTGATCGTGTAATTTCTTTTTTGTGGTGAAACCGCACGCTATGTCTATTTCTATAACTTGATAATTCTCAATTTATTATTAGATCGCAGATGATATCGTGTAATTTAACGTATACACTTCTATTCATTTCTAGACAAAATCTAGAGAAAGAAAGGATTTGATTTTCTGAAATAAAATTTTTTTTATAAATTAAAAAATTATGGACTTCAAATTTTGTGCAAATTTGTACATTCACGATGTCTTTCAAATTGTCAATTAAGATAGTTGACAAAGAAAAAACAGACCAATCTAAAAAATACTATCCTAATCACTGATACTTCACTGCTTACTTTCGAAGTAACTGCGCGGTTCGCACTTTCTTCCTGAATATTCGATCCATCCTCCGAGAAAAGAAACGCTGTGCTCCCAATCTGAATAATTAAAACGCTCTTAGGACGGCGTACCCCTTTCAGATGTGTTCACATGATTATCATGCGATAGCTCGTGGAAAATAAGCGTATCGCGTGAGAGACTTTCACGTCCACTGTATTTTGCTTCTGCATCACGTAACCCAAGTACCGAGACGCGAAACAGGAACTTAAACTTCATCGAATCGATTACATGCATCCACTTGCAAAGGAACAAAAAGAAAGAGAAAGAAAGAGTAAACTATAGGGAGATAGAAAAAAGAAGAGATTAACCATTGGATTTTGAAAAATACTTCTTCGAGTATGACAACCCTTTCTTCTTTTCATCCCTTGTCTCGCTATGCAAACACGTGTGCACCATCACACGTGTCTTATTCATAGAGACATATAGTAGAAATCGGAGAAACGAGCACCCGATGAAAGCTCTTCTGCTAATTCCCTGTTGTGACAAAGCCGCCGAGTCATTTTTTATCATTCTATACCCTCTGGTACTCGGATCGTGATTACACGAATCTATTTCGAAAAACGAGAGCATCCCCTCCATAGAAAAAGCTAACGACACGTTTCCTGATTGAATGTTGCGATTTATAATAATATTTTTTCGATTATTGAAAAAGGAAATCGAAGAAGCTAAAGTTGAATGATTAATCTGTTAATTACTAAACAGATCAAAATATTATAAATAATTTAGTTTTCTGATTTTATGAAATTATAGAATGCTTGTCGTCTCGACAGATAGTCAGAACGTTTCTGAATTGTAAATTATTTGGACTGTGATACTGAACTTTGTATACTGTGTATTTCATTTATAAACACTAAGGACTGAATTTTGTATCTCTAATAGTGAACATAGGATCGCTATTTCGTGTCGAGAATTCTATATCCTAACTTTCAATGAAACGACGAATCGGATAAAAGTTCAATTTCCTATTGATGCTAAAAACTCGTTTCATCATTTTCATCAACAAATAAAGTGTTCTCTCGAAAGTATGATTCTCCAATACTTCGTAACGTTCTTCATTGTCAGATTAAATATATTTGGAATAACATTGAAAATTCACAAACTGTGCTTGTAGAATTGTAGCCTGGTTTGTGACAGGATGTTCTATCAAGCCGTCAAACAAATTCAATTTGACGATTTTAAACCGATTTAATTGATTTATAGGGTATATACAGTGTGGTCCAATAAGAATTAGCATTTACTGTTATATTATAGATTACAGACCTCTTCTATAGTGAATAATTTTCGTTAACAAAGTTTTCTCATATTTCCAAAAACAACGGAGATATTTAATAGGAATGCGATTAATTTGATTAATTTATGCAATTAATTGGTCGCGACTAATTGATAAATAAATATGATATTTATTGAAAAAGTTAAAAAGTTATTTTAATTGACTCGTTTGATGTAATTTTTAAATCTCGGATTAAGTTTTATATTTGGACAGATGATGATAGTCAAATCAGATTTGATTTAATAGTATATGTTTTTTTTACACATTTAAAAGAAAATTTTAATTTCTATAGTTTACTTTAGTGTATAATATAGAATATATAAATAAATATTAATATTATATTTTTACTAATTTATCTGAGAGTTAATGTTGCTTTTATTATAAAAAAGGGATAATTTAACGATAATACGTATGATTTAAGAATGTTTAATTTGATATGTCATTAATGCTCACATGAGAAATGCGGTATAACATGAAGTTCGACCATTTCCTTTCCCCATTGTTCTCGCTTTTAATTAATTTGCCTCTTTCTTAAGGAGGACAGGGTCGCTAAAGAATAATAGCCTCGCGTGCTCAAAGGTTTCGCATGTGTACGTATGGATACGAACAATTTCTAAATTGTTATTTCGTTTTATAAAATATCTTGCTTCAACGTGACTCTATCCAAATTGAAACTCATGGAACAAAATTAAAAAGAAAAAGAAAAATAAAAAGAGTGAAATAAAAGATATAAAGAAATATAGAAATGGTTTCCAAAAAATTGCTTTGGATGAAATAAAAATAATCTTACAGAATATTATTAATACGGTATGACTTTCCAGACGTCGCAGACCTTGCATGATATACTGGTTATGATATATCTGTGGCCTAAAAAAACTTCTAACGACATTTGTTGGTTTAACGTTTCAGTGACTTGATACGAATGAGTCAAACAGAGCTTAGCTCCATTTAAACAACAGAAGGATGATCGATATCACAGGTCAATTAATCACTTTTTTTCAGTACGATAGTGTCAACTCGTAATGTCGCAGGGACACACTTCCGCAGATAACTCTTTTTGGCGAAGGTTAAGAAAAACAGATTAAAATAGACACGTCATTTCTTCGTAATACTTAAATGAAAAAAAAAATTCGAACGAATTAAAATTCAGATCCTTTTACAATTTGAAGGTCCTTCTCAATTAATTCTTGAAAATTTTTCATACCATATGGTTGTACAGGAAATTGTTGACAGAGAAAATAGTAACTAATAATTGCTATAAATAGATTGCTTGAAGACAATGAAGTGACGATAAGCGTGCAAAATAACACTGGCTTAACAATGGGTATGATCAAAACAACTTCGTTTCTGAAAGTCTCTTTCAGCAAAAATTCCAAAAAATAAATTTAACGTGTCTTAAGGAGATTTCATTGAAATAATCAACAATACTGTCGACTTTCGCAAGGGAAAAATTACGCTTCGTTGTAGAGACCAGTTCTCGATTCCATCCCATAACCCGCAAGCTCGTAGAGGAAGCTTCTTCCACTAGGAAAGAGATAACATTGAACATCTTTCTTCGAGGCAGATGGCTCGAGACCTTTTCCATGTATCCCATGAGCACCACTTTCAAGTTCCAGTTAATGGCCGCATAATTTTTTAACACGACGCGCACGTCCCCGATGGCCGTGATCCTCGCTGTTCCGCAATTAATTTGCTCAGGTTGTTAAAGGAGGCCACCGAGCCGTGCACGGTATGGCTAGCCTGGTTTAGAGATCGGCGAGGAGACTACGCGCGCGTTACCATATCGCGCGGAAAACTTTTCGCGAGCGACGCGTCGATACGCGCGCTATTATTTAAGCCGCGTACGTACTTGCGTACACGCCCGCCTTATTAAGCACGCACGCCACTACGCATCCCGACCACTCGTGGACGAATGGCGTGCTTACACGCCTAAGCACACGCTAGCAAACTATCGTTTCGCGTTCTTGCAAAGTCGTGTTACGCTTTGGAACAAGAAGCGTCGTTGGATAGTAGTCGTCGACAACTGGATAGTTTTGCGTACATTCGGAGTTCATTAGTACTGGGTATCTTGGTAAAATTGGCAGGATATGGTGTAGGATCAGTTTAGCAACTTTCAAGCATCTTATTTTCACGTGGTAAGTTGCAAAATATTCTCTTTGGGGAATTTATAAGATCTAACGATTATTTAGTAATATCATAATATTACGCGGATGTTATTCTATGATGTTATAATATCATTATATATTAATAAGTAATATACTGACGTGACAATTGTCGTAGTATTAACAAATTGTCAGTTAAAGTTTATTTTGAGGTACCAAAATGTTTAATCAATTTTTAAATTAGAAGATTAAAGACTAAATAATTGTTTCTGTTTTCAAGAATTGCGTTAAAATCAGTGGATTGAGTCGAAAAATCTCAACGATACCGTGATGTATACAATGGAATCGCGTAGAGTCAAACTATTGAATGAAGACTAGAGTACTCCGATTCGATTCTTCGCAATTTGAATGAACTTTTTCATAGGTTCATTCAAATTGCATTTGTACGGTACGTATTATTTATTAATTGTTTATTATTATTTGTTCATTTATTGTTTATTATTATTTATTAATTATTATGGATAGGTTTGTTCAATCAAACTCGACTATTTATAAATTTAAGATAGCTGTATATATGATATTTCTTTTACTTAAAATTCTCATTAATACATTGACAGGAAAAAAAAAACAAAACGATTGCAAGTTATTCCGGGAACAAAAGTGAAACCTCTACATATAATTCTAAAAAAAAAATCAATGTATTCGCAGGAAAATATTTCCAAGAGAACTGAAGATGATCATTTTCCCAATTAAGAGTCCTGAAGTATGTATACTCCAGATGATACGCGCATCCGATTATGGCATAATCGGTAGCACGAAAAAAAAAGTCAGAATATCCCTACAGACCTACTAGAAAAATCGAACCAGTTTATATCCAAGCTTCTTTCACTTTCTTCCGCTCGATAAACCTGCTTATTAGGCAACTTCTGTATCGCCTTAGTTTATCTGGAGAATGTTACGCGCGAGGCGGACAGAAACCATTTCGGACGAGCAATTTCTTCTAATGGCGATGGAACGAACAGGCAGCGGAAGAAAAAATATCAGTTATAAATCGTAGTAACGATTCAAAGCATGAAATATCTGGTATCTACTTGTACGAAGAGTATAAAATACATAAGTAATCGCTAGCAGAGTAATCGTGATATACATACACCATGGTTGTCGGTTCTGTGCTGTCGTCGGAGCGAAGAAAATTAAGGTTGACCGAAGGGGAGTTCGAGAGAGAGCTGTATCAAGGGTCATGGTGGGAGGTGGTCAGGACCTCAATTGATTTGCTGGAATTGATGCACAAAAAGGCCTTTAATAGGCGTCGATTATCTTCGCCCACGGTTTCCGACGATTATCCAATCGTGCACTTGAAAGAGGTGCAAAAATCTCGACACCGCGACGATATTTAAACGATGCATCGCGGAAACTGACTATAGCCTAAACAGCCTCTAAATGTTCTTACAACGACAGTGACGATTAGTGCACAAAGAAGAATACGTCATACGTGAAACGATGAAGTGACAGAAATTTCGTTACGTCAGTCAGAATACTTGTCATTTAAGATTGTAGTTAAGATTTAGAATGGCGAAACTTTGAATTTGTCGATAATCCTCGCGAGATAGTGTTTCGCATTTGCTACTATAAAAAAATTCGACGTATTTTTTAAAATTACCAGAACGTAGTGCAATAGGGAATGTTTTAGTTTAAACTGAAGTTTAGTTAAAATTAAACGGGCGATATTTTTAGATGTTGAAATGCACGATTAAACTTGGATTTTCAAAAGATTGACTTACACTACGATGATTCTTAACGTACCATATGCGTGCGGTGATTGACGTCATTGAAGTACGTGAGGGCATAAATTATTTAAAATACGCTATTGATTATACAATATTTTTAAAAAACCGAGTACGTTGGCTATCATCGTGCGTTGATCATCGTGCAAGATTATATTCCTAGAGATTATATTGGCAACAGCGTTTACTATGAGTCAACGTGTTTGTAATTGAATAATAAATGTACCGCCTGAAGTTCGTTGCAGACTTTAATAGAAATTAATAACTCAATCTATCTTTCCTAGCGTTAAACTGTAATAATAGTAAATAATAATTCCTTTTTACATTTTTCTTATTAAGTACACTGTACTCTTTCGAACATAAACGAGACTAAATGAAACGAACGTAAAGGAAAAATACAAATGAAAATTTCGTATCCAAAAGTTTAAACAAAAAAGACTGTTTTTAGCAAAAGACTGTTCGTAAAAGTCCATCGCGTTTAAAATAAATTTCAAAAGTGTCCGGTCAAAGGTATCCTTAATTTCTTTTAAAATTTACACGCGCACGCATAGAAAGAAACGCTTTGCGATGTTATTATGGTACACGTTCTGTTCTTTGCGACACACCGAGAGAAAGCGTTCGCAGATAAGACTCGCTCCATCACGTGCACTTCAAATAGTAAATGCATGTGCGGTTGGCGAAGCGTGGGGTTGGTTTGTGTAATGTCAGCAACGATTACTGCTTTATCGGGAAAAAATGGAAGCGAAATCGCGACGGTTATCCACGTCGTTGACTGCTCTTTCAGTGATAGATAATACGAGCTAATTCTCTCTTGACACAGAATTTCCTTGAAGCAAATAACGATCTCTCCTGTGTCTTGTTTGAACGTGTCACGTCGGATTGGGTGATACGTCGTTCTTCAACTATGAATTTCCGCTTATATCGCTGTTAAAGATCAAACATAACGATGCTCTTTCTTCTTATTATTATAAGTATAAGATAATCGTGTTTGTTATTTTTAATTTGAAAGTTAAATATTTAGAAGGTTAAATAATGAAAAATAACAAGTGATTCAGCAAAATAAACAAAATTCAGTTTGGAATTTTCTCACGATTAACGAAGCGGAGATTGAAGTTTCGGCAATACAATTCCAGATTATGAGGTAAATTTTTCTTCAGATTTTGAAGCATGAAATAATATTTGTACGTTCTGAAAAGAATAAAGCAACGTACACAGATATCTAACATTTATACAATATCTTCAAAAACGTTTCAATTTGAATTGTTCAGTTTTAACATTAATATCCTATTAAACTAATGTTATTATATAAATAGTAAATTACTATGTTAAAAGCAGTAAATCATTATATCATCCCTTCTTCCATTTTAAAGGATCCACGAAAAAGAATATTTTTAAAATTTTCCGTTACCTACGTTTCAAAAACGATGCGACTCAAATTTGTATTGTAAGATTGTATCTAACGAATCATCCCTTAGAAAGTTTCTCAAAGAAGTTCGGTAACAAGTAAACGAATATTCTTGCAGGCCATAAATGGGTTGCTATTTCAATGTCATTCGTCTATTCCACGAACATTAGCCCATAAAGGCACTGACCCGAGTATTCCAAGCAAAGCCGCATAAACATTAACGCGATTGATTCCTGGTAACTCGGCCAGCCTATATCCAGTCAGACGATATTGTTCACCCTTTGAGCCTCATCTTGACCGTTACTGGCAATCCGTTGGTCGCGTACCCTCTCACGGATGAGTTGGCCACGAGTTCCAGAGACTTCTAAATTTATAAACGTATTTTGAAGTACGAGTCTTCACCGCACTGACGCTAATAGTCGAATGTTGAAGACACAGAAAGATTTCAACATGTTTGTAACTTCTAATTACTTCGATTCGATAAATCATGTGTTAAAATGAGTATAATATTTTAACGTTGTGTATTAATTGGAGTGTTTGAAAAATTTGTGCGAAACGTTAGAGAAGATAAAAAACATGAGAAGAAGGCAAAAAAAAAAAAATGAACTTTTGTTACGTCTATTCTCTTTGCGTTCTTCTTTCGTTTATTCGTTGCACACGTGGCATTTACATATTTGCATACGTGTTTGCATTCTAGAATGCGATGCATTTTTAGATGGTTTAAAAGTTGAAGTTGATCCAAACATATCGAAGCAATAAAGAGTAAATAAAAAAAATGTGGCAGATAAATTTAAAAGTTTGTCTAATATTAACGTGCAACTATCTGCGATAGTGCGAAGTAAAATGTTCGATAATTTTAAACTGTTCATATTTGAAAAACTACATTAATCGACTCGAATCCGTCACAACTTCTGAACTATTTATCGGTACTCCTGTGCGTGAAAAATTCGTCGAAATATTGTTAAAAAAAATTCCGCTATTAACATTATACATTAACCACGATAAAATCCTCCATCCATGGGGGATGCGAATTATCTCCATCACTTATCAGTAAATTACTGATGCATTTGAGATTCATTCATTTTTTCGAAATTTTCATCGATCAAATCGCTCTTGAAGAGCTGCTGTCCCGTTCCAAAGTAGCAAAGATTCTCTCAATTCCAAGGGAAAGATTTCGAAATGCTTGGCGATACTGAGGCAAGCAGCGTCACCCCGAGGACGAACCGGCGAACTAACCCCATTGATTTTTCGCGCGAACGTGCCGCCGCCACTGTCGTTTACCAAATAAGGAGAGGACTCGAACCGCGCCACTACACAACGCAACCCCTTACGAACAGCAACATGGCCGTCCGTTGAATGACAGTTGTTGCACTCGGTACGCGTACTTGTTGACCATCCCCGGCTTTCGACGTGCACCTGTCAGCGCCATGCATTCGCGTTCACGAGGGCGATCACGCCGAATCTTCTTCACGGTGAGTTCCTAAGGGAAACTCTTTTCACGTATCAACGAAATCATCTTTCGTGTCATTAAAACGTGTTATCATCCTCTCTTCGATTTTCAACAAAGAGAGAAGATCTGCCGATTTTTCTGACTGTCTTATTCTTTTTTCTCTATTCGTTCGTTCGATCGACGGTGAATTCTCGTTTGAATTTTTACGAGAACGAGTGGCACGAGGCCCTTAAGCGAGTCGAATAGTTTGTTGGCGCGATTGATCGGCGAGGGAATCACGCCGCTTGGTCAAGAATCGTTTCGTTATGCCAGCGTGACGCGGAAACGATGATTATTGTGCTCCCGCTATGATAATATATTTCGCTTCTGCATCGGATCATCGGCGGAATTTTCAACGTAAATATTTATCTTCTCCGTTGCGTGTCGTGCGAGTTATTTTCGATTATATTCGATACGCGCTGGGATAAGAAAGCGCGATCGATCCAAACCGCATCAGAGGGAGAGAGAGAGAGAGAAAGAGAGAGAGAAAAAAGGATAACGTACGGTTTTACAACGGACTATTTTTACGCGATATATAGCTTTATACGAGACGAACGCGAGCTGATCTTGCGGTGAATCGCTGGCTGATTGGCAAATCTAAGCGATTCAGCGTGACAAGAGCAGTTCGTTAACGGAACGCACAGTTTTCTGCTAAAAATAACGGAGACATTCGCCGGTACGTTGGAATCCCTCGGCGCACAATTTTAGATCCAGCAAACCTGATCGTTGTCCCCTCACGTGTGTGACAAGCATCCGTCTCGAGCGTTGTCGGCGTTCGTCGTGGATTTTATCGTTTCCATGTATCACTGATCACGGACAGGTTACGGGTGATAAAGAGACTTTTCATTCGCATCGTTCGAGTACAATCGCATTCCACGAGTGAAACGAACTAATTGCCTCTCACAACGAAAGTTGATAACGTTCTCTTGTTATATCAAGGAGAACCAAGAGGCCAGTTTCTCTGGCAATTTCAACTTATCTTTATCTGGCTCCTCGTTTCTAATTGCTTTTCATCCAAAACTCGAGTTTCTCCTCTACCGCCAGAACAAATTTCTCCGCTCTTACCAACGTTAATTTCATCGTGTGGTGAACATCTTCTTCAGAAATTAAATACAAATGCGAAATTTATACGTTGAATTCGTTGAAAGTGAACGAAACAGATATTTCAGACGTAAATACTTTGATCGTCGGGTGGTGATGATTTATTGTGATGAAGAGCTCGCGAGAATGTTTCAATTAAGTTATTTAATTTTAGAGTAGGTATTTCGTTTTAGTTAGTACACTGTGCTTAACCATTAGTACCTGAATTATCAAGAGAAAAATTTTAGATTTTCAACGCTAGAACTATCAGAGTTGTCGAAATGAGAAATTTATAATATTTTATAAAAATTTTATAATTTACAATTAATATCTTTAAAGACTTGAACGATTTCTCATAAAACATATAAATAAAAGACGTCTCCTTATCCCTTGCGTTTTAATTTCTCTGAAACAAGCTTTACACTTTAATCGTCGGTAGTTCTATTGTTAATTTTATTCATTGTAATATTTAGTAAGTAAAATTATCTATCTAGATTTCATACTTCTCATTATATATTTCCAAGAAAATAGAAATTTGCATAAATATCCCTTATTGGTACTATTTGTCCAACCAAATATTTAACATACGACGACAAAATATCAAGGATCTCAGAATTCGATAATCCAACACATTTATCCCAAAGTTTTGTAATCAGGTACGACTACAACGAGGGTGAAAATCGAGGCTGAAAATCAATCGAAACTTTAGGGTGATAAGGCACCACGCGTGTAGGCGTCAGTTCTTGAAATTATTAGCCGTTTGCAGGTGAGGTCAGCATCAGATTAGCTCCGCTGATCGGAATTAACGGAATTCATCCCTCGTTGACGAGTTCGCAGAATTCATTCGTTCTGTGGTCCCGATACGAACACGTGCTTTGCTTAACGTGCATTTATACGTATATAAATGTGTGCATACACGAGCGCGCGGTCGTTTGTCTGGAATTAACACTTCGACATGCACGCGCGGATCGGCATACGGAACGGAGTCAGAAATTCAAATTCTGCAGTGACGACGCAAACTCCAGGTACGCCAGGTCAACTGTCTCCTCCTCTTTTCCACTCTGACTGTTTTTGATAGGTTTTGGCACTCGTTCGACCGTTCTTCCTACCCTCTTGATATATCTATCAACCAGTGTTCCCAAGAGTGTTCTTGATTTCCACAGTATTCTCCAACTTTCCACGAACTTCCCGTCGTGTAGACTACTCTGGCCAGACTTTGATTAAACGTTGACTAAACTTTGATTAAACGTCAGTTTTGAAGTGCTTCATTTTACCAAGCTTTACGTGTAATTGTTTACAGGACGTGATAAATAGTTTACGAAAAATAGTTAATAAATAGTTAATAAATAAGTAGTTAATAAATAGTTACCGAATTGAAAAAAATTCGAACGTTTGTTTTGTGACATAATTTACGACATGTTCTTTATATATATTTTTTACACTGTGGTATTCAAGTAAACAGAAAAATCTATTTCACAGAAAGTTTTATCTATGATTTTGCATGGAGATAAGTTATTTAAAAGGAAGATCGTAAATAAGAACGTTTCAATTGGCTGTTAAATTTAAAGGGACTTCTACACGTGTATTTTCGTTCTGTTACAGATGCCTTTCATGTTGTAAACAATACTGGGTGAAAGGAAGCCTCAGACCGAAGATGGGCAAGCTTTTGAGTCTTCTGGCTCGAGACGAGTCTACCTGTTGCACGCCTCAAAAGTACGACGTCTTTTTGGATTTCGAAAGTAAGTACGACGAGCATACTCGCGTGAAAACGTCCCTTTCAATCGTAATTTTCGCCTGTTGAATTTTTTCGTTCCTCCGTGCTTTTCGACTTTTACTTGACGACGTGAAACGTTGTACAATACCGAGACACTGAGAGTGTTTGATCGACATTTGCACAGGAAAGTCGTTCTCGAAGAATAACAGTCGGTTTTTTTTTTAATCGAATTTTTAGATGCACAACCTTCCGACATAGAAAGGGAGACCTTTGAAGCGGTGCAAAGAGTTCTGAAAAATTCAGAATCTATCTTAGAGGAGATTCAGTGCTACAAAGGGGCAGGGAAAGAAATCAGAGAAGCGATTTCGGCGCCCACGGAGGAGTGTCAACGGAAAGCCTACCTGACTGTTGCCCCCCTGGTTGCCAAGCTGAAAAGATTCTATGAATTTTCATTAGAACTTGGTGAGCGTTAAACCTTTCATATGTTCTTTTAGTATTTCTCGCTTTGTCTTTATTGTTTCGAATTGTTCTCTAAAATTTCATTTCGTTAAAGCGATACGCAGGCAATTGTCACGTATCACAATGCAGATAATTGTCGAAATTGGAATTTTTGGAAATAAAAAGATAAAAATATACAACAAAATAACGATATTTAATAATTTCTTAAATAAATATACATAAATTATAAAACGATCGAAATTTAGGATTTAAATATCTCATATTTGTTATTAAATGTCAAATTTCTAATATTGTAATCACACAGGACACAAAAAGTAGAAAACTCAGCAAATTTTCAGGGAAAAAATATTTCTACATATCTCCATTTCAAGCAGTTTTAATATTTTTAATTAAACTTCCAATCTGTCCATCAAACTAACTAGTTGAAAAATTGCAAATTAGAGGAACGCTTACTAACTAAGGACGTAAAAACTTAAATGTCGATATTGGTTCAGCAACGAGTCGCGAAGGATTATTATTTAGCTTGAATGTAGTCTGAATATTCCCGTACGTGCGGTGATTGGAAGTCCAATATCGTTGCATCGGCACGAGCGAAACTTTCAACCGCTTATAAACTTCAGACGCATTTATTGCCTTTATTTTGCATAACGTAGTAGTAGGCATCCGAGCGGAAATAAAAACGTCCGCTAGCTCTCGTCAACTATATAGCAATACCAAAAGCAAACCGTTTGAATAAAATCCTTTTTTCCTACAAACGAATCTCTTTTACGATGTTTTACCGACTTTTACATCGCTCTTCGAAATTTTCATATCACTTTTAAAAAGTTATACGCGTTTATGTAATTTATTATTTCTAAATTAGTAGATAATAATAAAATTAAGAAATAAAAATTAAAAATTAAATCAAGCAAAACTCGTTAAAGCTAATCTAAAATTCCAGCTTCCAATTTTTTAATCTGTATCTAATTTTTTCATATTATGGGTATGGATGTTTCATGCTAAAAATTACAAGAAATCTTATAACTTATGATATAATCGACCAATCTGTGATTTTATATGAAAAAAATGTCTATATGGAAAAGTCTTTTCAGATATAGTTGAATTTAATTGTTTTTCGAAATATAAGAAGAAAAGTATTATTATAATACTATTTAAAAAATACAAAATGATCTCAATTTTTGTATGAGAAGACTGATTTAAAAAATTTCTTTTGCAATGTTTCGTTAATAATTCATTTCATTCGGTGTTTTGTTGCAACGTTGTTTTCATTTCTCCATAATATACCACATATTCATATTTTGTATATTTGTGTATATTGTTCCATTGTTTGTCAATACATTATTGCAAAAATATCAAATGATTTATTAGTTCAACTGAACTAAATAGCGATCGATTCATAAATCAAAACCTTTGGTCATCTGTTCAAGCTACAAACAGAAAAGAAAAGAAAAAAAGAAAAAAAAAAAAGAAATTGCAGGAGTTTCCGTATCGTAAGGCTCATTTTGCAATTTTCGGCTCGACATTTTTCAGAAAAGGTCGTACCAAAGATCCTGGGTCAATTGTGCTCTGGCAACCTCTCGCCGACCCAACATCTCGAAACCCAACAGGCTTTGGTGAAACAGCTGGCAGAAATTCTGGAGTTCGTTTTAAAATTCGACGAGCACAAGATGAAGACCCCGGCTATTCAGAACGACTTCAGCTATTATCGGAGGACATTGACCAGAGCATCTCTGGCGCGACAGGAAAATGCCGAGAAGGACCTCGTGGTAGGCAATGAGCTCGCCAACCGAATGTCCTTGTTCTACGCCCACGCGACACCCATGCTTCGTGTTCTGAGTCACGCGACCATTACTTTCTTGATGGACGTAAGTAGTATCGCCTCTACTTTCTTTCTACTATCTATTCGCCTCTTATCCGCAATTATCGATCCACCCGGATGCCAATCGACGCTGTTCGCGAAGAATTCCGATGTAATTGTCTTGATTAAAACATTGTCGTTTCTTTTTAGCTTCGATGTTTTCCTTATTGAGTCAAATTTCATAGAAAAGTATTTTTCTTCTTTTTTTTTTTAATAAGTGAAGATATATCGCTTGCATTTATTTATTTATAAGAAAAGAATCTTTTGCGTAAATATTTTAGCAAAATTTTAAATTTTCTAAAGTCGTCATTCTTCCTTTCTATTTTGTGTTTGACTGGATTAAAAATTCGAACTTTTGTTTTGTAACGTAATAAATTCAATTTCGAGCAAATGGAAAAGACTTGAATTAGAAATTAGGAATGTGCAAATTTGTGAAACTGAAATATTTGAAATTATACAAATACATGAGACTGGAGTATACGAATTTTATAATAAGTAGGTAATCAAGTTCTATATTTCTTTGATCATTAGTCTTCGTATGTGATATTCTTTAGACATCTTGAAAAGTATTTAAATGGTTCCCATAATGGACAAAAGAAAGCATAGTCCATCAAACGTCGAGTTTTCACGCAACAAGTAAAATTTTGGCAATTTCGCGAACTTTGTCACGTTTGAATTATCATTTAACCGTGATTAATTTAAAATTGATTTTGTTTCCGGAGACAAACGAGCAAAAGAGTAACTCGCAATAGAGGAAAACGGGAGAACCGTAAAAGGCCTGTGTAGAGTCTTGAAAATAAATTTACTCGTTTCGACAGTGCTGAATAAGCAGTATTATCGCAAAAATCCATTCTTCCGAGCACGTTTGTTGCGTATGCGCATGCATATATTTGGCTTTTTACTCTACGCATAATAGACACTCCGCTTTATATTTTGTCTGGTAATTAATCGTTTACTTTCCATCTTTCATTGGAGATCTTCGTTTTAAAAGGAAGACAAAGGGATGTTGCGTTTGACCTCGTACAAATATTAAGCGAGGAAGCTTCATTAACAGGACGAAACGCGTACAGGGACAGTATACGAACGAAATAGGTCGATATAAATAATGACGAGCACCGGAGCAGAAAATTAAAGGCTATTATTCCAAGTGATTCAGGGTAAAACAAAATGTTCTCGGAACATTTACCCGTATAATGGATAACAGATTCGCTCGCAATAGATGTGTACATGTGTATTTTAATTGGAATCATGCAGGAAGTGATTATTCATATTGCGATGTAAACAAGAATGGATTTTTTATTTTATTTTATGTATTGCTATGTTTAATTTGTTAACTGAATTGCTTCTTGATCGTTTTGCTACGGAACTGAATGTTCATGGAACTGCCTTCATATTTTTATTTCGGTTTCAGTTGTTCAAGTGTGAAACTGATGATGTAGATGCATCTGATACATATGTTTTAAATGATTCTATATTATAGCAACAAAATAAATCGTGTAAAAGACACAAAATAAGCGATAGAAGCTTAAAACAGCCAATAAACAGCAGGACAATATAATTCTTGTTCTCATTAGTATCAATATATAATAATTGGTGTATAAAATAGAGATCATCTTTCATTTATTGCTCAAACGTATGAATAAAAATTATGCATGTAAAATAAATATTTTATATTTTCTGCTTCTGGTATTCTAGTGTCTACTTTAATAAATAAGTGATTCACATTATCATAACTGAACCGAAAAGATTCGAAAATAGAACGGATACTTAGATATTTAACGATACGATAGCATTGTCACGATATTCGAATTTTATTATATTTCCTATGAAATTCGTATTTTATCAAATATGTTGTACTTGTTTCAGAACGAAGATGTAGCACGTGAGAACATTACAGAAACGCTTGGTACCATGGCCAAGGTTTGCCTGCGCATGTTAGAAAATCCGTAAGTAACGCATTGACCTGACAGTCGAAGTATAAAAGAAAGATCTTTGTTTAAAGAGAAAGATTTCTAAAGGAAGATAGAAAAAAAAAAAGAAAATGGCAGCAGTTGGAGATGAGATATGTTATTGTTCTTAGGAATCTACTGGCGCAATTCCAACGAGAGGAAACTCAACTCTTTGTTCTGAGAGTGATGGTAGGGTTAGTCATCCTTTATGATCACGTTCATCCCCAAGGTGCCTTTGTTAAGGGTTCGAATGTCGACGTAAGTGTTAAACTAACTTTCAACGTCACAATGTGCGTGTTGGAAAAACGGATATATTTAATATTTCACTGACGTCAATTATTGGATAAAGATCTTAAAAATAATGTGACAATATTTTAAAAATAATATCCGACAACTACGCGACGAAAAGAATTAAATTAAAATGTCGTCTCTAGATATTTTTATCCGAACAGAAATATATTTATATCCGAACGTGAGAATAAAAGTCATGATACGTAAATGAGACTGAAAAGCAATTGAACTAAAAATTAATAAAAGAAAATAAATCCTTAATGCAGTAAATATTATTAAATATTGCAGTGAATGCAGCGCGGGAAGAAAACCGCGTTATACGAGACATGCACTATCATCAAACGAATTTATGAAAATAAAATACGAACTGTAATGTCTAATGTATCTTTATTAAAGTTCAAATAGAGTTGATCGTATAAAAGACGTATTAATGCCTGAGATGGAAAAATGTTTCAAAAGAGAAATTAAAAAACACGTCAAAATGTTGAGATTTCACGTATTACACGAGAGACTGTTTATCGCGTTGCGTACTAATTATAATCTTTTCGTCGCGTTATACGAATTCACGTGGTGAGGGAGCGCGTTACACGGAAGTCAGTTGTATCATTAATCTCTAAGAATTTTTATGGTAGTTGTACAAAATTCTACAATACAGTATTTATAGAAGCGCGTATGAAATATTTAAACATAAAATTCTTATATACAAATGCGTAATCTCTATAATAACTTCTTCAGGTTAAAGGCTGTGTGAAGCTGTTGAAGGATCAACCACCCTGCAAAAGCGAAGGTCTACTCAACGCTCTCCGCTACACCACCAAGCACCTGAACGAGGAGAACACACCAAAAAACATCAAGAACCTGCTAGCAGCATGATTACCGAAGCAGCGCGGCTGCTGTATTCGAAGCTGAGACAATTGCTGCTAAAATGTCGGAAGCTGAACGAGCTATTCATTTTCTATAGCGTCACGAGAACGCCGAAGATGATATCCTTCGCGACTTTTAATCTCGAGACGCAAAGAGCAATCTCCTGTTTCTGATCGTGGCTGGGTGGTGGACCACTAAAAACGTGTCTTTCGCAATCGAATCTATAGCTGCCCGAAAACTGCCAACTTCTACATACCTTCTGACAAAAAAAAAAAAAAAAAAAAAAAACAAAAAAAACAAAAAAAAATAAGAAGGGATAGGTAGGAAAATTGTAGAAAGGCAAAAAAAGAAAAAAAAAAAAAATATCGAAACGACTGAACATCGGAGGAATTGCTGAACTCGTTCTCAAGCGATGCCTTTATCGCCGTTACGAGCGCGAAAACATTTAGGAATTATTATTATAATATTATTATTCTCTCTTCCTCACACACACACACACACACACACACGATACACACGATACACATACAAACACGATATCTTGATTATTATCGATCATTGCTAATTCTTAATTGCTATTATTGCGAATTTTGACGTTCGTTCGAGTTATTATTATTGTCACCGGAGTATTATTGCCTTGATTAACTTGTCGCCACGTGTATCGAAACACTGTATTTGTCTTCCCGGATCACGGGGGAAAAGATCGAGTTAATTAGAGCATATCAATAGCATGTTTAGGGTAATTTTCAACGATTGCAGACGATTCGCTGAGTGTTACGATGAGAGGTTTAATAACGTTGTAAAATATTGCGCAGATCTTTACCAGTTGTTTTCTTTGTTGAATGATTGTCATCCAAGCAAAAGGGACGAAGAGAAGAGTGATTGTTATAGATACGCAGAGACTGGACATCGACCATTGGAATCGAAAATCGTGAATGACTGTTTTACTTTGTTTCATTAATGTCGATGCATTTTATTGCCGATTTGTTTTATTCCTTTGTTAATAATTAACGTTTCCTTTTTTTTTCTGGGGAGGGATTTACGTTGATGTATTTCTTTTTGTTTTTCTTCTTTTTCAGTTTTTCTTTCCTTTCTTTTTTCGCTCGTTTCTAACAGAGAACCAAAGATGTTGTTACGCTAATGTTTATATGTCATTGACTTTACTATGAATTCATTATTGCAGTATTTTCAAGGAACGCGTTATTTACATTTATGCCATCAAAAAAGAAAAGTTATCGGGTAACGAAAATGTAATATATACTTCTCCGTGGAAGAAAATTGTCAGTGTTTTCATGAAGAACAAATTCATATGCGAACAATATTGTTGTACTGGCGCTGGCAATCGCGTCGCACATTCTTTTTCTAAGTGCACATTTAAGAATTCTAAACGTACGTGACGAACTTACATTGTAGGTTTTCTTGCATCAAGAATTTTACTATTTATATGCCCGATGTTATCAAATTGTATTATTAAGTGAACCATTCGTTTTTAACAGCTGTTTGGCACTCCTTCGTCAAATTTTAATTACTAATAACGATTGAATTTTAAATATTTTCAAACTGATATATATATATATATATATATATATATATATATATATATATTAGTTAATTACTATTAATTGAAAGTAAAAAAATAATGAAGAAATATCAAATTTCCTCATTTCTCAAGTGAACTAGAGAATTTTTTATTACTCATATAAGTTCGGACTTCTAATTTCGAATTTTGTAAATTTTGAATTTTAAATTTATGAAAAACAAAGGAACGCACAGTTTTTAAAAACGCAATTCTCAAGTGTTAGTTGTAGTTCAAACGTTTTCAGTGATATTTATTATAACCTTACGGTTGTTGCTTTCATACGAAGCTAATTACGAATACACTTTTTTATTTTTACTACGTAATTGCATACACATTTTGATACCATTTTGCGAGACAGACTGATGACAAACTATTTTCCGTGTAGCGTTTTGTATAATTTATAAATTACTTAAGAGCGTTTAATTAATTGAAGCATCGATTGATCGTTTTTAATTAATAGTCTTTTCTCGTTTGTCTATCATTTAACAAATATTTAGCAAGTAATGCTAATATATTTTTCCCGAGTAGATTAATTTGGTTAATTAATTGTAACAACAGGTAAGAGCAATAATTAGACTCCTAAGTATACGTTCGCATTGAGATTCAAAATCTGCAATAATTCTAACAAGAAATTGACATAATTTCTTTACTAATATTATTGAATTATAAGTGAATCACAAGAATTTGGTTTATACTATCTTCATTAAGTACCGAGAAAGAACAGAATATAAAACGAAGTGCATCAAAATTAAATAATACAATCCAAATTGTTACTTTCTTAGTATCCATTAATACAATCCAAATTGTCATTTTCTTAGTATCCATTAATAATAGTTAAGAATTAAAATTGAAATAGGAAGAACAATTCGTTTAATTTGCGCTGTTCCTATATATAGTAGTTACAAACGAAAGAAAGTTTAAAAGATTAAGCACTACGAAAAATTATAATAACCAAGTGAAATTTTATCTATACAAAAGCAATGAATTGTTTATCGCATTTTTCTACGTAAGAAAAGCTATTGAGTGCAAAAATTACTCGTGTAATACATAAATGTCAATTCTAAATTTTCATTCGTTGCTCTGATAAAGAAAATAAAGAAAAAACATAACAAGAAATATGCACTTTCTAATTCCAAATATTTAAATATTAAACTTTTACTTGTACGAGTCTTGCATTTATCCTTGAGCGACATTTTCTTCGATTCTCTTAAAAATGATCAATCGAAGTTCCATTTCCTTCATCACAATGTAGAAAAGGAGTAAGGGAAAAGAAAACAATTTGCAAGATTTCGACGTTTGTCGCGTAAACTAAAAGAAATGTTACTAGCGTAGTTATGGAAATATATTGATTTTTACAATCACGTTAATGATCGATACTCAAAAGTTTGTTACGCTTTCCTCGATCTATAAATTTAGCTGCAAATCGTTTGTACAAAAGAAGGATCAACGAGGAAGCGCAAAGGTTACAGAAAGGAAATTTAATATAATGATATGAATATCACGTGGAATACTACATTCAGAGCATGAAAGAAGAAGACTAAATTCTGTATAAGAGGTAAAGATACCTGTGTGTGACTGGAGATACAAACACGTTTATACAAATATTTGCATTTGTCTGTCTGTTAAACTTGCTATGAGTGTTGATTTAATCATGACTGTCCGGAGAGAAATGAAATTTATAATTCTTCTTTTATTGTATGCGTGTTCTTATGTAGACGTATTTTCATTTAAGACAGAATTTTATTTAAGACGATGTTTCTAAAAAATATCGTTGAGTTTGTTATATTATAAGTTGCACTATAAGTTTTACGTGTATTCAAGCAATAGTTACGTTCTGCATAGAAATTTCGGTTTTTCAGTATTTACGTTTAAGTGACATTTATAATTGATATTTTAAGATTATTGCGCTATATTATCTATTTACAGACATTGTTACTTGAAAATGAAATTGTAGAAACCCGAAAGTTAATAAAATACATTATATAAATACCTCGTGTTTTAATTAAATTATTTTAAATAAAATCTTTCAATTACTTATTATTTTATCATCTTTTATCTATGCATTCTGAAGTTCCAGTATAAGGAAAATTGAAAAATTGGAGATTATTATGTAGTTTATACACATTATATCATTTAAAATGACTAAATATTTACCACAATTTTCGTATCACAAAGGTTTTCATATACCCAAAAATAATGAAAATATTTAAGGTAATTATATCACAAGATATATGAATCTAAATACTAAACATCTCATGAAGTTTTATGGCTCATGCTCTGAAATACCGAAATACTAACAAATCAGTAGTTTTTTAGCGAACTTCACACTTCACAACGGTGAACTGGGAAACTGTAAAATATTTATGAAAGCGTAACTTTCGATAGAAATGTAAAAACTATTAAATTATTGATAAGTATAACAGAACTGTATTTCGAAATACTAAAAAAAATATCAATTAATTCGGATCACTGACGACAAAACACATTAGATTAACTATGAGCGGTAGGGAGACTCATTACCAATTAAACTTCCGACATATTTTACCAGTTTGAAAAAAAATTATCAATTGTTTCGGATCACTGATGACTGAAGCATTGGATTAACCTTGAGCGGTATGGAGACTCATTATTAATTAAATATCGATGTGTACACAAAGATTAAATTTTAGAAGTTTGAAAAAAGTTATCAATTGTTCCCGAACACTGACGACGGAAATATTAGATTAACCTTGAGTGGTACGAAGACTTATTACCAATTCAACATCCGTCGTGTGCACATCGACCCAGCAGGGCACCAGGGATGCGTGCGTTTTAACTTTAAGTTGCATGTATTGCGCATGTATTGTATGATTGTATGATCATATGACTATGTATTGCATGAATGTATGTAATGGAGGGTGTATGAGATGTGTTGTATAATATATTGTAAGCCCCGGGGCGGGTCTCGTACGTAGTCACCTCCTCGTGGTGAGACCTGGTAATTGGTACCGTTTTACAAACATTAAGTTTCTAAAACGTCATCAAGCTAAATTGTAAAACGATGAACGATAAACTTTAATGTTTGTAAAACGATATCAAGCTAAGAACTACGCAACCTACAGTTCAGTTCAGATCTAAAACTGAACTGTAGGAACAACTAGTTGATAAATAAAATATTAGACCCCCCAGCGGGGCACCGTGGGACGACGAGGGATCTCGCAGGGACATCGTGGGATGCGTGCGTTTTAGCTTCAAGTTGCGTGCGTTTAGTTTTAGTTAAACTCTGTATATTCATTGTGAGCGCATTCTGTACAAAGACACGTTTATTGAACTTGAGACGAAATTAGAAATCCCTCATCTCCTGTCTTCTTTCGTACGTTATTACTATTGTTAATTTGTTCCTTGCACTAGAGCCGAGTTTCCAAGTTACGTGGTCAGTGTGCTGAATCACGGATACAAAAAATACCCGCGGTCACTATGCTCGTTAAAAATTCTACGTATACAACCAGTCACCCGTGCCGATTTGGACCTTTCGTCCTACGACATGATTGAGTGAGGAACATAATGCATGCGACTCACCGGGTAGATGTGAAGACGTTGTCATCGATGCTGCACTGAAGCAGGGAAAGTTATCGTGAAGATTCTCATCAAGTAGATAACAGTGAGAATCCCATAGTAGAAGTGAACGCCGTGAAAAATTTCTTGAAAAAGCATAAAACATTTTCTTTCTAAAGACACAGTGTTATTTGTGAAAATTTAAATTTTAATAATGATAAAAATTGGAATAGTTTGAAATGCTTTTATTTTATAATTATAATTTTACATTCAACGATAGAAAAAGACCTACAGAGAATAAAATTTGAATACAACATGCTAAAATACTTACATTCTTAGCTTTCGAAGCATCGTAAGATTCTTGCAGAATTAGGGGAAGTGGAGATTATAGAAGATCTGTAATAAAACATTAAACGTTAAAATTTATATTTAAGAGTGAAGCAAAATCTTAAATTGGAGATAATGAAAGATCCTTACATTCTTGGCTTCAAAGCCACCAAAAGATGCAAAAAAATTGAATTGATGCTGTGAAGAATCTGTAACAAACATCGAACATTATACTTTGTTGTTAAATTAGTAAAATTGAATAAATTGAATATATAAAACTGCTTACGATCTTAATCTCCAAGAGAGGCCTTATCCTCTTGAGCACTGACTCTAACGAAAACGAATATTGAACAAAAGAAAATACAAAAAAGAAAAATAAAAGAATCGCACGTTTAAGTAACAATCGGCGGACTCACTGACTCTATCTTCACGAATTGTAATTTGACTGAATTGGTTATTTAATTTAATAAGAGCCATTTTGCTCAGAAAAATATTAAAATATTTCGCAACAAACACTGACTCTACCAACCGCATTGCGCGCGGTCACAAAAATTCTCTGAAAATAAAACTGATTAGTAAGGCTATGTTCATTTAGAAATTATTGCTATTCTTCATCAATCATAGAATATGATTATAAAGAAACTTGAATATGAAAATTAAAAGTACTAGTTGTATATAAATTATTAAGTGTTAATATTGAATACTGAAAATAATGAAAGACAATTACTGTATTCCGAAATTGTATTCTGAATATTTCTTATTACAATAGAAAGTATGCACATTAGTAATACATCATGACGCATGTACGTTAAAATGTACGTAAAAATGTACGTTTTGTCTTAAAAATTCACAACACAAACATAAATCTAACGATTATTGATTTATATTTTTACCTGAGAACTGCTGGATGATACTTCTTTCCCGATGATTCTTCTGGATAATATTTTCTTCTTTACAGATGAAATGTGCTTTTTTCCGCCATACTTCCCGGTTAAAAATCGATCGTGAGAAATATCGATTAGGTTCGTCGAGAATCGTAGGAAGTATATTGCGTTTTTCACCGTTGGAGCGCTGCAATCGCTCGTTTCGCAGGAAATAACTTGGTATAAAAAATAAAAAACTCTGGTCTAAATCAAATACACAAAATTCGTGAGAAATTCTTAAAAAAAGAAAGAACGAAAATATTCACACATTTCGTGAAAAATTGTCAATACTTAAACGGCGACATGTGAAATTTTATTATAAAATTATACGCAGAGGATATACTATTTTAGCCATTAAATACGTACATCCTCAATTAATTATTATTGAAGTTAATATTTGAATTGTTAAGAATTACGCAGTATGAGATGAAAGAATTGACAAATGAGTAAAAAATATTACAACAGAAGTAACATAATAGTATAGAATAAAAAAATAGTCATATCCCAAGAACACAGTATTTGTAACGGTTAGAATTGAAATTAAATTTTGGCATAAAATAATGAATAACTTTCAGCATAATATGTTCTGTTTGAACGTTTTTATGTCATCATTTCTTTAATTGTTGAAAATTATGTGTAACAATTATTTGGCTAAATCTTAGCCGTGAGTTGATGCTAAAAATGCACGTTTTATCTTAAAAATATACAATACATACACAAATCTAGCAACTATTGTTTTATATTTTTACCTGAGAACTTCTGAGTGATATCTTTTTCCGAGTGATTTTTCTGGATAACACTTTCCTCTTTAGAGATGAGGCGTGCTACTTTCCGCCATGCTTCCCGTTTAAAAATCGATCATGAGAAATATCGATTATTTCGAGAATCGTAGGAAGTATATTGCGAGTTTCACCGTTGGGGCGCTATAATCGCACATTTTACAAGAAATAATAACTTGGAATAGAAAATAAAAAATTCTGGTAAAAAATAAAAAATCAAATTCACAAAATTCATGAGAAATTTAAAAAAAAAGAACGAAAATATTCACATACCTGATGAAAAATTGTCAATACTTCAGTTTTCGACGTGAGAAATTTTGTTATATTACATAGTCAAATTATTATTTTAACTATTAAATATGTACATTCTTAAAAATTATTGTTGAATTTAATATTAAAATTAAGGACTACGCAGTATGAAGTTAAAGAATCAACAACTAAGTAGAAACTGTTATGATAGAAATATGTACGTAAAACATTTAATAAAATGCGCTCATGTATGTGTACATATATACAACAATATAGTTTAAGGTCAATTACAAAGTTACAATATTTGTACTGAGTTGAAATGAAATTAAATTTTGGTATAAAATTATAAATAACTGTTAGCATAGTATGTTCCATTTAAATATTTATATGCTATTATTTTTTTAATTGTTGAACATTATATGGTTAAATCTTACTTTAGGGGACTAAAAATTATACTCAATGATAGACCTCAGAATGAAGCCAAAAATTTTAATATAAAAATTCACAACACAAACATAAATCTAACTATTGATTTAAATTTTTACTTGAGAACTTCTGGATGGTTTTTCTAGATAACACGTTCTTCTTTACAGCTAAGATGTTACTTTCCGCCATGCTTCCCGCTTAAAAATCGATCATGAGAAATATCGATTACGTTCGAGAATCGTAGGAAGTGTATTATGTATTTCATCGTGTAGTGGCGCTGTAATCGTTAAGTAATCTCACCAATCCGCGCGCGTTTTGAACGTAACATCTCGGGATAAAATATAACATTTGCAGAAATATTTATTTGAGACATCCAGTCCTCTATATAAATAAAATAGAAATATATTTCAATCAACTTTTTATAATACTTTTAAATAGATATAAATGATCAAATATATAATAAATTTTTCGTTCCAATTTCCATCAACTTCTGTTCCAAATCGTTATATTCTTTTTATATTCTTATTTTATATTTCATATTCTTGTTACATTTATATTTGTTTTTACTAATGAAGTATCACTATATTCAATCCAATAAATTAGTTTTGTTTTATTTTTTTAAACTTTGGAATCTTCATTTGAGGTTTATTACAGCTATATCTGTACAGCAAACTAGGAAGCAAGCGAGCCAATTCTCTCAATTTGATAATAGAATTCTTGATTCTTATCTCAGCCCTACCTAGTGATATTGTTGAAGTGAAAAATAGCAAAAAATTGATAGCGAATTTCTTAAAGCTATCTTTTTTCTTATTTTTTAAAGCTTTTGCAGTAAGAGTCAAAATTTTTATAATTAATCAAATCTTCCAAGCTGTACGAATGTTCATTTCCTGAGGGAGGTTCTGCAAAACGTTTTGAGTTTATTTCATTCAGAATCCCACCAGGATTTGTTTTATTTTTTTCAAAAAATTAATAAATTTCTTTTTAGAAACTGAACTGGATTTAACTGCGTCAGTAATCATTAGTGAAGAAATCTATGCAATAGTTCTCTAGAGTATGGAAAAACTTTGGCTAGTCAGTACAGTTCTATTTAGACTTGAATGGCTTTTTCTCGTTATAGTTGTTATCTATCTTAATATTAAAACAAACCGGCAAGTGATTAGAACCCCAGGTCTCATCATACGCAACTGTATCAGTTTTGTCACAAATATTCAAAGTAGAGAATAAAAAATCAATATTGAATCTAAAATTTTTGTATACGTTAATATATGTATAAGAGTTGTCATTGTATAGTAAAAAACCAGCGATTTCCAAGGCATTATGAAATCTTCTATTATTATTATCTGTATATTTGCAATTCCAATTAGAATGAGTCCCCTATGTTAAATGTAGCATTAAAATCACCTACTAGAATGCAGTTGCGTTCAGTATCAATATTTTGAATAATTGAATCCCACTGATCTTGTGTGAAGCCTAGAGCTTTATAGCAGACATATGTATCCAGTTCTGGCTTTGTTTATTTAAATAAAGACCACATGAGTTCAAGTGAGATGTCAGAAGATTTGATGTTAGTAATTTGCCTGGGAACCACGTTTTTACAGATAAGAATTAGAAATTCATCATTTTTTGAATGAATTCTGTCTTTCCTGAACTCTATGATCTTGGGAAACTAAAGTTGCATGTCTTTGTGAGTCAGCCACGATTTAACAAAGATGAGGATGTCATAATTGACTAAGATGGATTTTCTGGTCACTCAGAGAGAAGAGTTCCAGAAGAAAACCCGTAACAATATAGTAGTTGTAGCTATGAATAACTTTATTTTATTCTAATTGGAATCTTCTTCTAGAAGAGAGAAATCCTCATTCACATCTTCTGGATAAGAACTGTTGAGGCATTTGACAATTCTTGTTGCTTTTTATTTCAAGTTCTGTAAAGAAAAGAGAAGGATCTTTATTAGAGCTGTTTTTAGGATTTTGGTATTGTCATATGTATCTAATAAAAACTATAGATAAGTTTGAAAAAACACTGGGTGATTTTAAGTAAGATCCGAGATGTAATCCTTGACAAGCAGCAGTAGCAAGTAGATTTCTTCTAGTCTCTGCCTTGTTAACTATTGTGTTTCTTGATTTCTTGGGTAGAAACAATTGTTTTACATCTACTACCATCTTTAACAGTATTTAAATCATTAAAAGTGTTGTTAAAAGAGCTGAAGATAATAAGCCATCCCTTGTGGTATCTTGGAGCTTGCAGAAGGATGATTTGTGAAAGATGTTTGCAGTTTATGTATTTGATAACGATGTAGCAGAAATCTGGAAGTAAGATTTTGTTCAGCTTGGACAATTAGATCAGTAACTATTTTGTTGTGACATAAGCTGAAATTGTGTAAAAGTTAAAGATCAAAGTTTTGTAGAATTTAGCCACATTACTCTCTTCTCTGCATAAGAAGCAGGCTACTTTTTTTACTGATAGATATATCTAATAAAATGTATTATCTTAATTTATTTCGATAGATTCAGCTACATTTGGAATGTCTTTAGATTCTATATACATCTGACAAGACTCAAGACATGTTCATATCGTGGATTATTAAGACCACTCTAATGAAGGTGATCTAGGAGATGGGTCTAATAGTTTGTCTAACAACCTTTTCAAAAATGACAGAGTGCGAAAAATTGCACATGGAAAATATTCTACATTTGGATTTAGAAATGAGTTCCAAGGAATGAGATTTGATGTTTACTTCCATAGTCAGTTAACCTGTCAACCATTTACTCATTCTCCTGATACAATCAAACTCGGCTTTGAGAAATTCTGAATATAAATCTGATATTTGACAGATCGATAAGTAGTCAATTTCAACAATGTATTCTTGAATCAAAGTACCTTCAATGGAGCCTAATATGATTGCTTGTTCTCGTATACGAAATTGTAATTATTGAGCAGCTTGAGCATATGAGACTTTGGAAAAAACATTTTGAATGGGGAAATCCACAGTTTAAGGTTAAGTATGTTGAGAGCCCTTGTAATCCAAAACATAAGAACAATGTGATTAGGGATTAACTAGGAATTTTAGATTTTGTTTCCAGTAATCACAAAGAGATACAAAGAGATACAACGACACAGAAAATATTTGTATAAGCACTTATAATATTCGTATAATTCACTAGCACTTTCCGCTCGAACTATCCTATTTAACAATGACGAATTTTTAAAATCTTTATTAGCACATCTTAAAACGTAAATGGAACATATAACAAAAATCTTAAATGGACGCAATTTCAAAACTTATAAATTATTCTTCTTAATTAGGTTTTTTTGCAATTAATACACATTTGATCAAGACTTGTTTTGAACATGAGTGGCGCCATCGGTAAGTTAGGGGTATATTTTCAAAAATTTTTATATGTAAATTTTACGTTTCAAATAGAGTATGAAAAGAAAGCTGGGGATCCAATTAACAAGATAAAATTACAAAAGTTTGCAGTTTAATTTTCTAAACTACTTTTTTTCGCAACTGAAACTTTCTTTGTTTTACAGAGTTGTAGCGACATCTATTGTTATTCAATTGTCTTATAAAAAGTTACCATGGAGATATCAACAAATTATTGGTTATCTAGTTACAAATAAATTGCCAAGGATATAAAACAGTTGTTAAGAAAATAATAAACAGTCGTCAATCGTCATTCATCCATTATAATTTGTATCATGTAAACGTTAAAAATAAAGTATAAAATTTCTTTTGTAGTACGGTGACTTTATCATTTATCGATCATAATATTATATATTACAGGATAACAAACACTAGCGCCGTATTGTGGTCAAATGGTGAACTAATCATTTTATATTCGTATCAAGGAAAATATTCAATTTTAATTATTTACACCAATAATTTGCATTTTTACGTATATATTTCGAAGATGTTATTTAATTATGTTATGCATGAAAATATCACATTGCAATTTTTTCTGATACTTTTAAATAAATGTTAAAAGTTAAATATAATCATTGATATAATCGTTGATTAAGAATAGTCATATTACAAGATTGCAATATTTGTAATAGTAATTGAAGTTAAGTTTTGATATAAAATTATTAGTATAGTCAATACGCGCATTGTTAATTGAAAATTGTTCGCACGAAATGAACTCGGAATAAAAAATAAAAAAACTCTAGTCTAGATCAAATACACATAATTCATGAGAAATTTTTTAAAAAGAACGAAAACATTCATAGACTAGATGAAAAATTGTCAATACTTTAAACTGTTAAAGAAAAATTCTAGAACAATTAACTTGATTTTAATTATAAAGAGTGAAGTCTCCACTTTAACAATCCTGAGTAATCATGATGTTAAACATTAAAATCTTTCCTTTACAATGAGTTCTTCATAACTAGCTGTATGATTATTTTTCGTTATTTTATTGAACTTAGCATTGAACGATAAAAAGTCAAGAAATTTCAACATTTCGTTGTTTAACCTTAACAAAGTAACAAATTCAATATAATGAGAAAAAAATTCCTAATTTTCAAAATCATAGTTTAATTTAAAAGAAAAGAAACAAAATAAAAAGAAAAGAAAACAGGAGTGGAAAAGTAAAAGTAAGTTGAAAACAATCCGGTTTTATCCGGGTCCAAAACATGTTGCGGCAAAATGATGGAATTAAACGCTTCATTAATATTCATATTAAAATGATATAATTAATTTTAAACTATCACGCCAGTAATTTGCATTCTACAAGCATACATTTCAAAGATGATGTTATCGATGACGTCCACAAAGAAATTCGATTCCAATATTCGATGTAGTTTGCAAGAAATTCAACATTATTTGAAAGGAAGTTTCGATTAAGCGAAATTTGAAAATATTTATTAATACATATTTATTACATAGTATATAAAAAATATGTGTTTATACATACTTATTAATACATATTGTACATAGAACGAAAGCCAAGAATGTAAAATTCGTGATACAATCACAAAAGTTTACAAAATTATTTATTTAATTAAATGCGAATGCTTTTTCATTTGTATGACTATTATTAAGAGACGACTAACTTAATTTTGACTACAATTATTTTCATAAATTAGCATTATATGTCACAGACTTTATGTTACGAATACTTAAAACTAAAATGTAATTCCTTATCTTTATATTTCTAAAAACAACAATTTTAGTTTTCTACAGAAAATTCTTCTCAGATTTATATTCGATTTTATTTGACCTTTGCGTGTTCACAGTATTAATTTGATTGAAATTAAAGTATTTTTAATATTTTTAATATATTTTTTTATACTTCTCAATTGTACATGATTTTTAATACTTAACTTTTTTTTATCTTCATATAAAGAACAAATGTATGTATACGTTATAGAATATTCAAGCAAATTTAAGGATTTTTTTATTTTTTTTCTAAAAAGAATTTTTTTTTTTTAGAGAAAGAAGGGATACTGCAAAACTCGAAATGAATTGATGTTCCGAACGAGGATCACACTTCATAACATCAGTAATGAAGAAAGCTGTTTACAAGTTCAAAGAATAAGAGATCAATGCCGTGGTAATATTGATAGAGTTAATGAGAGAGTGAAAAGTTATCGGAAAATATGCAAAAAAACAGATATACAACTAATATTATATAATTGTTCTTGCTATAGAACAAAATGTTTTACTAAAATATGTGATTGTGTAAAAAAGAAATACTCGACGTGAACAATGCTGCAAATATAACAGCAATATTTGATTAAATATAAGATAAATATATATTTTAGAAATCCAAGGACATAGGTCAAAACAATGAAAATTTAAAATGTAATGTAGTAACGTTCAAAAAAAATAAAAAAAAGATAAAAAGAAAAGTCTTGAAGTAAATAATTCAAAACATAATCAAAAATTTTAGATCTTCGAAAAAATAGATCTTCTAATGAAGAAAAACCAAAACAAAGCAACATAGAAGTAGGAAATGTACATACAGGAGGAGCTTTAGCGATAGTCAAATAAATATAATATATAAATAAATTAATAGACGTACTAACAACTGTATGCATAATATAACGTTTCGCAAGCTTTATCAATAAAATCTGAGAAGGACATTAAAGAAGCAATAATTAATAAAATAACTAATAAACTAATAAACTAATATTATATTTCAAGGAAACAAGAAGTTCTCTTTTAAGAGAAATTTTGATGGAACCACGCTCGCCCACTAATGCTTTCAACTGATTTTCCATCGTTCCAATGGATTAAGCAAACTGAGGGGCAATGTAAATCAACTTACATGCAGAATGGGAAGATTGAGATGCTGCAATCGCTTTCTCTAGACTTCTTTTTTCATCCGTTGTTCCAAGAAGGTTCCAAGAAAGTTGCAAAAGACTGCGAATTGCAGATTGAAGAGGCTGTGAATTGCTCTGCTTCACACAGCCATATTCTGGACGCACCAATGAAACTTGTTCCAATCTACTTGGGAAGAATTGAATTCAAAACAACAAAAGAATGTTTATTTCTATATATATGTATCTAATATTAATGTTAGTAAATCGTATATCAATATTTTAAGAACATTACAACGTATTTGCAGGAATTTCTTCTCCTCATGTAGAAAATAGATGAATTGTTAGACATGATTGGTGATTTCTCAAAATATAGACAAGATATTATTTCACTATTATTACCAACTGATGTTCTAATGTACCAATTTACTAATACATCAACAGATATTTCATGTTTAGGTTTCATAGGATTAAAATCATCACTATCCTAAAAAAATTAAAAAATCATATTTAATAATATTATTACTAAATTAATGATTTATTTTTATTATGTGCTTCTATTTTTACAATCTATCTCTTTTTGTTTAGATGTTTGTATGATTTTGTTTGTTATATCACTTACTGTTTCTCTCCTGTTAACTTCTAGTTTTCTTTACAATAATACATAATATTGACTATTTATAATTTTTATTTTTACGCTTTTTTATTTTGTACGCTTTCCTATTTCTATGTTATTTTGTTTTGGTTCTTTGGTTTCGATTAAACTTTGAATTATTTACTTTGAGACTCTTTTTTTTGGCCTTTTTTTTCTTGAACGTTACTTCATTACATTTAAATTTGACCTATGATCCTTGGATTACATTTACCTATGTCCTTGGATTTCTAAAATATTATATATATATATATCTTATATATAATCAAATGCTGTTATATTTGCAGCATTGTTCACGTGGAGTATTTCTTTTTACACAGCCACAAATTTTGATAAAACATTTTGTTCTATAGCAAGAACAATTATATGATATTAATTGTGCATTTTTTTCTTGCATACTCATTTTTCGAATAATTTTTCACTCTCTCATTAAATCTATCAACATTACCATGACATTGATCTCTCATACTTTGAATTTGTAAACTTCATTGAATGGCATGCTTCGATGTTATAAAGCCTGGTTTGTTCGTTCGAATCATCAATTCATTTCGAATTTTGAGTTGCAACATCCCTCCTTTCTCTAAAAAAGACACAATTCTTTTTAGACTTGTTTTGTAAGAGAAAAAAAAAAAAAAAAATAAAAGAAATCCTTAAATTGCTTGAATATTCTACAATTTGTTACATTTATTCTTTATAAATAGATAAAAGAAAATTGTTAAGTATTATAAAATCATGTATAATTAAGAAGTATTAAAGGTATATTAAAAGTATTAAAAGTATTAAAAATACTTTGGTTTCAATTAAAATTAAATGGTAATCTACTAGTGATTTTGAATCATTATATCGTTGTTGCAGTCTTGAACACGTTAGCTTATTAGTTAGCTTGGAGGCTGATACGCCACGTGCGGCAGTGGATTACATAAGCTGGAGCAATGTATCAACTCACGTGGAGAATGGAAAGATTGACGATGATGCACCCGCTTCCTGTCCATTTCCTTCGTCGTCTGTTTCGGGCTTTTCTTTTTCGTACAATTCTCTTTGGTTACTTGTCGTTGGAAATTTTATTTATTCTGCTTGGCTGCCCGCGAGCCTTATTTATATAACTTGGCTAATTCATTCTAGCCAATCACATTTGCCTAGCAACGGCGATCGTTCCAGACATTTCTCTATGTTTTTCGTGCTTTTAATATCAACAAACACGACCGACCTGATACATGCGAGTGACTAAAAACATGTATTGCCTTGACGTGGCCGGTGTTTCAATTGTCAAAACAAGGTAAAAAACTATTGTCTAGCTCAGGGTTTCTCAAATTTTTTAAATATAAACGAGGAATTATGATATATTATAAACGAATATATTGTATTATATTATAACATTAAACAAATATGTTATATTATATATTATATATATTATAAATATATTATATTATACTATATTATAACATTAAACATATATATTATATTATTTATTTAATTAAAACATTTGCTGATAATAAATCATGAAGGAAATTTATTCGAAAATTTTTTGGTGCTAAACTGATTTTATATTTTATATATATATATATATATATATATATATATATATATATATATATTTTCCTATCTTTTTATACATTTATATATATTTATATATAAATACTACTACTTTTTATATATTTATATATATTTATATATAAATACTATACTTTTTATATATTTATATATTTTATATTTTATATATATATATATATATATATATATATATATTCCTATCTTTTCAGAAACACGCTATCTGATATTTCTCGAACTAATGAAGAAATTAGCGATACTTGCCTAGAAATTAGTCTTGTTACAAGATATGCGACCATCGTAAAATATTCCCTCTGAACAATACAAGTTCTACTATTCTTTAAACTCTTATCCAAATTTTGTAATTGAATCGTATGTACTTCTTTAAGTTCAGTACCATTTATTTTTTTTTTTATAAGAATTTAGTTTCGCTTGTAATTTTGAATTTTCCTTTTTTAAAATACGAATAATACTTTCATTTTAAAGTCTAATATCATCCTCTACGTTCATTTGCAATTTCATTTTAAATGCTTCTATTTAATCACGAAGTTCTTAATTTTCTTCTTTAAGATTCTTTTAATTTGTCCTCTGTCTCTTTAATAAGCACATTTTCTGATAAATGAAACAACTTTTTTTATAATTTGGAAATTTCATTATCTCATTGACGAATTACTTCTGCATAGTCTTCTACTCCATTATCCAGTTCCTTATTTTTTTCAGTTAATTTTTGGATTGGATCGACATATTCTTTAATTTCTTTATCCTTTCGATTAGCGCAGTCTATTGAAAATTAGTTGACCACGTGTGTCGTCTAACTGTTGCGTAAATTCTGTGAATCTGTCTTTAAGATTGCTTGTTTTCTGATGATTGTAGCTTAAATAGAACGATGGATTAAATGGTTCATCGTGTCAATTATCAAATTATACTTGTTGATTAGTGAAGATTTTATTTCGAACTTCAGTTATAGAAGATTTTTTTAAATGAAGGATATTAGATTTGTTTAGAGTAATTTCAGAGACATTGTTTTTCTTTAGGCTTGGTTTCTTTTCACTGAGTTGTTTTTCCCTATCAATTTGTAATTTGTGGTTTTTCAGAAATCTTTACTTTCATAGGCCATTATTTCGTTGATTTGTTTGTGTAGAGATAATGTAACTCATACTCTTAAGAAAATGTATATGATAATATTTTGTACCTATATTCTTTAGTTGTCTAATTAAATCAGCAAACAGTGTGACAGTAGTGTCTAATGCTTTTGTTTTTGGCTGTGTGGCCGTGTCGATAGCAGTTTCTGCATGTTTTAATGGGATTGATATGAACACGAATTTTTATGTTGTAAAGATCAAATATTTTATTTGGTAAGGTATTTTATTCAAAAGTAAGAGTATAGTTTCACTATGGACCCTTAGTACCTTTCATCTTATTACTTTCAGCAATGCTTACAGGTAATTTATTTCTAGATCAACTCTTTAATTATACTGAATTTTTTGCAGCTTTGGAGTAATATAAATTCTCAATTCCAGAATCAAACAATAAAATGATAAAAACATTATCAAATAAATGCAAATTGCTTCTACTGGAGTTTTTATTTTCAATAAATTGTATCAATCTCAAACCATACTGGAAGCATGGAAAAAAGTGCTTTTTAATATCGAAGCAAAATAGCAACACCCTACGACAATTTTCTCTTGTATGTGCAAGCTGAAAGACTCATGAACAGCCAACTTCTATGGTGAGTTGAATGCAATGACATTCTTTCAAATCATCAATCAGACTTCAGAAAAGACTTCTCTTGCTTAGATAACATTGGAATGTCAGTCACCATAGCAAATAAGAGTTCTATACTAACAAGCATACAGCAACAGTATGTCTGGATATTGTTAATAGCATCGTTGACAATGTGCAAAGGCAAATGCACTCTTACAAATGCTCCTTCATCTTGGAATAAAAAGTCAACTTACACACTTTATTTCCAGTTGGATGTATGAAAGACAAGCACAATTCATAGATAGTAATAATTATAACCAAAACTATATCATTTACAAATTCTACAGAAAGGGGTGCTATGTCCTCTGCTCTTCAGAGATGTGTAAATATGTGTACAATACAGTACATGGGTATCATCTACAACCTACCAGATGACATTATAGTCAAACAATGATACACTCTAATAATCAAAAATAAAAGTTGTAGACTTGACCAATCAAAACTTTATTAGAGCAATTAAAATAATTCAAACGAATCTCCAGACAATTAATTTGGAACTAGTCACAGACAAAACCAAATTAATATGGGTTGGAAATTCTCCTTGGATGCCATTCAGAACAAATATTTAAATGGATAACATTATAATCTACAGCAGACCAGCAGTTAAATTTTTGGAAGTTTATATAGATAACAGATTGAACTTCAAAACTCACAGAATGTATCTCAAACAATACAGCAAAACACTTGATATTATAGGATTTCTATTTCGTGAGGCTATTACTCAAATAATAGAATAACTGCCATATTAAGTCAACCAATTAAAAAAATCCCAAATAAAATCATCATTCACAATCAAGGAATTTTTAAAAAATTGACAAATCTGCTTAAAATCATAGAGTTTCCTAAAAATTAATAACATAAAAATTTAAAAAGCAACAGAAATGAAGAAATCTAATTGTAAGAATTGGTTATTGAGTTGTGATCCTCAATATATCAAGTTACATCTATTTTTTTGTACCAAGTTATTTTTCTTTTATATACATATAAATTATACAATGTAAGAATAAGGCTAGGTTTCAAGTTAATCAATAAAAAAAAAGATAAATTTTTATTTGTGAAGAAACCAACCTAATTAATGGAATTGAATTGTGAACTTTCGTAATGCATTTTGTTAATCAAGCTTTTTTCTGTACCCAATTTGAAGAGTAAAATGCAGAAACACAGATGTGATCTATAAATAAACTTAACATACAAAGTATTTTTCGTGTCCCACGATTTTGAGATCCTAAGACTCCTCATATCACCATAGATGAAGTGATATTTACATACCTCGTCTGTGGTACCACGTATCGATTTAGGCAGATTTTGCACCGCACTATTATAGTAATGAGAATTGAAATAAAAAAATATGGTCCGGGTTACACGTACCGCTCTGAGGATTATTTATTGGATTGAATATAGCGATACATCATCAATAAATAATATAACGATTTGAAACAGGGATTGATCGAAATTGGGACAAAAAATTTATTATATATTTGATTATTTACATCTATTTAAAAATATTTTAAAAAAACTGATTGAAATGAATTTTTATTTTATTTGAATAAATAAAATGTTTCTACAAATATTTTTTACCCGAGTTAACGTTTAATGCGAAACGCGCGCGTATTGAGGTTAAATTAGTTACAGACTAGCGCCAATGATGAAGTACGCAACACACTTCCTACGATTCTTGAACGAAATCGATATTTCTCATGATCGATTTTTAAACGGGAAGCATGGCGGAAAGTAGCACGCATCTCTAAAGAGGGAAGTGTTATCCAAAAATCACTCAGAAAGAGGTATCATTCAAAAGTTCTCAGATAAAAATATAAAACAATAGTTGCTAGATTTGTGTATGTATTGTATATTTTTAAGATAAAACGTGCATTTTTAGCATCAACTCACGGCTAAGATTTAGCCAAATAATTGTTACACATAATTTTCAACAATTAAAGAAATGATGACATAAAAACGTTCAAACAGAACATATTATGCTGAAAGTTATTCATAATTTTATGCCAAAATTTAATTTCAATTCTAACCGTTACAAATACTGTGTTCTTGGGATATGACTATTTTTTTATTCTATACTATTATGTTACTTCTGTTGTAATATTTTTTACTCATTTGTCAATTCTTTCATCTCATACTGCGTATTCTTAACAATTCAAATATTAACTTCAATAATAATTAATTGAGGATGTACGTATTTAATGGCTAAAATAGTATATCCTCTGCGTAGTATAATAAAATTTCACATGTCGCCGTTTAAGTATTGACAATTTTTCACGAAATGTGTGAATATTTTCGTTCTTTCTTTTTTTAAGAATTTCTCACGAATTTTGTGTATTTGATTTAGACTAGAGTTTTTTATTTTTTATACGAAGTTATTTCCTGCGAAACGAGCGATTGCAGCGCTCCAACGGTGAAAAACGCAATATACTTCCCACGATTCTCGACGAATCTAATCGATATTTCTCACGATCGATTTTTAACCGGGAAGTATGGCGGAAAAAAGCACATTTCATCTGTAAAGAAGAAAATATTATCCAGAAGAATCATCCGGAAAGAAGTATCATCCAGCAGTTCTCAGGTAAAAATATAAATCAATAATCGTCAGATTTATGTTTGTGTTGTGAATTTTTAAGACAAAACGTACATTTTTACGTACATTTTTACGTACATGCGTCATGATGTATTACTAATGTGCATACTTTCTATTGTAATAAGAAATATTCAGAATACAATTTCGGAATACAGTAATTGTCTTTCATTATTTTCAGTATTAACACTTAATAATTTATATACAACTAGTACTTTTAATTTTCATATTCAAGTTTCTTTATAATCATATTCTATGATTGATGAAGAATAGCAATAATTTCTAAATGAACATAGCCTTACTAATCAGTTTTATTTTCAGAGAATTTTTGTGACCGCGCGCAATGCGGTTGGTAGAGTCAGTGTTTGTTGCGAAATATTTTAATATTTTTCTGAGCAAAATGGCTCTTATTAAATTAAATAACCAATTCAGTCAAATTACAATTCGTGAAGATAGAGTCAGTGAGTCCGCCGATTGTTACTTAAACGTGCGATTCTTTTATTTTTCTTTTTTGTATTTTCTTTTGTTCAATATTCGTTTTCGTTAGAGTCAGTGCTCAAGAGGATAAGGCCTCTCTTGGAGATTAAGATCGTAAGCAGTTTTATATATTCAATTTATTCAATTTTACTAATTTAACAACAAAGTATAATGTTCGATGTTTGTTACAGATTCTTCACAGCATCAATTCAATTTTTTTGCATCTTTTGGTGGCTTTGAAGCCAAGAATGTAAGGATCTTTCATTATCTCCAATTTAAGATTTTGCTTCACTCTTAAATATAAATTTTAACGTTTAATGTTTTATTACAGATCTTCTATAATCTCCACTTCCCCTAATTCTGCAAGAATCTTACGATGCTTCGAAAGCTAAGAATGTATGTATTTTAGCATGTTGTATTCAAATTTTATTCTCTATAGGTCTTTTTCTATTGTTGAATGTAAAATTATAATTATAAAATAAAAGCATTTGAAACTATTCCAATTTTTATCATTATTAAAATTTAAATTTTCACAAATAACACTGTGTCTTTAGAAAGAAAATGTTTTATGCTTTTTCAAGAAATTTTTCACGGCGTTCACTTCTACTATGGGATTCTCACTGTTATCTACTTGATGAGAGTCTTCACGATAACTTTCCCTGCTTCAGTGCAGCATCGATGACAACGTTCTTCACATCTACCCGGTGAGTCGCATGCATTATGATCCTCACTCAATCATGTCGTAGGACGAAAGGTCCAAATCGGCACGGGTGACTGGTTGTATACGTAGAATATTTAACGAGCATAGTGACCGCGGGTATTTTTTGTATCCGTGATTCAGCACACTGACCACGTAACTTGGAAACTCGGCTCTAGTGCAAGGAACAAAGTAACAATAGTAATAACGTACGAAAGAAGACAGGAGATGAGGGATTTCTAATTTCGTCTCAAGTTCAATAAACGTGTCTTTGTATAGAATGCGCTCACAATGAATATACAGAGTTTAACTAAAACTATACGTACGCAATTTGAAGCTAAGACGCACGCATCCCACGATGTCCCTGCGAGATCCTTCGTCGTCCCACGGTGCTCCGCTTGGGACTCTAATATTTTACTTATCAAGTAGTTGTCCCTACAGTTCAGTTTAGATCTAAACTGTAGGTTGCGTAGTTCTTAGCTTGATATCGTTTTACAAACATTAAAGTTTATCGTTCATCGTTTTAGAAACTTAATGTTTGTAAAACGGTACCAATTACCAGGTCCCACCACGAGGAGATGACTACGCACGAGACCCGCCCCGGGGCTTACAATACATCATACAACATACCATCATGCTATATACACATCATACATTTATACAATACATACAATAATTCGCAGTCATACCATCGCATTCTGTACAAGGATACGTTTATTGAACTTGGGACGAAATTAGGAATCCCTCATCTCTTCCCTTATTTCGTTCGTTGTTGCTATTGTTACTTTGGTCGTTGCACTAGAGTCGAGCCAAGTTTCGCAGTCAGTGTGCGAATACGCGTATATATATATATATATATATATATATATATATATGTATGTATATATTATTAAGTTACTCATACTTCGTATCGGTTTTATTAATAATTTATAACAATAAATGTTTTTGGTCGTCGAATATGCAACTCAGTGAGTTCATCTTAATAAATAAATCGTACTATAAAAAAAAAATACGTATAGTATCGTTTAAAAAAATAAATTGGATTTCGAAATTTCGATACGGATGAATTTTGCAAAAAATAATTTATAACACATAATGTCACACTTCTTTATTGCAAACAATATTTGCAGAAATATTTTATTGATAAGTTCAAATTTTCATGAAATCGACTTTACGGAATAAAGTTAATTCATTCAGGTTGTGGATTTACAAATTGGTAAATAAAAGACGTCTTATCTAATTATATTGTTCATAAAAATATCATATTTCAATCAATCTTTTTTAATACTTTTAAATAGATTTTTATTAGTCAAATATGTATTAAATTTTTCATCCCAATTTACTTTAGTCACTATTTCTTCAGTTCGGTGATGAAGTACCATTTTTGTCGCAAAATCGGTACAACAGGATGTGACACAAAAATGATTATACGACCTTATTACCATGGTCGAAAAAATACATGGTCATGCAATGTTTATTCATGTACCTCGTTTGTGACTGTAGTCATGAGTATGTTATCTATCGTTCACAATGTAGAAAATAATAATTTTTACCTTTATCGTTCATCGATAAAATCATTTTCCATGGTAACGGCGAAATCATCCCTTAGGAACTTGGTAGTTTCGTCTGCAGGTGGTTGGGAAAAGGTCAAAGCCCGCCATTACGCGACGTCACGGCGGTTATTAAGGCGCAATTCTTTAAATATTGATTGAAAGTGGGTTGGAGTCGGTGGGCGGAAGCTCAAGCAGGACAGAGGGAAAGGAAGCAGAGATGGTGGTTAGACGAACGAGATGAGATGAGAAGGTAGATGGAAAGGGAAGATCGTTTATTATATATGATGGGCGCGGTCCGTCTCTCTATGGATTTTTTCTCCCATTATAAATGCGAACCATCTCGCAGATAAATTTTTAATTATCGGCTGGTTTAAATGTTTGACGAAGGGCCATGCGTCCCTTTATCGTTCGTATCTCTGTATTGAAATTTTTTTTGATTGTGTCCCTCGTTGAATTTTTTTGGAGTGAATTAGGGAGTAAGTTCGATCCATTGAATTCTTATTTCGCGCACGTTGGATGGAAAGAAACGTTTAAAGAATCGCATCGTTGATTTCTCCATCAATCATCAAGGAATATTTAACGCGTATTCCTTGGACAGTATATGAGTTCAAATTAAGAAGAAAATATTATCATACTAGGCGACCGTATTACGAATTCGTTCGTATATGTCCGCGATCGAAATTTTTTGTCTTAACTATGTTATACGTTTCTCGAGGAATTTTAATAATTGTGATATTCGATGTTTTAGAAACATCTTTCGGATACTTCTCATTTCTAATATGAATACGAGTACGATTGAAAATATTACTTGACTGTCTGATATTATTAAACGTTATTATCTACTGTATATTATTTCAATAATTACAAATCAATATCAGTTAATTTCCACAAATTATTTTAATTGAAAGATAAGTTATCTCAGTTTTTCAATAAAAAATATGTTAAATCGTTAAAAAATTTAATTGTTTGAAATTTAACAAAATGTAATACTTCTTTTCCTTTTTCATTAAATGCATCGAATTTGTGCTTAAGACAGGGGCTTTCTAGTGCCCACCAGGAGCGGCCATGTTTTCGAAGGCATCCAAGAATGTCGCTTGGTTGTTTTGCCTTTAGCGCGACCACCACCGCCATCAGTACTACCCTTACAGAATTTTCTTTCCCCGTCGAGCTGTAAACCCCTCCACCCTTTAACTTTCACACTACCCGCACCGACCTTTTCTCTCTTTCTTTCTTCTTTTCCTAGCTCGAAAGCATGAGAGAGAGAGAGAGAGAGAGAGAGAGAGAAAGAAAAAAGAGGCAGGAACCCCTATGGATTTTTTTTCCGTACCGCGAGTTCACCCCCTGTCGGTCTTCACCCCGCCGCCCCTTGTCAGGATCGGTCCACGATGTTTTAAGGGTTCGAGCAACCCCTGGCGAAGGTTCTAAAAAAAATTCAACCCCCAATTTGTAGGGTTAGCGGCCTGTTTAATTGCGATATCCAGTACCTTTTCGCGATTCATCTTATTTTTTCTTTCTTCTCAGTGGTTTCACTTTTTTGTCAACTTTGTCTCTGTCTATTGTATCGTGGCTTTTCGCTTCTGTCTCTCAGTGATTTTCAAGGCGTCGAGCTGGCTCATAAGGGCTCGTTGCTCGTTAATCTTCCGACGGTTCCTCTTCTTTCTTTTTCTTTTTTTTTTTTTTTCTTCACCGCGGCACCGTGGCTGCTCGGGAATAATAATGAGACTAATCCATCCGACACACCCTATACATTAATTCCTCACACGGTCCACTTCTCGAGCCGACCACTCGAAAGTTTTACCGATACGAATTGCGTTTCCTTGAGAGTAATCGCGCGACAAGGGCCACGCATTAATGGACCAATAAAAATACCCTGTTCCAACGTGTTTATAATTCCGCAAAGCTCGACTTGGTGATGAAATAGCTGGCTTTCAGTTTGTTCGGATTTATTCTTTGACTTTGAAATAGCTGGCTTTCTAAATCTTTAAATAATTTAAATCTGTGGATTAAATTAAATTTTAACACAAAAGGTTGAAGATCTAACAGTAATAGTAAGGCAAATAAATTTACCTTGGAACCTTAGTGTGATTACCGAGAATATCATTAATAATAGGAGGCTTTGCTTAGCGATAATTTTCATTTCTTATTCATTTTCTCTCGGAGGAAACATCGCATATCTTTCGTGCTGTGTATTATAAAATAAATTATTATATTTTGACACGAATGAAATCTTGTGTTAAAATTGTTATCACTATCAGTTCATTAGTTCTGTAACCTCTGTGATTTTTAAAAGAATCCTAGAATTAAAGCTTTTGTAATGATAATTATAACAGTGAAAATTCAATCAGTATTAAACGTATTAATTAATGCAATGTCCAATACAGAAAAGGGAATTTCTGATTGAACGTATAATTTATTGAACTCGCTAAATGACCTGATATTTAATAAAAAGTTGGTTACGTTTCTCCAGCAAGCAAGAAAAAAAAAACGAAATAAAAAAGAGAAAGTAGCGCATCGAGTATCTATCCATTAACCTTCGGGAGCATAGTGAGCACGAGCATAATGCGAAGTTTACAGTGGCGGCACACCACCCCTTTCGCCACGCTGTGGGATACTATGCACCCCCTGTAACCAGTCTAATTGCGATATCGCCTTTTTTTCGCTCGTTGTGTTTTTTCTTTCTTATCCGGGCACGTACCTCGCCCGGTTGCCTCTCGTCTATCGTTTTTTGTCCGGTATTTTCCTGCCACCCGGTAATTATGTGGGCGCGGTGGACCAAACAAGGGAAGGAGCCGCGGTGGCGAAGAAAAAAGTCGTTTTGCATATTTAAATCCGACAGGAGAGCGCGAGCAGGATCGGGGGAGCTGGAAAACGGTGGCTCGAGGGGTGGCTCGAGAGAGAGAGAGAGAGAGAGAGAAGGAGAAAGGGGTTGCTAGAGTTATCCGAGAAGTGAGAGAGAAAGAAAGAAAGAGAAATCGAGGTAAGGGCGCGTGCGCCACGACAATGGACCGTGTTTGCACACCCGAAAATTGGCCGGCGCAGAAAAACAGGCGGCTGTCTCTCGGCATGAGATGAAAAAAAAAAAGAAAAGGAAAAAAGGAGAAAGAATGAAAAAAACGTTGCTAGATGTTAAAAGAAAGGGAGAGCGGATCGAAGGACACGCGTTGAATGTCTTCAACCTCGTCACGCTGGTACGCGATTCGAAAGGGTTTCTCGAATTCGAACGAGACAATTAGGCCATGAATTATGATATTTAGCCGACTGGTAGTTTCGAACGCATTAGCTATAATTTATTACCTCTAGACGACGACGTTCACTGATTTTAGATTATGTGTTTTCATAACGGTTGTAAACTGGGGAAAATTAATGAACCGACGTAATTTTATGCGTTTTGATGTCATTCGTATTCGTTGTTGATGTTGGGGAGGAAAGGAATGACAGAATCGAGAGATATTTGGTGGAAATTTGGGAGAAAATGTACTATGTTGAAATTGTCTTTGATATCACTATATTACAGTGGGACGAACCTACCTTTCTAAAATATTTGCTCATAAATACTCATGTCATATTGGTTTTAATTAACAAAATTTCGTGAGTCTTGTAAACGAAAAACTTTTATCTCCGACATATTTTAACCTTCTACAACGTCAAATAACTTGAAAATTATATATTCATATATAATTTTTGTATTAGTTTTGAAAATTTCATTTTATTTGCTTATTCTTTCACTCAATATAACAATGTTCCATCAATGTAATATTATAAAAATATCAAATGACTTTGATTTGCAATAACTATTAATTCCCGGATTTTTAATTGAAGTAAATAACTACAATTAACTAATCATCTTTTCTCCTATAAATTCCGATTATAGAAGGTTAATTATAATAATTCACACGCGATATCACGTCTACTTATGTATAAATAAGAATATATAATAAATAAGAATATATAATAAAGATCGGTAACTGTAATATACATGTGTAATAATTTACACACAGTTCTCACATGCTTTTGAAGAAAATTACGAAACAGTCGACTCACCACCTCTCGAATTTCCCTTACCCTCACGACTCAGGGAATCCTTTCTAATTCTATTCGAAATTAATCGTGATAGAGAACAATCGAGCGTCTCCTCTCGTTCAGGTGGTTCGATACAGTCGTGCATCATTCGCATCGACGTGGTTCGTTCCGGATACGTGGACGTAGCCGAGCATCGATCGTCCGGATTAGTCGGATCCAATTTTCTGCGGACGATAAATTAGAATTTATGAAATGAGCGTGGAAGGCAACGCGAGGTCTTTCCGAGGGTGAAAGCCTTACGAGGGAGGTCCACTCTCCTTCTTTCCTTCGAGACTCTTCACCCCCCGTGTATAAAAAAGTATTCCCCTCCCCCAATGCACACCCCCTCGCACACCGGAACTAATAGTTTTTTCCTCCGTTTTTTCACACGCTGCCCCACCGTGTGTCGGACCGCGTCTCGTTTCGATCATGAAAATTGTTCATTTCCACCAGATAGCATCGTTCCCGATATGCGATACGAATGTTATCATTTCTGCTGTGATAGTCATTTATGGCGATGCTTTATTGTACGCGTGAATAATATCTCGAGTACGTACACAGTGGCTGCAGGAAATATTATTTGCCAAATGATATGAAATTTAATATATTATTATATTGGATCTTTGATTAAACAATTCCATGATAAATACAGTGGCGAGCATGCAAGTATTTTTCATAATATTTCGTATGCGAATAATAGTTTTTCTTCGTTTTAAGTTGTACGAATAGATTGCTGACTTTTATGCAAATTTATATTTATCTGAAGAGCAGCTTACAAAAATTGGATTTATACAGAAATTCATTTCGGCTATTAAATATTTTAACGAGTATTATTCCTTCGATACTTTTGCGTATTACTCATAGATTTTACATATTTTTGAAATTTTTAATCTTTTCAAATGCAAAAATCCGCAGTCTATATATGTGTGACGAGTGACAAAGATGCACGTCATTTATTAATAATACGAGTGGCAAATAATTTCTAAAAATGGATAATGGAAGTGAGTCGTGCTAATCCTACAAATACTTTTTTATATATTATAACATTTATAATATTATAAGATTTATAAATTACTTCGAAATTATACTGCAAATATCGTTTACTTTAAATAGTTAGCTATGTATTATTGAACAAATACATTTTAATTTCATGGAATATTACAGAATACAAATGTTTCTTGAATGTAGATTTATTTGTTATTGTATTTATTATTTTATTCTGCATCAAAATGTCACTCTAAATATAAATGTGATTAGTTTGACAACTCAAATAATATTTTAAAAACTATGGCTCTATCTAACTGTTCTCCTATTTCTCTATAGGCAAAAATATTGGTATTCAACGAAATGGGACGAATCGTTCGATAGACATCGAAGGCCGACAGATGTTTCCCATTTTTTTCACACTCTTTTCTCTGTCGATGGAACACCGTTATTTTCGCAAAAAAAATTTCCCGAAACCGATCGGGTGCACGCACACGAGCGTACACTGTACCACGTACGAACAGCTCATCGAACCGGTTGTTTTCTTTCAAAGGCTCTTCTTTTTTACAGAACGATGGAAATGTGACTCCTTTTTTCGTTTTTAACTTTTTCTCTTGCAACATAAATGAAGGGAACAAAAATTTCTACCACGAAATTAATTAATCTAACGGCAATCATCTCAATAACATAAATTCACTTCCCATTTATTTCTAAATATTTTTTGCTCGTAATTAAAATTAAAAAATAATTCAGTTAATCTTTCTATAGATATTATGTTAATCTAACGACATAGATTCACACTTTCTGTCTACAATATTCTTGCATATTTCTTGCTCTTAGATCATTAAAATCAAGAACTAATTTCTCTATAGATGTGATATATAATGCATACAATGTATGAAGACAAATTTTACTGAGATCACAGAACAAAAGACAAATTGGAAAAACCAAAGAACTGTTCGCAGTGCGAGGAATAAAAATGGATGGTAGGTAAATGGCCGATCTCGAGTGCGATTACGGTCACTAATTTTTTTCTGTCGAAGATTATACGAGTGCTGGTCATTTTCGGCCAAGCCGCTCGTGTAATCCTATCGTGATACACTCGGATGTAGGACTTTTTCCTGGTGAAAAAAATCCTGAAAATCCGGTAATCCTGGATGGACAGGAATAACGAGTGTTTGATGACGGACAGCGTGGGGCTCCGTGAAACCACCCAGCAGCGGCTCGTAAATTCTGTGGGGTAGCGACGTGAGAATGAAAAAAAACCTAGGGCACGCGTTTTTCTGGCTATCCCCATGATCGTAGAATGGGACAGGAACTAGGCCTCACGGTTGAAAAAACTCTTTATCGCGTCCATTGCGTTCAGAGAAAAGCGCTTCCGAGTTAACGTCGCGTAAATATCATTTATTAATGTTGAAATTGGTGATTTTCTATTTCGAGAAGTTAATATTTATGCTCGTTTCGTGTCTTTTTAAATTTTAGATGATTCTGTGAGCTTCTTCGATAAACATAGGATAGACCGGGGAAAGAAAATCTAAATTTGAACTACTTTTAGTTGTTGCACATGTATAAACTAACAATTAGTTTTTGGTAAGTTATTATTTCCATATTGAACGAGTTCTACGATTCTTAAACTAGTTCATCGAGAAATTAACTTATAATGGTAAAATACATTGACAATGATTCTAGAAAGGGAACATTATCGATAAAGGATTTGTTATAAAATCCTAGAAAATTATTTTCTTAAAAAGAAATATAAAATAAATTATCTATCTCCTTTCATGTAGGAAGGAAGTCTTCAAAGGAAGTCTTCTATCTTTCTCAATTAATTTCTATTATCGTAATACGTCCTAATTATAACACTAGTTTCTTTAAACCAGTGATAATACTCCACATTATAAACAAGCTCGTACAGATTACTCTTTCGACATGGAAGATTTACAGAAACAAATTTACGATGTTATTAAATTATTTTATTAGACGCTAGGACGCTACGTGGAACACGAAAAATTTCGTCAACATGTCGATCCCCTCGCTACCCAGGTTGGGTAGGTGAGTGACCCCCTTCGGTTTTTATACAAGGGTTTTCCTGAGGGGGGGAGCGTTTTTTTTTTTATTCCGAGGGTACTCGGGCCTGGGGTGGAGATCTTTTTTTATAGACCAGCATCTGTACCCCCGTGGCTAGGAAAGCGAAATTTTTCAGTCACTCACCTGGCTTACTTCGGTACGGTAAGTCTTTGGAAAACTTGTCCTCAGTTTTGCCCGTATTAACTGTACATTTCTTGCATTAATCAAGTGAAAGATTCTATCAATTTGCAATATAAATGCTAATAGTGTAGTAAGTGTGAACAGTGTGTGGAATCCATCGTTGCTCAGTAAATGACAGTAACACGATGATTGGTATGTTTAACATTTGATTAGTTTAACATAGAGAGTTTCGTTGAAGAATCAAATATCGTTGTGAAGGTAAAATTGCAAAAACAATTGTTTTGCACGGATGTAAGTATTCAATATACATACGTAACTATGTAGAATAATGAAAATTGGCTATCTTGTTTTGATAGAAATTTTTTTTGCTATTCTTCTGGGTGTGGTACAATGTTGCTTGAAAAATTATGACAATTCTTGTAGTCATGGTTAGAATTCTATCTTTTTAATTACATTATTGAAAATATATGAATCTGGACAAAAATCCACTCGTGACATTTTTTAAATTGATTCGAAATTTCTTAAATTCATCTTTCTTTAAAATCTTCTCTGATATGCTTCACGCCACATAATACATCAATGAATTCCTCGAAACATGTCAGAAATTCAATCACTCTTTAGTAACAGTAATTATAGTACAACAACAAACATATCCAAGAATGTATTTGTTTAATTTCCATGCACGTCAGAAGGGCGGAAACAAAGCGAAGAATTCGGTTGTCGAAAGTCAGAGAGAGATTCGGCTTCTCCTTGGTACTACCTTGCTCCCTGCTTTCCCGGTCTTCTCCATTAAAAAGAAAATGCTTTTTTCCTCGGCCCGGATTCCCCCGAGATTAAAACATTCGCGAACGACTCGTGAACTTGTTTGTCGTTTATACTCTCACCCTACGTCTATCTTCCTTCGCTGATGTCTCTGTTTGCCGTTCGCGACAAGATGAGTCGGATAACGAAGCGACCTCGTCATGGAACTAATTTTCCGTAATTTCTCAAAAAGAGAAAGGAGGTCGAAGAAAACAGAAGACAGAGAGGGGGGGCAGAGAAAAGAGATAGAGAGAGAACGGAGAGGCCGGAGATAGAAAGAGGAAGAAGAAGAAGGAGAAGAAGCGTACAGTCAGCCGGAGCTTTTCTGGACGTTACCCCCTGCAACACTCATCTCCCTCCCCCGGATACGCTCTCAGAGACTTGCTGGCACGTCGACGTGGCCTCCAGAAGAAAAAGATGGGGAAGAGAAAGAAAGAAAGAAAGGTAAACACGAGGAAGAGGAAAGTGGCGAGGAGCGGTGGTGGGTAACGTGAGGCGAGAGAAAAGAAAAATAATCTCTTATATACGACGCCCACGGTGTAATGGAGGGTATTTCGCGCTGCAAAACACCCGAGCCACCCCCTTGGCAACCCTCTCCTTCTTGCTGCTCATCCCTGGCCGTGCCACCGACGTTGGAAATAATATCTATCTCTCCGCGCGAGCGACGAGTGGCAACTCGAAGAAGATCTAGCTGAAAAACAGAAAGAGAGGACAAAGGAATGGAGCGAGGGGAAACGAGAGAGAGAGAGAGAGAGAATCACGACGTATAAGTATATTCTTGATGGTAGTCGCGTTATATTATCCGAGAGAAAACGCAATTTCCACGGGATCTCCCCGTGTTGCAGGGAATCAAGACGATTTCATTGGGTTAATGGTAATTAGGGGAGGTGTTTATGGCTGGTTTGCCGTGAACAGGTACGGCGAATCGGAAGGTTTTTTCCTCGTGGATAATGCAGTTAATAACGCCGGGGTTCTTGCTGATGCTGATGGTTTTTGTTCGAACGAAACGCACGAAGTTGTAAGGAGTTTTGCTTATGCGAACGGCCATTACCAGCGACACGGGACGAATGCGAGGTGGAGCCATTGATAGAAATGATGGTTCCGGGGAAAGAGAAAAGAGTCTCGCGTTCGCATGAGTAAACGCGTGACTGGGCAAGAAAGACTCTCGATCGTGAAGGAAAGAACGTAAATCGAATCGAAACAGAAGAGAAGAACCGAAAGTCATTGGCGGGGAATGGAAAAGGAACTTGAAGTTCCGTGGAGAAAGCGAGTTGAGATCTTGGATGAAACGTGCTCAAGTAATTCCTTGTCAATTGGCGAGAAAAAAAAAAGAAAAACTCGTAGAATTATTTGACAAAGATAGATACGTTAACCAAGTATTGAAAACGTGGAAAATGAATGTTTTTAATCAATTAAATGAATCAATTTTTAATTCTTGAAGAGTATATGATTGTGGAATGAAATTGAAAACATTAATTATACATAAATCTGAAGTCAGCGATTAACAACGACGCAGATTTTTATACATTCATGGAGAATCGGAAGATGCAGAATATGTAGAATGTATATAATGCATAGAAATATATAAAATATATAAAATATAAATATATAAAATATATAAAATTTATAATATAATACTTGTTAGAATATTTAAAGTAAAACTGATTGTCTACCTTGAATTTAAAAAATTATATTTAATGTGAAAAGATGAATTCGCAGTGTATCGATAACAAACTACGATATCATGCTTGTTTGTCGTTCGCAATAGGATGGCAGAATAAAATTAAATTAATGGATTTTCTAGATATTCTATTTCTATATTTCGAATTCTTTAAAAATTATCTGTCGTAGATTCGCGCACGAATAAAATTTATTTGCAACTTGCGTCCATAATTCGATGAATCCATGAATGCGGCGTAGTCGCGGTTACGCGAATATTTATGGGCTATTGATTTTGAAGAAGGACTGGTGAATTATTTCGCTGAAAGTCCTAAGCACATATGTCTCGCGGATGGAAAAAGTCCGGAACGTTTGAAAAAAGGAGAAAGAGAAAGCAGATTGTCACGAGGAAATAATAGATCTGAAGCGAAGCACAAAAACTGGAATAATAGACGTAACTTTCGAACAGATAAATCAATTGGAATCGTATCACGATAAATAAAAGTAAATAACGCCAGTGATTCATAATTAAGGAGTCGAACAGCCTTTCCAGAATCGAATGAATAAAACGAGGTAACCGTAATGGAAGAAGGATAAAAAATCATACGTTCCAAATAAAGAATTCTCAAATGAAAATTCTTTTCCTCAAACTCACTGTTTTTCAAATGAAATGAAATTCTCTTGAATGCTTAATAAATAAACCGCGGATTCTTACGCTATTTTAGCATATTTTTATAACAACGATGATCTTGATGTATCTATCCGTTTTAGAAAATCTTTACACACCGATCTCAATAAGGAATTTCATACACCATGTGCAGAATTAATTTTTCTCCAAGTATTCCTCGAATATTTGAACTTCCTTACTACATTCATGAACGGTAACGAACAAGACCCTAAGGATTCAAAAGAAAAGATTACTATGTGCAGCTACTTGGCCAGGAGAAAAACCTTTCTTCGAGTGCTCGAAATATATATATTCATGTTTGGCATCGAGTCCCGTAGCAGCAATTATCCTGGAAAGCTTCACCGACTTTGCATTCACATGAGGGAATGTCTGACTGAGCACCAAAGAATAAATGGAAGGAACGTCGCAAAAAGAAAGACGAGAGGGAAATTATAATTCAAATTCACAGTGAAATTCACGTCCATGTACGAACGTCATCCAGAACTAACGAATTAAGCTTGAAATTACAAAAGAAAAATAGATCCGAGCAAATTTTCGAAAATTTCGCGACGATTGTTAAAATTAACTTGGGAAATTCTGTTTCATCTAGGAAACAGTTTGAATACAACAGTCGTAGCAATTATCTCCGTTGATTTTGCATCCGCACGAGGGAATAGCTGGACCCCCTCTCCCCCGCCCCTGGAGACGGATTTCAAAGAAGAAACAGATAGTAGAAATGACGGAGGAACAAGAGGAATAGGGCGAAGAGGACGCGAGAGGAAGAAAAGAAACGGCGAGGAAGGGGACGGGCAGAGGAGAAGAGGGGAGGAGAGGAAGAAAGAAAGGGAATTCTGGAAAAGGATGCACTTTGCAGCGGCAACGGAGTATAAGCGGGTTCCATTTTGTCCTGGGGGTCCTTAGGCGCCTCCGCGCTACACGACTAACACATCGACGTGCTCACGACGTGCACACATTCATTAGGAACGGTCACGCATGCACGCTACCGTGGCACACACCACCGTACACTTTTCCTCTCCCCTTTTCCTCCACCCTTTTCCCTCGTCTCTCTCCGTTCTTCTGGGCGGCCGCGTATGGCTCTCTCCGTTTCTCCAGCCTGTTCTACGTGTGGACCTCGAGGGTTCGTCGGAAGGGATGCTGCGACGGTGCGCAGGCGCAACTCGCGAGATATTGATAAAAATACGCGAAGGTTCGTCCCCACCCTCACACACCCCCGTGAAGCCAGCCCCATCGGAGGGAACTAAGGAGATATTCTGACGTCGAGGGCCACCCCTTCTCTGCGACGTCTTTTCCTCGAGCCCTGCATCTACCACATTAACATAATTATTAATATTTTTCCTATTCACGTATTCCCTTTTTTTTTCCACGTCCCTTGCGCGTCCTTTTTTAACACGTTGTCGTCATCCGTTTTGAAGTTCTTAGGACGATCGTGTTTTATTCGACGATCGAGGGAATATTAATTTTCTTTCTTTTTGCACTTTTAATAAGGTTGCTGTCTTCGTGTGGAATACGGAGTCTTCTGCTTTGATTACGTAATTTAAGGTTCTGTTGTAATATTTCATTCGCTTTTTGTTATAGTTCCTGTGGTTTCTTAATAATGTACGATTAAAATTGTACTGGAATGTACTCAAATTTTACTGGAATATTTAATTTTTTTAACATTATAGTAGTAAAAATAATAGCTTTTCAAAGATGATATAGTACTTCGTCCCTTCTTACGAATATTATCCATATTGCGTAGCTTGCCCACTAACCACCCTTATTTCCAAATTTACGGTTTCTTGATTTACATATTTATGAGGAAAATTTCCATTGACCGAGAATGTCAAGCGACCTACATTAAATTTATCGATTAAGAATGAACCTTCCAGATAGGAAGGGAACCGAGTCTTTCGAACGAGAGAAAGTTAAACGATTAAAAAAATGCAGATAAAGGGAGAAATATACGGATGGATGTATTTATACAACCTCGTTTAGAAGTTCTAGGACAAGTGCTAGAATTTGTTTCGGAATTGGAAAAGTTAAAATTCAATAAAGAATTTGCAAAATGTTAATATATCAGCAATGATATTGTAAAACACAAGCAGTTGAGAAATGTTATTAATCACGGTAAATATTGAATATTAAAAATAAAAATTCTTAGAATTAGTGCAACATCTATTTCATAATTAGAAAAATTGAACAATGCTTAGACGGCAAGGAATCTGCAAAGATCTTTTAACTATTATAGTAAAATTTTACAGTACTCCACCGAACCAAAGAATCTGTGAATAATATATCAATAATTATATTAAAAAATTTGCAATTTAAAAATTGAAGAAAAAATTGTGATTTAAAAATTTTAAATTATCTACAATAAATACTGAATATTACGAAAGATAAAAAGTGTCCTAAAACTTTTGAGAGGAATTGTATGTGCACGCTTTTCCACCCAGGGGCACTCGAAGCAGCTATCACCCCTCCTTGATTTTTCACTAAGATTTTAAGAAGTATTTTCCTTGTATTTCCCTAGCTCTATCGCGGCGGAACACTCACAGGCCAAGCGGAAACAATGAGATCGCTGCGGGCCTCGCAATTAAAACGTTCTGGTTCAAGTGTTTCCCTTTGAGGATGCCAGGGCATCCCGAAGGAGGACCAAAGGGGGTGGGAAGGTCAGAGAAGAAAGTCGATCAAAGGGGATTATTTCATTAAATCGACTAATCATTCGCATGGCCTACCGGAACAGAGGATTCTCGATGAGTAGGCGATGAAGGAACGTTTAAAAGCCGAAAATCGAACCTAAATACGCCATCATCCAATTTAAAATAATTCATTATACGAGAGTGATATAAACTATAGGACATTTTTATAATTACATTGGTATTTTAGTTTTAATTTTTCGTTAGGTTAGGAAGGAATACTTATAAAGCTAAACATTCTCTTTCAAAATTTCAGGGTAATTACTTTTTTCTAAGAAAGGAAATTTGACTATAATGAAGCATTGCTCCCTTAATTTTGATTATTAATCCCATTTGATAATTCAATTTTATTCATTGTTTACATTACAATATAGACATACGGACTTGTACATAAAATGTCGTGACATGTTGTTGAAAAATCTACAATTTCGAACCTCGTGCTTAAATGCATTTCATGTTTCACAAATAAACCTCTTTTCCTAAATTAGATTGATTCTTCAAAATTCTAATCAATACCCTAGTGTGATAGTAGTTTACAGAAACCCCGAGTATCGAACTTTAGGTGGAACTGGTCTAATCCTCGATCCAGCGAGGCAAAAGGGTGAGGAGGATGACGACGAGGTCAGAGGCACGGGGATGTTCCGACGAAATTATATTTTTTGTCGTCAAGACACGTTCTCGGCGTCCAGGACGCTCGCATCCCGAGGGTATTTAAAGACTCTTCGTTCTTCGTTCGCGAGGCAGCGCGCAGGGCGGAGGGACGGAGTCAGGGCGGCTCCTAAAGGCAGTAATCCTTCGGGCTCTCACGCACGAGTATTAGTCCCGTCTATAAGATGAACACATCGAAAGCCGGAGCCGCGGTTCTGTACGTACGTACACACCGAGAATACGGATGTTTGGCTACGAGTGCACACGCGCACACGCGGGAGAAACCGAAAACCGCGATCAAGTAGGATTACTCTGGAGCAATATGCTCCCTCTCTTTTCCTCTTTGCTTTTTCACCCTCTTGCTTCGTTGTCGAAGACGCCAGCCCCGAGTGGACACACGTGTGGCCAACACGGAATATACACAAGCAATCCTCTATCTCTTGATGCCCGTTATCTGGAGAAGCAATGAGAGTTTGCCTGGTGTTCTTACTCGTCCTATCGTTACCTTTTTTCTCGTTAAATATTCATCGTAAATCATTAGTCGTCGATAGGCCAACTTTATTCAGAGTTCTTTGTTTTATGTTTTGGACTCTCCTATCCGTCATCGATAGATATTTTTTTAATATCCATTAAATCTTATTCTTTCGATAGTGTGGAAATTTTCTGTGACGTTAATGAGGAGACTTTGTTTTTTGTCTGATGAATTTTGATATCTTTGAAGATCCAATGGATGGATTGGTTGTTGTTTAATGAAAGGTCTTGTTTTCGATTAATTCGACAGGAGAAACGATTATTATGTAGATATAGATAATGTGAGGATTTTGTGAAAAATTAACGAATGAGTTTCTTCATCGAATAAATTAAACGTCATCAAACATCACTTGCAATCGATAAAGTAAAATAATCTGACTAGTATTTCCTAGCTATTATTTGATTTACATTTTTGCATGGATTACTCAGAAGTTTAAAGTTCAGTCGCAGATAATCTAACTAAATACGTAATTCCCTTGTGAATCTCTTAGGAAATTAATTACGTGTTATGAATCGCAATAATCACCAAAAAACAAATATAGTCAAATAGACGTCACCTGCTTGAAAAAGTAACAACAATGCGGTTATTATCCGAGACAGCAACTTGGAATGAGAATTTTCTAGCTGTATCGGCGATGCCAATTCTTCACTCGATACACTACGCCACTAAATGCTGACCAAAGACATTAGCTATCTGCGAGAGGATCTTCCTCCCCTTCTAGTTTTTTACCCTCTCTTGTGTCTTTCCGTCTTTTCTTCCTTCAATTTTCCTTCTTTGGCGACCGCTCAAGTGTCCTCTCCTCTTAACTTCCTTTTCGATTTGTAGTAATGCCTTTTATATTGACTTTAACGCTAAAAGTTAATCGGATCTGTTCGTAAGTTAGCAAGAAAACGTCATCTCAATCTCGAACGTCAATGAATCAACGAAACAACTTTATAAAAGGATTAGCTTCCTCTCGAGTTTTGAAATGGAAGATTCTCCGAGTTTTCGAACTAATAAATTTCCTTCTTGTTCTCTGTTGAAACACTTTATGTTTTCAGTATGAAAGAGTGAACGGAGTTATTAAAAAAAGGGGGAAGGCAATGCAAAAAATATGCAGTCCTAGTTTAGTCACTAACAGAAATTAATTCGAAATTAATCAGAATCATATCGGTTTATCGAATGTATTATAATTTTATCATCAATTAATGATATTCACCTCAAATAATACAGTTAGATTGTAAGTAGATGACCATAGTATTTTACTCCGTATTTTACATTTCGTTGTGGTAGATATTTGCAATAATTACTAATAATTAAAGTAAATTAAGAATCCTGAAACTAAATAATTTAACCCTAAACTATTAATAGTCGTAGTAATAAATTCTTGCAATTTTGAATACAAGACTTATATTTCATTTACTAAGCACAATTAGAATATTAAAACTGCCTACTTATTTCTGTAAACCTCTCAGTTATTTTTTTTTTTTTTTCATTTATGATATTATACTACAAAGCTAGTTAGCTCTTCAAAATTCTCAAAACCGCTATTAAATATAAATCAGTCTTAATATAAATCAGTCTTCTCTGATTCAAGCTTGCTCGAAATCTTTCCTAAGAAAGTTCTATCCAACAATCCTCCGCGCAACGGCAATCACACTGATCGGTCATTTGGAACGCCACCCTTTTCACTTTCCCATCATTTTTCGCAAATTCCCCGGGAAAGATCTCGGCCTGGTGGTTAAATTTTCGAAACGAGTCGTGCGGCCTCGGCCGTGCAGCGTTTCCCGGGGAAGTAACGCGAAATCTAAGAGAACATTGAGCAGTCAGCCTTAAAGCGAGTTAAGGATGGTTACACAGTCACCCCGGCAAGGTGCAAGCATAATATTCCCGAGGCGGGCAAAGTAGGCGCCGCGGCGCGATGAGACGCCGGAGGTGAAACCGGATGAGGGATACAGAGAGAGGGGGGGGAGAGAAAGCAAAAAAGAGAAAGAGAGAGAGAAGGAAAATTCCAAGGTAGAACGGAACAGGAGGAGAGACGAACGACAGGCAGAAGAGGCAGAGGCGAAAGAAAGTGCGGAGATGGCGCGCGAAGGAAACGAGGGTGGAGAAAGGGAGACGAGAAAGAGAGACAGAACGAGCAAGAAGAGAGTGGAGCGAATGAGGCGGGGGTGTAACGCGGGGTAAAAGTCCGCGAGCCATTTTTCCCCATATAATTATAAGAGAGGGACTGGGCGTTTCCATGGAAACCACACACCACCCTCTACCCGTCCCCCTCCCTCCCTCTCTTCTCATACGCTCTGCACCCCGTTTACTTATATGCCGGAGGACGCGCGTTGGCACATGTACACATATGTATGCGTCTGCCTGTGTGTGTGTGTGTGTGTGTGTGTGTGTGTGTGTGTGTGTATAGCCGCTGATGGAGGTGGTAGCTCGACCTCCCTGTGTGCCTGTATGCGTACACGAGAACGGTGTGTTATCACCGGGCGCACACGTACGTACACACGCGCACACACGTGAGAATCTTTCGTATGCGTGCACGTAGATAGATACGAATTCGCAGAAGAGACCCAGGACTATGCGAGAGTATGTGGGAGAGCTTGCGTTTATGTGGGACGCGGAGGGATGAACGCGGAGGGTGAGGGTGGCGGAGGTGGGCGGGGAGTGAAATTAATGTATTTGTTCTGCGGCCACCCTCGTATGCCCTCGGTAAAGACTCGGTCTCGCGAAAAGGTCTGATGGCGAAGCGGATGGCCGAGACGACCGAGCTCGAATCCCGCGTAGAATATCAGCCCGTTATTGCTTTTGTGTGCAAAGGACCGTCTCCCTTCTGCATCCCCTGTTGCCGCCCTCCTCTGTTTCTTGATGCCTCTTTGAGCCGTGCACACCTCCGTGTCGCGCTTCCGTGTGTTTCGTTATAGATCGTCCTGGATGACGCATAAAATTTACTGCTTCTCAGTATCTTCTTTCTCTTTCTCTCTCGTTCCTTCCCTTTTTGCGTTTTCACGCGGGATTGATGGGTATATTTTTACGTAGCGTAATTCATATTCAACTTAAATGTCAATTGACATTTTTAACTTTAAAGTTGAATTAGATATACGATTTTAACTGATGGTGGGTTTTGGCTGGACTTTTGAATTGCGCAAAGACTTTACGTTTTATGCAGAGTTTAATATATACGGGTATAAATTACGCGGTCTTCTAGAATTACATTAAAGAATGGAACTTAATGGAAGTAATATTAAGAAAGTAGCAATTTTATGGATATTTACGCGAGCTACTTTCCACGGTAGCCTTTAGGCGGTAATCTGGGATATTAACAAACCTAATACGTAACATTTGGCGTTTCTAGGACGGTTATTAAACGCTGATATTCTGAACTTTTTAGGCATTATTCATGTTACATTATTTCTAACTGTAGATCCAAATAGATCTAACCAAAGATCCACTAATATAGAAGTAGAAAGGCTAGATACACCGATGAAATGAATTGTTTCTACAATTTGTTCGCATTCTACAATCACACAGTAAAACTTTGCAGAAAACTGCGATCATATTTAATTCGTGTAATTTATAATAAAATTCATTAAGCTTTTTGAATTAATAGAAATTGTTTTATACCTACAATTTTGTATTTCTACTATATCAAGTCTTCAAAGTTATTTTTATTTCTCATTATGTTAAAATGTAATTATATTTTATTACTTAGTGCGAGAAGATTATTTTTAAAATTTTCATTTAACGGGCATTGTGCTAAGAAAATGGTGGTGCTTCGACCTAACTGCATAATTCAGACTTAAGAAGGGTCCTAGAATTCGCAGTAACTAGTGCATTGCTCCGAAATGGAGGAAGCCAAGAGGGTGGGATTCATTCGGACTCCCCTCAGAAAAAAGCTATTTAAATAGGTACGATCCAAGGGTGGGTGGGGTTGGTTTGATGGCGGGTCGGTTCTCCATGGCTTCATCTCAATGTACAGCAATCGGCCATACGAATACGAATCGGGGAGAATTTCATTGCTACCACGTACTTTATTCAAGAAACAAATGGTTCTCCACTAAATAATGAATATCAAAAAATTAAATTAATTTGATCAAAATCTTTGACAATTTATATATTTATATATAAGATTTCTACATTAAATATAGATTAATTTCAATTTTTTAAAGTATTTTACTGCGAAAAAGTAAACAAAAGTTATTATATTAATTAACGAGAAAATAAATCTATTTTCTCACAAAATTGTTATAACTTAAGTTTTATATTTCTTATCGTTTGAAGTTAAATTTTATTTACATATAACTAATAACACGTACTACTGGTCGTGCATGATGTAGAAAATATTTTACAAGACACTTTTTTGTGTCTCATCGCATTACCGATTTTTAAAGCGTACAGCGCGAAATATATTAAGCTTAATTTATCTATTATGAATGAAACAAATAAGGAAAAAAGAACAAGGAAAATAAAATAAAAGTTCAAAATCTTATTGAACTTCTTATTTCGCGAAGAGGAACGAAAATTGCCGTTAGATCATTTTCTCAGTCAGTGCAACATTGTTCCAATATTTAACGCGAAGCCCGACTTCGTACATCGCGTTCTCACGCGAAGGAAGGATCGCGCGGAGTCGGCCACGCGTGGAAAAGAACATCCGCGTCTTAAACAGAGGCGCAGGAGATTCCCGTGAATAATTGAGCCGCGTAATTTATCGCAAGGAATGCAGCCGGTGGCTTCCTTTCCCGAGTCCTCGGGGTTTCCCGAATAGAGAGAGACAAGGAAAGCACGAAAGAAGAAGGGAAGGGAGGCGGTTGGCGGACGGAGAGAAACAGGGGTGGTAGGTGAGAGGGGTGGCTCGGTGGAAATTGAATTTCGATCGAACACCGCCACGACGAGGGAACGAGAGGGGTGAATGGAGCAGAAACGGTAAGAGCAGGAGAGAAAATGAGAACGGGAGGAGGCAAGAAGGTGGAGGAGGAGGAGGTAGAGGAGAAGAGGAAGAAGAGGGAGATGGGGAGCAGTAGGAGGAGTAGAAGGTAGAAGGAGGCTGTAGGACATTACAGGGCATCCTCCGGCCCCGTCACTATGGCGAACAAATGAGCAATTCTCTCAACCCCCGTGTCCTATGATGTCCTGCACGTAGAACCTGGCGATGGGCGTCTTCTGGGTCGATCTCGAGCCATACAAACTCCCTTCGAGCTCCTACCTCTTTCCTATGTACCGCCATCGGGTTACCCTCGAGGTGATCGTAGTTTAAAATTTCTCACACGAAGCCCGGAAACCACCCGCGCCATTCCATCCAAGACAACCAACTCATCCACCACGATCCGTCCGACCCTGTGGCCTCCAAGGTGACTGCCGTCCTGTCAGCGTCGCGTTGACGAATTATTTTTCGCGGACCTTGCAGAAAACACAAACGGGGAGCGCCCCGTTAGTCGTCGCGACGTCTACGAACTGCGAACGACACTTTGTAGCTCGTTACGCGTTCGGAGTCGTGAGGTTCCTCAGCTTGGAACGATGATTTTTAAAAACTCGCTGCAGCGAATAAAATAGCAGAGAAAGAGAGAGAGAGAGAGAGAGAGGCGAGAAGAGAGGAAGGCGACTGGAAAATTTTTGAAACGGCGGAAAAGCTATCGGATAGATTGGAAAGCGAAGAAATCGAAAAATGGTCGTTGACCTCCTGGTTAGGTATGAATTGGAGAACTCGACGAACGCGACTGATCCATCTTCTATCGCGCGCATACATTATTCAAACGCCGGACCATTTTAAACTATCGCGCCGCCGATGGAACTTATTCATACATATTTAACGATCTGTTTTTCGCGATTCTCGTTGATTGGCCAGCGCGCTCACCTGGACCACAACGGTGGAACGCGCGCGTGCCGGTGCAAGTGGGCGTGCAACAGACACGTCAATCAGCCGGCGAGGAATTCTCGTGGAACGTCGAGGAGAATCGGACCGAAGGACCGGACGGTCGGAAAGGAAAGAAAATGGCCGGCCCGCCATTAATTAATAATAGAACGGAGCGCGCGTAGTCCGCGGACTGGCAAAGCGAGAAAGAGGACAGAAACAGGGGGACGAGGGTAAAAGAGAGACGGAAACGAGGGTTGTTCTCTCTTCCACGATCCCCGTTCTATTCCCTCTTTCTCTTTCTCCTTTCCTCTGTTCTGCTCTTTCCAGCTGTAGAAGGGGGTGAGGCAGTCGACGTGGATAGGTGGTTGGGGGAACGGGGAATGGATTTTATGCCCAGAGCGAGATATATGGCGGCCGCTACGCCCGGGCAAAAATAATATTAATATCGGAAAGGAAAGGAGGGAAAGTTTCGCAGGCTGGCTGGCTGGCTGGCTGGCTGGCTGGATGGCTGGCTGGCTGGCTGGTCCTGCTTTGGGCAGGGGATATCAAGTATAATCATAATAATAAACGCCCGTGCGGGGCGCCATTGCTGGCTCTGCCACCCTCTCCCGATCCACATCTTCCTCCCATTCCCTTTCCCTCCTTCTCATACCACCCTCATCACGCGCACATACACACGCGTATAACGTACTCTCAGACTCACACGTGCGAGCACGAGTAAACCTCTCTCAGGTATTACACAAACGTCTCCTCTTCCTCCTTCTCCTCTCATTCTCCTCCACTTTTGTGTCTCCTCCGTGTGTATACGTACGTACGTGCACGTACACAGAGAGGTATACTTCGTATAGGTTCGTGCGCACGAGCGCGTTCGTGTGTCTCGATGCACGACGTTCTGTGTCTACGCTGAGCCGACTATACACTCGAGGATTAGATTAGCTTCCACTGGCTTCGCTGCAAAGGCTTATATCCACGGGAGGAATAAGCGGCAAACAAAAATGGCTCTTCCGCCGAAAAACTGCGGAGGAAAATCGCGTGGAATTTTTCACCGGCGTTGACCGTGCCAGGGCACGGTTCTACCTACCCCGCGAGCGGATGTCGCGACGTTAGAGATTTATACCGGGGATCAGAGTGCGAAAGCGACGGTGATTGTTGAATCTTTGGACTCGGATTGCTTTCCACCGTTGGCCGCCTGTATCGCCCTCGGAACTTACGTATTGTCGAAACGTATATTGATTTATGCGCGGAATTGCTTCCCGCCGTGGAAATAAACGATCCCTTCCACGCCGATATCGACCCGAATTTATCAGAATTTATCAGAAATATTCCGATGAAGAATGTCTTCTTTAAAGCGCGCCAGCCTCTCCATTAATATTAATTTACCAGAGTGGAAGGTCGGAAACTCGGTTGTCGATCGCGGAAAATCCCTTTACTTTCGAAACTAGACGCAATTCTAATTTAAGAAAAGAAACGCTCTGAATGCGTTAATCTCGAGTATATCGGATGCTCAGAAAAAAACCAAGCGTCCATCGATCTACCTATACAAGTCTCCAATCTATCCGGTACGTAAACAGAATGTTGTTTCTGTGGATGAGGAGAACCATAATCCCCCAATCTCGTAATTAATCCGCGCAGCGGATAGATGGACCCTTTGAACGGGAGGAGACGTCCTTCGACTTTTCTCTAATCCTCTCTTCGGGCAACTCTCCGCCTTCGTTTTTCTCTCAGCCCGTCTCTTCTCGTCCCTTTCGTACGATTTGTGGAGGTTACGATCAGCGCAGATGCATTTATATCGAATTGCAGCACCGGTCGTATATTGGCTCTTCCGAAATGGAGGCTTTTGTCTTGGCGTGCCTCATAAGCGTGGATTTGCCCTTATCCGTGCCGTTTCCCCTCTTCCTTTCTCTTTGGTAGCGTGGCTCTAGTCATTCCGTGGACCACGCTCGACCACCCCTGAAGTCAACCCCCGCATCGAGTTGGCAGCAAAAGGGGAAGGGCGCCTTCTATCTGCCTCCTACTCTCTCCTCCTTTATCTGTTTTTCCCGCTCTTTTCCCTAGTTTTCCTATGGTTCGTTTGTTTCGAAGGAAGCGAGTTAACGCGAGCACGCGCACGTGCACGCACATCGTTGCTACGTTTTTTTCATTATCATACCGTTATTTTTTTGCCCCGAGTCATAAATTGCCTTTTTCCGTAGATTTCCCCGTGCTTTATGCGTCCCACTTCTGCCATTAATGTCACGGCCTTCTCGATCCCACCCCTCGCCGACTACCCTTACCCACCTCTTCCTGACCATTTATTCGCTATACGTGACTTTTCTTGCCAAAAACACATTTTGTCCGTGGCCAGTTATTAATGAGCGCCGGACCTGCAGGATTCCCTTCGTTTCTTCACTTTCTGTTTTTTTTTCTTTCTCTTTCCTTTGGTCTTGTTGCTCTGTTTTAGAGAACGAGAGCGCGCTATCGGAATCAAGCGAAATGTCATCGATATTACGGAAACGAGAGATAAATTTGGAGATGGAATGGTAAAGAGAGACGGAAACTGACAGATGCACGAGTGACATTGAGGAAAATTGGATTCCAGGATGGAGAAAATCGAGAAATCTCGTGGGAAATACAATCAGATTTTGTGTTCAATTAGTAATTAAATAATTATTAACGATGGTTTCATCGTCGTTAATATTAATATTAATTGTAATTTCAAATATTCTGATGTCCTTTCACGTATTCCATATTTTATGAAATTTTTCTTAAGTCTCGAGTGCTCTTACTAGATCATTTGCAAGTATAACTATTTAGAATTAAATTGCTTAATTCTGGTATACCTAAAATTTTAATAATTTCTAACATAAATTACTATTATATTTAATATTAAATTTAAATTACTATTTAAATAATAATTACATAAATCCAAGGTATCTATAACTAAACTTTTGAACAAATTCTATTAATTTCGTGCAGTATTTACACATGTACTTTGAAATTCATTTGCAATGTTTGATTTCAGAAAATTACGTGCATCACTAAGATCGTCGGCAACTATCATATTTGTCTCAACTTTCAATTTCTTTACGTTATCAATAAAAGGAAAAAAAAGAAATAAATAAATACCTTGAGAGATCCCTTCCAAATCGTAATTTAAATTACAACAGCAAAATAATGTACGATCAAACCGTATTACCAGATTCAATGCAAATATCTAACTATCGCCAAATGCTTGGTATCTGTCCCATTTCCCGAAGCGGAATCCATTGTCCAACGTCATCTGAAAAAGCAGGTACAATCTCCTCGAGTGATTCGAAAGAAACAAAACGCAGGAAAACGCTGAAGATGGCAGAGTCGGAATAATCTGGCATCCACGAGTAGAGTGAACTTAACGAGTCAAAGAGGCTCGCGGAATAATTGACCCGTGGGCGGCGGTTGTACATTCTAAGGATCTCTATCGACAAATGAAGACGCGGGTGGCATTTTACAGAGACAAAGACGGTGCGCGGAACCGTCTCAAGACACTTTCATATTTCCGTGAAGCAGTAGACGGCATATTGAGTAGCGAAGAAGCCTGAGAGCCACACTCACCGCGACTTCTTTCTTTTCCTTATATTTTCCTTTCCATTCTTCTCCTTTTTTTTTCGTCTCGAGAAGAATTCGCGCGATAGGGATGAGTTGCCGGGGACAAAATACCGTCGGATGGGTTACCACTTGAGCACTTGACCCGAACGGACCAGAGAGAGAGAGAGAGAGAGAGAGAAAGAGGACGAGAGGGCCCGCACTCCTGGTGATTAAAGTAAAGCCGGGAATTAGAGTGAAGGAAACTCCGGTGGAGCGGAGAGAGCGAGCGAGCGAGCGAGCGAGGAAGGAGCGATGGTGTGGCAATCAGTGAAATGGCGGTGAAAATAAATGAATGGAAATCGAGTCTGTCTCTTTCTCCGGCGTACAGAGCCAGGGACAAACCCGTGTGGCAGTCGCCACGCCAGCGCAGTCGACGAATCCGGACTCTCTCTCTGTTTGCTCGAACAATAAGAACGAATCGCCGAGTTAACTCGGGTCATATTTGTGATTGTAAGAAGCTCATCTCGCAAATCCTGTTCGGGGACGGTTGCTTCGTCGCCATGCGAATTCGTTCCCGAGCGATGATTGAAAAGCTGCGGAATCGTCCTCTGGGCTTGGGATGAGCGGTCGGTGAACAAAGTGTTCGTCGCTGGTCGAAGACAATGGAGGAATTAGATCTTCGTATTTTCGCGGCGAGATCAAGTCTTCTTGTCTTCTTTGAGGAAAGCTCGTCCTTTTGTGAAGCCAAGTGATAGTAGGTAAAAGGGAGTGAATAACAGGGTACATCTTTCTAATTTATCTAATATTTCTAATATTTTTCTAAACGATGGTTCTACTTGCGCAGAACTACTTAAATATATTATTTTGAAATAACTTGTGGGAATTGTATAAATAAGAATTAACTGCTCGTTATCGCGACACCGTCAGATACGAAAATTTTCTGCAAATGTAGATTCAGAGTTTTAATTTTTACAAACGTGGCTTTCGTTAAACCGGAGTTGTAATCTTTGCAACAATCATCAATTTGACGTTACAATACGCCAATATTATCATCGCAGTATCTAATTCTCTGCTTCTAATCCTACTATTCTAATCAATTCACGATAAAACAGAAAAAAATGTCTACTTTTCCTCGCATTTTTCTCCACCCAAACCAGACAGCATTTTCGCTAATAATAGTCGTGAGTTTTTCGTTTGACAACGACCAAACGTATTACGTTACGCGCAGAGCATGGTAATATATCCTAAGCAAGCAATGACGGGATCAGAATCGACGCCAGAGCTTCGGGGCATCGTTCGATATTTTAACGAAGACAAGCTCGGTCGTTTAACGCTGACCGAATCCCATGACAAATCTGTCGGCGTGTAGAGAGAGCGCCGCGTAGCGTGTTACAGAAACGAAGTCCTTGACTGTGTTTCGCGTGGAATCCCTAAACTAAACTATACCTCATCCCTATCGGAGAACAAGCATCCCTACCCTCAGGAAAGCAAGCTTAATGCCTCGGAAAAAATAACACACGCACACACGTTTCGTTCGCTCTCGTTTTCGTGGGCCATCCCCCACGAGCGTCGAGGAGCCGTGCGTGTCTCCCATGTCCTTTCTTTCTTCTTTTCCTTTTTTTTGCCGGCGAAGAGGGTGGACATTTAGGGCGACAAAAAAGGACGCTCTGTCTGCCGCAGGAAACCCCCGGAACACGCTGGAATTTCGACCTCCCGCGCGATCGATCGAATCTGCATGTTTTTCTTCCTCGGGGAAAACGATATTGCCTTCGTACTATTGCTGAAGCGGCAATTGTTCAGGGGTTCGACGAGACCTCGCCAACCCCCCGTGCCTCCGTTCTCCCTCTCTCTCTCTCTCTCTTTCCCTTTCTCGCTTTGCCAGCCCACTGCGCCTCGTGTCGCCCGAAACGAAACTTCTTTCGCATCCGTGGAGTTCGAGGAAAGCGCGATTTAAGTTTGGTCGCGTTGTTTGTTACTGACAGTCCGCCGAGCGCGACCGGAAAGGATTTTCATTACGTAAACCGACGAATCAGTCCGGCTTCCGGGATGTATCTTTCTAGATGGGGAAAAGGGGATGCATACAGTTAATTGTGACTGTAAAATTTTTTGAATATATTAAATATTTCCGAATGATCTAAAATGCAAGCAGTCTTACTATGATCCACTCCTATAATTAACTTTCTTTTATCATTGTATCTATTCATGTTACTACTGCAATAAAATAGCAACAAAATACCAGTTCCAAATCGAAGAATGTCACGCAAAATTGCGTGAAATAAACGAAAAACCGGTTGAGAATATAGATCGCTGAGAAGATCCCTGAAAAATCATTTTAGCTCCAATTAACACGTAATTAATTAAGTCATCTAATTAACCAGGGTTAATTGGCTCGGTAACCGAGCCACACCTTTCGAGTGGCGCATAGGTATGCCCAGGTCTGTATCCTCCCACCCGGTATCCCCGGGGTTACATCGTGACCGAAGTGTATCGCGCACCAATGTTCCTCTCCTCCCGCTCTGTTCCTGCGTCTTCCTCGCTCACGTACACATGCGCGCGCGTGCACATGGTTCATCGTCCGCACACATTTCGCTTCGCCCGCATCCAGCCAGCTGACTGCACGTGTGTCCGTCGTGTGTAATCCCCCACTAGGTCTGGTTCCCCTGAATCGCCCCCACTCGCCGATTGTGGGTGCGGCCTCGGCCATTTTGGTACCACCTACCCCTCACGCGCAGGTCCTCCACCCTTCTAGGGGATATTATACACGTAAGATCGCACACGTATACACACGAACGTGGATGTTCGCTAGCCAGCACGCGTGTCGGTGCGCGCGCTCTCGCGCGTGGAAAGGTGCTGGAAGTCGCGTCGAGGCGCTGGAAGGGAGATATCGAGGAGATGGAAGGTGGTGGTTCGTTGTAGGCCGGCGAGGGACGACAGGGGTGAAGAGGCGGCGAGCTTATTTCAGAATCCAACGCACGACGAAGAGAAGAGAGGAAGAAGAAGCGGTGGAAGAAGAAGAGGAGGAAAAAGAGGTGTCGTTTCGAGGAACGTCGAGGGTGGGGAACCGACTTAATTTCTGCCACCCCCTCCGACACATTTCCCTCCTCGGCCACCTTCCACCTTCTACCTCTCCTCGCCGCGCCTCACCATCCCCCTGGTTACCCCTCGTCGCCGCCTCCCGTACCCTCGGGCCCGCTCGTTACACGTTCCTCGCCCGGTACGGGGTAACTTCTTCTTGGTGGAGCTCTTTGAAAAGGGATTCAAAGGACTCGAGAGTTTGCTGATTATTTCTGCCGTTAATTTCTCGAGAGGCGCGGCAGAGAGAATCGTTTCACGGAATTGTTGGAAGAGGAGATTCTCTTAGGGAAATGCCTTGTAGTTTAACTGGGAGAATTATGCATAATGTTCTTCGGTTGTTACCCTGGCAGATCGGATGGAATTGAAGCTGGCTGTTTTAAGTTTCTTCAAGGGGGTTGGTTTTTGGATGTTGATCACATTAGAATAGAGTAGTTTGTTAACGCGTAGGCGATAGATCGAGTGGTGAAAACTGAAAATCGCAGAAGCAATAACGGTCGTCGTACCTGAAGAAGCTGGGAGAAATCTGCGCGACGTTCTTGTTCATAGATGGCGACACTTGTATTTCCTTAGGGTCCTTTGCTATCGTCTCTTCTCGAGTATTGTCAACTTGTATAGTTAAGTGAGGTGTAATAAGCTCTTTCAATGTAATAGATTCAGATTTAATAAAAATCTATCATTAAATTCATCAAGCTATCTAAACTTACGTAATAATTACGTAAAATTAATTACTTTAAATATTTCGAAAAAAATTTTTGATTTTTCACTTAAACGTAATAACAACAATTACTATTCTCCACTGATTTCTGAGATCATATTTCTTAAACGTGGTCACAGAGGAATTTACAACATGTTTTCGAGATGAGCACGAGCTTAAAACAATTTTTTTGCGAGGGGAAACAACGATTCGCGAAACTTAAGCAGCGAACATGTCACGAAGCTTGCAAAATTTTCCACGGAATTCGATATAACTTCCCTTCCTTTCTTCCAGACTTTCCGTTCTCGTCCGGCTCGCAACGTGTTTTCAAGAGGGTGGATAGGTTATAGCAGAGGACGAGGAAGCGTAAGTGCTTTTTGTCAGAAAAATTATATGATAGCTGGGAACGCGAGCTTTTTCCGCCTCCCGTTCCGCCATTCTCTCTACTTTCAGCGCTGGATTAGAAAATATGATTAGCTTCGTGCCGGGAGTTTATTCAGGCTACGAAACTGTACGGCGAAGGAGTGGCTGTCGCTCGTACCCTTCGGATTTTATGGATGACCGTCGTCCCCTACGTGTCTCGACGCAAAAACTTTTCCGAAAACCGTTTCTCCGTCTCTCTCGTGGCTAATTTCTACAACGTGTTACCATTTTGTTCGTCCTGTATCAACCCTTTCGATCGATTTAATGGATGCTCGATAGCATTGCATGTAATGCGGGTACGAAATATTTTATAAAATTACTCTTGTAAACTCTTTACTAGAAATCGTTATAATCGTGCGTAACTTTTTAATCCAGAAATTGTTATAGATATAATTATATCTATAAAAGAGGTAAAAATATATTCTAAATCTTCTAAATTTATTGCAAACAGTCTTTTGTATAGAAATTTTTATAATTGTGCAAATGTATAAAACTTCTATGAGAAAATATGAATTTGTCATTCTGACTACTTATAATAATAAAGAACTTATTATTGATGAAAAATTGACAATCCAATTGACGATATCTAATTCTTAAATCTTTTCTAATAATAAACATTTCTTCTTAAAATAGAAACGATTCTTTTATTTTAATAATCGTCTTTCGCATCATAAAAATAGGTAGAAAGGAATAGCAATGTACAGATGATTTAGTTGATGCTCGGAGCGACAAACGTTAAACTCGAAACAAGGGGTTACTGAGAGTTCACTCGGGGTAAGATAGGCAACGCACGTCTTTCTATCGTTTTGCTTTCATAAACCTCTCTAGTTTTGCCTGCTTCGTTTCATTTCTCTTGCGAGGGACCCACTTTGCCTTGCCTTCCATTTTTCTAGCCGTCGCGAAAACTACCCTCTTTTTCCTTCTTGTTTGAAGCGTGTCTGCGAGACGTTGCGTATGCTTGAATGGAGCAACGTAGTTCTCCGAATCGAATGTTATTGTGCCTGTAAATGATGTTGCATACATGCGTGTGAAACTTAAAAAATAATATAAAAAATAATATAATTTAGGAATGTAAAAAATAATATAATTAGGAAAATCTTCGGTAATGGCGTAATAATTTAAAAGTTTAAAGATACGGTATAGTAATTTATAAAAATTTTGAAGATGTAGAATAACATTTGAAAGTAAATAAACAATAATTCATAATTCAGATGTAATTACTTTCTGAACTGCTGAAATATAATACGTTACTGATTCAAAACTTTTTTAAAGATTATAGATATTTGTAATTGTACGCGATAATTTCTTAATGTCGAATTTTACAAAATAACAACTAAAGTTAATTTTACAAAGCAATCTGGTACCAATTTCGGAATCAAGTCATTCACGTTTCGTAAAATTGGAAATATTAATAAACCGCTGTGAGTATACAGTCACGTGAGGGTAACTCAATCATAGGATAAAAAAAAAAAGGGCCAGTGTATCATGGACGAGACAAGTACCATAACAGCATAGGAAAACGCGGGGGTGAAGATGAGTATTTCCCAGAGGAGGATCCTCGGCCCGGCTCATCAGACGATCTGGCAGAGTGGCTCCGAACCCTTGGATTGCATAATAAAACTATGGCAATTTTTATCGAGCATCGTGACGCCATTGTTCTGCTCACGACTATTGGATTCCCGATGCTCGGCGTTCATGCGATTTCTAGTATTCTTGTTGCGATGCCCCGCGACAGCTCGATGAAAACTTTCGAAATGCCACGAACCGTGGACGTGCGTGGAAAAAAGTACAGGCTTTAGTGCGCCAAACTACAAAAGACACGCTGAAATCACTGAATCAGCTGCACAAATGTACGTAACAATCGTTACACTCTGGTCAGATGAACCGCGTGCAATTATCTCAGTGAGATTGAAAAAAATGTACTCGCTTTCATTAACGAATAAAATAGATGTGAGAAATTGATTTTGTTAATTAGTTAATTAATAAATTTTGAATAGTAAATAATCTAGAGGATCGATTGATTCTGTCAAAAAATTGAAAATATTTAGCATGTAGAAATCAGGATATTATTAGAATATTCTGCTGCAAATGAGTTACAGTAATATTGTAATAACACTTGAATAACGAAATATATTTGCTAAAAATCGTGATTCACTGAAAAAAATGTATTCACTAATTAATTTACATACACACATATTTTAGATCAATTCAAGATGGCTGTTCTCCAGAATTGTTAGGATTTTTGTCTGAATTCCGCACGCAAAACTGAATTCCGTTCGAAAATCGATGCACGATATCTATTGAGATTGGAAAATCGGCACACAGCCCCAGCGTCTTAACAGCAACGGTTCTAAAATCATCCTGGTTAAACAATAACCGACAAGCATCGCAGAGGGCGAAACTAGAAATTATTAAGCACGAAATATCGACGTTACGTCACATTTTCTCGATATACTTTCAACGTGCCGCCGGTAAAATTAGATTCCAGAGACGCGAGTGGCAAGCGATGCATTGGGCGGGAAGAGTGATCGATGAAAAAAAAAAAGAAAAAAAAGGGCGATCGGTTTCAACCCCATCCATGAAGCATGTTTGCGACCCCAGCGGATGAGAAACGATCCCCTCCCCCACCGTCGAATTTATATCGAGATCGAATTATTGATCTTTGCCGGCGACGACCGATTGCTACGAACCCCATGTGTCGATTTTACGGTTTTAACGATCACCGAGCCCGCAGCCGTTTCTCCGCTTTTTCCCCTTCTTTTCCTTTCTACTGTTTTTTCTCCACGAGATCCTGGCCGCCGTAACGGTTTCGGTTGGTTGGTCGCGATTTATCTACCTTCTGTCCTAGAGATACGCGAACATCGAGTAATTAATCTGGATCTAGAGATCTGGTCGAGTCCGAGAACGAACCAGATGCTCCGACTCGATGCCCGTGTAGCAACAATCGGTCAGTGTCCAGTTCTATTTTAACTGCGGATTAAGGCGAGCCTGGCTTAACTAGCTACGATAGCGCGTTTGTTGACAGAAAGCATTAACAATTAATGTCCACGTTGGAAATAGGCGACGTTTGCAATCCGGCTCCGAGATAACTGTACTCGTGTCTGCACGTGTTACGTAGCATAATTTGTGAGAATGTGAATCCGTCGTGATTTTCAATCTTCGTATTTTCCTCTTTCTGTCTATCCTACAAGAAGCTCTGTTTCTACTAGTGACTTTTATTCCCTTCGAACAACCGTCACGCGCGCGTTTCACGCGTCTCGAAATGATAATTTTCTGACGTTGATTCTTCCGTAAGGGATTACCCGAAGCATCCGAAAATAGAGCGACTGCGTAACATTTTACACTACATTTGCCCGGCTGAAGTTACAGTCGAGTCTATACGACGCCGGGCTATATAACATCAGCATCAGAGAGGCACGGTGATCTCAATTACTCGCAGTCACGTTTCCCGACGTCTCCGAAGGCACATTTCCAAACTTCGTCGGCAATATCGGCCGCATGAAATTCCATAAATTACACGGCATCTCCCACTATCGCTGTGCCGTCACCGCCGATCTTCTTGATGCTCGGCCCCCGATATTACAACGCTTCCCGTCATTATTGCCTCCGACGAGTGGGACGCAATGAAAGAAAGGAACACCTCACGCCAAAAGGAGAGGGAAGAAGAGAAAAGGAAAGAAAAAAATGGTTCGGTGACGAGCGTGTCCGGTCGAAGTCACGGGCCGAACCCCTTTTTGAACGAGTGGACTGTAAACCCCACCTCGACGGGGTTTCGAGGGGGCGCGTGATCTTTAAGGGGATGTATGTAAGTTGTGGGCGGGTGGAGGTGTCAGTGAGGGAGCCGAAGAGAGGTTGGCGGGCTAGCGAAACAAGCGAAGACGTTGGTGACGGTGTTGGTGGCACTGCTGATGTCGACTATGGTGGTGGTGGTGGTGATGGTGGGGCTGAGATGAAGCTACCGGTGGTGGTGGTGTAAAATATGGATTTACTTCTCCTCCAGGGCTGAGGCTTTTCCTTCGAGCTCTTACGTTCGTGAACGCGGATGTTCGCGTCTCCGTGCGCGTCTACGTGTCCCTCGTATATACGTGAGCGTATGCACGAGAGCGTGTGCGTGTGTTTCTGGGCTCGTGTGACGTCACACGCACCGCTATCAACCCCATTATGCGCCCTGGAGAAAGAAAAACGGCGGTGAGAGAGGAGGGTGCCAAGACTCGTTTGTTAGACGGACCTTGGAAATCCAGGGGGTGTTTTGTTACTGTTTTCTTTGCGCTGTCACACGAGACGCCGGTGTTTTGTCTTCCTGCGAGGAAAGAAGTTGCACGGCTAACAGGCAAGCTCGTGGGAAGGGTGAAGTTGAAAATGGTCGGAGATGATACTTTGGTTAAGAGCGAATTCGAAATGCCTCTTATCACGACTCTTTCAGTTGTTCTCTGGATTCGAATCTTGCGACGACAGGTCGCGGGATCCAAATCGTATCGTTATGATGCGAAACTTGCTATGATTTGTAAAAGAACTAAAATATCCGAAAAACATTTTACCCTTAATTAGTATCTATTTTGAAAACCTAGCTAATTATTAAACGAAAACGACTATGGAACTCTTCATCTCCGCGCACTTACCAATTTACATACGAAATTAACTTTCGTATCGAAGCAGTAAAAGGAAAGAAGCTTTAACGAAGCTCAATGTATTCGCGGCTGGTGATAACAGGGCCGGTTATATCCGAGGCACATCCCGACATGTACATCGACCCCTGCGTACACTGACATTCGATCTTCCGTCGACTATTTCCACCTTACATAGAGCCGGAGTACATAGGACCATGTAAAGCTCTCGTATACCTACGCGGGTAATTTAAAATGCGATTACTAGAAGGGTGTCCTTCGTAGGGGTAGCATTCGTTGGTGGACATAAGAATAGCTAATACGGAAATGGCGAAGGAAAGAGTAGGGGGTGGCCGACGGTGGTGAAGAGGGACGGTGGAGGAGGGGGCGGTTGGATGGCTGCCATTAAAAGATTTCATCCCTTCCCTCTCTCGCCCGCGGCACCCATATATAAGGGTGAGTAATCTGAGAGCCACCCCTCCTTTCTTATTTTCCTTCCTTCTTTTTCTCACTCTCCTCCTTCCCCTACGAGCCCGCGACCGATCTCTCCTCACGTTGTACGTTCACGAATACATGGAACACGGTCGGGCACTCGCAGAAAAGCACCGGCTAACGCTGTATATACAAGTTAGAATAGAGGGTCGGGTGTAAATTGTGAGAAACTGTGCATAGCTTCTATTTTCATGTTTTCGCACGCGACTTGCATTACTTCTTTATGCAAGGACTGATTTTAGAAGAAAGGCACGTAACGAAGCTTGCGAGCTCACCTTTTCTTCCAACGTTCACTGAACCGGTTTTTTCGTTTTTTGAATTAATGTCGCCAGATTTTTGCATGAAATTATATCATTACTGACTGAAACATATATTGTCATTGGATTATGGATGACCTTTTTTTGCATCTTGTATTTTCTGTCTGATAGAAATTAGAAAGTGATAAATTTGAAATTAAAAATTTCAAAATTATGTAACATAAAACCTAACTGTGACTTTCAATATCTGTGACTTTCAATATTTAATCATACAATTGAAAGGTTAAAAAAAAATGATTAAACGATAATCACTCTTCCACATAAAGTATATTTTTACTACATAAAGTATATTTTAAAATTTCTCGTACGAACCAAATATTTTGAGATCACGGTAGAACCGTATTCGTCGTTATTACCAATAAAAAGATCCCTTTGTCTTTCTATTTTCCGGTGCAAGGGGTTCAACTTTTCAAAAAATACAATTTACGCTCGCGTCACGTCTGTCCAATTAAGCTTGCCAAGAGACGTTAGTTAATATCGCAATGAAAGCCACCTGACGGAGAAGACATTCGGTTTTAAGATCGAATCCCGTACGCACACCAGCGCAAGAAGATGACACAGGCCCGCATAAGTTGAATGAACGAGAACGGGAGAGAGCGGCAGACACTGGCTGCACCTAAGGGATATGTAAGACCAACACACACGTACGGATTACAGAGGGTAGGATTGGCAGCTCTGATCAATATTCGATTTTTGAAATATCTTCCCCACCCCTTGGCCCATCGACGTCCTCGCCCTTGCATGAGCGCACCACCACCCGTCTCCAGCCGCCACCGAACACCGCCACCCCTCGCGGAACGTTCCTCGAAAGCTCGATACTCCATTTGTATTTTTAAACTGGAATCCCTATACACACACGCGCGCGGCACGGTGACGTGTGCACGTACGTGCAAGGCTACGTATACAGCGACACGGGAAAGCGTCCTGCCACCACCATCGCCATTCGCCATCACCATTACCACCGCCGCCGGCGTCGTCCTCCGTTACTCTCGTCTCCTCAACCCTCTTTCTTCTTTCTTCTCCTCCTCCTCCTCCTCCTTCTCCTTCTCCTCTTCTCCTTCGTTTTCTTCCTCTTCATCCGCTTCTTCTTACTCTTCCCCGAGGTTCGTTCTCCTCTTCCCCTCGGTAGCTTTCCTCCTCTTCGTTCTCTGCCCGCGAGAGAGCTCTCTCTGTCTCCTTCTCTCCCTCGTGTGCGCGCCACCCACACACGCTTAACGAGCCGAATGCGCGGATGGGGATCCGTGTGATCGCATGTACGTCCCCGCTCTCTCGCCAGTGTGTGCCACCATCTATACGTACGTGTGCGAATGGAGCACACTCGGTGGAGGCCGGGGGCATACGATCCATCGGAATTTTAAGGAAATAGAAGGACACTCGATGCATACCATCGGTATGTAGTAATGCGACGGTGGTGGTAGTACGCGCGCGACCATGTATACGCGTGTTCGTTAACGTACGTGTACGTGTACGTGTTGCAGGGCCGGCGATACCAGGATACGGAATGCTTCGAGGTGACAGAATCCTCTTTAGCTTTGTCGCTGCCGGAGGGATTGTATCGTTTCTAGGAAGAATCCTCGCGCTCGACTGGTTCAAGGACCGAGTCTTAAAACGTAAAAAGTCACGGCCAATCGGCCAGGCTGATCTGAAATTTGCCTGTCTACGAAAAACGGTCTACGACCGAGTATAGGAACGATCGCCGCAAACTTTAGGCGTCGCGTCGTACGGCCGTAAACCGGCAAAGTCATCGACGAGGCACCTGGGAATGCGCGAGCATTATCGAGCGGATATTAATTTATTTTATCGTGGAATGCAATTCCAGGCATCGCGTTTTACAAGGGTTACTACTGTATCGCAAATACGGGGGGGAGTCGGGGAGGGGAGGGTGCCGTTGGATCAATTTTCAGCTCGCCCGAGACAGGAAAGTAGATTTTACCGGTCCTGTGTATCTTTATACACGTCAAGTCGACACGCACACTCGGATACGTTCGTGTGCACATACGCGCGTACGTACACAGGCTGTCGTCGGCTATCACCAATGTGTTCGGGAATGGAGGGATGCAGGTATCTGTACTCGTAGTCGTAGGTACCTATACTCGTTCCTCTTTGCCCGGCGAATTGGAATTTCTTGCCGCGGATAGAATTCTTTTGCGAGAATCACGCGACGCCCACGACATATAAGACATAGGTATCAGGTTGCAGGAGCTTATGCGCGTACACACATATACGTGCGTCGACTACTGCCGGTTAAATGAATGCGATGACACTTCCGAATATTAGCTGGTGGTGTAGAGCTACGCGCAGTTGCAGCGCCGGATAAATCTCGGCGAATGATCAATAAGTATGAGAGGAAAACTGTTGCGAATTCGTGTAGGAAGTAATTTTAGGAGAATGTTAAATATATCGAACGTGTTATACGCGGTGACATTTGCGAGAACAGATCGTTGGATGTAGTAGATGTGTAAAATATTGAGATAATTAAAGATAAATAATCTTTGATTTCCCATTTATTTTTATGATAGGTATATATTTTTGAAATGCTCATATTACTCGATATATATGTATGATGATAAATTCTGAGGTTACTCCAAAAATGATATCATTTCCTTGTACTTTTCAGTTTATGGGATTAGTCAAGGTGGTTTCGGAGCAGTTGATATGAAATAAATCTACCCCTATTTAGACATCCTTAATGTCTTCAATATTTTTTCGAAAAACTCGACGAATCCAATTAATCTGAAAACTCGTCGACAAAATCGAATGTAACACAAAATCAATTTCCTTCTCATCCGTTCAATATCCAACAACCGTCTACCCCCACCCCTTTATATTTTCATCAAAACCCACTAATTAGCATCTGCGGAGCTATGGATAGATGTTTCGAAATTTCGTAATAACTTCAACGGGGGTTATACGAAGAAGCTATAAGCTCGAGCATGCTACCCCTCTGCTCCTGGCCGAGATGCACTTTGCGCAACTGCGGATCGAGCTTACCGGTGCAGCAACGCGTGCAATTAATTAGACGTCGGCGCAGCGTTGCTCATTAGCTGGCGTCGATTGGCTGCCGACCGGTCACGTGACATCCATGCCGATGGAACGGACGGAACACCACCGAAGGGTAGGAGAACGCGAAAGCGGGGTGTCGGTTCGTCGGCTCGCGGGTGGAGAAAGGGGACCAAGCCGGCCGGCGGAGCGCGGACAAGGGGGGGTCACTGGGGCAGAGAAGGCTGCACTCGCTCAGTTGTTTCTACTGGAGAGCCACGCCCTGCCCCTTTCGTGCCGAGCCACCAAAGGCGGATACCCCGGGATTAATTAAGACGCCCACCAACAAATGATATCACGCCGTTTCCATGGACTCGATTCACCCCCGTAACCAACCACCAAGGTATTAATTAGAGGAACCAAGGGCGGAACGTCTGATTGGAGCCTCCTTTCGGGTTTCCTCCATCGTTGCCTCTGCGCCGAGACTTCCGGCCACCAAGTGGATTCGTGACTCCTTCGATTGTTTCAACCCCTATTTAAAAAACGCGCTCGAATTCGGTACTTTCGCTTCCGTCTCGTCTTGATTGGAAAATTTGGACGATCTTCGGCGTATCTCACAGGATTAGGCAAGTATCAGAGGGTGGTGGTGCTCACCAACGATTGGAACGAAGTTGGAGCAGTACGAAATTTTATTGGAGCGATACGCTGAATTGTCCGACTCATATCCGACGTATATTTTCAAGTGGTATGGGTACTACTTTCTGATCGGAGAATTTTATAAAGTTAAATTTCAGATGTGCAGAAATTATTTTAAATGATACATGTAAGTCTTTGGAATCGAAACGTTTTATGAGAATTGAGACTACAATAAAAATTTACTTCTTCTGCTTCAAGTAACAAATCATGGTACCGTAAAAGATAGGTGGAAAAAAGTAATAACACGTTTATTGATGTTTTATTGTTTTATTTATTGATGTTTTTATCAGCGCCGATCAGTAGCACCGATTTCATATCTTTAGATGATTATCGATCGTACATGTCATCATGTAGAAAGAAATATAACTATTAAATCAGTTTTAACAAATAGTGATTTGTAACACTGCTGTCGAAATTAAGCGAAAAGATTTCTCAAATATTTCTCAGAGCATGATACAGATCATGATTAAGTGATAAAAGATACAAAAGTATGTTCGTATCGCGAAAGTATGTTCATTAAAAGTTTTAAAATTCCATGTGCACACGTGAAAGCTGTTCGCTACTGATAATATCACGGTGGCATCTCTACTTTGATGCAAACGAATCGACATGTAGATTCCATGCAAATTGCTCGAATGCGTCTTCAAGTGGAGACCCCGATTCGCCACGGCGAATCTCTCGATTGGATTGCCGCTCTCCGCAGCTAATCACGCAATTACTCCACCCGGCTTTAATTTTATCCTTAATTGAATCCAATCTCCCGTAATAAATGTGTACGTGTTTTCCAGGCCGAGCGTCACGGAAGATTGAAATTTCCAAAAGAGCCAGCCAAGGGGGGGGTGATAAACTGGCCGATAAAGTGGGTTAGCTGAATTTCATTACGCCTATTAATTTCCCTAATAAAAATATACGAACGAACCTTTCCGCCTGGTCGGACGCCTGCTGAGAATAGTATTTCGAACTCGTTCGTCTTTGAAATTGACGATGACGCAGAAATCGAATTTTGTTTCCAATTAATCACTAATCCTAGAGTTGCGTGAAAAATATGAAAAACATTTAAAAAGGAATTTTCCAATATTATTTTCATAATCTTCCGGCATTGTTTCCGATATTATTCGTTGATTCAAGAAGAACTACTTTCGCGAAAAGCGAAATTTTATTACAATTCTTTTTAAAATGTTTTTCGACGGAGGATAAATAATGCTTTCAATCGAGTGAAATTCATTTGACAAAGTATCACATCTGTCTCGTAATGCTGCTGTGTTTTTTTCTCTAACAACCAATATAATCCGTTTCTCCCTTGTCAGACTAGCAGCTTTCTCGGAGTTGACGAACGACCCTGTTGACGTTCGCCCTTTCCACCAACGGGAGTAACACGAAAAGAACCGTAGGCCGACTCCCTCGCCGTTGCCACTATATTTCACATTTCGAACACCTACGTACTGCTATCTTTTTTGTTTCCTCTTTCCCCGGTAGATAGACACGCTCCACGAAACACTAGGGAAGATTAATTTCTGAACTACGCCGCGCCGCTGCCTGCTGCAGTTGGACGCGAGACGCAGTGAAAAAAGACAGTATTGAACAGACCGCAGAGCACCGCGCGCTGCAGTGAAATTTTCGACGGCGAATATTCATTGAATAATTCATCTCTGTGACTTGGCCGAATGATTTAATTGTTGCGTATTTGTTTGTTAACACTCTGCGCATTCAAGTGCGCAATAATTAATTTAAATTCCGAAGATTAATATTATTATGAAGTAACGAGTCCTGTAGTGATTAAACAGATTTTATCGATACTCAATATACTTTACACAGAAATTTATATTTCATCGTATAATAATAGATCTTTGATAGCTTTGGAAAAGTTTATAAATAAGAAATAATAATTCGGTTAGTAATACTTTTTCTAGTACTAATAACTGATTTAATTCTCTAATTTATTTTTAGATTAAATTAAAAATGGCTCGAAGTAGATTAACTATGTACAGTTATCTCAATTATTAGATATTTACGTTAACTCGTATTTTCACGAAAACGACTCATAGGCAGGAAAACCAAGGAAAAGATTCGTTTCATTTGCTAAAGAATATCATCTTCGAGTTCTATACATTTTTCCGCTGTTAATTGTCCATAAGTGCGCAAAAATTCGACTCGACTTTCGTCTTTCTCTCAAATCACCATAAACTATGACAAAAAAGTCATTTGATTCGCCAACTATGCCGGTTGCAGAGGAGCCGGATTCCAAGTCTAATTATTCGAAAGCGAAGACGGGAATTCATTAAAATGCCAGAACGACAGAGACACGGCCGGTATCATAAAATCTGTCCCGCGTGGCGTCTGGAGGGGAACGGATTCCCGGTATAATATCACGGACAATCGCCCTGATTCGAAAATTAGGTGGAGATTCATGCGTTCGCGGTGCGCAAGCGAGCGGAGAAAAGGAGAGGCCTCGCTCCTTCCCCGGGCTTAATTTATCCGAGCGCCGCGCGCGAACGTAATTTTGTTTAAATTATTAAAAGCCTAGGGTGGGCCGCGTCTGGCTGCTACCCTGGCTAATGACGTAATCCTCTAAAAAGTTATAAAGTTACCGCGGGTTCATTTTTAAACGCGTGGCGGCCCTCCGGCTCCCTGTCAAGCCAACCCCGGAACACTACCTGCTGAAAATGCTTAGACCACTTTTTTATTACGTCGTATTTCACGCCACACACCACTTACCACTGCATATTTATATACAGGTGAATAACGTAAGACGTGTGTCGCGCCATCGTACAGCCCGGCGACCGCGACGAACGAAGCGAGAGAAAACGTAATGTATGGAAGAAACTGGCCGCGCCTAATGGGAACAGATGAATGGACTCATTGACGGTAAATAAACGCGATAAATCGTCCGTTTCTTCCTGTTTCTAGCGATCTCCGCGAATTAAATAGATTTATTCTAGTCGACGTTTCTATGCCCGTAATTATGGAAAAATTTACGTTTGAACAATATGGATGGACATTTGGATTAAAATATGATCATTTCGTGTAAAAACTAGCAGAGTTTTGTTAAATTGTTAAGTTAGAATTTTGGGAGGATAAAATATCATTTATTAATAACAGAATATTAATTGGTTAATCCTGAAATGATTTCAGTCAATCGAATTTGCAGTTGCCAGGATAAAATTGCGCTTCATTAAAATTATATCTAAGACTTGATATTTTTCTTGATATAAAACGAAATTTTGTCGATATTAGATATTGCCAAACAGTATGATCGAAAAAGTTGCATCTCTAATAGCTGAATTTTTTCTTCGTCAATAATTATTCTCGTTTGCTTGATGGGAGTTCTTTTTTTTAGCGTGTTTAATAATGGAGCTTTCATCAAGGAGCGACAACGACATTTTAGTCACGTCGAATTGCAGTTTGAACGGGGCAGGTTTTATTTTGAATTTTTGAGAGAAATCACGCGAATCGAGGGAGAAAGAGCGAGATGGCGAGGAACAGTTTTTCCAACAGAAATACGTCGTATAATTTTCGAATTTATGGAACGCTCACTTTTCATGGAAATGCTAACAACGTTCGCCGCCATGGTGCACAGTTACAAAATCGCGCTCCTTTTTTTTCCCCCATCCTCTCCATTCTCTCCTCTACTCTGGCGAGAATCCGAAGCGTTCGTTGAAATTTTACTACCAAATTGGCCTTTTCACATTTCAAAAAATATTGACTCTGCGAACGGTCGTGGTGAAAAATCATTCGTCCAATCGACGGCATCGCGGACCCCGCAGTGGGATTTCAAATTCAAATTTCCCTGCAATCGAATTAGCAGGCAAAAGAGCCGTTTGATCCGTCCCATCGAGCGTAGAACATCGTACAAAGTGCCGGCCCCAATTATGAATAATTCGGGGCACAAATTCGCTTAATTCCTCCGGTCGAATCGACCGTGCGAAGAGAGAGAGAGAGAGAGAGAGAGAGAGAGGCTCCGCACGGTCAAACGCGCAAGCTGAAACTACCAACAGCCGCTGCATATTCCCTCGAACTTTCTCGCGTTACAATGAAACCGCGCGAAGCTTGCGATTGGAAGAAGTTACTTTTGCTATCGATTTGCGAATTATGGACATTACAACAGGTGTAATTATGTCTTCTAGAATATTGATATCGAAAGTGTGAAATTATTTGTTGCTCAATTTTTAAGATAAATGGTTGTTGAAGAATTTAAATAATGTATTTGATAATGTATTTAACATTTGAGATAAAAGTGAAGCATTAAACGAAAGGAACAAGAAACACTTACCTACGTCCTCTTTTTCACTTTCGACTCTTCATACAGAATATTAATAAGTTTGGTATTTAAATATTATATGCGTTGGGTATGTCACATTTTATTAAATTTGTGATAAAATTATAAGATAAAAGTATACACGTAACTATTCGTTTAATATTGGCATTTGTTTATTATAGCAATGTGTAACATCTTCCAATCTCACACGCTATTTTTCAAATATAAGAGAAACTTAAAAATAGTATTCCAATATCCAATTATCAATTGAATATAGTTCAATTTGTATAATTCATAATGATACACCTTCAAATCTCTTATTTCTACGAACCCGCCTGCTCTATCGAACGTAATAAATAGGTGGCAATAATGGATATGCATGGAGCTGAGCTCGTTTAAGCGTTCTTAATTAACCATCCAGCGGAGATGTAACAGATGCGTACGCTTAAATTTAAATTTATTCGAATGGAACAGGGAAAAGAAAGAGAGAGAGAGAGAGAGAGAGAGAGAGAGAGACGGAACGAAAAGGAAAGAGAAAAGGGATGGGGCTAGGCAGACAGCGTCACCTGCTACCCGTGCTACTATAAGATTCTCCCGATCTCGATCTCCACCTTTCGCCATTCCGCCATTATTCCATTATTCCGGGGTGGACGCCGGCATAAAGCCCGGGTTGGACGGTCGACGGGCGATCAAACTTTAATTCAATTAGGAGGAACTGAAGCAGCGGCTCGTCATGCTGTTCTCTTTCCTTCTTTTCTCGCTACTACATGGTAAGTAGATAAAAGCCGAGATCCTCTGAAAAATTGCCTTGACGAGATTCCGCAGGCCCCCTTCACCTGCCCCGTCTTCTCTGCATCTCATCAGGTTTCTATCTAGTAATTACCGTAATAAAATTATCATAAGTCGAGGTTTCAGTCGGCGAACCATCCGATCGGTATGGTCTCTCTCTCTCTCTCTCTCTTTCCGGTCTGCGAATCGCACACCGGACGAGAAACCGAGCGCGGATTCGCGCGGATATCGAGTTTCCACGGCATGTCTTAATGACGCTCGAATTTTAATGTTAATCCGGCGGAGGAAGAGGAGGAGGAGAAGGAGGAAGAGGCGGTCCGCGAGCGAGACCGCCACGGAATACAAAGTATCGGATTCAGACGAGCGGGCGCCGTGACTGGAGCACCGCTGGTCAACGGAATTCACCGGAGCATCCGCCAAGGTGAGCATTTTTTCTCCGGTTTGATTGACTAACGTCAGTCAGCGAGATCTTGCGACGACTCGCCATGGTGAATCCCCATTTGGTATGCCATGTAGATAAGTACAGTCCGGCGAGAAGGCCCTACGGCGGAGGAGGACCGGCCACCGCGCGGAAAGCGAGACCACTCGCGTGACGAACGAGCGGACTGTACGGGGGCCCCGGCTCCATCCTATTCCTTTCTTGGACCCGATTTTTTCCCCTCCCCTCCTTTCTCTTTCTCTCTCTCTCACTCTCTATCTCTTACTCTCTCGCTGAGCCGGCAACTAGCGCGCGGCAGTATTCCTGTTCGACGGCTCGAGTGAGAAAAGGATTTTGTAACGCGTTTTATCCATTATTTATCGAACGACTTGAGCGCTCACGTGAAAATTCGACGCGAGACGAAAAAAGTTGCCGCGTTCGATTTGCAACGTGATTACGGAGAATATCATCTCCTCCCCTTTTAACGAGCTGTTCGGCATTTCGCTGGTTGGCAAACCTGTCTTAGGTATATTGATAATGGCAACAACATACGTCAGAAATGTCGCCAACTTGTGAAATGTTACCTTTTAGATTTAAGTATATAGGCCTGAAATATAATTATAAAATTAATAGAAGATATTCAACCGATAAAAATATGGAGATTAGACTGCATTGAAATATATTTTCAACTAAAGAGAGGGATTATATGTAATAATAACTGTGGTACCAGAAGAGAATTGCAGAAATTATATTTATTTCTTTTAAGAAAAGATTGATATCAGCGCGTTCAACTTCTTTCTCTAAAAATAATTCACTATCTACTTTCTAATTCTCAAGTCTCTCCTAGACTATGTGTCAACTTATTCCTCCATATACGATCTATATCAACTTACTTTTCGACGTACGCTCATGAGCTCAAAGTATAACGAATCAGAAGTATACGTCGATATATGTACGTCTGTATATACGGGACAAACGTGTACGTAAGCACGCAGGGACGAATGGAAGAGAGAAAAAGAGAGAGAGAGAGAGAGAGAGGAGAGACGAGCGAAGAAGAGAATATCTAAGGGTGGAGAGCAGTCTTTCGAGAGGAGGGACGGAAGGGATAGGTATAGGAAGGCGAGCTGGCGACCATCACCAAGTCAAATCGTCTCGCAACGCGCCAGCGAATAATCTTAAATTCAAATTAAGAGCGGGTCTACAAATTTAAACAATAAACGATCAGATTCCCCGCGATTCAAATTTAAACGCAGCGGACAATGGGCCCCGAAGAACGCGCATTTGTGGCATTCTCCGTCTTTACCTCGAGCTTGCACCACGTGTACGATCGCTTGTATATCTCGATCCCGGTATTTATGGCTTCGTTAGGTGTAAAGCTTCTACGAGTGTCTGCGCAGCTCGTGAAACGAATGTGCCGCGGCGTCGATAATGGCATCGATAATAATTCATCGAAGCACGCCCCGGCCGCTGCTATCTTCTAATGATAATCAACGATGTCACACTGAAATCGCGCGATATTTATTAGCTACGGGGCGAAGTAAAAATCTTCGATTGTTCGAAAAAGGCATCTAACGAATGATGAATTAGGAGGGCAGGGGAAAATGGAAACGGAGTCTAATTTTTCAATTTCCTGCGAGGCTCGAATGCGATTTATATTTTGCCATCTACATGTGAGAAAATAATCGAAAATTTATATATGACAGAAAGAAACAAGACAACAATTTATCGAAGCACGCTGCGATCGCTGATGATAATCAACGACGTTACAGTGAAATTGCACGGTAGTATTTATTCGCTACGAGGCGAAATAAGAACGTCTAGTGTTCGAAAAAAGCATCTAACGAATGATGAATTTGGAGAAGCAATTTGTTAATTTTCTACGAGGTTTGAATGTTCTACATCGTTCTGTTCAAAAGATTTCTGCTTTTTACCGAGATTTTCTTCCGAACCATGATCGATCGGCGTTAAAGCCAGGACCCTTAAAGAAGCTTTCCACAGCCGGAGGATCGACGTGTGCGTGCGTGGCCTGGAAAACTTTCGCTTATTATCAGGCGGCACACCGCGGCGATAGAATGCGGCGGGAAGAGAAAAAAAAAAAAGAAGAAAAAGAAAAAATTGAGCCAGCCGGCCACCAAAAAGTGAGTTCCTAATTCGGTGGATGGAATCGAAGGTAGTCGGTGACGGTGGAGCGACAAGTTGGAACGGTGTCGAGAGAAAAACTCGACGACGATGAACGACGACGACGACGACGACGACGACGACGACGACGATGATAGCAAGGAAGAAGAGAATCCGGATGAAGCGAGACACGAGTATAAAAAGGCGAAAAAAAGAGGCAGAAAGGGAGCTAGACGAGCGAGACGAGCGAGAGGAGCCGGCGAAAGAGAGAAAGAGGAGCCGAAGGACAAGAAGCGATCGGGATGTCAGATCGGATCTCGTTGGTGAATCAAATTTGGCCAAATAAACGAAGAGACAGAGGGGAGACCGGGAGGAACGCAGGAGAGAACGGAGGGCCGCGAGAACAGTTGCGCTTCGTGCGTGCATTAGCATGCGGGAGGGCAGCGAAAAAGATCGTAAGAGCGACAGAGGCAGAGTGGCGAAGGGATGCGGAAAGAGGGAGGAAACGGGACGGAGGACAAACCTTCGCTCCTTCGAGAGCGGCCAACTCGAGGAGCAAGTTGAAACTGGGGGGAGGGCAAAAAGGTTGGCAAGAAGGGACTTTTCGAACTTTCTTTGTGTGCTAAGCAGCCTCCCGGCTTCTCTGGTACGCGGCTTCCTCTCCTTCTTCTCCTTCTTCGTAGTCGTGTCCTTCCTCGGATGTTGTGACCAACGGAGGAACCGGCGACCGCAGAATCAAGCCGATACCTTCTTTCGCCGATTCCTCTCGGCGCGAAATGCGACGCGAGAACATCTAATCATTTCGAGGGAAATTAACGTGTGCGCGCGAAAAAAAAAGAGAATATACTTGTGGACTTTTTTCGAACAATAATCCACCGACTGATGATACCAGATGATACAAATTGAAGAGTATGGACTTTTTTAGAATTTTAGAATTTTTATTGCACGAAATACGTTTGATTCTTATACGCTAATAATTTTTTTTTATACTAAATATAACATAGGACTTGTAATTGAATCATCGCATCTTTAATACATATTTTCTGTTGCGAATATTTCACGGCTACGATAGAATAGTTACAACACTAGCGCCTGGTTTCAGGCAGCCATGGTGACGCAGACGCGCAACGGTGCAACACGGCACTGCTGAAAGGGTTAATTTTGTTCGAAATAGATGCAGACAAGAATGCCAAAAAAATGTAGGCTCACGATGTTCTAACGATATAAAATGTTGCCTCCACCGAAAAAGTCGAGATACCTATAATGTAAGAGTAGATGATAATTCTTATCTCTTTAAGGTATGCACGCGAATCCATTTTTCTCAGCGAGGTGGTGCGAGAATTCTTCAATATTTTCTCTGAAGCAGGAGGGAGCGATGCTATATAAAACACACGTTGCGAAAGCTGATATCCGATGTATGTCGCATGGGAGAATAAGTTATCAGACGTCGTGTCGCGAGTTTCTGCTTATTTTAAAGTAAAAACCACTTTAATATTAAACGCCAATGAGGATAATGCAGTTTCATCTTGCCAAATTGAGATATTCTATTATATAAAGATAGATAACGATTAATATTTTTTAGACATTTAGAATTTTATAAGAATTTAGAAAAAGAATCCAAGTCTTTTAGAAGCCAAACCGATCGATAACCATTTGCTTAATTGATAAGCATGTTTAATTTTTTAGAAACCATGATAAGATAAATTTTTTAGTAGAAACCATGTTATATAAATCATAGAAGAATTTGTTTCTGAATAATCGTGCCGTTAATTACTTTCCACTTCGAATTCACCGCTTCAAAAACACTTTAAACAAGTTTTTTTCTTCTAATTTCTAATTCGTCATTCTCCTGGAAAACCAGCGAAGACCTGTAAGCAAAACCTATGACTACGGAACAGCTACTTCTCTTGACAACACAATGAAACAACGTAAAATCCCTAATTACCAATTCCTCGAGCAAATCGCTCTCGCAACGGTACACCCGCTAATTTATGTCTGGCATAGCCTGTCTCGGCGGAATTCACAAAAGATAATAACGATATAAGGCTCTGGCGTCATTCAAACGACATATTTATCGTAAACGAGCCGGTCCTCGTGAATGACACTCAGACAATCGCTCTACTACGTTCGTTTCTACAAGGGGAACCGTTTCGGGCCACTTTTAGTCCAGAGAGCCGGTGCTGCTGGCTGCTGGTATCGCCGTCGTTTCTATACACGTAACCATACCAACGACCGAGTCTACAAGTTCCCCGAGAGAAACGTGTCCGAGTACGTGAGCGAGATCCTCCCGCTAGACAACCGGCGCCCGCGCTTAACAGGACAATTTAAATTCACGCGGCGTCCACCTTACTCGGCATTCGCCCGGCCTGGACACATGCGTTTCCGCGCATTAATAAGATCTTTCTAAATTAGTTCGCGGCCAACCCGCAGCGCCTATCGTCGCGCGAATGTTACACCTCGTCACCTCGCATGCCACTTTCGTGACGCGTCCTTTCGCTCCTCACGGCGAATCTCTCGGATCCAGCTTGCCTGCGGATAGGATTTCGTTCTTCGAGGAAATTCTTCGTGATACTTTTTTATTTCAATTTTTTTTCTTTTTTCTTTTTCTTTTCGGACGGTGCACGGTGTAGCAAGTGACTGTAAAGAGCTGTTAGTTTTAATTTGGGAATACACTGTGGGCAGAGTTGCGTGTCAGACAATTACTGTCTGTTTCTACTTAACTTTGCGCCGTAACCTGTATTCTTCGTTTCTTTCTGTTCCGAAGAGCAAACAACTATGTCTCTTTTTCTTTTCAAAGAAGAAACGCCATTGATAATCGGCGTTTCTATCCTTTTAATATTTTAATATTTTAAAATGATCAAAGATGGATATGATAAACAACTAGATAATATAAAATATAAAAAGTGCAGTTTCCTATTGCGCTTCTATTGGAATTCAAAACAAATTTAACACAATTTAAATTTTTCTTCTATAAATAAACGTGAAAGCAGTTCAAATTCCTCCATAAAACGCGTTAAGTAAACTAAGAGTTTAGAGACAGTTTCTGTATATTTTCTTTACTTTACTGGAGAATCATCTAGGATAATACCTAATACCTCGACTGCAAACTGTACTTCAATAGTTCCGGATACATCTGCCTCTAACTTCTCTAAATAGATACATCTTTCACCACCACCGTATCAAAAATGACTCGATGCGTCTTCTTCAAAGAGTTCGACTCGTGAAACTCTTTTTCTTAAAGAGTTTGTACGCGTGTGTCTTGCCACGTTCATAATTTAAATAAAAGAGAAAAAGCGAGAGAGAGAGAGAGAGAGAAAATTAAAAGAGGATCGACATTCTCGGGCAGCAGGCGCGTAAAACAAAACGCACCGTTGGTGTGGCAATGTGCCAGTTGTGTTATTAATGCACGGGAGAGGAGCAACGAAGCGAGATCTTCATCGGTGCTCGAACGACGACCACGAGCATGCATGGCAACCAATTATTACGGGGGCGAGAACGTTGCCGGCGAGGTGTGTTATTAGCGCGAGGCGTTCGCTGCTCTTCTTTTCGGTCAGTACCGGATTCGGGATATCGTCGATGTCGATCATCGCTATCGATAAGCTTGCACCATCCTTCTCTTAGCGCTGATGTCACATCGTGCGATCATTAGCATGCATCGGCACCGCAGGGTATCACTGTTCATTTAACCAATGCTGCTCCGCAATAAGAGATCGATTCCCAACGCGGCGATTAACATTTTTGGTTAAACAATGTCTCACCTGCCTGTCCCGAGAGGTTTGCGCACTCGGATCTGTGTAATTCTTGTGCTGCTCAAACAGAGATAATAAATAATTACGTGACGGAATATATAGTCATATATATATAGTTACGCGTTGCGTAAGAATAAAGTCAAAAGTGAAATTATTATTATCGACTCGTATTTTATTTAAATTACTAGCTAATCGCTAGGGCGATAATTGCGTAGCCTCATTGTTTGGTGAAAGTCGTGACGAATTGTAATTAATTGACATGTAAAGATAAGTATAAATTGATGCACATCAATATGAGCATCTCATTCGAGAAGTGAAAGTAGGTTGCTGGTGTGGCTAGAATCAAACTTACGAATGTTTGTTGTATGATGTTACAGACAATCAATATAGATATTTCCATTTAAAGTGGGAATGGAGGTACTTCCGTTTCGACGCGTCTCGATTAATCTTCATAAAAGTGATTACGCAAAACCGAGAGTCCAAATAAACATGATGTTAATATACACAGTATTAACGCAATAGAATTCGATCAATCATCCGATTGTATTAATACAACATCGTTCAGCTTATTCGTCGAACTTTTCGTAATAATCCATCCGTGTCAAATGTGTCTCGAAAAAAAAAAAGAAAAGAAAGAAGAGTGCAAAAGCGCCTGTACATGGTTCTCGTTATTGACGTTCGACTTTAGGAGTAACTCTATCGGCGACTTATTTCCAGTCGAAACTCCTCACGTGGCCATGTACGACAAACGTACCATCGTACGAAGAAAACTGTATCGCCCACGCCGAATTAGAGATGACCGCGTCGATAGAAAACGAAACATGGTGCTTAACGGGTACCACCGCTAACCGACGCGTACCACTCTCATTTATTATGCATACCCCACCGATACGTGTTGGAGATTGTTGCACGTGGAGGCCTCCCCATAGCCGTGCACACGGTAGTTACACGGCACACGTGTGTAACGAGACGTAAGATCTACCCGAGAGAAGCGGCTCGACTGACGAGAAGACCTTCAAGAAAACACCTTCCTCCTGTTGCTCCTTTTTCAAACTGTTATCGATTATCCCCTATTGAATGGTATTGAAAATAACGCCACCTCGTCGATGAAATAGTTGCCATTCCGTTCGAAGAAGAATTGAACAAAGGAGATTGGAACTTATTTCATTGATATTTAAGTAACGTTTCGTTACTTTCGAATTTTCTTTGATGATTTTTTTTTTTTTTAACAGAACACTTTCCAAGTTGTAGTTGGAGATTGAAGATTTATTATAAATTACATTAATTAGAGTAACATATTTAGAATTTAAATATTTAATTTTAGTATTTCAATGTAATTTCACTAGCTCTTGTTTATTCCATTCTGCTTCTTACGAAGAGAAGAATTCTAAAGAAGGAAGACATTTGAGAGCAACAATAGAATAATGCTTTTTAAATATTCGATTTCGCCGTAGCATCGTTTTCAGCACAAATCGCTTCGAGAAAGTTCGGCAAATATCGCCTCGCTGAAAGAAAAAAAAGAAACAAGCTTTAATAATTTTTTCGTATCTGTTATCGAAACGACATCAGTCCCTTTCGAAAACAGTACCGGTGCGCTTTGATGTAATCTAGATAATGGACCGAGCAACTTCTCTATGACGGGTTTTCATTTATTACGCGTGCAAGCGTGTACCCTGTACATTGCAGAATAACAGAGAGACTGTGTAAATTGTAATGTGCGCAAACGTGTTTATAGACAGCGGAGGAAATGCGAGCATCGTCGGTGTTCGTCGGTATTTGTGATGCATAAGTTATGGAATATTCAATGAAAATTCGATTCATCTTTGCGTCCGGCTACAGCATCGAGGAGTATCCGTCAGTCGACATTAACATCTTCATGAAGAGCCCACTTGCACGTCGAACATTCATCATGGCTCTGCAACACGGTACAAAGTCTGTCACAAAACGCAGGTGGATCGGGAGGATCGATGTCGACGGAACAGCGACACAGGGACGGAAGAAACGACACACGATCTGTTTTCTGAAGCAACCGTACCGACAATGGCCGAAATATTCATGCGGACATATATTCCGCATAAACGTTTACTTTAAACAATTGCAGATGCCGTAGAATCAGAATCGACGCGATATGTGAAAACCGAAATGCCGATAGGGATTTTCGCCGGTGAATCTTGAAACTGAATCCAATCTCGTAAGACCAAATTTTGTCTTTCGTTCTGCACATACCAATAATACCTTATCAGATCGCTGAACCCCATTCTCTTATTAATGTAGAATATCATGGAGAACCGAGTATAATTGTACATGGAAAAGATATATATATATTTGTTTTTGATTAATGGAATTTATTTATAATGTATTAAAGAAGATTTATCATACTTAGCCATTACGGGTAGGTTTTGTTCACTATTTTATATTGAAGGTATTCAACCCAAGCGACAGTTTATTTATCAATTGAAAAAGATGTTAAATAAATTCTTGGCATTTCATTTTATGCTTATGAAAACAGGCAATGTAAAATGATTGCAAGTGATACTCTAAGGATTAATGTGAATTACAAAATTTCATTATCATCTCCCCATGATCGATGATACGAACATAATAATAATGGTTGCTCTTGCAAAATATCGAACTTTCTATCAAAAAACCAAGAATCTAAAACAATTTGAGCTCTGTTATCTTTTAATCATCTTTCTCAGAATAAGTTGTTGTATTAAATGGAAATAATTATTCAAAAAATCTACGTCGATTGTAGAGTACCAAAGCGAGACTCTTAACCTGGAGTCACGCCTGCACGAATTGAACCATCATCTTTCTTACGCAAAGGTTTTTGTTGAATCGGTGGCACGATTTCAGCGCGCGTGACAGGAATCGACACGGAGGAGGAGGCACGAAGACTGCTGGTGGTTCACCAGCTCACCTGGTGCTAAGTGTTTCCTTCGCTTTCGAATAGAGGAGAGGACATCGAGATTCTCGCGAGGTTTCTGCAGGCTTGGTGCTCTAGTTGCCGATGCCATGGCTCGGCCGGTGGTCGGCTGGCCAGCGTCGTTTCCAGGCGATGAACGTTCCTCTATCGCGCCGATCGGTCGATTGCTAATGCGGCTCGATCGTCTGCCAAGCAGAATTTTCTAATGAGCGCGTTAGTTCGTTAGGCACGTTCCGAGGATCGATCGTTGGAAAAACACGTTCCGGGAGGTTCGCCCTCCCAGAATCGTGCGTATACGCCCGGAATACGGTGCGTTGGTCACCATGAAAAACGGTACACTTGCATTCGCACGTAGCTCTTCGATGCACGTACAACGGGTTAATACGGTAACGAGATGCATGGAACATTCTCACGCGGAATAACCACGAATGTTCTAAACTGCGGATCTCTACCCTCGTCGCGAATACAATTGCGATGCCCGAAGGCAAGGTCTTCGCACTTTTTATGTGCAAAAGCAACAAATAACTCTTATCTCTACTACAAGTTCATTCGTCGCGAGAAGGTGACATAAATTCGACGATAAATTTCCAAATTATCATTCGCAGGAGATCAACTCCATAAGTTACTAGTTTCCTGCTTATTACTAGTTTCACTTTTTCAATTAAAATTTCGTTGAAATATTCGATCACGACGAACGATCACAGTATTACGAGAATTTTTTGTCAGACCTTTCGAAAGTTCTATAACCTTCTGCGCTACTAAGTCGTCTTTGTACCAGTGTAGTTGCTATAGAGACCGCAAGCAGCTCCAACATATTCGTTATCGCTCGATTTCCAATTGAAATAACGAACCATCGGCTGGAATCGACGTAGTACCATAGGTCGATTCCAGCGAATGTAAATCGCGGAATGAACAAGGAACGAGGCGGACGAAGGCGTTACGGATGATTTCTTCGAACATCGGGGCAGAGATAGCGTCTTAAACGGAAAATTCCCGGGATACGGAATGTCTGCGGTCTCGGGAGTGCGCGAGCCGAACCGACGGAATGTACGGCGTTACCATAAAAAGTGCGTACTTGTTATTCCCCCGTCTGTACGAAACGTGAAATCGGCCACGCATGTAACGGACGTGCTTACGAGAGAGGACAACAGGGGGCCATTAATAGCAGGAGCCTGTTACATGCAGAGAGCGCGGAGAGCCAGATGAAGAAGAAGGCGACGATATTGGGCTGGAAAAGAGGAGAGAAAGAACGAAAAGGAGGCGGCACGAGAACGTGGACGGCGAAACGGCTTTCGGCCGAAGGGGAACGGAGGATACGAGCGTGCTTCGCCTAATGAATTCAAATATTTGAATTACAAGAGTCGTGCTCGGGTCTCATTCATGGCGGCGCCGCGTTAGAAGGCGGTCAACTCAGGAGAGGTGGAGTGGAAAGACCGAACTGGAGAAGCTGGTCCAGCCGCGCAATCGGCCGCTACGATCAGAAAAAAGGCGGGAGCGAGAAAAGAAAAGCCGACGGTATCGCGCGAGCGCGAGAGCGAGAGCGCGCGCTGATACACAGCGAAGAAGGAAGCAGAGAGAGAGAGAGAGAGAGAGAGAGTGAGAGAGAGAGAGAAGTGAAAGAGGAGAGAGGTCTAGGCGAGATTGGGGAATATGTAAAAGGAGGGAATCACGTACGAAACCATGCCGGAACCATCTGTCATGCCGCGGGGGATTTCATAAACTTGAATGCGACGCGGCACCGCCGGACAGACACACACCGGTCTGAAATTAAGATGAAATTATGGATAAAAGCCGGGGCCGGTGCGGTGCGTGGAAGACCCCGAAATGCTCGTTAAACAGGCAAGTCCAGCAACGTGCTTCGCGGCAGAGTCAGAAGCGGCTCCATTCAAAAAATTCTTGAATTAAAACGTTCGGACTGCGATGGTTGGTCGTTCCGCGTGCTCCAGCGACCGAGCACCTTGTTCCACCTCGTCGTGCTTCCGGACGACGGACGCGAATTTTTGGCGCGTATCAGCGACTGTTATGACGGGTAGCCGACCGGTTAATTTCGAGTACCTGAACGCATCCACCACGAGTGGACCACTCTCTTGTCTCGCGAGATCACTCTCCGGGCTGCTCCACGACCAAGTGCCACTCCGTGTCAAGCACTTTTTCCAGGAAGAATTTCGATAAGGACGTGTGGACGTAGCTGGCCAAAAAGTCGTTAGCTCGGTTCGTGTTTCCTCGCCGAGTCACCGGCGAGTTAGGCCTCTTTGTTAGAGGTTGGTCAGATCAATCTCCAGCTCGTCAACACTCCCCGCTTGGAAGAAATTTTAACAAGAATAACTATATTTCGGTTGGGAAGAATTATTGCATTAGTCAGACGTGTCTCTGTTGTTCGATGGTAAAACATACCGGGCGGATAGCGTGCGTGCAAATTGAGAAAAATCTTTCCTCGTATAAAAGGAAGCAATATTTCTTATGTCTTTTCTATAGTTTTCCAATTTATAAACAAATTTCTTTGACGTCATGACAAATACTCAACTTTACTTACATCGAGTAGTTCGGTGAACTTAATGAATTAAGAAGATAAATCCCTTATTTTTAAAACACGTAAAATTTATTAAATCGAGGCTTCGCCGCAGTCTAACCCTAATGCCGTATCGCACGACATTAACCGACCGATCTCGATTTCCAATGATCTCGCTGCGTCAGTCGCTCGAATGTCAAGGTTCCTCCGTCCCATTTCCATAGACGTCTATTGAAATTTCTACGACAACGACGCGGAACAAAACACAGAATCTGAGGAGAGAAACAGAAAGATCGGGGGGAGCGAGGGAGCGCGACTTTGGTTAGCAATACGTGCATCTTGCGTAATGGGGTTCGAGACGAAATGCATGATTCCGAGGCAACGAATCTATTATAATACATCAAAAGACGAATGAACGTCCAACCGGACGTACGGATAGATGTTAGACACACGAAGAGTCGAGGAAACGACGTTAGAGAAAGAGAAACGGAGAGACGAACACGACAAAGAGAGAGGCGAACGTTAGAGATCCGATCGAGCTGATTTGAATTAGAACAATGGTTTGTTCCTGATGCACGTACTCTTCGGCGCTGTCGGTGACGTACGAGATTAATGACCCGAAAATTCAAAAATTGAAACCCCGTGGGGCGCCCCACACCTACCTCCTTCCTTTGCCCGACCCTCTTCGCAACGTGACGTTCGTCCATCGTCCCGTCGGACTATGCCAACAATACTTATTGATCGATCGCGTTTTGTTTCGGTCAAATTAATTTTAAATGCTCCGAAGAGTCTGACGATGTTACGAGCCGGATACTCATTCCGTTTCGACTGTTCTCACCGGTGCACAACGGGTGTCTTTCGAAAAGGAATTGGCAATGCGGAACGTAGAAGCGTAAGAAAAATTTAGAGGCACTTTTTCTGTATAGATTTTAAAATTTTATTCTTTATTAAGTGTACTTTGATAACTGATTTTTTACATAATATTATTAAGTGGAATAGAATACTCTTAACTAAGATCAGACACTTTCTAGTGAAATTCTTTAATAGTCAACTAGGAATAGTATCTGTATAAGAAAAATATTGTGGCTTTTGATTGATTTAAAGCCGCGTCGTATGTATATTTAAACACATGATGTTAATATGTGCTAAAGCTTCCACCTTGATTGAACCAATTGATCCTCGAAAGCAAACTGACCGACCCATTTCGTTCAATTATCAATTTCACAGTGTTCAAACGCAATAGTTAATATCCAACATCCCAAAGAAGAAATCTTACTCAGCGAATTTAAAGAAAAAAAAGAAGAAAACATTTTTCCATACGTTCCAATTTAAGCGGTTAATCGGACTCTGTTTTAAACGATCCTTTCGATGAATGAATAATCATCGGGAGGAAACGCAAGCCGTGGCTCGGCGAAGTGCTCGATAAGAAAGACGGGTCGGTTTGTCGTCGTTGGACGAGCACGTGCAGAAAGCCGCGCGAACGTAAAAAGAAAGGGTGGAGAGAGCCACGAAATCGCCAGGCCCACCCGTTGCAACGAAGAGTTCGTAACTCTATAATGCACCGTGCGCCCTGCAGGGAGGAGCCCTGAATTCCTACCAGCATTCCATTCAACTCCCACTTGCATAGCGTGGCGACCTGCCGGCGGGTGCATCTGTACACTCACGTTGGTGTGATGATGTACTCCGAGGTGCGTGCACGTTGTACCTGCATGTGCGATATTGCGAGTGCATGTACAATTTCTTCGGCACACGTACGTGCAACGCCACGTGTGCGTGTCTCGACGCTGTCTTCGCGTTTGCTTCGTCTGTGCACAGGAATATAGGAGACACGGTAATTGCAAATATATACGCTGCATCTTTGTAATTGCGCGACATCATGGCCGACATTAGCCAGTTCATAATCATGGAAGCCGGTTTCGTCGGAAGCGCTCGAATATCGCGCTGCACGTACGATAATTGTTTCGATAATTATCAAGGTCCAACCATGGGAAATTGATTTCACGCATTCGAACACGTATTATCGAGCAATTCGTTTGACGAATGGCTAGGTTGAGGAAGAACGCAGTTTGCGAAGAAAGCTCGCCAAATTGGTTAATTGAATTTATTGAAAGAAGTTTATTGCTGCGAAGGGAGAATGGTCGGAGGACCAGCGAGTAAATTGCTTAAGAGAGGAGAGGATGGTAAGAGAGCGATCGATTTAATGAATTTTGTTGAGTGACAAAGGAGCTTGGTAGTCGTGCTTTCATGAAATTTCGTTGCAATCCACATGGCAGATAAGGATCGAAGGATCGCCGCCACGCACGGTGCTTGGCCGTTGTTCAGAAAGGGTCAGCCAGGAACCGTGACGAGAACCGCGTGCGCGTTGATACCGATCAGTCTTTTGTTTCCATTCATCCCCCTTGGCACCTCACAAGCACAGCTCGCGCAATGTCAGCCAACTCGTCTCCTTTACGATCCGTTGCGCCTCGATGGCCAGCCGGCCAACCAAATATGCTAATCGAAACGATTCTTATTTGCTTAATCGCCGCCGCCACCTTTTCTTTTACTATTTCTCTCATTCAAGGACTCGGGCGAAATTCTAAACAACCCCCACCCTTTTTCTAAAAATAACGTCTCTCTCGAGCGTTACCTTTTTTTTCCACGCTAAGATTCCTTTTGGTAAAAATTCCACGTTTTAATAAAATGTTATTATCGAAATTGATAGTTCGTGAAATTGTTGTCGCGGAGACTCTAAGAAAGAAAGAAAGAAAAAAAAAAGATCGTCACCGCAATATTCGAACGAATTGTGAGAAGGAAGAAATACACTTTGTAAGAATGTAGTACAGAGAAAGTTGAGGAAACGCTTGCCTGCTGTTCGAGGTTTTTCACCAGTTGCCTAATTGTCCTCGAACGGAAGACATCGGTTTCAGAATTTATTTGCACCGGAAGATGCAACGCGACATTTGGGAAGCGAATCGCCTGACTCGTGCATAAATTTACAGTTCTCAGTCGTGTAGATAATTCCGGTAATTCTTGCATAATTCGATTCCGTGGAATTCATCTGTTCCACGATCACGTAATTCCATTACCATCTTTTTCGTATATTTATGAAATTTCACGACGAACGTTGCTTTCAAGTTTTCTTTAATTTAATTCATCAAGATCAAGTGAGATTAGTGGAACAACAAGTAAAGGTTACGCTGCAATAAAGAAGCAGAATTCGATACAGTGTACATTGAACGGAAACAAATTCTAATGATAGACGAGATGCAAAGAGCAATTAACAAATAATCTAATATCATAGCTAGAGGAAAACTCTCATTCTTAGAGGCAAAGAGAAAATTCACATTCATATTAAATCGAGCCCACGCACTTGACCATTCGACGTGAAACACTCAATTGAGTACTTGAAAAGTAACTTTGCACCACGCAATTGAAACGAAACTTGTCCTCAATGACGATGCTAATTTACCATCCCTTTTCCACGCATTCGACCGCGCGAAACAGAATCGTTGGAAAGCAGCGAGGAGCATAGGTCGGAACGTATCGGCACGGACAGGCGAAATTTTGTAATATTTCGAGGATGCTGACCTCGAAAGACCCGCGAGACTCCTTATTCCAAGAAGGTAGCTCGAGATTCTTGTTTGGTAGGGGCCCATCCGCCTGTCCGCTGGTGTTCCCTCTGTGTCTAGTGTTTCCCCCCGTGGACAGACACAGCAGATTAGATCTTAGCCACTACTATACGAGATTCTCATATTACACCCGGCATCCTTTTTATTCGGAGGCCAATGTAGAGAAGAGAAGTTTGCGTGCCGCTACACTCGGCTCCCGTTTTACTCCTGCCTGTCCCGCTCCCTCCCTTTTGCTCTCTCGTTCGCCCGCGATCCTCCGCATCAGCCGGATATGCCGCTTCCCTCCCCCCCTCCCCACCGATTGCTGCGGCCCGTTATCAGCGTTACGAGCGTTACACGATTATCATTACGACGTTGCGTGCGGCCGGTAGCCAGCGTGTATTCGAAATGAAGTCGTAGCAGCATCAAGGCTCGATTTAAGCCGGCCTTATCTGGTAATCTTAATTTTCCGGATTCTCTCGGAGGCACCGGCGCGGCTGGATACGACGTTAGCGGCCCGTCCTTCTAAAGTGTGACTGGATTGCGAACGCCCGCTACGTCGTCGGAGCCCACGTCGTCTAGGGATTTAATCTTATCCGGATACTTAAGGCGCGTGATGAGATTGTCGGGATCGAGAACGACCAACTGGCATGTAACTCTGGTACGGATATCCACCGATCCGCAACAATACGCCCGCAACAATTGAAATAATGTAATGCAGTGGACGTCTGTCTACGGCGATCTCTTAACGATTCGAAACAGCGAAACTCCGCCCGTGTGTCGTCTATTAAATAATAACGCTGCGCGCCTGATGGAGATGATACTATTTGAAAGTGGAACGGGACCGTTAGTGATCAGACTCGACGCGACGCGATGCGACGCGCCGGTACTCCGATGTTAATTCGACGATGATTGATGAATCGAGATGAGAGAACTTCTTTGCAGAGTGGTTAAAAGTGGTTGAAATGACTTCCACGAATTCGCATTCATGGAAGTCTCGAGAACTCGTTCGTTACTGCATTGGAAATTCCTTCGTATTCCTTGCGCTTTTATTTAGTCGTAATAAAATAATAATAAAATAATTCATTTTCACAAATAGAATACAGAAACTAAATTTAACAACAATTGTTATCTTTGACAGTAGTCTTTAATAATAATTGTTATCTTCTTATTGATATCTCTTTTGGCCGGTAGGTATTGTGCGGTAGGATACCGAGGGAAAGAAAGATAGGGAAATCTATCAAACCGATTGTCAACCAATCGAAAATTTCAAACTCCATAATGCACGAGCGCGGGACGAATCTTGTTCGATTCGTTCCTCGTACTCGCGAGCAGGAACAATAATAACGACAATGGGTATCTGCACGGGGTGGCCCCGGGATAGTTTATTAGCGCTCTGAAGACAATGGAGGTCGGGACCCGAAAAGAAGAAGAGGAAAAACGAGGAAGGAGAGAAGCGGTGAGGTAAGAGTCAGCAGCAGCTTCGAGCACGAGCTGAGGATGTGGAAGAAAAGAAGAAGAAGAAGAAGAAAAAGAGGATGAAAGAGAAGTAGTGAAAGAACAAGAAGAAGAAAAAGAAGAAGAAGAAGAGGAGGAGGAAGAAGGAGGAGAAAGAGAAGAAGAAAGACACGAAAAAAAGAGAGAAGGTCCGGTCCATATTTAAGTATGCAAGACTGCCGCCTCCAAATTTATGCCTGGCGACAAATATTTCAAAATCATTCCCTTCGTGAGCTGTTACTCCTTTTTCCCGTTGCTCGGGCACCGAAAAGACGATGACAGTCCCTCCATCGGCAGCGGCACGGTAGATAATAACGTGAAACGTGGAGTTTGGGAGGAGAGAGAGAGAGAGAGAGAGGGTTAGGCGGCCGAAAAGGGAAGCGAGCACGGGAGGTAGAACACGGGAACAGATCGCAGGGACAAAGCGGAGCCGGGAGCTGAAATATATTCAAAAATTCAAATCGTCTATTAGAAACAACGGGCAGCGCGACGATGTGTACACGTCGATAGGGAGAGGGAGAGGGAGGCCGAAAGGTGAAAGAGAGGAGGCCGAGGTGGAAGATAGAGGAACCGTTCGTGGAAGGGAAAGAGGCTGGAAGGAGGATTCTCCTTGGCCCTCGGTAGATCCCGACGAGAGATAAGGGAAAGAGGGCGCGAGGGGAAAGGAATATGCGAATTATAAAGCGAGTGATGGTAGCCATTGGGGCCCCGTGTGCCTTCTATACGTCGACCACGTCTCCTACGCGTGCACACATACACGCGTATGCTGACAAACACAGCCTCGTTCGTATTTACGCGTGTGTGGCGCGCAGGTCGAAGGGATCCTTCGGGGGCCCAGCTGGAGATCCGCGGTCCTGTCTTCTCGTTGTCCTGGTATTTAGGATCTCGCCGAGTGGAGCCGAGGACGCGGTGAGTGGCGACAGGATTTACGGACTCGTCGCTAGTACGTGGAACGAATACCAAGAAATATTGGTCACTGGTCTAGAAATCTCATTGCTGATCGTCCCCAACCGCGAACGGCGGTCTTAACCTACCGCTCACTGAATTTTTGATCAATCGTTTGATTGGATGTATCAACGCGTGGCTTTGTTTCCAATGCCGCGTCCAGCGACTTAATAATCGCACCAAGCCACGTGTGTGTTATGCGACTAAACGCTCGGGCAGGTTTCAAACGCTCGGTATCTTCTCTTTGACCGTACGGGTTATTAGCCGTGGCGATAATCAATCTTCCCGCGCATCGAGAGCCGATGTTGATATCTAAATCGTTCATCAAGAGGTGATCAAACGATCAGGCACAAACGATCGGTATCCACCGATGAGATCACCGAGCACTCCGCGATCGTGACGCAGATACGCATCGGGAAAGAATGTCACGGTCGTAAAAGAACGTTCCAGAATCTAGATCTTGATCGCGGGAGTTCATTAACAATCGCCGTGGACGATTACGTTTTTCCATCGGATCGGCAGAAGAAACGTCGCTCGATACGACGTTCTTACGCGGTAGGATCTTTCAAGTACCTCGTAAAGACGAAGACGTTTTCATCATCGACGAATGAAAAAATTCTCGAATAATGAATCGCGTGTCGTGAGGAGAATCGTGAACTTCTGCCGTCTATCTTTATATACGTATTGCGTATATGTATGCGTTTATAAATTTCCTGTGAACGTGGGCGATCTTATTGAAACGCGAAATTACGAAGGATGTTATTGAATAAATCGTCCGTCGAACCAAAGGACAGTTGATGGACCACAATATTTCCCGTGTCGTTATCATCCGCCGCCGATCGTTCTAGCAGTCGCGTTTACGGCGTGAAACACCGGAAGAGAAGCGCGATCGCGAACATGGCGGCGCTTGCTAGTCCAATTGTTCCGCGCGCGTCGGCTTGGGTTTCGGGACTTAATTTCCAGCGGTGGTCGAAGATATTAAAGCGGGTCGTGTGTGACGTCGTATGTATGCAAATTCGCCTCTCTGGAAATAGGGTGGCAAGGGTAGGGGTGGAGGAGGGGAGGGGGAGGGAGGGCAGTTTCCGTCTGGAGCTTCGCGTAACTTTGGTAACCGCGGATGTCGCGCGCGCATGTGCGCCCGTACGTGTACCCTTAGTCATACGTGTGCGTGCACGCGGGCACTCGCAGAACGACCGGCACACACGTGAAATGGCGTATACATAGATCATGTATATTGATGGCACAGCACACGGCGCGAGCGTTCGATTCCCGTGCTCTCTAAATATTGCGCCCCCTCCATCATGTATATATATATGGATTTTCTGTATGTGCATGCCTACTTCTGTTTATACACGGAGTGTTCCGTTACCGTTTAAAGTAGCAGAAACATCCAATATTTATTCCGTGGTTTTATTCTTATGCGCGATGCCTTCCAATTCCTTGCCTAGTCGAGGGCGCATTTTCGAATGAATTGTTCTAGTCGTTCTCGAATGTCACGCTCGATGTCCGTTTCATCGAGTTTAGCTTCTTTTTCCCTTCTTTCCTTGCTTTTCTTTCTCATTTTCTTCTTCTTTTTTTCTTTCTTTCTTTCTTCTTCTTTTTTTTTTTTTTTAATCGAGAAGAAGAAAGTTGGCGTGTGTTACCGTATAACGGTACGCCGAATAATTTCGCATCGTTTCCGGTAAAAGAAATTCTGCGGTCGCGGCGTCGAAGAAATTCCTTTCAGACATGCTTATCCTTCCCCGTGGCCGAAAGCAAAGGCCCGACGCACCTGTTACTGCAGTCGTTCGTTGCTTACTTTCATATTCGCGTGCATACGGCGCATGTACGCGTATCTTGCCCGTTTGGGCAACGACCATCTGTGTCAGCCGAGTTATTTTCCATTCTGGCTTGTCACATTTGTTTATTCCAAATTTGTCATGACGTGCGCGACTCTCTGCCTGTGGTTGTTCTTTTGATATGCGTGCCAGCGTGTGCGCGCCCGCGCGCGCGTGTAATCGCGCGTACGCGCAGCGAAAATGGAAATGCAAATGACCATTTAAATCATCTGGAGGAGAACATAGTGAGTACGATAAAAATATTATTTTGGTGCACGCTGAATCGTGCTAATACGCGATTTAGAACGATTTAATAACAAGAAATGAAATACATGTAACGCATATAAGTTAAGTTGAATTACTCTTGGATACATGTACATATCTCAACGAATAATTCTTGTCAACTCTGTTTATATTCGTGTTCGTTAAAATTTGACGAACTAACGATCTTGGAAATTCGAGTGACGCGCCGTTTTATCATTTTAAATTCGAAATAAAACTAATTCCACCATTCTCGAGATGAAACTCTCCGTTCGTAGTTGAAGAACATTTTATTCACGATACGTCATTGTAGATTTGAATGCGGATGAGGGCGATAGATCTCGCGTGTCTTTTGAAATCGAGTCCCAAACGCGTCCTGGTCGTCTTCTGGCTGACATTGGATAAGTAAGGGGATGACAGCTATGGGTGTAACCGTGTAAGGGGTTGGTCAGCGTCGAAGAGAGATGATCCTCGATGTATATAAGAGCGGAACGTGATTTGCGGTTCGGGACTCCTGAGTCCTGGATTTGAATTTATCTTGTCCCCTTCCCCTGTTCCTTCACCTGCTACTTCGATTCGATGTCCCCTTCGCTAACACCCATCTAGATCAGTCCTTGGATGTCCAAGAGGACAGTCAGATGTACTGCGAGATTTTCTTTAGGTGTGCGCGCACACTCTCGTTGGCTTACAAGGTGATTCATAAGAAGACCGCCGAGAATTTGTGTGCAAAACGTCCATTTTCTACGAAAATTATGGGACCTTTCTCCTTCTTTTGCGCTAGAACGACGAATGCAAATATTCAGAAATATTCTACATTTATTACAACAATGACGAAAAGCTAAGTTATTCGAGTTATTTGGTTTCTTTGGTTTCTTGATGTTACGTTTTGTGGACACATTCTCAGAGTGTGAACTATGTAAAAAATATTTTCTCACAGAACTTCTACTATTGTAGCTTTTTTTCACTTTGATCTCTTGGAATATTGTGCAATCGTTGAAAATATTTACTGTTCTGTTTATTAACTTTCTCAAATAGTAGTCGTTGGATTATGTAGATTACTCTAGGAATTTATGTTGGATTATTATCAAAATTGAATTGAATAAAAAGTTTCAAAATTTCTTAAATTTTGTTGCAATCGTCAATGGCTAATGACATCAATTATAAAACTTAATCACGATTCTTCTATCTTTTCTTCTGTCGATTGTATGTTTTTATGTACGTACCTATTGAGTGCTAACTATACGATTTATATAATTAAGTCGCTTCTTTCCCTATTTTAAATGAAATATGAATGCCAACGATCAAATTTCCTTCATTTTTATTGCTTAATCACTTCATTATTCCAATTATATCATTTTACGAAAACACTTTACATAATGGCAAATTACTCGAAATTTCTACGTGGTACGTAGAAATGCGGCACGCAGAATGAACAACGAGGATCGCTAACGAAATCACGTGATTATGGCGGTACAATGGAGCCGAACTATGTAAAATCATGCACGATCGTAATGCGCTTCGCAGCGCGAGCTCGCCATTATACCCGAAACAAGCGACTAACGACCCGCCGCTGGGTGCCGATTGGCCGAATTAGGCGTGATACGCGCGTACGTACCCGTGCATAACCCGCGGGGATGATAATTAGCCCTGCATGAATGAGGTTTAATTGGGACCAAGAATCAACCCCTTTCGTAGAATCTCTCAGACGGAAGCTTTCGCAGAATCTTGACAGACTGTGTCACTTTCAAAGACAAAGTGAAAACGAGTCACGGGGGTTGCCTCTGCGTTATTACCCTTTGTGTTTAGTGGTTATCGTGACGAATCATATTTGCTTGTATGAATAAGTTTATTACGCCCTATGGAACATTTGTCTATTTTTTTTTATTTTCTTTTACGTTAGAAAACAGAAACGTTTGGGATATTTAATTTTTGTCCGTATCTTATATTCTCCGTGGTTATAATTACCGATAAAATTAAATGAAATTGAACAAATTTTAAGAACTAGCGATTGATTTAAAATCTTAAATTGTTATAGTTTCCAACAAGTTGGAAATGGATGATGTTTTTCGAGAAACGAATAACATTCGTTTTATTAATGTTATTAACAAATCGATCAAATATTTATGAAGCAAATTATTTAAGTGTAGACGTAGTGAAATATTTTCTCATGTTTCAACGAAGTGAACAAATTTTGTGCTAACGCAGCAAATGAAAGCAAAGGGTTCGATTCTATTCTACCACCTCTCTTGGTTATTATTAGCATTGTTAACCAACTAACTCGAGCGATACTGCTTTCTGATGCGTGAGCCACTACCCTGCAGCTTGGATCGCGATGTTCTTTACCCCTTTCCGGAGCCGTGGGCTATTCTCACCCCCTGTTCACCCCTAATTGGCGTACTAACGTAATGGTGATCCTGCCAAGTGATCACAGGAACCCTCGTCTTCCTGGGACCTTCTAACCCTTTCACAATTGATGAGGATCTCTCGCAATTGCTGTCACTACGTTTCGAAAAGCCGATTACACTCTCGAAGATGTTATGCTTACTATGCATAGAATATTTCTCGTGTGAACGTTTCGATCAATCACTGGAATGTCAAGCGATAAAAATCATTGTTCGAAGGTTAAAGAAGAAGAAACACGATCAGTGTTTGAATTATTTACAAAAGAGATGATTTAATTTCGAATATAGTTTGAAAAGGTAAATACCGTCTAAAATGCATTTAGAATTGTTGAAGTTTAGAATCACTAAAGTTGAAATTATACATCGAAGAGGTTAAAATTTGTTTCTCTCTCTCTCTCTCTCTTTGTTTGCTGTTTAAAAGATGCATTCAAATGTTTCGAAATGCCGCAAGGTTTCCATTTCTGCGGATTTAAAAATAAACCAGGCAATTGGAATAATCGTGACGGTGTTGATGTCATTGCGGATAAAATGCATGCAAAGGGTAGCTCGATCGAGCAGGGATAGAAACGGAGAAACCGTAGAGACGAAAGTCGTTGGAAAGGACGAAAGCACGAGGCCAGCATGACGAGTCTCGGGTTGACGTTTCATTCCCAGCCAACTCCCGCACTATGCATACTAACTAGCCTCCGCTACGTTAGCTATATTCCATGTCTTTCTCCCTTGCGCGTTTAAACTTTCTCGTGGATCCTTCCTTCTCCTTTTTCCGTCCGTTGCTGTACTCAGCCGGTTTCCACGAAAAGGGAAAAAGGAAAAACGATAGTTCCGAAGAAACGGTCCAGGGCGAACAACCCCCTGGATTCGCTGGACAGAAGGGTGCCGGCCACTGGGTAGTTCTTGTACTCGCCGACAGATGTAGTCAGTTGTTCTTTATCTATTCTCGCTTATCATTACTCGACTCGATGCTCATGATTTCCTTTTACGATGCATCATTGCCTTTGAGAATTTGGCTAAACTGCTTCTGTGTTCTTCTTCTCGAGACTCGTTGCTGTAAAAAATTTTCCGAAAGATGGAAACCTGTTGGCCCAACTGACCAACCCGTAGACTCTCCCGCCTACGTATAACTTATCGAATAACAATTTAAATGATTAAAGATATGGATATTCTAATAAGATTTAGCGAAGATCGCTTTCCAAGTATTTATCATTTTTCTAAATCTATTATCTAGTGACTAATGGACAATAATCTACGTTTCTCTTTTGTCGACGAACTTTCACGTCGCTGTCAGGCCACCAATTCGAAAATGGTTTTCATATTCACGTGCCTCAAGTACAAGATACAAATCTCGAGGACAATTACGTTGATCGACCGAACGAAAAACCGGCGAAGAATACAACGGGGTTTAGCCCGCTTGACGCGAGTAAGAACACGTAAGAACAACACACAAAGCATGTGAATTCTAGCATAACGGTGGCAGTCACGGAAACCGCGGCGAAATCGGCCGCCTAAAGTCCTATTTTTAAACGGTTTCTTTCCCATTACCCCTGGCAACTATCTCCTACGACGGATCTAACCATTATTTTGGTCTAGCCTTGTTTTTAACCCGCGTCCTCCCTTCTACTAGGCGAATCATCCATCCCACTCAGACGACTTCCACCCTGACTATCATCCCCTCGGCGAGGATTTTATTTGCTTTTATTCGGATGTAATTGTTGGGGCCAGTCACCACTATCGCCACTGCCTAGCGATGCCTAACCATCCAATTCGCGAATGTTTCTCAGCCACGCGACCCTTTTATGGGATCCGCTGGGCTTGCTTCTCGTGTAGACTGCCTGCTTTTTGTTCCGCGACTCGAGGAAGATACCCTCTCTAACTTCCTATTAGACCTACCACAATTGCTTTTAGCGGTGAACAAGTGTAAACTGTTTTAAATAACACTTTTGTCCGTTGCACCGTTCAAGTGGCGCAGCTTTATCGCGATTTCAAACGACAAAGTTAGATTTTGCTATTTCGAAGATTGAAAATTATATTTCTATTTCATCCGTTCGAACAAGAATGCGATGCTAAGAATATCTAGACTGTGATTGCACTGTTCGTCCGGGAGAGCAAAGTGAAGCAGGTATAGCAGGGAGTAAAAGTAAAATTTCATCGGTAATGCGATTCATGATGCGAAAACTTTTTAATCTCCCAGCCGTACGCGGAGAGGTAATTTTACACGATCGCATACTTCGGACTTAATGCAGCCGTAATCAGAGAATAATCGACACCGTGTAACCGTCATACCCGATGGGGGTCGGTCGCTGGAATAATGAATCACAAATGACGCGAAGTGACTACCGTAGAAATAATCCGGATTAGAGGCGCGAACACGTCCGCTCGCGCCGATGAAAACGAAATCTGCGAATGCAAATTCCGGACCGCACGATTTCCCTCGCCGAAACGGTCCGGGGTTGAACAGACCAGTGGAGAGGGGGTCACGGTTGAACAGAAATCTCTCTCTTTCTCTCTCTCTCTCTCTCTGTCTTTCTCTCTGCCGATGAAACGAGCCAGAGGGTGGCGGTTTAATTATCGGGTTAAACGTAGCGAGCGCTGATTCTGATGAGAGTTCCGGATTCGAATGCTCTCTCTAGTACGTGACTGTCATCGTGGCGGGCCAGTTAACTAACTAACAGTCCCGGACAGTTAGCAAGTACCGGGCAGGAGCCGATCCGTGGGGGAGATACGGCACGTATAAACCCCTGCAGTCCCCCACCCACCCTCGCGATGACATTGTTCGCACTTGGATTCATATTCAAATTGGCTCGCGCCCTGGTGCGATTGTGATTATTGCGATTATTACTACCGTCAATGTTCCGGCACGATGTTTCGTCACCGACGAACGACGGGGTGGGGGTTACATGCTACCGATTTTCAACGTGCTCTTAATTCGCCCTCTCGTTGAGCCTTTTCTCTTCCGCTGTTACCATGATAAAACGATTCTAGTTCGATCTCTTACCTCGTGAAATTAGGTAGCGATCAAATGATATATCTCGTTCTCTTTTTCTAATTTGGTTCTCAAGAATTTAGTGATTTGCTGCGGTATTTTTTCTATTTTTCTCACCTTTCGTGTAAAATTCTATAGTTTTACTGCAATGTATTCATATCACGTGATCGATCAAAGCTTTCATAATTACACATGATTGAATTCAGGTGAAATATACGTACGCGAAAATTACGAATGTAATCAGAATTTACAAGAAGGGGGAAGTTCAGCTCGTCGAATGCAACAATAAAAATAAATATAGAGTGTGATGGAAGAAGTACGGAGAAGTCGGGAGGGTGGTTTAATGTAGCGCAAATCGCACCAATTAAAAATCCGATTAAAGAATCCGACGGGTACAGCGTTAAAGATTTAGAACGAGAAAATGGTTGGGATCAGAATCGTTTCCGGCCGATAAAGCAAGCGTTCATTTATTAACGCTTGCTTCTCTCTTAAAATTCCTTCGTCAGCTCGCTCACCCTCCGTCTTCCCTCTTCGCCTCGTCTCTTTCTCTTCTGCCCGTCGTTAATTCTCCGCGTTCTCCAGGTGTTAGTTTTATGGCTCGTCATTTTTTTAAGTGCAAATGAGTTCCGCTCGTCGCCTCGAGCTTTTCAGCGTGAGGATCCTTTCCTTTATTTCTTTAATTTAAAAACGGGAACGATTACACGGGGGCGACTTGCCCGGATTAAAAACTCAACCCCCGGAATCTGACCCACCCCACCACGGCTTCCTTTCATTCTTCGACCCTCGGTTTCTCTTGCCACCACCTCGCCTCGCAGAACGACTTTCTTTACACAAAGCTACGCCCAACGAAGAACGCGTTTTTTCGCAGATTGATTGCGAAGTTAACTTTAATTTCCCCCGAAACCCGGCGCGTTGCTTCGGCTGATACAATTAATCGTCGAGTGGCGCGCAATTTGTTTCTGTGTTTCGCGAAAGTCCGTAATAACGTTCAAGGAATAGACAATGGATCCTTAATCTACGAAGAAGGTCGTGTTAGTTTCGAAAATGTTATCGCTGGACAGTTTCAGGGCACTAATTACATTGAAATCTGAAGAAACTGGTGCCCGCTTCTTTGCTCACTTAGCCCTGCTACGTCGAGTAATGAAAGGAATTGGCCAGTAATTACTGAAACCGACCTCGACAGATGTTTGTTGCATCGTTATAGCACACCCATTAAACAACGTAATCGCCAACATCCTGTCTATATTCTTTTATCGGAATTAGTTGGTATATTGTATTATACCAACGACGTACGAAAAAATGATCTCCGATCGTCTGAGACGTCTTACTCTTATTTGGAACTTTTATATATACCGTTCCATCCCTAATATAGATTTTTCCTTACTACATCTGAAATACATCATATTTTCCCACTCTTTATTTTACATTCAAGAATAATACGTGTTTGACTATTCCATGCAAAGTTGATATTTGAATTTCAATGCTGATGTTGTAGCTTAAATAAGTAACTCGATCTAGCTGTATTTACGAACAAAGTATATATTACCGTGCCAAAAGTTTCGATTCTTTCAACTTCGGTTCTGATATCAATAGTGATTCTTTCAACACGCTTCTGATATCAATAGTGATTACCTCTACTTAAACTATGTTATTACATCGTATATGAGGAAATGAACATATCTGTCGTTGTATGTAGGAATTACACACAGCGAAATATTAAACTAAGTATGAAATGCAACAAAAGTGTGCCGAAACTTTTGCTCGGAACGTGCCAACAAACGTGAAACCCACATTTTTATCCCTGGCTACGTTAGTGGCAACCCTCCTATCTCTTTCAACGAATTCAAGTCCCGATGTACGAAGTGGCTCGTCGGAGCGAGAGATACGTTCGTTATTAGACATTCCTGCGTTACCGATAGATAGATCCGAGCGAACTCCCCGGCGCTGCCACTCCGTATCATGTAGACCTTGTGCCTAATCGGGTGTGAACGCGCGCCTTTGTGGGGTGGCATAGTCAGCCCCGAGATATTGCAGGTTGTTTAATTTCGCGCGCTCTCCACTCCGTTCCTTTGTTTCGAACGTTTCAATTTAAATCGAACCAGCGGCGGCGGCGGCCGTCCGGTGAACGGGACTCAGCTCCGTTGCTCTCTGTGTGAGCCAGTTGGAGCCAGAAGGGGCTGGCGAAACACACAGAGAGAGAGAGAGAGAGAGAGAGAGAGAGAGAAGTGGAAGAAGTTGGACAGGGGGCAAGGGATCAGGCGCCGATCCGTTATTAATTAGATCGGCATCGGGCGGAAAAGAGCGGCTTGGAGAAAAGGACCAGATCCGATATCGGTTCTCGGTTTCAGGAATCCCTCGGACGATTCTTCTGGCCCGTTCGCCGAAACCCCGCGAAATTAATTGCCGGACAGCCTGGAGGCTCCGTTTGACTGCCCCGACACCATTCGACACACTTACCGAGAGCCACAATTTCTTTGTTGCCTCGAGATTTAGCCGATGTGACTGCACGATTTAAGACGGCCGTCCTTTCTACCCCCTTGGTTATGTAATACGTCGTGTATACGTGTGTGTTAGAATTTTGGGACACTACTACATCATAAGACAGGCAACTGGAATTATTATTGTTAGCAAAAATTATAAGAGTCCTCGTTGAGAATTTAGTTCCTGGGGAACTCAACTTTTTAGTTCATCCAATAGTTAGCGAATTAATTAATTTTTCGAAATTTATCTAGTCCAAGTTTTCTACAACGTCAAAAGACGCTGGAAATTCGACAAAAAGAAGAAGAAAAAAACATTAAACGGGGCAGTGGTTTTGGATTCGTAAATGTACCACGAAGTAATCTGAAAACCTGAAACGTAGCACGGAATTACGGTGGATTTTAAGCAACGAGATCGTGTAAGTGTATTACAGTCATTACAAACATTCGAGCGTACATCCTTCAGATATGACTTATCCTTAATGACAGTACCACACCTGGTTCGAAACGATCAACAAGGAATGCGCATAGGTCCATAAAGTCGCGAGGCGGGCGAAGTCAAAAACGAGCGGAGTAGAAAAACCCGTCGGTACGGCAATGAAAAGGAAAAAGAACTTATCGCTAATGAAGCGAAACATCTTCTTCAGCGTCGAGCACGGCCACTGTCTTGTAAGAAGCCTCGGTACACCGGCCGTCGTGTAACGAGTTTTGTAACAGCGAATCGAATCGGACCTCTTCGAAGGCCTCCGCAACAATCAACGACCTTCGTATTAGTAGTAGAGTTCCGTGCGGTTTTTTTTTCTGACCTATGTGCGTGTTAATTAAAATTATCGTCATACTATGTATTCGATGAAAAATCGATTATAAAAATCGGTATCTTATTTTCTTCTCTCCGAATGAAATTTAGAATTTTTATAAGTTCATAGTACGTAACACGTTTTCAATGATAAATTTATCTAGCCTTTATATCCATTATCCATTATCGTCGAAGATTTAAATAAACTGTAGATAGCAAATATTTGTCTTCAGTATTTTTAGATTCGATTTCTAAAATATTACTTTAAATTATAGTAGAATTATGAAATTCTAGTGAATTCAATAAACAGATAAAAGTTATGGCTCTTGAAATAAAAAAATTTAAAATAAAGTTGACAAGTAAGAGCTCTCGATTTCACTTTGATTTTTAATTTTCTTGACGTATATAAAACGATCTATAATGCTTCAAAACGATCAGCTTCTGTTGAGTCGGAAAGATCATAGTTCGCGAATGTCTGTGCCGATACCATTTAGGATGGATTAAGGCCACCGTGGCTAATAAATAAAATATAATAACGATAATGGTGGCAATTTGGTAGATGCATTGGAGGAAGTCGGATATTATAGTGTAACGTAACGCAATCCGAGTATTTGAATACCTAATAGTTTTCAATGCATACATTAAGCCTTAAACGCCTATTATCCGAAGAATAGTGTTGTTCTATAGCGTCCGTCGATGCTAATATTAGCTGAACCGAATTCGAAATCCACGTATATACGTACATGAACGTGTATAAACGTGAATTCGCATACTCACAAAGATTTTCGGTGTATATAGGTAACCGGTATGCATATCAACATCTTGAGAAATGAAAAATTGTACGCCAATAACGTGCACCGAGGCAATGGATATTTTTTAGCTGGCCATTGAATATTCACTGCGCATCGAGTTTCGCGTAATAACGAGACTTTCAGACATTTCTGCTGGATGATATTGCGTTATAACATACTCTCAGTGTTGATCAAATTGAAGACATATTTCGTAATATGGAGAAGAGAATAGAATTTTTGCTGACTTCTTTCGAATGGAGAGTATACGTATTGTTTTCGTCACTCGTACGGTACTTTTTATTTTATTTACTGCTATTATATTATTTTCATATTCTCTTAATGATTGTCTGATATTATGTTATAAATTCATGAAAGTATGTCAGTATTTGATAAGTGAGAGATAAAAAAGAAAAAAAGAAAGAATATCACGCATTTCTTAATTCTTCTAAATATATAATTCATACTAATATTTGATTGTATTAATTTTTCATGATTTGTGAATTCATTTTAAAAGAGTAAAAATTATTTACTCAGAGATAGTTGTAGACAATCAGTTGTAGATATTATAAATTTGGGATATGAAGGAATATTTACTCATAATCTTCTCGAGGTTCAGATTCTGTAATAAATTGAAATGAACAGAGGACATTCATTTTCGAAAAAGGCTATTTAGTGAAGGAATGATTACGAGCAGAGTATTGAGAATTCAAGAATGAAAGCTCAGCGAACTAATTTCCTACGTTCGAATCAGTTTGTAAAGACTGTGATCATGTCTTCTCGTGCGAAAGGAGAATTCTAAGTCCTCGATATGAGTTATGTAATCCCTCGTAATGAACCTCTCAAGACTGTCAGGGAACGTTTCAAATATTTATCCGGGTAAAACGTCTTTCGCGTCCTAGCTCTTAATGGCTGGCTACCATTCCGTGCAGTTTCAAGGAATTATTCAGAAACGTCACCGGTTCTTGTTATATCCGAGAGCTTTAGAAAGCCGGAAAGAAATAGCTGTTATTGAAAGAAATAGCTTTTAGCAAGGTTTTTAATATTTTCCTACGTTTATTTAGCGTACGCCATTTATGCACTTTACATATACTTTCCGCTCAGGAAATTTCAGATTCCTGATTGCTATATTATGTTTGCCTCAAATCTGAAAAAATTTATATTATTCTTAAAGAGTAAAATGAAATGTTTGTCTAATTTATTCTAGTATATTCTAGTATTTATTATAAATTTATTCTAGTATATTCTAGTATTCTATTATAATACTATTATAATTTATTATAATTAACTTCTGAATCGGGAATGTAACATACTTTGAATAAATATTAATTGAATGGAATACGTAGAAGCACAAATAGAAATTAGAAAAGAATCATTTTTACTAATTTAATGAAAGAAGCAAATAAGCGAATCTTAAAAAAAACTATTATTTTTTAACTGATTTAAAAGTTATTGATTGTGGTATAAAAGTTATGATATTGTTATTAGAAACTCGTTTATTAAATGTGCAATAAATCTCCTGTTTATTGTACATACATACGAGAAAGTATTTTGAAAAATTCGATACTTGAAGGAAAGATAAATCATAACCAAACATTTATTATCCGATATATATAACGCACGTATATATCATATATATGTATAATATCTTTCCTATAAAAATCGACTACTATATGAAATTTTTACTCATTTTTCGTCGTGATATTCTTTCAAATTCTATCATACTTTGCAAAATCTGCGAAAATATACGTTTTCAAATTTCAAATTTTACGATATTTATAATATGTTTTTTATGCGTTTCATAACGTACGTGCAGATAATCATAAAATAAATTAATACGTACGTATGACTATAATTAAAAATGTGAGATCGTCTCCAGTCTTCGAATCGCAGGAAACGATTCAACATTTGAACTTCTAATGTTGCAAAACAAATAACATTGATTATTTAAATCTATTAATTTTTAAATTAAGCTTCTTTTCAAACTTCTGTTCTTAATGACAAACTGCGCGAGTGGTAAATACGAAAATTCTTCCGGATTACTTCTACGGAAACTAGTTAATAGTACTCCCAACAGATGGCGCGCGATACCCTATGACCAACGGTTAACCAATAATCTTTAAGTTGGCAACAGAAAATTTAAACAGTTCGTAGATCGATTTGAATCGTGTAACAGTTGTCGCGGATCGCGTTCGGTTTTGTAGTTGTTCGATAACGAGCAAAGTTAAAATATGAAATTGCAGTGACTATTAAAGTGATTTGTAATACTTAGAGCCGTCGGAGTAGGCGATATTACATACCTACGCCAACTGAAACGTGGGTAAGTGTAGTACAAATTTATTACTTTTTATTCCGAAGAAAGACAGAGCGTCACAATAGATTAGACAGAAAAAAAGCGGAAAATGAATGAAATAGGAATCTATATACGAAGATTAACGTATTGATTGAATGTCAATTGTTATTTATGAACGTGATTCTTGTTTAATGTACTTTTTACAAGTGCTCATTCATCGCTTAATATTAAATATTAATATTTAACATTAAATATATTTTACAAAACGTGAGCTATATACGTATCGTACAACTACTTTAACGTGTAATGCGTTAGAAAATATTCTAAAAATATCGTTGTGCATGTTTTTGAATAATAACTATAGTACGTGAAACAAAATGAATATAGAATTCTACATGCCGTCAAATATTCTTATCTTACGTAAGGTTATTCACAACGTTATAGCTATTGTACCAACATAAAATATATTTTGAATATCTACAGTATGTACATGTCAATGATGTATTGATAATATATCGAAATGTCGAATTGTAATGACCAGAAAAAACATATTCGAACGTATATGAATTTCATAAGGGGTAATAAAAACTTTTAAAGAAATTTTACGATCACTTAGTTTTCGGTGTAATGTTGATAAGCCACGTATGGACAAATGTTTGCTATTCACTACAATTGCACATGAACGAACGACGTAAATAAACAGGTCAATGATTTCTACGAACAAACATCTTCTCCTTCTATGAAATGACTAGCGTCAGAAATAAACTAGTCTTAATAAATAAATTTATGAAATATTAATAAATAAATAGAAAGTAGCTGAATATGATTTGTATTAACCTTTAATAATAATATTTCTAAAGTTCGAATCAATTTATTAGTATTTATATCATATTTTACATTTTCCCTTTATATTTTAATTATATTTTTATATAAATATAAAATATTAATTATATTTATATAAAAATATTATATTAATTTTATTTTATATTAATTACATTTTAATTCTTTCCTTTACCTTATTATTATTAATTCTTTTGCAACATTTTATAATTATTGTCTATCGTTGTTATATCATTGTAAATTTTATTGCCGGTCTTTTAATTCTATCTTCTGTATTATCAATTTTATGAGTTCTAAGGTTTTCTTGCATCACTTTTATTAGTCACTTCGTATTAATTTGAAACTTTCATTCGAATCATTGAGATGGTAAATCGAACTGACTTATCGATATCTCAAAATAAATATTGGATATATGCACATTCAAAGTAATACCTTAACGATACAATTTATTTATAAAAAGAATATTTTTCTTGCACAACTACCTGTGGGGTCATTGAACGTACAATTGAACGATGATGCTCGAATAATCATGCTTCTATTATATTTCTCGTAGATTATGATCGTGAAAGGAATCTCTTTCGTCAGACTGATAACGTTAATTATGGAAGATGTCTATTGTAAATGACACGTAGGTTGCTGTATAATCATACGAATTGTATCAATCACCTGCGGAATATTAACGATATCATACGTGATTAAATTTAATCGGTGCTCAAGTGACGGTCGTGTATTTAACCTAATTAACTTTCATATTATGTTGGTAGTGTGTAGTCCGAGATATCTTCACTCTTCTAAAGAGGATCGGTTTAAAAAACTGACCGGGAGATATTTGAATCGCGAGTTCCGGTATTATATTATCTCGCTTTTGAAACTTTTTTCTGTAGTTTTGTGGAAGTACTTATTTAAAATATTATGTCGACTAATAAAATTAAACAGTGTATAATTATTTGTCAGATGTTGCTATGAGCATTTTATTTATGGATTAATATTTTGCAATTTTATAGTCCAGAAATATTGTGATTTTATTCGGGAAAATATTAATGAAAACTTTTTGTCTTCTTCGAATAATATCATCGTATCTCATTAATTTCGTTTCCTGACTCAAGTATAAAAACTGAAACATTCATTCTACCGTTTAGATGATGCTTTACTAAAAATAAAAATTATTTCCTTCGAGACAAATAGTATACGATGAAATAATCAAGAGGCTTTAAATTTGATATCATCAGCAGTTTATATGAAACTGAAATTCATTATATTTTATTAATATTGCCAAGAGAATCTCGCGTCGAAAGATAGATAAATGCAAGAAGAAATAGATTTTTGTTTCGTGTAATAAAAACAAACGTCCCGCGGCTGAATTGTCAATGACTGATTCATCAGTACGTACATCGTGGCCGAAGAAAGGGGGTTAAGAGAGGGGTTATACGAAGGAAACTGGTTTAAATATTTTCTGGGCACGTGTTTTACATAGGTAGAGATATACTCGCTCCTCTGGCACGCTCGAATGTATAAGGTCTGTCTAGCTATCTCGGGTCAGATCTCGACGGTGATCTTCAACTCTCATTTTTTCGTATGGTCGCTATTATGCTCGTCCGCGAGGGTCTCTCGGAAACTCGTTCGTGCGTAGAAAGGATCATCCGACGATTATTAATTATCGCGGGTTGCTTTCGCATGTAGAATCAAGCTAGAATCTGCCTCGTTGTTTCTCACATTCCTCCGATGTTATAATTAAACGTAAAAATATAATTATAATCTATATAACTCCAATGGCACGAACTAAAGAAACAACTATAAAATTATAGCCAAGACATTCTTCTTTCGGGACGAAAGAAAGAATTTGGGCGTAATATAACGTAGAAAGTATTCCGAGGCATGGCATTTAGGATCGATGAGAGAATCGGGTGTGTGCTTTCGAAACAGAACGTTCACAGACAAAGAAGGTTAACACCAGGCCAGTTGCGGCATTTTTCGACCGGCGAAACGGCGACCGTCGATCCCAATATACGGCTCGCAACGGGCATGGTAATAATTAGAATTAATTTAGGTGGAACGTTAAATCTAGGCGAGTGGGCCCTCGAACAGGAATAACCCAACTGGCTCTGATTAGTCTTAATGTGTTAATTAGAGAAGATTGCTCTCTGCCAATTCTTCCACTGCTTGCCTCTTCTTCTTCGTTCGTTCCACGGCCTTCGTCCATGGCTGTCGCCAAACTGGACGGTAGATGGCAAGCCAGTTTGCCAATGGGGAAGACAGGAAGAGCAATAGAGAAGGAAGGCGAACGGTGCAGAGTTTACCAAGTATCATATTTTACCGGGCATCAGCGTACCGACAAGCACGCACACAATCCTGTCCACGCACACGCTTGTGGCAGCAGATCATTAATCACTATTATCTCGGGGTAATTTTTCTTCGATATAATTTCGTCTGTTTACCCCCGCGAGTTGGCGCGCGAGCCTGCACACCATGGAGACGAGGACTCTTCTGTTTCGAAGAGTGGCGCCGTTATTCTCTTTCCCTCTTAAGGCCCTCGCACACGCTGAAACATGCATCGACTTCTAGGTTTCGGAAACCTGTATCAGAGTCAATTTGCCTCCACATTACCGATTCTTCAGTTTTTCGTGTGACGCCAACGTTAAAACACGTGTTTCAAAAATATTAGATCATCTTCTGATATCTACTGTTAATAATCAGGAGGTATGTTAATTATTATAAGAAATAAGGAATTAAATGTTGAAAAGAAAAGACTCTGTCAGATTTTTTTATTATTTGTTAAATAAAATTCGCCCAAGCATTGAAAAGTCAAGCATTGAAAAAGATGATGTTTATGAAGATTTAAAATTTAGTTTTGCAATTTCATCCTCAATTATTGAGCAAAATTTAAAAATTCAAGATTCTTATTTAAGAATGAGGATTACAAGAACAATATTTACAGATAAAATTGTGACAGGATTGAAGGATATCCATGTTACGTACCGTTGTCCTTAACACGTTATATTATGTATCGTAAATTAGAAAGAATGCGTAGATCATCACATCACTATCCTTGGGCGTGGATTATCGTGTATGTTGAATGTTATTACCGAGATGTATAATTTCTCAGAAATAACGAAATGTAACGAAAATGTAAATACTGTCCATAGCCGCGAGCCAGGCAAGTTCAAGAACAAGTCAAATATTTACGGTCGTCAGTCGTATTGAAGCTATCGAAAGCGCAACGTTCGTGTGAAATACAGTCGGTTCAATTAAGTAAGTATTAACAAATTTAGTATTAACAAAAGTGCATATTAAGTTGCGTATTAACAAAAACGAATCGCGGGAAATCGTTGGCATATTTAATAGCACAAACATGTGGCGATGGATGCATCGACTTCTAGGTTTCATGAAACCTGCATTAGAGTCAGTTTGCCTGCCGATTCGCCAATGCTACATACATTGCTAACATGCATCATGAAATCTAGAAATCGATGCATGCATCGCCGCAGGTTTCAACGTGTGTGGCGGCCTTTATATTCCTTCGGCTCCATCCTCTGTTTTCTCGACTTCTTCTTCTGCGTTTTGTCTTCCATCGCGTTCTCTCTCTCTCTCTCTCTCTCTCTCACTTTTACACGATTTTTCTCTAATTTCTAGTAGTTACTTTCTCGAAACTTTCACGAATTATCATGGAACCGTGTCGCTAGTGAAGAACCGTCACAAATCGAGCGTAAAAATTTTCTGCTTTATAATTTTTATACACTATGCAAATTTTGCAGGCCGTCTTATTATCCAATGAATTATTGTCGCAATTTTACTGCTCTCTATTCTGAATAATTGGTAAATTATTAGCGATTTTTTTTTTCATGGATTTCAAAATTGGCTATATCTGTTCATCTATCGGAATTATTGAGAGAAAGATTCATTGAAAACTCGAAAAAGAGTAGCAAATATCGGTTCGGTGAGACTAGGGATACCACATCTGTTTCTTTCCTTTTACCTCTTTCTAGCGTTAAAATACTAATTCTTATCCAATCACTTGTAACTGAAGTAGCTATTTACTCAGTTAATGCAAGTGCGTGTACTTGGCTCGAAGTGAAATTCAAAAAAGAAGCTTGAGCTTCACGTCACTTCAGTCTCTGGACTATTTTAATCATGTTTACCTCGATGAATATGCGTTCAGTTTCTTTATAATAGTCGTTAAATGTATGTACAAGTTGTTGCACAATACATGTTTTTGCAAAGTATTATTTCAAACAAGATAAATGAATATTTTTGACAGGATTCGTTTTTCTAAGCCTGTACTAGGAACAAATTGTTTATTTACCACAATGATTCTCTAATTTTTATATAAAAATTGAGATCCTATATTTTATTACGATGTTCTTCCTCGTGAGCAAAGAAAATTATAAATTTATATTTTTGCAAAAATACGATCGTTTTATATTTTCCCATGTTATCAAAAGTCGAAACTGACATAAATATTTTGCCATTTATCTCGACGCTGACGGTCATTCCCGACGCATTTTTTTTAAATGTAAATCACGAACATTATTAACCGGCACTACAAATATGATTTTTTAGCGTGATATATTATCGATATGGATCCGCCTGGGCCAGAGAGAAATGCAAGCTTTGCAAGGTTCGCAAACGACGCAATGAACGTCGATGCTTAAATAAATGATAGTGTTACCCGAGAGTAACGAGAGTGCCACGGAATTATATGTTTCACGTTACATAAGGCCCCCCATTATGCGTTAAGTCTCCGTTGTATCCCCTCTTCTACGCTGTGTAGCATCCTAGGGACTAACTATCCTTCCAGTCCAAAGACTAACTAAGCGACTCTTGGAGATCCTGTAGATCTTTCCACGAGATGATGGTCATTCGACCAACGGGTATAAATCACCTAAGAGAAGTGTCATCCTGGAGTCCCACCTATCCACCTCCCCCCTCCTTCCTCCCCCAACCCACCGCCCCCGGCATTCCTTCATTTGAATGCAACTCTCCTTCATCTGTCTCTTTTTGCTCTTCCTCCCTTCTCTCTTTACAGCGTGACATTATGAAACATAGGCACACGTAGCAGTAAATGAATATTGTATCAGTTGTCTTCGTCGTCGCCTCTTTTTTTCCCCAGTCATTGTAGCGAGGTCTCTCTCCCTCTCTCTACGTAGTCTCCGAGCTCTCTGTCGGGGTGCAAGAATGAAACAAAGGGTCTTTACGATTGTTCACGGTGAACATCGCTGACAAACCGAGTGCTCGTAGACTTCCATACGATCGTAGATTCTTTTATCGTTTCGACCGGTATACGTTGAGCGTGATTCGTCTCGAAGATCGACACGGGGCGCAATTCTTCGGTGAAAAATAATTTCATTACACGTGTTCGGTTCGCCAACTCTTTCGACGTGATATTCAAAGTTTGTTTTCAGCTAGGAGGAGGAGGAGGGGAAGAGCGAATGCGGAGTCAGCAGGTCGTGAGATGTTCTTAATTAATCACTCATATTCAATAACGAGAGATAGAGAGAGAAAGACGATGCTTGAATACATCGACGATGATTGTGAGGATTATCTGTTCGTTCGAGCACATTAATAATTAGGAAGAGAATCGAATGAGAGAAAGGAATAGTGAGTTAATGGTATCACTATTACTCAGTGTGTTGATTTGATCAGACTGTCTGGGATTCTTCGTCTGGAACACGACGTGAATGAAGGAGAAACAATTATTAAGGTGCTTCGGAAAAGGATGTTTTCTTGTTCGTGAGATCAATACGATCTCTGTTGCGATCCATACGATCATTCTTGTTTGTTCAGAACAATCGTTGACTCAAATTTTTACAATTCTTTAAACGCTCTTTGCTTGACCGAAATTATTGAAACTTTTATACGCGAATATATTATAAATTGAAGATGATGATTAGATACATTTTTTTTCTAGTAATAACGTCTCTGGTAATTGACAAGAATAAATAAAAGCTTGGCTGGGCTATTTACAAAGTCAACAAATTAAACAAATACGCCTTGGGCTTTCGATGTAGTATCAGAACCGTAAAGTCACGGAGTGACCAGTTAAGATCTTCGTTAATTATCATCATTTATAATTGTCTTTTCTCGTGGCTCTCTTTCCAGCGAGGCTGGTCCTCGCAGAAGGGGAAGAACAAGAAGGGAATCTGCCTCTTCCTTCTCTTTTCCTCGAGGTTTAATATTTCAAATAAATGCGTGCATTAGCGCGCTATCTCGGCGTGATCCTCTGTTGACTATTAACAACGTCGACCGAGCCACTATTATGACTTATCTGACCAGGGACCATGCTACAATACCACCCCCGGTTTCACCCTCTTTTCTCTCTTACTATCTTTAACAACATCGTCCGGTAACATTCTCCGTTTAGTGCGGTATAACCACATAAATGTAATATATATATTTTCATTCGTACGAAATTTGAAAGAAGAAATTCTACGTGAAATTTAATCTGATATTTAATATCTATATGAAATGATATCTATATATTTCTATAATTCCATGTGTGGAAGAAGAAATTTCTTTAGAAATTTACTTTTTTTCTGTCTAATAAAATTGTCAATCTTATTCTTTTTAATATTTCCTACAGTATTACAACAAGCATCCTTATTATTCGCATTTGAATATTTACAGAGTTGATACATTGAAGACATTTAATAAGTAGGTATTGAATTTTAATATTTGCTCGATTAGATGATCAAGCATTTTTTTTTTTTTCTTTTTTGAGAGTACTCAGTAGCACATTAATGACTGATGGACAGCGAACACGACTGAGATAGGCTATTTGTTAATGAAAGTACCTGCTGCAGGGTTTTCACCGACAGTCGTTTGTCCTTTCATTTTAGCCCATTCTACTCGAATCCTTACTACTTCCTTATCGATGCTTGTCGTCTCTTATTAATGAGCCGAAGATAAATTCGGAGACACGACACGGTCGTGGCTACTCGGGAGGGCGTCTTCCTCATATTTCCAAACGAAGAGAGGCGAAAATCGTTGGAGAGGGTGATCCACATCGTCTCGACTACATCGTCGACACTCTTTTGCTGTTTAATGACAACGTAAAACCGATGATTAATTCGATTACTCATCTCCATCGTGCTCTCCCATTTCTCATGAATCATATTCTTCCTCGTTCCTGTTCAGAATCTTTCCATCACGCCGATCGGGAATTCATTTTTCTCGCATTATGCAAATCAGAAACAGTTCTGACGCTTGGCGAATAAACAAAGCCGCGTGGTGTGGTAGCAGCCGGTACTTCGTACGAGGCGAAACCGAAAGCTTGCTTTTCATAAATCTTGTTTAGTTTATACATCGGGCGAAACTCGCAGAGAGAATACATATTTTCATCGCAGTATACGCCTTATATTCCTATCACGAAATAATCGAATAAAGTAAGCACGAAATATTACGATATCTCCGATGGACATTTATGTCGAGACGAAAAAGAAACGAAAAAATATCATTTGAAATGTTATGAGGAAGTGTTTGAAGAAACACGTTGGATCTCGGTTAGCGAGTATATCTTTTCGAAGAAGGTTCGAAGAACGATCGAAAATCATGCTTAATAACGCATGTTAATAACCTTCTTAAATCTTGATCAGTCCAGGATTACATGGAATTTTTTTTCAATAAGAATAACACAGCGTATGAATCGTATCGAGAGAAAAGCATCGCCTGGGCACATGTATGCTCGTTCACAAATTCGGTATCACCGGTTTCGACCGCACCCTTGCTTGCCCTCTTGAAAAAATACCACACCTCCCGCCGTGAGCGAGCCCCCTCTCCCAACTCTTCTCTCACTCCTAATATATATTTAATCAGGCCCAAAAGTACGCTGGCGCGCGCTCGCGCCTCCGTGGTATAGCAAGTTAAAGACTGGACTCACACTTAAGTCGTTCGATGGCCACGAACACAGCTGACCAGGAACATTAAACTGACACCCACACGAACGCGAGCCAGAGAGAATTCTCTCTCTCTCTCTCTGCCCTCTTTTTCTCTCTTCCCCCTCTTTCTCTCTGTATTTCTATCTGTTTCTTTTACTCGTCCACTCGTTTCTTCGTTTCATTCTATCCAGCGTTCGTTCTATTTCCCTCCTCGTTCGCCGAGTGGATTCGAACACCTTTTTTGAATCAGAGGGTCAAGCGACTTGGCCGTAGATCATCTTAATGCCTCCATTGTTGTTTTAGGACGCCCGCGACTATACTGGGTGTCCGCCGCGATAATGTCGATGTATCGCGCGCGCACGGCGGAAGAAACGAGCGAAAGAAGAAATTAAAAAGAGAAAAGGAAAATTTTATCGGACAAATCCAAAAGTGTACCCGACGTTGCTCCGATGTCTTTACGTACACCGATACAAATCACGCTCCGACGCAACGGTACCGAATATACCGAACTTTCGACGCGTCTGCATTTTATCACGGCGAAAAGCGAAGTTTTATTCCACTCCGGATAATCCGTCCTGGTGGTTTCTCTACTTGGAAGTTTATCTTACCTACTCGGAACCGTTTTAAATCGGTGATTTTTCACTACTATGAGAGCGTATCTGCGTTTGCCTGATCCACACCCGGAGTCATCATTTTCTTGTAAAAGTATCGCGGCAACAGCACAACGTTTCTAATCGATTTATCAAGCGGGAATCGTTATTGTATAACGCGCATCGTGTCGGTTTAATGGTTGCTTGACGGTTCGCCAATCGCGAAATTACAATAATCTCAGTCATAAATTGAGCCATTATGTCGATTCTGTATTATTCGCTTTAACGTGACTTTTAAAGGGGGACAGCGGGTTGCTTATCGAAAATTCTTTCCCGCGGCTACGGAACAAACCACGTATGTATCACGTCCACGGTAGAACCAGAGGAGATTTTCGTCAGGTTTAATTCACCTTCTGCTTTGAACTCTGCATCGGCGATCGATTACGATGATCGCGTATGCTCGTAAGAATTTATACGAAACGTTTCGAACAGTTGGTGCCAAACTTTAGAAGCATATAACAACATAATGAAAAGGATAATTTTACGAAATTTTCTTTGAATAATGATTCTAGAGATCGTTAGACTAGAATATCTAATGACTGGACAGATACACTCACTTTATTAATGAAATATCGTGATATTTAAAGCCATGTTTTTGCTTGTCTTGTGCTACAAACTTCTCGAAACTTGGCACCAACTTTTCGAAATAGTTTACTCTCTGTATATTCGTGACAAAATCATAGTTCGTCTCGGCTAACGCACATCCGCTGGATAAAGACCGAACGTTTGATTTGAGTCGGCACGATCGCCGAATGCGATCTGTGACTTTGTATCGCGGCTGGACGTGTTCGAAATAATCGCGACCGTTTCTTTCGAACATTCCGGCTGTGCTGCCTCGCGGTCTGCTTTTTCGGTACTTTCCAACGATTTCAGGGCCCGGCGCGGGCATCGGCGAACAGGGAAGGCCACTCTTGGCCGGCTTGTAAATCCGCCGCTCCTTGTAAATCCGCCTGTAATTCCGGGCAGGGACGCGAGTGCGAGAGGCCCGCTAAGGAGAAAGAGAAAGAAGAGTTACGGCCGACATGAATCGCGAATTATCCTTGGAAACAGGCCGCGGTAGACGCCGGAGGTCGCAGTCGTTGACATCGGAAACTACTTCGATCTTCGATTGCCGGCCCGTGGTCCAGCTGGCCGAGCTGGATCGCCCATCCAAAATGGTCCCAGAACTCTCCATTTGAAAAACCGCCCCCCCCTCCTCTTACTCGCGAGATAGATTTATTCGTCGCGGATTCTCAGCTGCTTTTATTCAACGTGTCTCTCTTGCAACGAATTTCTTCTCGTGTTAATCGTGCGGTCACAATTTCACATCCAGAGAACACTTGTACGTAGCCGAGGAATGTTCGATGCTTCGCGTATCGGAAATATTATACATCGCTGTCGATATATGGGGAATACTACGCGCTCAATATTCCATTTCGAGTAGGATGATTCTCTCGAAATGAGTACCGAAGTCGTCGAACATCAGAGTCATTCAAGATGAAGAGCGGAGAGCGAAATCTTCGTCGAGCATGCTACGGACGCGTCTAGTGGTACAAGTTTGGTTGTCCAGAGTTGGGTTCACGCGGAGGTGGGAGGAATAAATACACGAGGGCACGAGTGATAAGGCGGTTGGAAAGACGCTGCATGAAAAAAAAGGAAGAGGGAATATACGAGGGGAATCAGAACCAGCTTGACTAATCCGGCTGTAGATCCGATCTTGCATCAATAATCTTAATAAAGCTACAACTACTTATGCTAACGTGTATGTAACAGGCGCATAGGTGGTATCGCGAAGGCTCTCTCTTCTAGTTCCAAGGCTTCGATCCACAAATCCTTCGACTCGGTTTGAACTCAGACTCGAGCTCTCGGAGTGTGCCTTTTGCATTAGTATTTTTTATCATCTAGCGAAGCGTAATGCCATTATTGATTTCGAAGCTGGCCAAGTTAGTATAGTATGCGATAATGAACGAAGATGATCTAATAAGATAATGCCGTTCTACGTTTGAACGAATTGTAGATATTCATCGTTAGAATGAAAAATTTCTTTGCGAAGTGACACGTCAGTGGTGGTGGATATTTGAATTTTCACATAAGACTGTCGCTGAAGTTGAAATTGACGAGTAACAGCAATATTCAAAGCTTCGAAATACGTAAGGAACACACTAAACTAATTATTACGAGTTTCAATCGTGTCGTAAAACGTAGATAATTTCGTGCGCTACATACTTGCTTTAAAACTACCCCTATTCGTATGCGATTTCGTCGAGACATTTCTGATGAAGCTTGCGAGTTAATATTCGTTACACGCGCGTGCGATTAGTTATTGTGAAACAACGTATACGCAGTCGCATCTTGCGATGCGATGAAGTTGAGATACTTCCCCTCCGATAAATAAACGTGCAGGCGTAGAAGTAAAATTTAACACGCGACTCGATCCGGTGCTCTTCCTTCAGGAGCATAGGCTTGAAATTTAGGACCCCCCGTTACATGCCGACGAATTTCATGCTGTAGGGTGTTATATGCGGCGAGCGACATAAAACCCGGCTCGTAACGACGTTTGCTATAGAGATTTCTCTCTGCTCTGGTCCTCTCACCCCATATAGACTCGGATGGAGGAGGTTAAGGCTTCGTCGGTTGGTGGGGGCAAGACAGAGTGGGTGGAAGGAACTTGGCATATGCATAAGGGAACCTTACCGGTCTCCGACACCTTCGAACTGCTAAACCTCCACCCGATGCTTTTTTCTTCTTGGAACCTTTCTGGCTTTCGCCCAGGCACACCGTTCTTTCGCTGGTTAATTAGATTTTGATGGCCGGCATGAGCATTTGCATCCTTTATCCCGGGAACTCGCCCGTTCTTCTCTCTCTCTCTCTCTCTCTCTCTGTCCTTGTTTCAGTTTCTCTTCTCTTGTTCTTTTTTTTCCTTTTTTCCCCTCTTTTCGTTTTTTCTTTTTTTTTCTTTTTATTTTTTTTTTTTTTTATTCTGCGCCGCACGCTAGCAAAGAGGAAGAGAAGTCACGGCTTTTTGACCGTCGCGTCCTCTCCTTTCTCTCTTCTTTCCGCGTTATTCTCTCGCTCTGCAGAGGAGTCGTTTAGGTCCTCGGATGCTTAACTCCAAAGCGATTTAGCGGCCCAGGGGCCAAGTGTCAACAAGCCGGCATTGCTCAGGTACGTACCACCTAACAGCAATATCCAACTGGCCTCTTCGACCGAGGGGAACTTTTACGTCTTCTTTCGTTTCTTTCCCCCCCCCCTTATTTTCCGTTTGATCGAATCTCGTGCACGATTACGTTATGAGCTTCGACGGGAGGTAACTTGCTCGGCGAGAACTTTGCAGCGGCAATGATGACGTTGTACACCGATTTTTCAAAAGAAGCAACGAATACGAGGAAAACGTAGAATTGTCTGCGCATGATTTATTTTGTAAATGATTCGAATAGTCAGTTTCAGTTTCAGTTTCACGTTTAAATTTCACAACCTGTAGCAACTCGATGATGAATCCTGCTAGCGTGTTAATTAGGTTTCTCTTCTACAAAGAATATCCGAGTTTAATTGGTCATCTGTTCAAAGAGGATTACGCGTGTCCTCTGTCGAAACGAACGAAATCCGCGAATCAGGCTGGTTAGGAAACGCGTTCCGCGCGCCAGAAATTCCGTCACGACGGGGTCGAAGGAACGAGAATACCTGGCGTGAGGGCAAACGTCAAAACACACCTCGTCCACCCACACGTATATGGCCGGCCATTCGAGCGCGTGCACACTAACAACTAAGATTCCTACGGAGCAACCAATGACTGGAATGACTTGCACTCGATGTCGAACCGAAGATCCCTCTCCGGACTTCGTTTCTCCCCTTGGGACCAGCGTCTCCTCTTCTCTCCTTCTCCGATTTACCAAGGAATCGCGGTCTCTGTCGGACAAGTTATCTTCTTCGAGGGAGGTGCAGGCTTAATTTAATTAATTCCATGCGCCATCTTGACAAGTGTGCGCATCCAAAGAATAATTTTCATACTCATCCACCTTCCTTTCCCTTTTTTCAGCCTCCCTCTCTCCTCTCCTCTTCTCTTCTCTTCTTTCTCAACTGCCCCATACTCTCTGGTCGCTCGAACCGTTTCTTCGGTTATCAGATCCCCGATTCATACTCGTCAAGCGCGAGCGAGCTGCAAACGAGAGAGAGAGAGAGAGAGAGAGGCGACCACCACGGAGGAAGGTAGAAACCAGGAGGGACAGGGGGGGAAAAAGAACGCGGTTTATCCGCTCCCATCTCTCCGGGGTCATTTGTCTTTTTGATGTCGCGCCGTATCTGATTCGTTAATTGCGAGACCTCGCGTGTGATCGACTCTCTCCGGTATGCACGAGGAAGTGGCGGATAGGCCGGGGCACCCAGCCGATATTTGGAATTGAAAAGATTTTTCGGAGATACCGGCCACCAGATGAAGATTTATTGTGAAACTGTCATACCCCGTTATCTCGGACGAGATCTCTTGAATATTGAAAACGTCTGGCCACCTTAACGATTATTAGAAGCCGGCACGTCTTTCACGAGTATTTGCGCAAGGCTTGTACGTTCGAACTCTCTTTTGAACTCTCTTTGACGATTGTTCAGAATGACGGCCTGTTAAATAATACGCGCAACATTTCCCAACAGTTTCACGAACATCCTCTTTAGAAACTCTTCTCTTTTTTTTTTTTTAGCAACTGATTTTGTCAAAGAATTTTTGTGAATTTCTATAGAATTTCTATAGAATCTTCAGATTTTACGATTATTTTAAATTAGAATTCTTGTTTATCATTTCATGTATCTGACAGAGTTCGTGAAAAATAATCCTCTTTGAATTTTACCATAATATCAACCGCTAGAAATGTCATGAATTTTTCAAACAACAATTCAAAAATAATCGTAATATTTATTTGAAACAGATAATGCGTTTATTGGATAAAATTCAGAATCTTTTTACACTGATTGCAAGTAACTGGCGCTCAAAGATGTGCAAAAAGTAAACGAACAACGCGCTGATAAAGGCACCGAACCGCAGAAAGGCAGAAACGTACGTCAGTAACGCGGGAAAAGGGAATCGAAGAAGCTCGAAACATTTGCGCGCAGGATTCAATTTTGCCTCACAATCGGATCAGTTTGATCGAGAATGTCGGCGAATTATTTTTAAGCCGGCGAACACGCGTGATTCGAGCAGTTTTCTTTACATCATTATCTCAGACATTTGCCGCATCATCGCGACCATTTTGCAAAATCATTTTCGATAATGTCCCGCGCCGGACATGCAATATTTGCATACGGTTGCTGTCATTTTGCTCAATAACTGTCTTCAACGTGTCCGGCGCGCATCGAACTCGGCCTCTCGTTTCTTTTCTTCACGAGATTCGTCCGTAACCTTGCCTCGATACACCTGTGTGTGCACGTGCGTTTTCACTGGGACAGATATCAATTTATTTATCAGGATCGCCGCGGATTCGACTTTGTATGATTTAGTACGGGCGCCTTGGGAACGGCGGTTGGCCGGCAATTCTTTCGAAAGAATACCAGTAATTACGAACAGAGCGGAGGGGACCTGCGAAAGCGCGCGCGATCCGTCCGGGCAGTTTGCGTTCCTTTTCGCGGTTGCTCGCGGCGATCCTGTCGTTGAGCATCACCCGAAGGTAGGAAAGGAAGAAAGACGGTCCATCATTTAAGTCGCTGGCCTCAAACCTTTAGCGCAGATTTATGGGTAATCGAGGGGCCAAACGCCGAACATCATCCACGAGAGCAGCGAGGGCCTTCACGTTCGTCAATTGGCAGGGAGCGAAGGAGAGCCGGGGTCGAACGGTGGACGAAAACGCGGGAGAGACGGCCGCGTCGAGAGACGAGAGTGAATTTATGTGTATTAGTGCACGGTGCATCGACGTTGCTCTTCGCTGTGTGTTGGCTCCACAATGGAAGTCGAAAATCCCTCGGCTCCTCGCCGATGGATCGATTACGATCTCCATTCGGACGTGTCGTGCCCCGGGGTGGTATTTAAAGTCCCTAATTTCCGATCAATCAAAACTTTTCGTGGAAGTAAAAAATGACTCACGTTGCGCTGGGCGGATCGCCGTTAACTAGACGCACAATGGCTCGCATTAGAGAGGAGAGAGGTGGTGGACCTGCTCTCTCGTTTGAGAGTTGGCTCTCGCCTCTCGTCAGTGACTCGGTGACCACCGATAGCACAGGATGGCACACGAGAGCAAGTGGAAAAGACCGTGGCCGTAAGATTCTCGATACCCGAAGCGGCGAAGAAACGCCGCCGCCGAATACGTGCCCGGATGCGAGAAGGAGAAGATGAGAGATAACTTCTCTCTTCATTGGGAACGCGAAGAGAAATAGAAAACGACGACCGGCTTGTTGAGATTGGCTCGCTGCACGGGGTGTCAAGGGGGCAGTTGGGGTGTGAGATCCCGACGTCGATAACTAACTCGGTGTGATCACTGAAAAATGGCTGTCAAACATTCTTGTCCTTTTAACTCGCGGGAGCACCCCACCCACGGGGACCGACATCGTCTTTCTTCTCGAGAGCATAAGCTATTCTCTCTCTCTCTTTCTTCTTTGCTCTTTCTTTTCGTTCGTTCTCACCGAAACCTCGTCGAGACCAGACTAATGGTTTGTGCCCGTGACGGATCGTGACTCGTCCAGCGAAACACGGATCGCTAATTTTCGCCAGATTCTAGATATCAAAATTTAAATGTCTTTCCCCTAAGAATTAATTAAGCAGTGATTAAATAAAATTATTGTATACAAATATACAAATGGTAGAGTTGAGATAACAACAGTCCCGTGGTTCGTTGCTCATTATTTGGTTATTTTGCTCGATATTAATTGTTATTTCGTCGAGGAGAACACGCGTCTCACTGCCTGCGGTTGTCATTCTTTAATAGAAACGCCGTTTCGAGTGCTCTGGCCGTGTCGTCGGAATTTCACGCACGTATCCACACGTTGTTACAGACGATGGAACACAGAGACGTTGCTCGGTTAAAGTCACCAACAGTCACCGGCAAGATTATGAACGAGCTCGACTTAAGAAAGGATCGCCCTGCGCAAGGGTTGCTCCGGTTATATTTATTTATTTTTCACCCTTCCGCGTCTCGATCTTCTCTACCCTTAACGGCCGGTATAAATTCCTCTATAAATGGCTCCTTAGCGGCGACATTACTGCCAGCGCTGCGAGACAGAAAGGAAACTTGGCGACGACGCGAGAGTGGTTCGCTAATTTCTGGGTGCTCCATCTTCTTATTGTCGAGGAGCACGATTCTCGAGAGTGGAACTGGTCCTTCAATAACGTAGCGAAGCACGCTGCAAAAACGAATTTAAAGCGGAATAACAACAAAGGGGACGATATGGACACGTAATAACTCGGACCTCGGTATACGAAATCGATTTCACGATACACAAATCGGCCGTCTTCTTATTTTTTGCTTATTTATTTCTACTTGATCTTTACGTACCATCAAGATGAAATGTTCGATAAATGCTACTTATCCTACCATTAGCCTAAAATTGATCGAAATTCCTGCAGCCATGGCAAATCAAGAGAATAAGTACGTAGATGTAAAAAAAAAAAAAAAAAACTGTTCAACTCACCTCAACGATGCTTCGTCCGAGCTTCGTTCTGTCTGAAAGATAATCAAAGAAAGGAGCAGACTCGATTCCGATACGTTACTGTCGAAGTCTCGGACTCGTTAGAACGATGTTCCGAAGGGGAAGTGTTTTCAAAACGTTTGCGATTGTTACCAATTACCTGACAGTTAAGAGGAGCCGATGTCCTCGATAAATCAAGGAAGAAGCTACCTCGTCGGAATGCGCCTAACGACGCGCAGATTTTTTGAGACGATACGACCGGCACGGTTATATCCGAATAATTATCCGCCGAATGGCGGCTGGATGCCGAAAACGTCCGGCGTTGCAAAACGTTGTAAAACGAGGCCAAATACGGACGAAGGGTTAATCAATTTGAAATAATCCCGATCGCCGGGGAAAAGAGATCTTTCGCGGTAGACGTGCGCGGCATCCGATCGGCGAATCAACGAGGATCGACGAGAGCCGGATGGAACACGACCGGTGATGGTAGGTGGATGGAAGGAGAAAATGAAGGAAAGGAAAGGAAGAATAAAGAGAACAGGAAAGAGGAGAAGAATGAGGAGAAGAGATGAGAAGAGAAGAGAAGAGAAAAGAAGGGAGTACACGGAGAACATGGCGAACGAGGCCGAGAGGAGAGTAGAGGCCAGGCTGGTCCCGCGTGTTGCCCGGGGGTGCCAACCGCAGGATAATAATTTTATAATTGGGGGAATTACTCCGGCTCGCCGTGGTACAGTCCCTGTATGTGGCGTGGGAGGGTCCACCGACATTGTTTCCATCCGGACGGACGGGATGGTGATCTCTTCACCGGCTGTATCTCCCTTGGGACGAAGCCGTGGGTGAGATATGGCCGCATAATCATCGAATCATTATATCCACTCTCGAAATACCACGGGGCCGGAGCCACGGCCGAATTATAAAATTACGCGCAGCTTACTCGTTAAAAACATTATGAGCACTTTATCACAGGAACCGAAGGCTTCGGTGTGTATATACCATCTCGAGCGAGCCGCATCCTGTCTCGAGGAACGCGTCCTCGGGCCCTTGTCACGGGAAGGCCCGTTTAACCCGTGACCCGCAGGCTTTTCAGGTCCTTCGTAGACGAGAGGAGAAGAAAGAAACGAAAAAAAAGAAAAAATAACCAACCACCATTTGGCTATCAAGCTTTTCGACGCTGGATCGCCAGAAAAATTATTGGCCAGCGAGATTCATTTCTCTTATGCAGCAAAACTGTTAGACAAATTTTGCCCGCTGAAAATTGTCAGACGAGGAACGATTTTCTTACGTACGTCACACTTGCCTTTCCCATTTGCTTTCCGATTCTTCGAACGATCGCTCGGTCCTCTTTTGATCGAGCGAGTACCGCCGAGCTTCGAGCAACGTTCGAACCAACGGTGGGAAAGACCGTTTTCGAGAAACGAACCGCGTCGGTCGTTATCCCGAATAATTACCACATAACCTTCGAACCTCGCTCTCTCTATCTATATATCGGAACAAAGAGAACAACGCGGCGGTTATACACGTTCGGGAATTTTTGTACAGTAGGTTCGCGGTAACTTCCCAGCTGGTATTCCATTTCCTGATCTCCGCGCTTTTATCTGCCCCTGCGGATTCTTCCTCGCTCCGATGTCTTATTTCCGCGCGCAAGCGCGCGCACCACTGACGAGATATCGAGAGCCCCCCTATCTTTCTATTCTAATATATCCAACATAGAAATGCAATACTCCCGAAGAATGTATTCCTCTCGGAAGGGTCGTTACGCGCGCAAAGATTGCATATAGCCCCTGCAGGTGCAGACTCCAGGGCCGGGGTCAATATTCCGGTGTCTTCGTGGAAGGACGGCACTCTCGGGATGTGCGCGTTGTTATAATTGCGCCTAACCGTGCCGGCCTGGAGCCTCGGTGTAATTATGTTTCGTATCGTTAAATCTTCGCCGCGCAATCTTGATCTCGACGTGCAGAGAAAAAAGTGAAAAAAAAGGCCAGAGGTGGGCCGAGTGTGTTACTTGTCCAAACGTTTCACCGCGATGTTTAACATTTCGCGCGTAACGACGTAACACTCGGATATCACGGAAACAGCTGTTTGCAAAGATCATCCCTTTGCATCGGCATTTACGTATCGTCGGTGTATCGCGTCGTCGTATCGCATCGTCGTCCCATTAATCGTCAGTCGCATCATCCCGCGATGCCATGCGTCCCGAAACTGATACGCTCATTACCCGAAGCGTGTCTGAAGCGTGTCTTAAGACGGCCCCGAGACGATCGACGCCGCTTATGAAATCAATAAAGAAATCGTTCCCGGGCCTGCAATTATAACATTCGATTATTGAACCGTAAGCATATTTCGAGGTCGAATGCATCAGGCTCGGTACAGCTCGAGCGGGAAGAATGATTGGGTTCGCACGAAGAATGAAGATGATGACGAGACGAAGGGAAAGGGGGAATGGGGGACGGAGGAGGAGGCGTTCGTATTTCGTGAGGCTGCTAAGGTCGCTGGTTAGTTGCTTGGAAATCGAAATAATGAGGCATCGCCTCCTGGGCATAGTCATTGGATCACGTGCCACTGCGGTCGCGATCATTTCCCATTATTATTGTTATCGATCGCCGTGCCCTACCCTGGCCCCTTCCCTTTCACCTCTCCTCGCTCTTTCTTTCTCTCTCTCTCTCTCACACACACACACACACATATACACACATACACACACTTTCTTTCTCTCCCTTTACCCCTCGACCGATATTGCGACGATTCGTGGTATGCTCGATCGACCAATGGAAATAACTCCCGTAAATTTAACTCTCGATCTCGTTTTGGAATGCGCGTTCGTCGTTCTTTGATTCGTACTTGGACCGATCCACACCGCCTCTCGGGTGATTACAAAATTTTACACGATTTCTTTTCTTGATTTGTTCAGCACCAGCGGACGCCAGGGCGTTTCGGTGTTGCTCGTGCTCGTAGTTTCAAGCTGAATTGAAACGTTCGCTGAGCAACGATACACATCATTTTAAGATCTTGAAAACATGTCAAAATATACTCTAAAGCTACTGAACATTACGGATTATTATTACATAGTCGATTTTTGTGAAAATTAATCCGTTTATTTCGTCTGAATCTTCGTCGCTGTCGCGATGCTTCTCGCGAAGGAAAATAAAATCGTGCACGATCATTTCTTCGAGAATTTCATTCGAGAAAGGGTCGTATATACGCTCGGTTAGTAGTCGTTGATAAATTTTTAATCTTTTTATCGCTAAACGGCGATCATTACGGCGCAGAGTGTAGGTCGAAACTTTGGTAATAAAGAAGTTCTTGGAACTCGTACGGTTCGTTCATTACAGCGAGTCGAATCGACCTTCCTCGTTGGTTTCATCCACTTAGGCAGATTCTTGGGCGAATTCCGGTGGACAGCTGGCCCATCGGCGAGCGGAGTCTAATCTAATCACCAAAAACTCACTCCAAAGCGGGGAAACTCCCTTCATTTCGTTCGCCGTATACCACCCTAGTACTCTTCCTCTTCAAACGGCAAGCTTACGAGAGTTAACAAACTTGAGGAACGCGGACCGCACGACGAGAATCTTCGAGAGATGGCGTTTCATCCGCGAGTTATTAGCAAAGTTCTCTCAACGCGCGAGAACCATCTTCTTAATTATGGCTGTTATATTCTTAGCGAAAGTTTCTAGGATTTCAGATTCCTACCGATTCCCCCAGCGATTGTTATCTCGCGTAATGAACTTTCTTCTCCTCTTTCCTTCACTAATAATCGAAACTTACCGCACGACTTTCGCTCTTCAGCTATTTGCAACGTGTTTGCAACTTACAGGTTTAACAATAATTCGTATTTGCAGTGGTTTTTAGTCGTTTGCGGTGCCCCGTTTGTAAACCGATTAGTTAGATTTTTTTACATACTTCCTCTTGAACTTGACGCAACAATAAGCGACTCTGTCGGTTTTCCCTTGGAACGTGAAAGTCGAAATCAATGGAGATGGACTTGGAATTTTCTAAAACTTTCTACGTTTATTATACGCCAATTTTCCAATTTCACGGATTCACGAATTCAGTGTCGGATCCGCTGGCAAGCGATCGAATCCGAGCGGCATAGTGATTGATTACAAACGGTCCGCGTTAACAAGCGTTCGTTTCCGCGGAGAAACGTTCAATTGGATGGGAATGCACGGTGTGTGTGTGTGTGTGTATGTGTGTGTGTCGGTGTACGCGATTCGCGGTGATCGTTGTTACAAATCTGAAGCGTGGCGTAGAGTTCTCACACGTGTTGTATCGGCGATCACCCACGACTGCCACTTGGCGGCCCATTGTGGGCCGGCCGTTCGCGGAACCGTTGCGCGTGGACACGCGATCCCCACGATGCGAGCACGATCGAAACTATCGATATAGGAGGGCATGGATGAGAGCTCGTCTAGCAGCCGAGAGCGTCCTCCTCTTCATCATCGGCACCGAGCAACCGTGTTCAGACGAGGTATGCGCGGCGAACAGTTAAGTGTAGGCTCTCTCCGTCTGGATGGTTCGCGAGCACAAGCCGGCAGAACGTTGTATAATGATCGGTAAGAGGTCGCGTCGAGCGAACCTGCGGACGAAGAGGCGAACGGGGGGGAGGGGAAACCGGAGATAGCCGATAAGTAGAAAATCGATGATTCGGAGGCATGCTAATTCCAGGTATACTACCTACCCGAGTATCATGCTCTCTCATGACGGTGCTGCGCTAGCCGTTGGCATTAATGCAACGAGATATCGCGGTCGAAGTCAACTATATGCACGCGCTTGATGACACTGCGCGGTCCGGTCGCGTTACAGCGTGAAGGAAAAACAAGGGAGAAAAGAGTCACGTTCTAGCTCTAAAATTGATATGTTGTCTCGTGGACCATGTTTTGTTTGCGTTTCGTTAGGTCGCAGGCACCGGAAAACAGCGGAGGGGAATTCAATAAACGTAAGGCAGCGACGCCTTGAAACTCGTATTAATTCGCGGTATCAAAGTCAGTTGGTGCTGTTGGGTTACAGGCAACCTCGCTATTGGCGTTGATATAGCTAGAAATCGTGGTTAAGTCCGTCCGCACGAGAGCTTGATGGAAGTTTATTTGCTCGCGTCGTGGCAGCCTCCTTCTATTCTTATGCTCGATACCAATAATCCGTACGCTGCGCGTTTATGCGTTCGTCCGTGAAATATATCGGGTTAGCGGTCCTCTCTACTTACGCCATTTGCATTCGCCTATACTTACATACACGCGTATCGTCCTCTCGATTTTCTTCCTTCGTTTTCTTTGCCCGTCGACCGTTCGATAAAGGGAAGTACGATCGTTACCGGTTTATGCCGCTACGTTTTTAGCGCGACTCGTAAATTCCAACAAATATCGTACGCTCTCGCACGAGCATTGCGCTCTTAGTTCTCTCGATGCCGGATCTGTTTCGCTTGACATATTCGTCGTTTACTTGTTTTCATTGAAACAAAGAGAGAAGAAAACACGTTTTGCCACCTTGCTCTATGATCGAAACTTGTGTAGATCCTTTTTCTTACGTATTATCTGTTTTAGCTACGCACGATTCAGGTTTCCGATGACAGAACAATCGTCCTTTGGAAATAAACGTTCGTAATACCGGGTTAAATGTGTAATCTGTCAAGAACGGTGGAGAGAGAAGCTGGAACACAGGACGATTACGTGATATCGGTCCCGAAGAAATAGAAGGCCCAGCGAGAGGCCGTTCCCGCGGGGCTAATTACGCGAGGCAAACTGTAATTAATCCCGTTTCGAGGAGCTTGTACACCGGTTCGGTTCATTGTCAGGATTTACCGGGTGTCTCCCCAGCGATCGTCTCTCTTGTCTTGGCGTGCACTCGTGCACCCCGATCTTTTGTCGGCACGGCCGCGTATAAAGGGGGAGGGGGGTCGAACCTAGAGAAAGAGCGAGACGGAGGGAGAAAAAAAACACGGGTCTCGCGGACCCAAAGGGTGCCCCCGCCTTTTGATTCGAAACCGAGCGGACCCGCTGAAAAAGAATGAATGGACGAGGGAGGATGTGCGTCAGGCGCTGCTTTTTCTTTCTGGCGTCTCTCTTCCTCTGCCCTTCGTCTGCCCACCCCTCCATCCCCCCTCCTCCCCTTCTATCGACGCACACACGCGCTTTAACTCCTTTTGTCCTCCGATCCTCGATCAAAATTAGCTGCCTTCCAGCCATCGCTTTGTTTTCTCTCTGCACGGGCCCCGCCTCAAAAAACTACTTATTACGCTAATTATACGCGCTGCTCTGTACAATCATCCCTCCTCGCCCTTCCTCCTACTCTAGGCCGTCTGACCCTCTTATTTGGTACGGTAGCGCTTGTCTGCGATTACCGCCAACTGTCGATTCGTCCCTGGTGTCGATTAAATCCGGTATTTAGTCTCCGCGATGGATACTATGTAACCTCATTGATTCCCTTCTTCCCTTTTACCGCTACCTCGGCCGTCCTCCATGAATTTAATGACCATGATGTACACCGCGCAGGATTAGGGTAACGAACCTCGGTCCTTTGCGTATTAATTCTCGCGTATTGAAAAACAGAATGGTTTCCCATGGCATATAATTTAACGTATGTGCACAGTGTGTACGTTCGCGAAGCGTGAATTCTATTAAAATTCTATTATTGGTTTGTTTAAATTTAGACGATGCGCATTTATTTGAGAGCTGTTAATCCAAGAACGCCTTTTCTCGAGAGAAGTTTCTTCTTTAACGAGGAAACTGCTTGCAACAAAAATTAAAGAAATTACAAGAGCAGTGGAGCCAGGAAGCAATCGAATAAATTCACAGTAATTTTTTAATCGTTCGAATCCCCTTGTTCGTTACGAATTTGGAACGGTTCCACGATGCCGTGGGTTAAATATTGGTTAATGTTTCTCGCTTCATCAGGCCATTGATCACACAAGTAACATTTTGTATTATTCCAATACCCACTTATTCGATCCTTATTCGTACACGTAGTCGTCGTATTGATAGAATCAAAACCGGAACGTGCATCTGTTACATTATACATCGGTGCGTTATAAAGAATTGACCGCGGTCGATTCGCCGGCCGACATTTTCCTCGACTAATTTTCCACATGCACAGACTCTCATTATTTCTGTAGAATTAATTCATGCGGCTGGTATGACGTGACTTTCAATGTCTTTTTCCCTTTCTCCGCTCGCGTACAGCTTGTCTCGGTCGTGTAATCACACTCCGAACGATAATGGCCGTGATGAGGGGTTAAAGAAGGGTGAAAACGTTGCCGCGACACCCCCGAACTCGTCCCGCGAACGTTAATTACTGTGTTTAGGGATAATTACGAGGCTGGCCCGGTTCGTGCGTTGCTTATTCGTCGTCGTATTCTGTGTCGTACCACGTATACTCGATGAAGTCGGTGTACGTACGAGTTCGTTTCAGCATTAGCACGCAAGTACCTACATTGTATGTACACACGCACGTACACGCACGTACACGTGGCCACATGCGATGCGTAAGCAACGCGAGCAAAGCTGCAGATGCAGTCTTTGTGATGCTAATGCACAGTTTGCTAACACTGCATTGCCATCTCCCTGTACGCAGCGAGACGAGATGCGTCTCTGATCTTTTCGTTTTCTGTTTCACTCTTATCTCCTACGATGTACAGATGTAGATACATTTTTAAGCATTTCTTAATTTATTTATTTTTTTTTTTTGAGTATTTGAGGTTCTACATTTTCAACTATTGAAGGGTTTAATACAAGAGGCAACTAGACTGTAAAATATCAAAAAAAAAAAAAAAAAGAAAACAAAATGAAAGTTTTCAAAATTCTAGCATTTAATAAAAGCAGTATTAACTATGAAAATTCTATTGCAACATCACCTTTTATAAAAATCGTAATGTCTCGCCATCATTGTTCTTCTTTTAATTTCTCATGTTAGAAAACAGAAGTAAAGGATCAAAATTAGAAGGGAAAATCTTAATTATTCAAATACAAAGAAAATCACTTCTATCAGTCCAAAAATAATCGCGTGATAAAGTTATTTGAAATTCCTTGGTAACACGGCGACACCAAAGTTAATTTTGGCTCTCTGACGTTCTCGCGTTACACTTTGCCGTGTAAACGGCACTACAATGGGCTAGATATTTACTTTATGCAAATGCCATTGGGCCTGAAAATACACAGTCGGACGTTTTTTTAACGAAAAAGCGTAAAAATGTGTTGCCGAGTGTTCCTTTCCTTATGAATCATCTCCCTGTTTGCTTAACCAACCACTTCGTCTTAGCACTTGCTTTTTACAAGAGCATCGTTCATCACCTCGTTCATTCTTCGGCTTTCACGTAGGTATTAACAGAGTGCCTACTCCAACACGCAAATCACAATTCTCACTTAACACCAATAACGCATAATTCACGCGTAATCACCTGCAAATAAACCGCTGCTGTACGCGCGTAATTAAAAACGGTAAACTGAAAACGCGTTTCAGCCCACGAGAGAGATAGAGATAGAGATAGAGATAGAGAGAGAGAGTTACCATTTATCAAACTCGTCCGTCGCTGTCGAAAGATGTTCGCTCGTCGATAAGCGTCTGAACACTTTTTCCCGATCTCAACGACGATACGCGTATTAACGTTAAATTAGCCGCGTGCACTTTGCTCGACATAAATCTACCCGGTGCGACGAAAGCTGCTCTCCCGCGGCCATTCCCAAATGGGATCCCGAAGCGGGCACCGGACGAACCGTAGCCGTCCTTCTTTAAATATTGACGGAATGAGATAAACGTATAAATTACCAGCCACCTCGTGAGGAGGACCCTCCGGCGACCACGTTAGAAACTGTTTCGCGATATCTTTCACGGACGTTGATCCGGGTAGCGAAGCCAGAAAAAGGCACCATACGAAAAAAGGTGGCAAGGATCGGCATGTTCTTCCTTTTGTTTCGTTTCCTCGGCGAGCGGAGTAGCCGGAGCGATTCTGTTCGCGCGCGAAGCCAAGACGCGCTCTTCCTCGAAATCTCCTATCAATTGTCCGGGCGTATCGTGTAAGGATAACAGTTGCTGCTACGATTATGAACTTGTTAATGGGACGTGTTCGACGATGGCCGCGGCATACGGGAGAGAGACACCCACCACATAATTACACGTTAGTTCGCACACGTCTTTTCGGTATGTCGGCGTGGCGACGCGATACGATCGCGCCCCGTCTATTTCGCCCAATTAAACGGCGCAGCGTCCGCCGCTAAGAAACGCGATGATCGCACGCACAGGTAAAGTGCGGTAAATTGAAACTTAGGATAATAGAAACTCGTATATAACTGCGCGTAATGCATAGGCATTACCGTGGTAATGAAGCCGGCCGCTCTATTCTTGCGAGATCGTTATAAAACTGCGACGCTGAGAAGAAATGTTATCACCGTGCGCGCGGGTACTCGAGAGTCCGTTATCGAGCCAGCTCGATAAAGTCGTGTATTAACTACCATTATAATATTCCCCCGGTCGGTCGCGAACTTGCGTAGACCAACAAGAAAATGATTTACTATGTATTCTCTAATTCAACGACGAGATAATCTATCGCGTTGCTCGCTCTTAGGGAAACGAAACGAAACGAAATGAAAAAAGAAAAAAAGAAAAAAAGAAAACGGAAAAGAAAGAGATATCGAAAGAAGAGAGAAGGAAGGAAGATAAGGAATTTCGCATATAATCTGGTCGAAGCGTATCCATCAGTGACGAGGTGCCAAGTACACTCTGGCCGACGCTCGGTCAGCTGTGAAAATATTTCAGTTCCTAGTGGCAAAAAGGGCCGGCACGATGCACACGCTATATACGAGCCGGTTAAAGCAAAGAACGCGTGCGATTCGACCAACCAACAGGTGCTTTATACGTGCCTGTCCGGCAAGAAGGATCGAGGAGAATCGTCCCGTGGTCGTTCCCCGAGCGACTTGCAGCAACCTTTTACACTCTCGAGGCAACCCTGTATACTATATATACGTGTACGTACGCGGGGGGAACAGTCACTGCGACTCCCAAGGCGGCGAGAATCCACGCGTGTCTTCGACCGTTTATTGGACTTCGAACACCTCTTCTCTTGCCCGCCTCGCGTACGTGGCGCAACGTACGCGAGAATTCGTCCGTACACGTGTAATTACTTCGGACAAAGCGTTCCCGTAAAAAGCTACGCGGGCCGTATATATCCTCGTTGAGGCCGCGCTCCTGCAACCCGAGGCCTGAAAGCCAGCTTCCACGGTTCGTCTCGTGGAATTCGATGCAGATTTACGATCCTACCCAACACTGTTCGATCCCCGAGATTCCATACTTTTCAAGCTTCTCTCGTCTTTTGAAGATTTTCGTACACGCACAGGCTGTATCGTTTCACGAGCAAGTTCAACTAACTTTGAATTTCCTTTTTTTAGAATCACGTTGAAACCTATAATGGAATTAAAGCTGAAACAGTATCTATCTACACTCTCATTTCGAGATCGAATTATGCTCAATTTTATATCGACTAACGTACAACAGCTTGCAGCCTCGCCACCAAATCTTTAAAAGATTTCTTTCTTTTTTTTTTTTTTTAAATCGAGCGATCGTACGATATTTCGAACATGGATTTTCTTCCGATTTTAATACTCTTGGCAAACGTGCTCCGTACGAACGTGCGTCGTTCTCTCCTCTCGTCGTTCAAATTGTTCGTGTCGCGACGCGTTGCCTCGATGGCTTGGCCGATTCCATGAATCCACAGTTCGATGGCCATTCCCGTTTCCGGCCGGAGAAAACTGGAATAAGGCAATTGGATCGGCCAACGGACGAAGAGAATCATCGCAAAGCAGATGTTGGCATCGGCGAGCGAAACGGATTTAATCGAGGTATATGCTATTACTTCGGTGGCACCAGTCGCGCTGGTACCGAGCGACTCTCCTCGCCAGGTGTGCTGAAATCACCAGCAACCAGCGACACAGACACCAACATCAACAACAGGAACATCAGCAGCAGCAGTACCAGGAGTAGCAGCTCGCTAACGACCCCGTAGAACATGGATGAGGGTGGCTGAAGGGGCGGGGGGAATCATGGGTGGGTTAAACTCAAGCTTAAATATCAATCAGCGGAAGCAAGAGCAAAGAAAACAGGAAGAAAATGGGAGGCTCTCTCGGTTGTGAAGGCGATGTAAGAGGAAGAGAGTAGGATAGAGATAAAGAAACGGAAAGAGAGAGAGAGAGAGAGAGAGAGAGAAAGGCGAAGGAGAACACGACAGTTAGTAAGACAAAGCTAGTGTGTGATTTGTGTGCCTGTGTGTCGGGACCTTCTTCGCGGGTGTTTAATTAGCAGCTTGGCAAACCAGACGCCATATACTCAGAACTCAATCAGATCCCTTCATAAGCGCACCTCTCTCTCGGAGTCTCGTATACATAATGTACCAACGTTCCGAGGTATGCCGAGCGAGAGATGTCCCGCCACGATGTGTGTGGAAAGAGGCCAACGCACGCCTGAGAATAATTAAAGTACATTATTGCCCGGCGATTGAAAATTATGCTTTTGATTTATCGCGCCAGAATATTATATTTAACGGGACACCACGAAAGAGTAATCGATCGAATTATGAAAGTTAGTATATCATTCGGACGTGAATCTTCATTCGTAAAATTCGTATTTTCTCCGTTGCGTGCTTTCCAAAGATGTTTAGATACAGATGTGTGAGAAATTAAACTCAAATACGAACGCGATATGCGAATTCGTCTGCAAGGCGATACAACGAATCAGGAGACGAGCCTATTCGTATTCGTTGTGGGTGTTTAATTAGCAGCTCGGCTAACCAGGTGCCATTTACTCAGAACTCAATCAGATCCTTCATAAGTCTCGCTCTCAGGTTCTCGTATGCATAATGCACTGACGATTGGCGATCGCCGTGGCTCCAAGATGAGCAACATGAACGAAAGAATAATTAAATTTTGTTGCTTCGAAGGCACCCGTGCTCGTTCCTATTTGCCGCTCCGTGGCTACGCTTCTCAACGATATATCTTTTCAACGCTCGTCATAACGAGAAACAAGATTTACTTCGCGTTTTCACGCAATGTGAGAAATAAAAAAAAAAAAAGAAAAGAAAAGAAAAAAAAAGAAAAGAAAAAAAAGAAAAGAAAAGAAAGGTAAAAAGAAGAAGAACGAAGACGGAGAATAAATTGAAGGTGGAACGTGCGGATAAGAGGCGATAAATTTTTGCAGCTCGAAGTGACAAATACGATACAGAGGAGGACAGGGCTGTGGAGAAAGTGTTATCGGTCGGAGGTGGAGGCACCGGTGAAACTTCATCTAACCGGTGGTGACCATTCGAAATCGTTTTATCGTCGATCGTCGGTTTCAGACCGTAATTACCATTTCAAATGCTCACCTCGGCCTCACCTGAGCCCACTTGTTGGCTCGGCGCGCAACTTCTCGTCCCGTTGCGTTGCACCGGGTGGTCTTTTCGGGTTTCAGAGGATGGCTCTGTGATGGCTGTGGCCCGAAAGTGGGGGTTATTATTTAGTTTGCTCGCTTCTATCTCTCATCTGTTCGCTCTGCGATCCGTGGCCGTCTCTCTGTCGCTTTCTGTTCCTCTTCGTTCTCGTATACACGTATCTCTCTATACATGTAGTCCCTTTCTTTTTTCTTTCCCTCTCCGTTCAGCTTCAACGTGCATCCACACCCACGCCTATTCTCATTCTAATCAGCTCCGACGCCTTTTCTTCGGGCCTAGGCACGCATCTCTTTGCCTCTTCGCGGCCTCTCCTGCGCTCGATGAAGCCTCGGAGAAGCACCATACTCGCTGGCATTATTATTTTAGTGCTCCGTTCGCGTACTGAACTCTGCTCTGCGGCCGCCAGCATATGCATCCTCCACGGTACACGTATCAGTGGTCAACACGATGTCAGTTTGCCAGTGGTGCTCATGGTCTGATAACAAACAGTTACATACTGTCTGTTCGGTTGTTCCTATCGTTTGTAGGAACGAGGTTGACGCCTTGTTTTAATATTCGTACGCGTTCCCCTCTCACAATTGCAATCATTTTTCCTTCTCCTTCTCCTTCTCCTCTTCTTCGTTTAAATAACTGAAAGATGATAAATTCAGAGGTGTGATTTACATTGTCGTTGCGGTTTTAGCGGGGATATTTATCGTCCGCTTAACGACCCGCCGGGGCGATGCTCGAAATTAATCTGCCTGAACTGCTGAAATTATTGCCGATGTGGCAAAAATTTATTAACGAAAAATGGTAACATATTGCCTTTAATAAATTAAGTTTGACACCAACCAACCACCGCCGCGCACGATTGTGGGAAAGGCAAAGTACCGGTTCGCGGTTTTGTTATCAATCACATCCACGTGCTTCTAACCGAATCAGTATACCGACGTCGTACGTTAGTTGCGTTGATTCATGATCGAGACACATCGTGTAATGAAAATTACGACGACGATGACCACGGCGACGAATCGTACCGCGCCAATCGGCTTTCGGATCGACTTGAAAGAAATCGAACGATCGATTTCGCAGCCCCAGCACGGCAGACCATTCTTCATGCATAGTTTTCTCTTCAGGCTGAACCAGAGATCGATTAGCATGCAGGTAGCCTCGATCTGATGACTGTACAGAGAAGCCGGGGTTCGGCTAGTGGTACGCGAAAAATCGTAAAATGCGTATGAAATGGAAAAATCCAGGAACGTGCCGCGGCTCGTACGAATAACAAGCGATAGCCACCTCGGCAGCGCCTATAAATGGCCATTTCTTCAGTTCCCGTCTGTCTTTCGCGGAAACGTTCGCATCGCCGACACACGGCCGTGCTTCCAACAATCCATATTTACGAACCAGAACCTGAAGAATCGGCGGGATAACTCGCGGTAGATCCGATGCTAATGACGAGCTCAAAATATTTATGCCGTCTGTTCATCGGTTCCATATTTGCAAAGACGATGCGTAGGGAAATGCGCGTAGCGGGACTGCGCTCTAGATGTGTATTTGCGCGGTGCAGTTTCAAGAGTAGCACTATAGGTCCTACAGATCGTTAATATTTATTGTGTATCAACTAAAGAACAAATTTAATTATTATTCTTCCTCTTCGTTCAACGTAATCAAGTAATAGCAAATTTAATGAATAGAAGAATAATTCTCAGGGATTGAGCACTTTCTCAAAGATTACGTGGCATCAACGAAAGTGCGATTACAAATTCCAGGATAAATCCCAAGGTTTAGTTTCTCACGAGGAGACACCGAGGAAACATTAACAAGTAATATCGAACCAAGTGCTTGTAGTGTTGCGTGAAAATGTACAAATACGAGGGAACGTTTAACGCGAAACAAGCGTGTACCCCAGGTAACGAGGATTCAATTGACGCTTTCTTTCGTAACATACGATATCCGTCGGTATGTACGCCCGTTTGCCGGTGCTTTGTAAGCATACAACACGTTGGGCACGAACGAGGAATATCGCGTCGCATTTATAACCACCGCGAACGAAAGAAACATGGTGCAGCGTCGGTGTACGTACGATTTCCACGTGATGATGTTCCACGCGCGGTTCCCTCGCCGCCATCGTCGTCTCATTTCGTATCGTTTAAGCCCGGTTATTGTCAGCATCCTAGCTTAGTCGCACGTCGAGAGCTCGTCGAGAGCTCGTCGAAAGCTGCCACGAATGGGTAAAGTAGATCGGCAAGAGGACGCAAGGCTGATAATATACGAGCCTGTAGAATCGAAGGAGAGACTGGGAAGAGTATCCGAGGAGGTGTATATAACGTAGCACCGTTTGTGTGCCCAGTTAATTACTCGCGTAGTAAATTATCGGGTAATGAGGTGCCGGGTTCGAGCCTGGGGCTTTCTCATCTTCCTTCTCCCTCGAGCGGAACCGTGCTTCTCGCGAGACGATCTGCCTCTCTCCCAAAGCGGACAAACCCCGAAGGAAAGAGAGAGAACTAATAAATCCGCCAAGGTCGTGAGGAGGGGGATATTGTTAGTTGTAAGGTAAATCATCTCCGCGCGGCTCAAAAACGGCCTCCTCACCTCTGCCGTGGCCCTTCGTCCTCCTCCCCCTTTCCTACCCCGCACTCTCAAGAAGGCCTCGAGGAGACGTTTGTTACCTCTGTTACCTCTGTTACCTCTGGTGCGCACCAGTCCTCTCCTCTAAATGTGGTACTGGCAAACCATCGCCACGTCTTCCTTCTCCTCTCTTCTTCCTTTCTCTTCTTCTTGCTTTCCTCCTTCGCGGTCAGTCCAGTTAGTGTCAATACGCGGACACACGGCCGTGTCATTAGCGTCATCGGATCCTTAACGCTTGCACGACCAGCCCTTGTTCGGATCCGTGCGGAGATTCTTCTAGCGGACGCCTGGATTTCTCGGTACACCCTGTCCACCCTAACGATATGTTCAACCTAATAACAAAAAAGCGTTTTATTATTAGCTTATTACTTTTTCTCACCTCCTGTTACACCTACTCTTATTTGTATGGCTGTTGTAAGAAACGATTCACGGGCAGCTTTAGTTTAGATCGATAATCTTTGATGATGGTTTTTTTTTTTTTATAAAGAAGAAATATCAACGACGCGAGATCTATATTTGGCCGTGAAACTTTTGCGAGATAGAGACAAGAAACGTGATATGGTGGTTTCGAACGTTTAATTCAGAGTCACAATCTTCAAGAGCTTATTAGCAAGGCCGTGAAAAGTCAGTCGTAACGAACGTATTCTGTATTCTGATAATTGTGACCGCGAAAAGGATACTCGATCCTTTGAAAATTTGAAAAAAGGAAATACCAAACACACACGCTCCGTTCTGAAATGTGTATTATATTATTAGAATTCCCGACCATTTATCAAACGGACAGGATGACACAGCGAAGCAATCATTGACACTTCTTCGTCCTCCTTTTCGTGATCAGTTAGTGTCAACACGTGAACACAAGACTTCGTCATTAGCGGGCATCAGATCTTTAACGCCTGCACGACGGTCGCTTGCGAGCCGTTGTGTTCCGCGAAACGTTGTACGGTTCCTGAAACAGAAACTCGGAACGTTACACGGCCAATACCTTCCTTGAACGCATTAATACGTTCGATCCTTCCTCGCGATTCTCTTTACGGGTCGCAATAATTCCCTTTAACTAACGAGCTCGCGAGCCATGTACTGCATCCGAAATAATTTACATAGCGCGCCGTGTTTCACGCGTACCCGTGATTTGATAGTGAGAGTAAAATGAAAATAAATGTTCCAAGTACCGTGCCATGATATAGGGTGAATGATCCACACGTGTTAATTATCAGATGATGTTACATTCCAAGTCAATTATTTTCTAAAATTAATTAATTAATCTAACAGTCGATCTAAAAATTTCCTGAAATTAATTAATCTTCAGCAGTGTTAGTCTAATTTTATTTACCAGTGCTTCTATAAAATTTGATGCTGTAAGAATGAAATGTAAAATCTGATTTATTGGAGACGAGAGAAGTGTACAAATATTCGAGCTAGGTAGGTAAACTTTCATTTTTTTAAAATAAATTTTAAATGGAGATGGAAAATTTAATGAAATTGCAATACAGTACGTGCAATAATTATTCGCTTTGCGAAATATAATAATAAAATAGAATAAAATATTCCACGATCGTGACAGGAGTGACTCAATCTACGTTGAACGAGGTTTAATTTATATCGTCGGTAAAAGCAAAGGTGATCTCGTTCGATTAGAAATGTCCGATTCGGTAACATAAAGGAAATATCAGCGTATTGCCAGCAATAAGAATAATAATACTCTGCGTCGTAATTAACCTTTTGCGGTATAGTAACTTTCTTAGCCTCGGGTTTTCGCGGTCATATATATTTAATGTGTGCTATCATGTTTCCCATCCATTGCGCATTTCCTGCCACGCCTACGAACCTTTCACTTGGGTATATTCGCCACAAGTCTAATTAGATGGTTTTGTCAATATCCATTTATACTACGAATATACCCACGCAACCTGAAACAGTTATGCTGTTCTCAAACGTACAGAAGTTGAAACGCGGATACGCGGTTTATTATTCATTCTTAGCGTAGCACGTAAAAATAACCGGCACACCAATTCGAGAACTATGTGACGTAAATTCCAATTCGTGGCTTCCACTCGTTGTTTTCTTTCTTTCATTCTTTCTTTCGAATTGGAACTCGGGCCATTAGGTGAATTTTTAAAAATCCGCCTCGATAAATCATCGCGTTTATTTCTGCCTGCCTTGTTAAATTATCCTTGCGTAGGATAGTGGTAATTATTTCTTGGAAATCTGAAATTCAGAATCGAACAACGATACCCAATACTGAAAAGAAAAATAATTAAATTTAAATAATTAAATTTCTACGAGATCGATTAGAAAATTAGCAGCTAATATTACGAAATCGCCAAAGTGATACACGTGCTTGCGTCGATATCGACGTTCGAGGAATGAACGAGACGATGTAGTTTCCCTGGTTTCGTCAAAACATAAAAATTAATGGCAACGAGGCATCGCGTTCGTTGCCATTAATCAAAGAGAAAAGACAGGATCTCATTTTGGTGGCAATGTACCATGAATCCATGGATTAAAATCTACGAAAGCGTCGGGGCTAAAAGCAAAGCAGCAGTGTTCAAGGCGAATATCTTACTAATGATTCGTTGGGACTCGTACATCCTCTACGCGTGACGAAGTATCTACATTGGCGTTGTTATACTAAGAAACAGCTCTCCTGCTCCGATCATTAGCAGCACGATTGTACTACCTTCTGTTTAACGACTACTCTCCACGGTACGCGATGACATTATTATTTTCAATAATTTATCGTATTCCGATTCACCTCGAGGAACATCGTTGCGATTGTTCGCCTCTTCTTGGCGGGAGAAGCCGAGCGTTTGATTCAATTCTTAACATAGACACGTTTCCCCTTGGGATTTAGATTATCGCAGTAAATCGAGGACATTCGTGAAATCATAAAGAGAAAGACGTAGAAACGAAACAAAAGACTAAACATTTGTGAATTTGAGGCAGAGTTAATTTTTTTCAGAAAATAAGATTGGAAAGGAGACCTTTTCACATATCTGGTATATCACACTCGCGGCTCGTGATCAAGTTATCGCGATCAAGCTTGTGCCAAGCTTCAACCGTTTGTCATCCGTCAAACGTTAAACCATATGGCAGACACAATAATCCTCCGTACACTGGAAGCCACGGAATACATTTACCAATGGTTAATCTACGAAACGGCAGGACAAATGTACCAAATAAGGTAGCCGAAGCTTTACGAACGAATCGGTCGTGGCATGTTAAAAAGGCCACGAGCGTTAGAGGTCTAGGTTCCAGAGCTGGCCAGATTTATGGCGCATCCACGTAAATCACGAATGTCAACCGTCCGTTAACGGCCGGTTATTCGAGGCCTGTCAACCCGCAGGCAGGCATATCCACCGTACACGTTATAATGATTGGCTAAGCTGGCAATTACCCAGCGCTTCGGATCCGCCGAATTGTCATTCAGCTCGCGGATACCAATGCCCGTTGTACAGCCGCGAGTCTGACTGGAATATTATACGATTCTCATAACAAAACTGTGCTCGGCCGAGGTCTCCGCTGATCCCTGTCCCGCTGCTCCTCATCCCCGTACGTGGAAATACTCGTGTGCCTGTACGCGAGCAACCTGGTGTGTGCACAGTCTCAGGATGCACCTCGAAAACTTGGCTTATGGACTCGTCAGCTTGGACGCTATCAGCTCTCAAGCTCGGCAGGTTCAGGTGCCGGGCAACGGGAAGAGAGCCAATAAGATTGTGCTTTGCCTACTAGTGGCTGACGTTATGGATTTCTCCGACATCCATGGGAACATGGGCGACGATACTCGCGAGCGAGCTCGTTCTCACCGCTGCGCGAACGCTTCACGCAGAATATCTCGCGCTGTTCGATGGTTTTCGAGGTCTGGAAAAGATAGCGGGAGATTTATACCAGTTCTGCACGCTTCTAGTCTTTTCTCTCTTGCACCTATGTGTTGTGTCGCGCGGGAAACTTGGACGAGCGTGAAATTTTCTTACCCGTTTCGTCGTTCTTCGTGGAAGCTAGACTACTACTCTTTGTTTTTGAAATTCTCGACGGATTGTCGTGTTCTGTTCGCGCGATGATCTTTTATGATGGTCGAAGCGAGTGCATCACAAGAACTCGGCAAGGAGAAAGGGATCTGCACTTCAGCATTCACGCGTGACTGTTAAAGTACGCGGCAACTTTGTGGGCTCTCGTTCGAAATAACGCGCGTCGATCGTTGTTCCAGCAGAGATTTTGAAACAGAGCACTATCATCGGCTCGCGCGATAGCATACCGATCGAATGTTAACAGCTGACACGTTTATGATCGTAAGAACCATCTCAGGGACTTGACCGTCGTAAAAGTCATTGCGATCGACGGGCAAAAAGTTACCCAGCGGATGATTCGCTCGTGCCGAGCATTTAGCCTAGCTGTTGCAGGAAACACCGTCAAAGAGGGAAGCCTTTGGACCCTTTGGCAAAATCGTTCTCTGACGGCAGCCTATAAAATTCAAAGGATAAATGTAGATTTCAGGGTGGTGCATCGTTCGACCGTCCATTCTTTGCCTTTCAGACACCGTAGCTGTGCGAAACTCTACGCGAAACTGCACCGTGGATTTAACGACGAACTAGTATTACCATCGTTTCTTCGTTCGTTTCGACCGTGAGGGACGTATCATCGACAGTTCGCACGTACGATAATTATCGACGACCTCGAGCCAACCCGTTCGCTGAATATTTCCCCCCTCTTCGAGTATGTCTTCGATTTCTTCGGGATAAACCCGAAGTGGCAAAGACTCTAACTTCGATTACGAAGGGTGAAATATTCAAGACTGATTCTTACGAGATAGAACGGATCCCAGTTTTTGGTACAATGTGCGAAAGTTTCGATTTTACGTGTACACTTGTTGATTTTTCACACAATTGCAAGATTTTGACTTGCTTTCAGAAGGCTTCGTTCACGATTTCACTATAATCACCATTTTGATATTGAGAAATTCTTTGTTACTCTGCAAACATTTGGACACCTTGAAACATTAAACGATCGAGTACTTTGAACAGTTTTAGTGCGTTTTCGATCGGAGGAACCAGGCCAATCATCACCAGGTTCAGACTTGTGCGTCTACAACGTGTTACGAACGAAAATCTGAAGGGAAGAGTATACAATCGGAAATAGCCGAGGAGTAATAATAACGCTGCCACGGTATTCTCTGTATTAGGGATAATTGGAGGATGAACCGCAAACGGCAGCGAGGGTATCTCGCGCGATAAAACCCTAGAACCAGCTGGGAGGGGGCAGGGAGAAGGGGAGACGGCGAAGCGAAGGGAGAGATAGAAGGTGGAAGAAGGAGACGAAGAAGGAAAAACGCGAATTCCACGGTGGTGGCGCGTCCGGGTGCAACGAGTGGAACTTTGAAAGCGAGTCGTACAATAAGATCCTCCTGCAGAAGGAGGGAGACAGAGAGTCCGGCCGTAGATAGAAACGATAGAAAAGAACGACAGAGAGATTGCCCAGGCTCGAAACTACAAAGCCTTCAACCACCAGCCACAAAACTACCATGCGAAACGACGGTAGGAAAAGGAGAATGGAGAACGGAAGAGGAGAGGAAGCAGGAGGTTGGAGTACGATCTTCGAGTGCGTAGGCAAGGAGCACCGTCGGAGGCATTATCCACTTACAGGGAATTATCCTCTTTCTAGCGGGGTCTGCTGCCGGAGACGCGCTCGCGCGAGTTCTCTTTCTACGATCTCTCCCCTATCTCCCTCGGCTGCCCTTTCTTTATTCGGCAGCCGGAAAAATCGTGGCGCGGAATAGCCAGTGCCATTGTCTAGCAATGGAACGTACAGACAGCAGACAGAGAGAGAGAGAGAGAGAGAGAAGGAAACGAGGATTCAGAAACGTTTTGAACAAAGAGGCTGGCAAAAGAGTAAACCAGCATCTGCCGAAAGAGCCGAGAGTTTGGTCTTTCTCGTAGTTCATTTGAGTGTTAATCGGTAGCCATTGGGCATATTACCGGACCGCCTAACAAGCGCGTGAGTTCTTCCCCCCCCCCCTTTTACCTTTAATTTCTTCTTGTCCCTACTTCTTAGCCGCGCTTCTCGTTGTTCAAATTGTTGTTCAAACCGTGCAACTTGCTTTACCACTGTTCTTCAAACGAGAGAGAAAGACAACGATTCTCCGATGCTCTTAGCGTGTTGGCCTGGGTCGAGTTTTGTCGAAGCTCGAAGAACTGTGAACCGGCTCCGTAACTCAAACAAACGGAAAATTCGAGCTGCCGTGCGACGGTAATCACTTGCAATTCGACGAAATTGCCGGGTCTACGCGGAGCGAGCGTAGACTAGCATCGTTCATTGTTCTCCTCTTTTTCGTTTTCGCCGTGCGCGCTGTCCGTTTTCACATTATTCTTGATCGCGCGCTTCACTTGTTATGCCGTGCCCCTCTCGGCCGTTTCCCTTCGTCGACCAAGGACCAAGGGAACTGGCTGCTGTGTTGGCTACGTGGATACAATGATCCGCTACCTAGGCGACTGCCGGCCATTATACGGCAGTTAAGTCTAAGAGGATGCGTTTTATTTCTCTTGGTATTAAGTAAGAGAAAATAATGCCATCCGAGAAAGGGACCCCGTTTGCTTTCCACCCGGCGAGCGACGAACCTCGAAAAGACAACGAACGCGAATGTAAAATTACGACTAATTTACATACATATTGGTGTACACGTATGCATATATTTTATTTACGAGTGGTGTTAATTTAACGCGGGCTCGTTCGAGTGCTCTCTCGCGGAGAGTGCGAGACGCGGTTAGAAATTGAAATTGGTTGGAAGAATTCCAGTGAACCGAACGAAGGATAATACAATTCCCTCTTGCAATCTTGCGATTCGCGGCAAAATTAAAAAAAAAATATGTTGCAATAACGAAAATAATTTGTTTGAACTTGTTTCGAAGAAGCTTAGTTATCCTTGTGACAAATATACTCGGTTGGATAACCTCTCTCATTTTGTGAACTTTATCGTTCAAGTTGTCTTACCGCGATTGTTTGCACAAAACGATCCATCCAGCTGCGACTAAACTTTGATCGATGTTTATTTAATTTCCACGAATAAGATTTCGCGGACATCTCAATTTCAATCCGATTCGAACAATTGTCTCCCATCGTAGAGAGATCGAGGCTGGTACTAGGGAAGAGAAGCTAGCGGTGTAAAAAATTCCGAAATCACGAGGGAAATTTCACGGTCGTACGAATTCTCAACACCTTGTTCCTGATAGATAACGACTCCATTGAGCCAAATTCGGGCTGGGCGTATCGGGAGCCAGTCGCAAATGGACACGGATAATTCTTACGGTTCGGACAGGTATCGTGGGCACGAACAATCTCGTGGTATGCCTTCATGGCGTGGGAGTTAAAATCCACGCACGCATAAATTACGTTTGTACGTACGATCGGCGATGCGTGTCGGCGTGCACGCACACACATGACCGTGGACGATCGTACACATACACAGAGAGAGAGAGAGAGAGAGAGAGAGAGAGAGAGAGTGTACAAAGAGAAAGGGGGGTGGGGGGGATCGGGAGACTCGGTCGAAACGCGCGATAAGTTAAGCGGTTCACGTAGTCGCCGGTAATTATGGATGCGTTTAAGCCGTGGCAGTTTGGGAAACTAAATAAAATAATATACGTGAGCCGAGGTTTTTATTGCCGGATTAAGGGCGCCCTGCGCGTCGCTGCGTGTCACAGTCTTATCCGTCTGCTCGATCTCGTCTTCCAGACCAGAAAAAAAAAAAAACAACAAAGATGGAAAATAAAAGAGAAAAGAAAAGAAAAAGAAGAGGTATATGTTTCTGTGGTCATCGCCTCTAGACACGAGGAATATTTAATAGAAGGTGCGAGATGAGCGCAATGTCGACGACTTTGGTTCAAAATACTTCCGGATATACCTTGCTACACTCGAGGGGTACCGAGCATCGTCGTAGTTCCATTTTACGAAACGTACAGATTCACGCGGCCGATTCTCGGAACGACGTTTCCACTCGTCGAATGACGATTTCGTTAGAAATAATTCGCGTTTGCGGCTAATGACGGCGAAACAGTTCGACGAACGAAGAGCCCGCGGCTCTTCTCACAATCGGCGACAGTGACCAAAGTGCGTGTTCGAGAGCACGTGAAGCGAGCGTTACGACGCATTGGCAATTTATCGCGATACCTCTCTTCTTTCGTTCGCTCTTTCTCCCTCCTTGTTCTCTTCTCTCTCTTCTCTGTTCCCTTTGCGCCAGTTGGAGAGCTACTCCTCCGGCATTGCAAAAGGAGCTACGAGAGTGGTGCGACCGCAGCAACGCCGGGTTATTATAAAACAAAAGACGATGCTTGATGCTGATAATAAAGAAGAGGTACGCGCTCTCTGAACAACGCTGCAAGGTGGGACAAAGAGGGTGGCGATCGAGACCGAGGAGGGAAAGGACGAAGGAAAAGCGATATTCTCGAAGGTAGCGGGCGCGAAGGATGTGGTTCCACGCACCGCGATCGACTTAATTCGCGCGCTCCCGACTCTTTTTCCTCCTCTGAGGCCTCTCTTCCCCTCCGGTTAGGTTGGACGTCCTCCTCCGACTTTCACCTCCCCCTCGCGGCTTTCTTATTTAGTACCCCCGTTGCCGCTCTCTCTCTCTCTTTCTCTCACTCTTTCTTATTTTCTCTGTTCGTTTCTCGTTGCTGACCACCTCTCCAGAGCTCCTCCATCACGGCTGGCAGCCCGCTTACCGCCAATCATCATTTTCAATTCTTCGTGGTGGAGCGCCTCTCTTCGGAGCGCGTCGTTCTGTTCGTAACCCCCTTCTTCTTTCCTCCTGTCCGTGAATACGTAGGCCGTAAAAAAAAAAAAAAAAAAAAACGTTAGGAATATTATTCCAGAGATCCAGAGAAACGAACGACAGGGGCTAGGAGGGAGGGAGGTTTAGGGGGCACAACATTCGCCGCGTGCCACGATGTGACGTCGGGATCAACACGTTTCTCCATTTTGTTACGTTTGGGAGGAACGGACATGAACGGAGCAGAGTCTAAACTGTGGGCGGGATGCCAGAGTTCGGGTACCTTACGATCCCGCTGGCTGGAACAGGCCACCGAGATATCACTGATTTAGGTGTTTTTCTTTTTTTTTTTTCTTTTCTTTCTTTCGAGGACAAGTGCTTTCTCCTTTATTGTGCCTTCTTAATCTGTTTAATGGCGAAGTAACTCAACGAAAGGCCCAGATAAACGACGCTCTTTTAATTCCTCCCTTTGCCTCTTTCTTCGCGCCTTTTAAATTTCCCGAACCAGCGACGTACGTAAGCGCGAGGGGTTCGCAGTTTCACTGGCTCGTGTTTTCTCGTAACAATTACCCGAAACGCGTTCGTTTTATCGTTGCCTGGACTATCGTAGCGCTGTTCGGGATACAGGTATCGATTGGACGTTTTTCGCGTACGTGTAACAACCCGGTTTCACGTGCACGATCGTTAGACTGTATAAAGAGATTCTGTGAAACGGGTGGAAACAAACGAACCTTTCGTACGTTAGGGGAATAGCGAGCAGAGAGGGACTTGTTTGATAGAGTTGGAATCCGTGAAACGTTTAAGACCATCTTCAAAGGGGCATCAATCCGCCTTCTCTCGTGCCATTACTCTCGCAAGAAAAATAGGTGTATCCTTGTACACTTCGTCTTGTTGCCGTGCTATATATCATTATTATCTTTCTACGCATTCGTCATTTCAAGCCCACTGGCCACCGATCCGTAAATCCAACTTCTCGAAATTCAATTAATCCATTCGCCAATTCGGAGCGTTTAAAAACACTTTTAACAGCAAGCTTCATGACCGAATGAAATCCCCGCGTAGCGATAAATCAGGGCGACGTTATTAATACACTGGCGAGCCTTTGGACTCCACCCTGGGGAGCCTGGGCTCACGAGAGCGAGAGAAGAGCCGAGCGTATCGCAACGCCTGGCGTGCACCGTCGCGCGCGATTTCTCTGTAAGATTGGTCTCCTTATGCCCGGTTCACACTTGCAACGGAGACACAAAGTCACTCACCATTGGCGGATCCTGTGCGACCGTTGCTCGTCACATGGCCTCCCTCTCTTTTTCTCTTCCTTTATTCCGCGGCTCGTTCCGCGCGCCACAGACCAGTTTCTCTCCTTCTAGCTTTGGTTAAAGGACTTTTAAGAGAGTAAGGTGCTCCGCTCCTTAGCTTCCAGCCGTTTGCGAGCTGGTCACTCGGATGGTTCGATGGTTCACCGGTTGGTTGAACGACCTAGCCCGGATCCGCCGGCTCGTCCATACCGATCGCCTCCTTCTGTCTCCTTCTCCGGTTCTGACCGGGCTCATGCCCATAAATACACGCCGTGTACGTAACGCTGTCTCCTTTCGATATGTTTTAACACCCGGGACAGGTAACCGGCGCCGTGGCACACGCGCAGCGCCCACCTTTCAAACCGCGGCCGCGTTTCGATGCCTGGATAATCGTTGCGTTGGACCACGATCCGACAAATCCCACATCGAACATCTCGGAATCACCTCGTGAAACGCGAGCGATGGCCCGCGGATGGATCTGTTCTTTTGTTCCATGTTGCCGAACGAATCGTAGAAACGTGAACGATCGATCGAAGGATAATGCCGATTGAAAGTTCGATCGTTGTTCTTCAATTAATGGCAATGGCTTGATCGGTATTAGAGCGGAGAAGTTTAACGTGAAAAACTTCCCTGCGAATTGGTTTATCTTGGTTCGTCGGGGATCAACGTTGTGTTAACATTTCATCTGCAATCTATTCTTTTCGTTTCATCAATTCCTTCTTTGTCTCTCTTCATATACTGTCGACACGAAGTAGACTTTGCTTTGTATTCTTTCTTCCACTTAAATTCCATGTATGGTTTGATGAATTTTCGAGATATTTATTTGTAATATTTTATGGAACGTGTATTATTCCATTTTTTGTATAATAATCCTGAACAAGTTACTCGCAAGTTATTAGTATATTTTACCAAATTTCGCGTATTAATTTGCCGTCAGATCATTACTGGGTTAATCTCCTTCCGTAATGGCAGCGACACAGGAAATCAATGTCTGAAAATCACTACTGCCATGGTTGCTTTGTCAATGCTGATATTTAGAATACGTCAGAGTTTAATTTGGACAAGACTTCCAGGAAAGTTTTGCAAAACCGTAAGATCGGTAGTTTAAACGTAGGAGTGGCATACGCGGTACGTGTATGCAATGCGAATTTGTGCACGCACCGCGAATAAACGGGCTCGAAGTCGTTTCGCCAGTGTCCACCATTTTTTCACTGACTTTTGAATTAACCTTCGCGATCGACGATCTCAGATTAATTTGCTTTCACGTTTCATTCTGCAATAACGTATTCCACGCTCAATTGCCACATTCGTCGTCATAAATAACGGTTTTGCGATTCAAATCCCTATCGAGCGTGCCTTGATTTTCCGAATTCGAGAACAATTAGTGGTATTTTTCCATGCTACGGAGTTTTCTGAATAATTACCTTTTTCTGACGACTCGTCGCCCGTGTGACAGCGAATCCGTTAATTATGCTGGCGCGAGAGATTATTTGTCACGAAGACGAAGTGTCTTCAAGTACGACCTTTAAAAGCCTCTAAAGTTGAGTCGAACGGTAAAATAACGGGACGAGCGATCGACAGAAAGAGGAAGAGGGCGCCATTAATGGCCATAGCTTCGGAGAAAAGGCTTCGTAGAAAGTATTGTACGATCGTCATACCGAGTCACCCTTGCCAACTCGTGCAGCCCTTTGTCTCTCGATTGGCGTGTACTTTACTGCGTGAAATATTCGACCATCCAGTACTTGAAATGAAGGGTACGCGCCACCATCGGCGAAACAATGCCGCTGAAAGAACCAAAACATCATTGTTTCACCCTTTCTTTCGGTACTGTGTGCCTGTTAAATACTCAACGAGATTGAATACAGGTGTAATGTCATGTAATTCCGTTTTGCTATCATATCTTTCTTCGTGTCTCGATCAAAATTCGTATCTAGCACGTTCATATATTCTTATCGTTATAAAGTAAATTTAATTTAAGAATAAAATTAAATCAGAGAGAAACGTTTAAACGTTTAAGCGCGCACGTCGACTCGGCGAGGTGTTCGAGCGCAAAATGTGTTTTCCTTTTTCAATGGTTGCGACGCCGTCGCAATACTACGAAAACCATCTCGAAATCGATTACTTCTTCTTGCCAGCTCGGCCGTTCGATTCTTCACGCCTATTTGGCCCTTCTCCCGTTCTTAACGGAACGATTGTCCTCCACAATGGCTCATTTGTTTCTGGATCACGACTTATAAACCACCGTCGTCATCGTCGTGCAAAACGGCAGCTGCATCACTGGCCAACTTACTTTATAATAGACAATAACGATCACGATCGGCCCCCGTCTCCCTCCGTCCATGTTCTTCTCGTTTCATCGCGTTCCACAGTGGCAGATTCAAGCACCTACCCTCGAATCTGAAACCACCGAACGACATAACACGTTTGTGAACGCGTTGCCTCGGTGCGACGTGGCCGTGAAAAATCGCGAGACGCTCGAGAGCCCGGATTCATCTTCGTGTCGTGCCAGTGATTCCGGTTGGCAATTATCGTCGCGATGGCACCGATATTCGTCGACTCGAACGGTCACGACTGCCCACTACGTTCCTGACGTAATTCCGCCACCGTCTCTTCTCGTCTTTCGCCCGTCACAGAGATACAACATCCAAGTATGTATTCTTTGCTTCTTTCTTCTCTTGCACGAGCTGGCCTTCCCACTCTTCGTCTATCTTTCGGTCTTTCCTTCTCGGCCGCCCCCCCCCCGCCTCCCGTCCTTCTCTGCTTGGTCTCGCTGATTGTATAATTGGGAGGCAACAACGAGCTACGTGCGTCACTCCGATGATTTAGCCTCCCCCTTGGCGTCACCTCACCCTCGGCCAACGGGCCCTCGGTCAATCACGTCGTAATTACTTTTAATGCTGGACGACTCGGCTGACACAATATCTAACCCGTCAACGAGTCGTCTCTCTCTCTTTCTCTCTCTCTCTCTTTTTCTCTGCTCCCTCTTTCTTTTCCCTTCCCTTTGCCCTGCTGTCTTTCACGTTTCTTCTTTCTCCTCCTCGCTGTCCGTCTTTCTTCATCTGTCATTTTTATTTGTCCCCTGGTCAGTCTTGCTCGCTCTCCCTCCCTTCCCCTCGCTCGTTCTCGTTCTCTCGCTCGGACTCGCGCGCTACGGTATATCTGCTCGTTCGCAGCATACTTCGCACGACCAGATTAATTGGTAATAGAGAGTGCGACGAAGAGCATGCCAGGCAAATATCGCGATTAATATTGATAGGGCCACTTTGCTGGTGCCATGGCTGCGCGCAAACATTGCGCGAACGGCGGAGGTAAATGGGCCGATTGAGCCGATTCCATGGTAGGAACTGACATCGCCGTGAAAGGTGAGGGTGAAATGCTGGGGGAGGAATTGCAGGTTTAGACGAGGCGACGACGGAATCGGTAATTGCGCTTGATTCAGCAAAATTCAGCTGGCGCAGAATCCCGGGATGCATAACGTTTCCGAGAATTTATCATCTGGCTGGGACTTATTTATTTCATTCACTTTCCGGTTCGCCCCCGCCCTCGCGTTCGACGTCGATCTCATCTAATCGGGAAGGAGATTATTTCTGTGTCACGTTATTGAATTTCAGGCGACAGTTCGATGCCTTAATTTCGACGCTCGACTATCCGCCTTGAAGCAACGCGCACGACAAAATCGTATGTAAGTCAGCTGTCGTTGAAATTGCCATTTCCTGATTCGTGTCTCATGGTATCGATTAATTATCACGCAAAAAAAAAAAAAAACGGTACATAATCATTCTTCCGTCGTTCAAACGGACGGAATCGCGACGTAACGAACGTCGCACGCGATTATTCAAAGGGAAACGAGAAGGAGAAGAAAGAAGAAAAAGAGAGAGAGAGAGAGAGAGAGAAAAACGGAAAACATTGACGATGCCTCTCGTTAGTTTTAATAAAAAAGATAGCGAGCGATTGTTACCGGCGCAATTGGGCACCACGAGCGGCGGGGGAATCGAGGCAAACGCAGAAACGGAGTCTTCGTAAGCACTGAAAAAGCGAATCACTGTCGATGTCTCGTCGCGTTTATTGGGATTATAAAGCGTGCAGAGGAAGGAGGGCAGGAAGGAGAGATTTGTTTGAATTATTCAAATTAGATACGAAATTGAATGCGTGCTCTGCTCGTGTGCAGGTAATGACGGCACTTGCATATAAATGGTAATTATTGTCATTATTCTGCCCCGGTCGTTGTGTCCTCTCCTCTCCTCTCCACTCCACTCCTCTCCACTCCTCTCCTCTCCTCTCCTCTCCTCTCCTCGCCGCCCGTTCCTCGGCTCTCTTTCTCTGCCGTGCCTCTCTCTTTCCGTTTCTGTACCCGTGCCCGCTGCAATGCCGTGTGTTCCCATACACTAGTTGAGATAATTATCAAAATTGTTTTATTGTTGCTATAATTACGAGGGACATGCCATGTCCTCCCTGGCTTCGGCCTCCTCCCTCCGCCCCTCTCCGTTTGTTACTGTCCCCTGTGAAACGCGACCGATACACGCTCGTCCATCTCGTTCTTCACACACCTTCTGCGCCCTGTCTGCCTATCGTCTACGTTTCGCTTCGCGTTTCGCCCGGGTTTCGGCTCTCACCTCGTACCCTTCTTTCTTTCTTTCTTTCGCGTGAACCTACAATACGGTCAGCTGACGTTTCGAGCCTTTTTTCGAACCGATTCCGAGAAAATCGGCCCCGTAGCTCGCGCCGGCACTGTAATTACCGCGCTTCACAATGTTGCAATCACGCGATTACGAGCCGAGCAGGAGCGCGGCTTTCGTGCGAATTCATTTCTTTTTCGATGAATATCTCGAAGCGGATACCTTCAACCTCCCCCCCTCCCCTCCCATCCTCCGCTCCCGTCCCTCGTGGGTTCACGTGCGCGCTTTCGCGGATCGAAATCGGCCAGAAGCTAACCGGCGCCGTGTAATTTTACAAGGGTGGACAATTTTCAGGCACGGACCGAGGCTCTGTAAATGCTGAAATCGCCGCTACCTTGTTACTACTCTGATTTATCGCGATTTATTCGTTGGCCTCTGGCGTTCGTTTTGTCGTGTTGAATAAAGGCGAGGGTCAGCGTTGTTGCTCGGACAAATTGCGAGACAACGTGAAATAAATTTTGCAATATTTTCCAACGAATGAGTTTCCTTATTGACGATCAAAAGGAAATAATTAAAAATTACGAAATTCTCGTGCCCTGTTTTCTCTTCTCGAAGGATTGAAAGATCTTTTTATAGATTCTTGCTCTACACGTGATTATTATTACAGATTAATTTGCGTATAAATTCTTCTATACACTGTATATTGATGACTATTCCAATACCTTCTTCATTTACGTTCAATAACTAAAAAACTGTTTCTTTAAATACACTTGAAACACAGAAGAACAGCCGCCTTTATCTGAAAACGTTGTTCGATGCCAATTTTCATTCACATGTGTCCCGCACGCGACGAATGCTCGATTAGCCGAAAACAATCAGAGTTTACGTTTCCAGCTTAACGAGTCAGAGAACAATGAAATAATAAATGGCAGGCCTCGAACGATCGAGACTCGTGCACCGACTTCCAGTGCCCTTTTCATACGCCACCCTTCGTGCGTTTTTAAAATACTACCACGAGAGGGTTAATCGGCACGCGTGACCTTAGTGGAGCAGAGCCAGAGTGTCGATGGTCGTTGTCGAGCCCCTCGAAATTAATAATGAAGCCGCTTGCTCGCTCAAAGTCCTTTCTCATCTTCGTTCTAATAAGCGTAAGAGCAAAAGGGGGGGGGACGAAAAGGAAGAGAGTGAGAAGAAGAAGGAGAATGAAGCGTATTGTCATCGAGACTGCACCTTCCTCCTTCTCGTTTCTATTTCTTTTCTCTCTCTCTCTCTCTCCCTCCCTTATTTTCTTCCTTTTGCCGTTTACCCTCTCTGTCTTTTTCTTGTCTTCTAGACTCTTTTCTTTTTCTATCGCAAGCGAGATGACGACCGCGAGAGCAAGCTCTTGGTGAGAAGGACAAAATCATAATAAAGCCAATAATTAAGCTACAATATATATATATATATATATAGGAGCAAAAGGAAGAAAGCTGGCTCTTCTTCTCATTGTTCGGCTCGGTTGAAAGGAACGATGGAAGCAGGATACGAGAAGAGTCCTCTGCGAGAGTACGAGGCCCCGCAGGGAAACAATAACGTTGGTAAGGATCGCACAATACCGGAATTATTAGCTTTCCACCGAATTAAAACCGTCTATCCCGTTGCTGGATCTTTTCTCTCTTGGTCACGGGCCTCCCTCGAGCCGTTCCATGTTCTCTTCTCTCGATGTCCCTATTCTTCCTTGGATATATTTCAGCTGTGTTCGTTCCTTTTCTTTCTTTCCTTTTTTTTCCAATTTTTCGTGAGAATTCTTCGTACATTTGCTGCAATTCTTTTAAATTTGCTAGGCTGGATTACAGGCCTATACGATATTGGTTTCTCCATTCCTGTAACAAGGATTCTCAGATTCTCGCTTGAAAATCTTTATTCATCTTCGGTACTTTTTGGTACGCACATTTACAGAGATGTAAAAACATAGTGTAATTTATTATTTATGAAAATAGTCTTAGATATGAACATATAATATAATGACTCTTCATTATTGTATGCGCGATTAGATTGCGAATATTTATAAATGTTTACAATTATAAAAGTGAATTAAGGAATTGGACAGAGACTTGTTCTCTGTAAATGAAGAATAAACACAGGTTAATACACACAGCTCGTTATTTTTCCTCGAAGAGAAAGCACATCGACAAAGATTATTTCATTGTCAAACACCTAAGGCTGCATATTCCATCACAGCGCGAAAAGAAAAGAAGAAAAAAAAAGATTACAAACCGTCAAAAACAATTGCTTCCCTGTAAGTAATAGGTTTAATACAAAAGTTGGTATTTCAAACACACAGCACAACATCGCGTTTCCTAATAAACCGTTACATCATCGTTATCTTGCCACATCTCCGGGGATTCATTTCGATTTGTCTTTAATTTGCTCCGAAGGAGAGAACGAAGCCTCATCTCTCGCCGTCATAATACAGCCGCGCTCGATCGTCTAATCGTTTCACGTTCGCGACCGTTTTCCACGCATAATCGCCAACGTTGGATAAAAAAGGATTGATCGTTCAATCTTGTCGTTTATGAACCATCGATTCAAAGCGTGAATTCGCTTTAGTTACGCAATCGTAAAGGAATGTCGCATACACGCGACCGCGGCGCGCATCGCAAGGAAGAAGAATCATCGTCGAAGGTCACCGAGGCGTCACCAAAACGCCTTCGTTTCTTCCTTCCCTCGTTTCCCTTTTCTCGCTACTCCAAGGTGAAGAGCCTCAGTGGCAGAAAGAAGAGGGGCAGAATCGCGCCAACTCGAAAAGTCAGCGAACGACGATGACGGGACGACGTGACGGAAGATCGCGAGGGGACGATGATAAAAACCGATCGTTTCCCGGCGAAAAGAAGACGGGACGACAAGTTGCGGACGGTGTCGGTTGGGGGACGAGGGGAAAGACAAGGGTTGCGCACACACGAGAAGGAGGTATGACTCAGCTCTCTTTCGCGGTCGCAAAGAGGAGGACGCAGGGTGGACAGAGGCGACGTCGTGTCAAGAGTGAGACAGAGACAGACAGAGAGAGAGAGAGAGAGAGAGAGAGAGAGAGGAAAGTCTGTTGTCGGGTGAGGGAACCCTCGAAGAAAAGGTGGCAAAAGAAGGAAACAAAAGGCGATCGCGTATGAGCGGCAATTAGCCCCTCTAATGGCGCGCGAAACAAAACAAAAGAGCGGAGCGTCGAGCTCAAACACAATAAAGCCACGGTACCCGAGGACAGAAGAAAAAGAGGGAGGAGGTGGAGAAGGAATAAAGAACCGAGGGAACAATAGCGCGCGGGCCACCGCACCGTGTTGCTGTTGCTGTTTCCTTTTCTTTCCCACCTTCTTCCTCCCGCTTGGTCTGCCGTCTCTTTTTATTCTCGCAGCGACAACGCCTAGTGGTCGTTTCCGAGTGCTCGAACGAAGAGAGAAAACGAGAGAGAGAGAGAGAGAGAGACTCGCTTTGGAAAATTAAAAGTCACTAATGAGGCACGGGGGATGCTCGTTCTCGGTTGTTCGTTGCCGCTCGTTAGGTCCATTCGACGCTTCGCTACAACTTTGAGTAACTTTGTTCCGCGACGAGCGTTGGACACACGAACGTTGTTGTCCGTTGTTCCGTGTTTGCTTACCTTCTCGCTCGACTCGTCTCGGCTTGTCGCGTGAGCTTAACGCGATCCGTTTGAAACACATCGCGAAGATGACGTTCTAATTGCGACGCGTGGCTAATTGAGACACACAGCTTGGCAATATTTCACGGAATTGTAGGCCACTTGATGCTGCGTGCTCGCAACGACAGAAACGAGTTTCTAGGGCAACAGCCTGGCTCGCTCGATTTGTTATTACATTCCATTTCTAATTACGAGCTTCGAATGCTCTCGGATAACGTTCTCTCAGACCCGTTTCTTTCATTTTCTCTCGACGCACGTGCTCCTTTTCCAGGTAGGTTTCTTTCTTTCAATACGCATTTACATTTTTCGTGATTACGGAACGAATTTTCTAGTTGCTACTCACGACGCCAGAAGTCATATATTTTAACGCATGATTTGTTACTAATATTTTTGTTGCCAACGATGGTAGTTAACACACGTTTATTTTTCGACGATCCGAAATTCCCCGCAAGAAAGAAATACGCAATTTAATCAACGAATCTTTCGCGAAAAATCAGCTGACATTTACCTAGCTGCATGGCGAAATGTGAAAGCAATTATTTTTGCAGGTAACGTGCGCGCGCGATGGTATCCATCATGTTCAGCGCGGTGTACGTAGCCAGGCGCTTAATAGAACTGTCCGTTTACCTCGTCATTACCGAGTCAATTATGTCTACTTTCCATGCCACTAGTCTAGCATTATTTCGTCAAGTACGCTTCTTTATTGGAACCCGGCGATGTTTGGTTATTTGGTTGCTCGGCGGCTCGGCGTTATAGCTCGGGATTATATTATCTCTGCAGGAGTCTTAAAGAATTCACCGTGGCTGCCTCATAAGGTCACCGGTACGACCCATAAAACGTTACGTCTATGATGTAGTACACGCTTTCGTGGAGCACATTCGCTCGAATAATAAAAGCGTCATCCTGAGTGTATTCCTGATCGCGGACATGTGTACCGTTGTAAATATTTTTCGCATTAACTGGAACGCGACGCGCCTTCCAGTTCCTCTCTTCTCTCCTACTTCTCTTCGCCAACCCATTTTGTATGAAATTGCACCGGCAATTTCTTCGATTATCCGTGCAACTCCGGCTCTTTTGCCTATTCGCTAAGTACCTGGATGTAATAAGTAACGCGGTGTCAGTCACTTTTAGTTTTATGACCCACGTGCGCGCGACGAGACGCTCGATTGTTACACGCGTGACGGGCTCTTGTGAGCGTGCAAATTATTAAGAGCACATCTTGCATTTTGTGGCTCCTCGATTTAATTTCATCTTCTTTCATTTCTTTCTCTCGTTACGAGAAGAAAAAGAAAAAAATTTATCGATTGGTTCGCCTTAGGATGTACGCGTAACATTCTATGAATATATTAATATTATAAATTTATCTGCGAATCTTGCCTTTGTAAGAATACAGCAGGATGATAACGATAGTGACAACGATAACGTTCAACAACTTTGCAATATTTACTTGTAACGTATATAAAACGCAACATTTTCAACGGATTTTCAATTTTTTTTGTTTTTTCAGATTAACAGTTGGAGTTTACGTTGGATTCGTATAAAATTGATAAATAGAAGTACAGTTTTCTTCGCATTAGAGGGACCCGCAGTGAGGCAATGAAGGATCACGTAAGTGTTAGAAATTGTATCAACGTACGATATAATTGCTGGTTTCGAATTAAACGGGACGACGCGACAGCTCCAATGATCTGTTCGAGAGTTAAGTACGCTGCTGTCATCACGTCTAATCGAAGGACGAGATTTCTAAAGCACGTTTTCTTACGTACACGTCTAATGAACAATTCTCTCGTCTATGAATACCAGATTAATTTATCGCGCGAGATAATACATTAATTGCACGTTCGTGCCGCTTCGTGACATGTTAAATAGAATTGATCTCCATATCAATCATATTACGCGTACGAAAGAGATCCGCGATTGATTCGCGATTTGGCCATGATTATTCATAAACTTGCTGGCGCTCTCGCCATTGACAAGTCGTTTTCACTTACATTTTTCTTCTCCCTCGTCGAAACTGCGGTGGCTTTATAGCACATATGTAGGCGATATCGGGTCGTGATGCACGAACGTAAGTAAGAAAGGAGAAAGAAGAAGAAGAAAAAAAAAGAAAAAGGGAAAAGAAGGGAAACCAGCGAGCCGTTGGCAAGGAGCAGCTGACGCCCTGAGTTCTTTAATTAAAACTGACCGCCCCGCTTTTCTTCCTCGACCAAGCAATAACGAGATTTATTTCATAATACCTCCGAACTCGTTCGCCGCGTGGACGAACGTTTGCAATTTCTCAGAAGATAGTTTCTCCCCCCCCCCTTTTTTCTCTTTTTCTTCTCTTTTTCTTTTCGCCCGAAAATTCCGCCCGAAACACGTGAATGCTTACGTTACCGATCAAACACACGCGAGAACGAGAAATAATGCTGCTTGTCGGCGTCGATCGTTAAGAAATTAGTTCAGCCGCAATTAGATTAATCAAAGGCAATTGCAAGCACCTAGAGAATAATCTGTTGGCAAATGCGTGTCGTTGCGGAGTCGGTGGAATATTTGATGATGTTTTAAATTCTGCAGGAAATTAGGATGATTCGGAAAAGTAAATTACCGTAGTTACACAACGGTAATTTGTCAGATGTACATTTACTTGGAAATTTTATTTGCGTTATCCGTACTTACCTTGAACAGCGTGTTACAAATGACTGGCGAAAAACTTTTTATGCCACGGATTTTATCTCGAGAGGATCTTCTCTTTTTCTTTTTTTTTTTAGAAAGTTGTTTCGTAAATTTAATTTATTCGAGTCATTTATTTAATTAACGGGATAAAAAAAACTCTTTTAATACGTGGACGTGTACACAAAGATGACAACCAAAAAAGTGATGACAACCAAGAAAGTAACAGTCGGTAGGTGTAAAAAAAATTAATAAACTGAATTAAATACGAAGAATAAGGCGAGCAGCTGAAATTAATACTAAATTAATAACTAAAATGCTCCAGAAATATATTCGAACGAAACTCACCAATGAGGATTCTCAATCTATGAAAACGATAATTCCGATCTGTACGTTTCTCGCGTCGTTTGCTATGCATTTATTGAAATTGCAGCAAACGATGGTCGAGTAATGGGACCGACGAGAAACAGAAGAAGTAACCGCGTTTGATTCGCTTGATGAACAACAAGTTTTTTCGAAGCATTCTGTCGCAGTTGGGTTTTTGCTTGGGGAAACGACAGGGTTGACGACAGAGTTGAAAGGTGTTTTTATTTGAAAAACAAGGAACGACGCGCATCTTCCAGATTCAATCGAGATACGCTTCCCTGGCAAACAATCATAAAAACGCGGCATGGCGGTGTCGAGTGGTATGGCTCGTGCAGCCAGCCAATTAGGGAAAACTCGTGAGATATGTAGAAAATATTGATTTGTATAGTCGCGCGTGCCCGTGGCCGGCACCGCGTTACAACGACGAGCCCGTCGCGAGCGTCGCGACGCGGAAATCACCGGCACTATTCCTAGCTAGACAACACTGCCTTCAACCACTATGCATCCCGAATAAGAAGATCTCGTAGAAAAGAATGATTCGTGGAGAGTAATTGAAAATATATTGAAACGAGATTGCTTTCGATTAGGATGTCAATTCTAAAAAAAATTGAGAAGTATAACATACATTTTCTTGGTTGTGTCATGAAAGAATGTGAATTCTTTGTTTTCTGTTTATCAGTTAATTTACGAGACATATTTATGGGACACACTATGGGAACAATATGATAAGATGATAAAACCGCATATGGAAATTGCGTATATTTCGTTCTTCTTTCGTTTCGTATAAGTTGATGAAAAATTTCGAAATCTGTTTCTGTAAATTATTATTCTTTTTTATCCTTTTCCTTTCTCTTTAGAATTAATCAGAACGATAATTATCGATTATTCTAATATTTCTGCATCGGAGTTATATGTAACGTATACGAATCTACAACATATGATTTCATCGGCATCCAGATTTTTCTCTTCAGCGAAACAAAAATTACGCCTGTGATATTCAATTTCAGTGAAAGAAAACGGCAATTGTTACGCGTAATACGAGATCAGACAGTGTTGTAAGTTAGCAAAAATAACAGAACGGGGAAATTTTCGGGAGCATCGTATCTCGCCGAGGGGCGATTAGATCGCGTGAAGCAAGAAAGATGATTCGCGAAATAACTGCGATGGCGAGCGATGCCAGGATTTTTCCTCGATTCGTTTACCATCCGGAATTGCAGAAAATCTGTTTACCGGTTCCGGCTTGTTCGCGAGCAGACGCAACGCCTCGAACCTGTTTCGAGGGAGGCCAAGGAATCGATGGCACGGTGGTATCGGGAGGGAAGTGGGGGAGGCGAAGGCGGTGGAAGCACAATAAAATTTATTACGCTTAAAACGTATCTCGTAAAATAATGATAGCGCACTACAGAATGCGCCATTCACGCGAATGCGCCATTTATCGGCACTTGCACCGAGAGATTATCTCGACACCGTGGTACAAGGGTGATGGCGTTGGTCAATTATCGTCGCTGGCGCAGGAAATTTAATTGATCGTGATAAACGATCAAATTGTCGGGGAAGGTGGTGCCGGTCGACCCCGCTATATTTTTTTCACGTCGCGAAGTATGAAATTAATCCGAGGCACACAGCACTTAGGGTATTAGCACCGATAGAACTATCGGGCTTCTACGAGCCAACGAATAAAAACGTCAAAAAACTGTCGTACCCGAACGCAAGCAATTGCGAGACGCGGAGGAAATACTCGGACGTCACGTTTGCACGCGAAAGGTGTTGCCTTTGGATGAACTGATTGACTGATCGATTACACAAGTAACGCGAAATCCTGGGGAATGTAACACGCGACGAATTTTCTGAATACGGATCAGTCGAAACCGTGATTAAACTGCTCGAAAGAGAACGCCTTTCGTTTCCACGTCGTGGCACCGTTGGATCACCGTTCCGCTGGGAAGTTCTTCGATAAAAGAAGCCAAGGTACCGTTAGCGTAATCAACTTTTCTTACCCACGCGAAGCAATTACGATATTTTTTCTCGTGCACGCCGCTAGAAAAGAGAGAGAAGAAAAAATCGCGGCTAAGGGAGAAGTCGCTACGTGATCCATCGCGACTAATTAATTTTACAAATCGTATGATTCAGACGTAACGAGCGTATCTGTGGGATGCAAGCGATGTCCTGCCGCTGCGTCCGCATAATCGACTCGAAAATCGTCACGGAGAACCGTTACATCGACAATAAAATTCGACTTGATCGATGCGTGTATTTTGCGTCAGCTGCTAACAAAGGTTGGTCAACGTGCCTGTTATTTGCGTATTCATAATGGCGCGACGCGTCGAGAGAATACAGAAAACCAGGCAATTCTGACCCGACTGCAGTTGTCTTTTGAGCCGTAGTTCCAAGCTTTCCAATCAGAGACGATATACAGATATGCACGTGTCTCTTTGTTCTCCTTGGCTTTCTGCGGGTTTTTCGTGCTTTTTAAATACGTCAGAGCGAACGAGCTGATTCTCGTTTCAGCTTCATTCGCTGCGACGTATCGTTCTGGCACGGTGGTCGCGACCAGCAAAGTATCGCCCGGTGCCAAACTTCGATCCGCTCTGATCTAATTAAACGCGCGAGTCCGCAGAAACGTTGACTCGCGGCGAGAAAAATCGGTTGGCGCGACGATCCCGATCTTCCGTTTACGTTGCCCGGCGATTCAGTTGCGTGGCATCTTTAACGATCTTAGATGCTGGCTGCGGTCAGGAAGCGACGAAGATAATGCGCCTGGGCGCCTGTTACGAGCCAGTCGTAACTTGGCGATCGCGTTATTGTCATACGATCGGATGAAAGGACGAGAGACGAGTTTCCAAGCCGACGTGTCGGGCAATCAAACTTTCCCCAATAGGGGATCGGAGATTCGGGGAGAACGACGCGACCGCGAGCAAAAGTGGAACTCCCTACATCGGATTTCGTGGCTCTTGACACTCGGTCGACCGAGGGTATCGAAGGAAGGCGCAGAGGTAACAATTAAATCTCTCCGACAGCACGTCGAATCGTCTCTCTTCGCGAATTCTGGCCAGTCGTGCTCTTGGAAACTTGGAAGCTTACGTGCTTCTGCGGCCGCTGCGCGCGAGGAGGATCGTCGACCGGTCGGATCGATTGAATCGATTCGACGAAAAACTCTCGGCGCATCGAGAGTCCGAACGAGTCTCTGCCTCGAGGGGGAAAAGAAGAAACGAGAACGGCCGCGAAGGAAGATGGAAAAGCGCGAGACGCGAAGTTGGCGAAAGGCAGGAAAGAAGCGCGTTCCTTTCCGCTCAGCTGTTCTGCGCGCAGACACGTGCGCGCGTGGTTGGCGGGGGCGAGGAGGTTTGGCGTGTGCGTGGCCGCGTGCACGTATTGGAGCACGCGAGTGTGTGCGAGCCCGCGCGTTCTATATACGTGTGGCGTCGCGTCGGGACGTATATCGCCTCCTCCGTGGCGAACGTGTACATGCGCGTGTGCGCCCCCGACGTACGTGTACATTCGCGCGCACACACGCGTGGCCGCGATCGCGCGTCTGTCTGTGTGGAGACCCAAACGAAGGGAGGCAAGCCAGTAAGCTCGGGCGCGCCGCAGCGGCGAGAGCAGCCATTTTACTCGAATACGGGTGGAAAACGTCGCCGCGGTCGACGCGATCGAGTGTAACGCGCCTCGACGTGGTCCGTGGTTTTTCCTCGACGGTGGCCCGTTCACCGGATTCAGGTTGCCGCGATTCTTGTCATACTGTAACTTGCGTTGTTGCGGAGGATCGCCGCGCGTGTGCCGCGTCCGCTCGATTCTCCTACGAAGATCGTACCGGCCGTATCGGCAGTTCTACTGACAGGAGTACGTAGTTTCGCTCTGCGTGCACACGTGTGCCCACGGGGAGGACAAGTGAGGGAGAGTGGGAGAGGAAGAAAGAGAGAGAGAATCGGTGAGGAAACCAGTGAGAGGGAGCCAGAGAAACGGTCACCCTCTTTTCGTCTTTGTCCGCGCTTCTTTCTGCTTCGTGTTGCTTCTTCTCTTCTTCCCTCTCTCTTCGTCCGACTGTTCGTTTCGGTATCTGTCGTTCCCTCGCCTCTCTGGTCGTATTTACCTGTGTGCGGGTGCTCGAGAAGTCGCATCCAGAGACGTGGCGGCGAGGGCGAGCACGAGGCCGAGAGAGAGAGAGAGAGAGAGAGAGAGAAGAGGAAACGAGGGAGCGTAGCACGAGGTGAGGCCATTCGTTCTGCGCAGGACCGTTTAAATTCGCCGCCTGCTTTGCATACCGCGTTTTCGCCGGCCCTACTCCGCCACCATCCTCCACCCCTCTGAACCGTCTCTTCACTACCCTCGGGACACGCACACCGACACCCGCCCCCGCTCTCCCCTTCATTCCTCCCCCGGTGTCTACCTTCCTCTCGCGACCCGCCCTTCGCGATTTTCCGCGACCAACCCCTTTGGGCCGCTCGTTGAATTTTCGTGTTTCCGACGTTTCTTCCGAGCTCGTCGCTTTCTACCGTTTTCCCGAGCCAGCCGCTTTTTGTCGGCGCCGCGACCAAATTGCTCTTCGCGCGGTCCGGGTTTGACCACGTTGATGCACGTTTCATTCGTTCTCACGAGGCTGATTGAGTATTTAGACACGGCGATAGATCTCATACTTTCTTTGATCGATCTCAGACATTCGGTAGGTACTTTGAGTGAATTATAGCTCCTCGTTTCGTTTGATCGTGGATCATTCACACGAACTGCTCTACTTTTACTTTCTAGTAATTTAAAATTCTGTATTTCACCCGAACAACTCACTGATACGCTGCATCGAGATAAGATTATGTACAATCCGATTTACACTTAATCAAAAAATTAAATTGGATTTAATCGGGCAGACTCGTTCGATTTGAATTTCGTGTCTCTCCAATCCGTGACAGTCCCTGAAAAATTTCCTCGAAGTAGGAAAAGTTTCGTCCAATTAAAATTCCCGGGAGCTCGCAACCCGCTTCGGTAGTTGAAATTGTTTTCGAAGACGGCGGCCAGCTACTTTTTCCGCGTAACGGCCACGGTAGACAGCATTGACCTAGAAATTCGCAGACAGTGAAGAGCATCGTTGGGTTTCAAGGGCCGGCGTTACAATCTCGTGCGGCGAACAGCGCGGAAGACTTTTCTGCCTCGGAACGGATTCTCGTAAAAATCAACGTTCACCAACGAAAACACGAAACGAAAGAGAAAACGAGATAAAAGGAAAGGCAAGAAAAAAAATCTGAGTTGGTCCGAGAAAATTTAAAGGTTAAGAAATTTTTTTTCTTTTTTCATGTTTAAAATCGCGCAGTTCTAATGATATCTCTTAATTTGACGAGTTGCGAGGATTCGAAAGCGATTGTTTAAATAAACGATAAACCTCGTGCCTCGCGGACGAATGCTCGCAGCTAATGAGATTTCGTGTGTATCTTGAACTCGCCGATTTGCCGCGCAGATCGCTAAATATATATATATATATTTTAACGCGAGTATACGATGTTCGAAACTCGTGGACTACACGCGTGGCGTTAATACTGTCTCGCGTAATGAGCGACTTGGCTCCAACGGGCGCATATTTTCTTTTACGATGCCTAAATATAATCTTAACGATGTTCTTTAGACCACTCGCCGCTTCGTGAAATCCGAAATTCTGCGAAGTCTCGATCCACAGTTCGACAGTTCGATCTGCTGACCGAGTTGCATCACAATGAAAAATTCTCCGATGCCAATTTCCTTTTTTTCGCAAGTAGTTTTTCTTTCACTGTTTGCTTGATCGTGTTTGTCATTACGAGCGCTGCGTTTCCTTCGTCAAGCAAGCAGATTTTCTTATCGCATAGCAATTCGCTTTCGCAGATTTCGAACCAAACAATTTTTGGTAAAATCTCTCGGTTATCTCTCGGGTCGATCGTTCGTAATTTCGACGAGAGACTGGCTGCTTGTTTGCAGAGAGATTGCTCGTGCTTCCGCTTTCTCGCTTTGTCTGGCCACCAACTGTCTGATTATACGACAGAATATTCTACTTACGATAGCAGCGATTTTCACTGTCGTGTCTTTGCGTGTTGCAAATAAAAATCTATTCGAAGAAGCCTTTGATTGTAATCGTGTATCTATCGGTTTGCTCGATCTGCCTGTGCTCATCTTTGGTTTTCGTTGTTTCACACACACGCACACACAGATGCATGAAATATTTCTGAAATATTCCTTCGTCGCGGAATCGTCGTGTCCCTCAATTCGGAGAGCAGATGGAAATATTTTTTTCCTGCTTGACGCGTAATCTATAGTCCACGTTGAATATTTTACGCGGTTACAATGAAAGAAAAAAACGATCGGTATTCGTATCACAGTTCCACGAAAATGTATCATGCGCAAGACACCGGATTCCGGATTAATAGTCCGCGTGTAGAAATGAAGTTTTTCTTCCTGTTGCGCTGGCCCGTCGAAGAAATTATCGTTTACTTCGGCACTTTCTAGCCGTTCCTCTTTTTCCTACATCGGTCGCGATTAACGATCGCAGTCACGTACGGCCAAGTCGACTGACGATCATCACGCGTCAGCGCCGATTTTCCCATAAAACGAGTTTCGATCGATGCCAATCAACGATTATTATCCGCATGCCAGGCGATCTTCACCAGCGTCTCGAGCCTCGATCTTTTCACGATCTCGCGTTAGATCGTGCTACCTTGCGATCCACCGATTATCTTCGCCGCGTTCGATTATCGCGCCACGAAAAACTCACGCTTCGTGCGTTCGCCGATCGTTGCTCGACGTTCGTGGATTACCCCCTCCCCCCTTCCGCGATTTTTCTTTCTTTCGCGTTTATTACGCGAGAATCGTCATCTTAGGAAGCTGGGAACAAATTAAATTCCTGCGTAATCGTTTCCTGAAGGATTTCGAGATACAGATATAGCAAAAGTATATTTCGACTGGATTTCGTTTTTGGACGTTTCGACCAAACTTGAATGGTCGATCGAATGGTCTAGCGATTTCGAGTTATTGCTCTTAAAATCTGCGAATTGTCTGTTCTCGCATATTCGCGGACAATGTATTTCTATTTCTCGACTCATTCACAAAGATTCTCATGTCTCTATCGTTGTCCTATACCGTCATAAGAATCACGAGCGAACTAGAAACTAGATATTTATATAACCTTTACTGACGATACTCGCTAGAATTCGATACTTGCTTGAAACTTGAACAGAGAGAAGAAACTCAGAAAAACTTTGGTATAAAATCGAATCAAAAAATCACAAGTCTCTCGTATTTTCCTTCCAAGCAAATCTTTCCAGCGACAGATATATATACACAGATACATATACATATATATATATATATATATACACGTACACGTTTACAATGGACATATCAGCCACCCGTTACGTTCCAACTGTACTTTCAAAACAATTCATCTTCATATTGGGTTTCGTAACACGGTCGCGTTGTTACGGGCGTTCGTGGCTGAACTATTTGACGATCGATTAAGCGGACGTTAGGTCGTGGTTTTAACATCAATTAGCGCGCGATCGTATTTCTTTATCGTACGGCCATTACGGTTCCCCGAAGCGTTGCAATTTTGCTGACGAAACAGCCACGTCCGCGCGCGCGTCCGCTTTTCCCTTTAATTGTCGTGGCAGCACCGCGAGCGACTTTCATTTTTTTCTTTCTTCCTTTCTCTCCTTCTCCTTCTCCTCCTCGTCTCTCTCTCTCCTTTTTTCTATTTTTTTTATTTATATTCTCCCTCTGCTCGTGCCTCGCAGTGACATTTGCGTGTGCCTAGACAGGGGTACGTTCGCATCGACACGCTAGACGACAATTAACTCGACAAACCGTGCAACCGCCGTTCTCTCGTCCCGCCGTTACTCGATCGGCTCCCTTTCTTGCAGGCGGAGAAAGGGTGTAAACCCGTCATTATCCCGATTATTCTTCTATGCCGGCTAATCACAAGCTGTCACTCGTGTCATTGTTTCACTATGGATCATTATTTCCTTTTTCTCCACCCCTCCCTGTTCTCATCCCCTCCCTCTCGCGTTCTACCGGATGACGTTCCCTTTCAGTTACCCCCGTCGATACTGCGACAACGATTCGCTGCGACTACCCGCTTGATCCCACGCGACGCGGTTGATCCTCGAACGCGAAGAAGTCCATTAAGCGGCCGGAAGTCCGAATCTATGGATGCATATCTCTGGAACAGACACATTGATCGCGTGGCCTAAAGGATAATGGGTGGGCTCTTTCTTCGTCGGTTTTTCTTTGGCAACTTTTACCTTTGAAATCCCGGACGATTTGGTATCTGCGAATGGTGTCCGGCTGATCGATCGATGCACTATGAAACGCGAAAAATTGGCCGTCTTTGTCGGCGCATGTCGATTGGAGAATGTCTCGCAACGTACGCGTGTACGGTGCGACAGTTTTAAGTGGAATGGTTCCGAGAGAAATGAATCTCGAGCGTATCGAACGTACACTTAAAATCCGCGACTTTCGACTAGTTTTTCCGAATTCGTGGAAACTTGAGACACCTTAAACGTCTTCTCTCGTTGATACTAAAGTTAGAAAATCTGTCGCAATCGGATCTTTATGCAATTTTACGTATTTGTATGTGAACATTGCTGGAGAAATGGAGAAAGAAATAGGTACTTTGTTCCATATATTTTTACAATATACTCAAATACACACATTGTGCATTCTTAAATTTCCCAATAAATGCACGAAAATCCGTAGTACGACATTATTATTAACGGCGAGGTTTTCAATTAAAATAAATTTTGCTCACGAAGGATCAAGAAGCATCAATGTGAAACAAAGTTCTTATATTGTCGAGGTCACACAGCGGCCGTGGAGAACAAACGATCCCAACGGGTTGCGACAATGACGCGAGATAATCGCGAATTCCCTCTCGCCAGCTTTCCCGGCGACTTCTGTTAAGCGACTCTGACGAGAGTGAGCGGATAGTTTTGAAAGAGAGCAATAGGCACACTGCGGGGACCACGGTGAGGAAGGGAGGGGCGGATGGCGATAAAACGGCTGGCAGGATAAGCGACGAGTGGCGCGGCGGCGAGTCGAGCGAAGAGGAAAAAGGGAGCGAGCGGCAAAGCGGAGGAGTGGCACGCCGCGCGGGCGCGAAAGAGACGGGGAAATATAAAATAGCGGGCGACGTGTACCGGTTAGACTATATGCTCTAATTTTAGGCGATTGCCTCGCTCCCTCACCCGAGGATTATAATTAGATGCAAAAATACCCAACCGCCACCCACCCACCGTACGTCGACAGGCCGAGCGACGTGTCGAGCGAAAGCGCGGGTGCGTCCACACGGATCCCGGATCCGAAAGCGCGCGCGTTCCGCCATTCGCGTTGTCGTGCTCGCGTGCTCGTGCTGTTCCTTTTGCTTCTGTTGGTCGCGCATTTGCCACCCGACTGCAGCCACGACGGGTCGACTACGAGCTCGCAGCCGTACGAGCACTCGAGCCGTTCGAGAAAACCGCCAGGTTTTGCTCCACTTCGTCTTGTCCGGTTAATTATTCAAGTTGTACAGCCGACTGACTAATTGTTAATCTTGAATAATAGATAAAGACCAGAGTGGGTCTTCTACCGTGCGCTTTCCGTTCGTTCGCTCATCCATCGCGGCAAGCTTTTGCGAGCGCGAGTGAATTACTTCCCCCTTCTCTTCCCTGGTTTCGAGGGAAGATTATGCATTTTCCCTCGAAAAAAAAAGACGAGAATATCGAGGTTGAACGACTTTGAATGGATCGGCTAGGCGGCGAAGCTTTCCACCCCACGGTGATACGTATTTGTTGCGACACCTTTTTCTCAGAAGGTATAGATTGATTTCCCGGAGAAAGCTTGACGTATCGAGCGGCGCCGCTCGCCTATAACCGGCCGATAGTTATTTACGAGCCCCGGGATAAATAATTAATTAACGTGACTCGAAAGGATTCAAAGAATGTAACAGCTGTTCTCGTCCGGTTCTCGTACGCCACCGTTCACTCACCCCTCGCCGAGTCTGGTCTAATATAAGGCAGCGAGGCTCGTTTAGGATTGTGGTGGGGGCCGTCACCCCTAATGCAGGGGAGGTAATTATTATACGAACCTAATCGATACTTCGATGAACGACTCCGGTTCTTCGTCGAAGGGAAAAAAAGCACGTCCAGGTTCGTGGAATTGATTACGCTTCCAGGTAGAATTGGTGTTTTCTTCCTTTGTCAAGAGAAGTTTTCAAAATACCGATCCTTTTCTTTTTTTTTTTTTTTGGATTAGTTTGAGTAGAGTATCGCTCGCCCTCTTCTTCTCTGAATATTTCTCCCCTCGCGTGAGTGTAATTTTCAATCAAAATCATTTTCAATTAAATTTCCCTTTTGTGAGCGAAATTTTTGCAACAATTTTAATAATATCATGCGTTAATATTCAATACATTGTTACTCATTGAAATTATAATCAAACGGAGATTCTGAAGAAAGACAAAGACTCTCCCCAGGCCTTGTGAAATTATTTTTACAACCGTCGGGCATAATTCCGCAGATTCGAAGTAAACACGACGAAAAGATCGTCTCGTGCACAATTTAAACACTCTTTCTCGCTGCACGTAGCGTGCTCGTGAACGCGCGTTCGCGTTCGAGCCAGCGAAACTATTAATAATGCCAATAATTACCAATTATTTTTAAATGCCAAGAGGCCAAAGTTAATTTCGGCACGTGAGCTCACGCTCTCCCACGCCGCGCGGCATCTCCTCTGTGCATGCACAATACTTAAATATGCGCCGGTCAGCTCCGATCTTGCAAATACACGTAGATATCGTTTAAATACGACTACGTACGATTTAAAGGAAAGGCTTTACGTATACTATTCGTCTCGCTGCGATACGCCCCGTTCTCGATTAGTCAATACGGTAATTTGGCCGTGATTCAAGCCTTTTATTCCGCCACGACAGTCTTACACTTTGTATGTTTACAATATCGCTAGTTTTCCACGCGAACGCCACGTTGTTGAAAATAGCCGGGGCGCATTTAAAAGTCGTGGCTCAGACATTGCGGTCTTTCTTGCTCGGCAAACAATGTTAACCAATGAGATATTTCAGGCCTTCGCGCGGCCCCGATTCTTATTACAGTTTCGCACTGTTCGAGCGTTCCAGCCGTAAAACACACGTTTTCCTCGAACCGATATTCTGACATTTCGCCAGTATTTAGCGTTAATGTGCCATGAGATCACGCGCCGCGAGATTAAACTGCACCGCCGACGAAGTCGTTAGAACGCATCGTCTTCGTATTAAATGCAGATCTGCGACTGGAAATGATTTCGCATTGTTCCAAGAAACTTCAAGTCGGTCGGAGCATAATCGATCGATGAGTTCTATAGTTCTAGACTATCGATCTTGGAACTTACGTTTAATGATCTTTATCGCAATTAACATGTCGTTGAATATCGTGGATTGTGATAATTATTATTTATAAAACAATTGACAAGGCCGTAGCGAAAGATTCTTATACATACGTTCGCGAAAAATCCTCGATCGCGTCAGACAGCAACACCAACTCAGAAAGAGGAACACGTCAGTTTGTCGAACAGACATCGTCGAACGAGCAAGATACACAAGTATGCATTTGTGCGCGGGTGTAATAAAGTTCTCCTACGTACGAGTGTTGCCGAGAATCAACCACCGAGAGAGAAGCTTTCTTAGAAGAACCGAGAAACTCTGGCGCTGATACGAGGAAGAATTCTCTGTAGAAAAACATCGGTAGGCAGAGTAGGTTAGGTTTCGTTGCGATACCAACGGTGGACGGTCCCACAGGTCTGGTTGATTGCCGGTTAAAAGATCAGCAGAGTGTGACAGGGCCGTTTCTCTCTCTGGCGGGCGCACACGCGTACCGGGACACACGAGGACGCAAGAAGAAGTAGGCGCAAGGGGAGGAGGAGGAGATCGGCGGAGTCGAAGGAGGAGCACCCTGAGGAATCATGGTCTCTAATTTTTACGGTGTACCCACATGCGCGCGTCCTCTGTCTCTATATTTACAAGTACAAGTAGCCGGTCATTAAATCCGATAATTAATCACAATCGTCTCTATTAACGGGGAAGGCTTAATTGCTGTTATCCACGCCGCGGTCCGCTAGGAAAGGGAGATGGCAGGAAGGAGGTTGAAGGCGGAGGTGGGACTGGCCCAGGATGTGACTGAAGAATGGGCCCGTCGATCGTCCACCTGTCTTTTCTTTCCTTTTTACGGCGAACGCTCGCCTCTCTCGCTAGCGAAACCAATGATTTTATGGTTTAGGATGTGACGCCCCGCGCGAAATAAACGCGTCGTGAACTTCTTCTGCGCTACGCTTTTCCCACGCGATTGACCTTCTTCTAATTCTACTTCTTACAACTCGTGTGTATATGATACCTTGAAACTTTGATAGTTCTCTCTTTCTTTATTTCACGGCGGACAAATCGATTTTCACCTACGTCGTTATTGTATAAATGAGCTTATATGTATGTAACCTGTTACGGGTCTTTTCAAGTTTCTAAGTCATCTCGGTAGGTTTGTTAAAAAAATTTCGTTTGTACGATGTTACGAAGCTTCCGAAGCATGGCGAAAACACAGCTGCAAGAGTCAGTGAAGAGTCGGTAGAAACCTTCGGATTCGAAGGCGAAAGCTCGAATGCAAGATGCACGGACTAAGAGCGAGCGCGCGATTCGACTGCAAATTGCGACAACACTCTGACCGATTATTCGGTTAACGTGTCTGACGTGTTGATCCGTGATTGTTAATGCACGAAATGCACACGGCGGGAAAGCCATTCTGATATACTTCGACGCGCGGAAGCTACGGCTACAGTGTTTACGTTCGCATAAACCTCTCACGGGGTAACGTGGAAGTTGCACGAGTGGTAGCCGGCTGCGGCTCGCTCGGAGGAATATGGCCACGCTGCTCGAGCATATATCCCCCCTCCCCACACACACACACACACACGGGCGCGCGCGCGTGTTTTCCAGACGTTGGTGGAATCAGCTCGAATACCTTGGAAACGCTCTGCACACCGACGTCGATGCTTCGTACACGGCCATCTACTTACTTTAGTGGTCAGCGCGGAAGAAAAGAATTAGTTAGACGGGGGCGCGTCTCATCTAGGTCACCCACACTGGCACCCGACCGTGCCCGCCACTTACGTATCGCGTGTACGTAGACGCGCACACGTATTCCACGTACACACACTCGAGGAGCCTCATTACGGCGCCACGGTGGCGAGGGGGTGTGCAGCAAAAGAGGCGAGCGTTAATTAAGAACAGACTCGCCACCCTCTAAGTAAGGAGCACTGACCAACCCCCTCCCTCCCTCTCGTCCCTCTCTCCCCTTCGTCCTCTTCTCCACCACGGGCAGCTTACTTTCTTCGTTCTCGACTTCGCCTCTGCCCCGCATCGTGCTCTCGCCTTCGCCGTGGCCTCACACCCTTCCCCCGACCTTCACTCTGCGAGAGGAAAAGCCGAGGATTGTGTAGGAAGACGGAAAATGAGGGAAATACGGGGAACGTGTGAGGAAGGAATCGAAGGTAGATGAGACCAGATAGGGTGAAAAAACGGTAGAAACAGGATGAATTAAACTGGAGATTCTGCGTAATATTATGCTAGCTTGTCGTTGGAATATATCTGTTTATATATCTATAATATATATATACGTTGGCGTGGAAGCAGTAATTTTATATAATTTTCTCATCGACGTTCTGCGACTTTTCAATGGGAAGGATAATGTTTCACTCTGTTCCTGAAGACGATTAATTTGATTGCTTGGCTTACAAAGGCATCTTTGGCATGTCGTACGTTTCCTGTGCCAAAATATACAACAACGTGCCAAAGATGTAATTTGACGTTAAAAGATTAACGATCCGTGTTCGTTTTGCAAAAAATATTTCGAATTTAGGACGATGCAAATTATTTTCACGTTAATCGTTGAGTCAAGTGTTCAACGATTTCACGTCGTTAGGAAACTCAATTTTTTATTCTTTTATCGAACGTGTTACAAAACTTTTCGTACAATTGTCAATTTCTCTCGGTCAGAAAAGGAGAGAGAGAGAGAGAGAGAGAGAGAGAAACGGGAGTTGCATCTTTTCGGAGCTGGATTCATCGCGATGAAACACAGTGAAAGGATGATCAGGCGATCTCATCGTGACGACACGAAGGCACACATGTTGCGAGTGTCGCACAATGGCAGCTCCTCTTAGGCCAAAAAAAAGTCACCCAACTGTTCATCCCCTTCTGAGCGTTATAAGCTCCCCCGACCAGGGGTGAGCCGTGGCCGATTGTTTCCAACAGGTTTGCCAGCTTTTGTTTCAGTCCGTTCTCATGCGCGCCGGAACTGGTCATTGCTCGAACCCTAAAAACGGTTGAACAATGACCTTCATGGCCGTTACATTGCACTGCAATAACGACCCCTATTTCCCAGAGTTCCGAGGGAAAGACAAAGAAAAAGAGAGAGAGAGAGAGAGAGAGAGAGATAGAACGTGCAATCTCGATGCAATAGGATGGGGACTCATTTCACCGTTTTAAATGTTACGCCATCGGCGTTTAATCGTCGATTTTGCCCGACTCACGTGACCTTCCGTTACCGTTGCAATCTGTACGGAAAGCATGGGGGATGAACGTCCCAAACATTATTTCAATTTCAGCTTTTGATATGTTGACTTTTTTCTAACTTTTGCTAAATACGTTAGATGTACGTTACTTTCTTAAGTTATTTACATATGTATTATTATTTGTTAAAAGTTAAAATTCGATACAGGTCAAAGTAGTAAAAATTATAAAAATCGTGAAACAATGATGTGTTGTTGAATATTATTAAATCACGGAAAATCAATTTAATATATCGAGATCTAAATAATTGATATACAAATGCCGATGTAATATAATAAATTCAATGGAGTGTCGCGGTAAATTAACACGATGTGACGTGCAGAAGGAAATTTTTTAAATTAATTCATCACACAGTCGTAAGGTTAAATGAATTTCTTCCTAATAAATATCTGCCTAATAAAATATCAATTCTCTCTCTCGATCTTTACGAAGCAATCGTTAAAATTGAAACTACTTGGCACGTTTGAAAATCACAGATTCGTGCATTTAAGAGCGAGAGAAAGAAGCTAGTACAATCTCGTCGCGAGGACAGTTTGAATTTGTTTCCCGACAGAAATGTGCTTCTCATGCGTTTTAATAGCTGTCCCTTTTGTATTCTGCTGGCCTGAAATCCCGCGCAGTTTCTTCATTTATTTGGTGGAAAGAACGGATTAATAAGGCGAAAGATTGACCCGTCTCTCTCTCTCTCTCTCTCTCTTTTCTCTGCAGCAGTCTAGTGGCAGCGAACGTTGTCTCTCTTACGTAATTGTTCGTCTCATCGAAAGATTTTCCACATTGGTGGTGGACAGCTGGTTCCGTTCCCCGTATTTATGTGCATGGGAATCGACTGAAATGACGTTAACTGCTTTCTCATAATCGCGTTGACTTACGTGACGTCCGCACGTCACGACCATTACGATAAAACATTTCGCTCGTGTATGCATTGTGCCAGAATTATTCATGTCGAGGAATACGTGATTTCCTGATTTTTGTACACGCTCACAATGAGACGTATTCTACAAGCGATTCGCGTCCGGGCTCGCTTGTTACCAGCGTGGTGGCGCTTCGTTAAAATTTGCTCGCATATTATAGATCGAAATGATTCGATGCAAGCACCTTTACCGGGACCGAGAACGGAAAGGTTTTGCCTGTGGAAACATAAAATGGAACCGCAGACTTTGTAACGATGTATGGATGTAGTAATTGTGTAGGTTTTAATTTATTTTAATTAATAGAGCAATGTTTATTTATTGGTAAATTTTCTTAACGTAATATTTGTATCGTTGTATCGCTGATTCGAGTGAAGTAGTTTCTTCACTAGCAGGTAGAATCAATGGAAAACTACATATTGTATAGTGCCTTAAACTATAAATTCAATACATCAAATTAATGACAGCGTTTATTCATCCAAATTATAGCCTTTCAAAGAACAAAGGTATGTTCGGAAATCCTCTTTCAACGAAGAATATCCCCCTCGTATAGAAATGCAATATCATGCAACGTTTACTTCATTCTGAAAAATAATAGGTATATTTGCAACTGTATCTTCGCAGTGTTTGATTGCTTTCAAACATCCACCCACAGATTATACGCGTGGGAGAATATCTATGATATCCGTACGATGGTTCAAATAATCTTCAATGTCTTTGACACGACCTCGAAGATCACTCGTGGCCTTCAAATGCTTACGTGGATGCGTGAACAAATTATTCCGCACCGAGTGAAATAATATTTATTTGAAAAGTTCAAGGCAGTGTGAATACTTTTTTAAAACGATACGCAATAGAAGCACGAAAGAATCGCAACCTCGACGCAAAATCTAAATACACAGCCAACCAACGGTTCCGCGGAGAATTACTCTCACATCTTCCGTTTGATCATCCAAGACTTTTCTCTTTATATTCGGCAATTCGCGGGAATTTCGCGGACGAAAGTTGAGAGACACTGGGCGTCGAAGGCGCAAGCAGACAAATCCGCAAATTAAACAAACACCTTATTGACACGCTGATCCTTCGGCATAAAGGCATCCCCGAGCACCGGAAGTCTGTCGCGCGGGTGAGAAAGACAGAACGCGCGCGAAGAAGACGATCGCCAACCCCTGCGAGTCGTCAGGGTAAGAAAGGAGCGGGCAAATCAAGGAGCAAAAGGGACGAAAAGAGACTTGGCAATCCGAATGAACGAACTACACCGCATACAGGGTCTTAGCGGGACTTAACGAATATTGCCGTCGATATCTAGAAGCTCCCTCCTACGACTCTTCTTCTTCGTCTTTTTCCTCTTCTTCTTTCTTTTTCTCGTCGTGCTATCGAACTTCCTTTTGTCCATCGGTGGTGAGACGCGTTGCCGAGCTCCGTAGTCGGTCGATTTTCGACGAACGGCCGAATTAATTTAACGCGCGCGTTAATTTGTTCCCCGAGATTTGGTATTCCAGGTGATTCCGATCGACGATGTCGCGTCCATTCAATATACTTCAATGTTTCCCGAATCTTACCGAGCGTTTGGTTAATTCGATGTTTGTCAGAACCTCCGCGTTCAGACGTAACGTGTAATCTGAAAGAACGAGTACAAAACGGACGGCTCTCCGCTGCAGGCAGAGATCCGAAGATCAATTCTCATCGAGATGAAATTGAACGAGGCAAAGGTGCCATCGTCAATAACGTTCGTTAAGGTTATCAAGTGACATAAAAGAGATCGTGCTTTTAATAACGGCTATCGCGCGCGTGTGTGCGCGCGCGTGTGTTACGTACTAAGAAAATTTCCCAGTAATTGGTCGATTCCGTGCAAATTCACTTCACTGTCGTCCCTTCCCGGTTAAAATTAGTCACACTCCGTGATTAATCTACGGAGATTACGAATAAATTGCTGAAATGTATGATGCCTAAGAAGAGGAATGAAAGGAAAAGAAGAAAAAAGAAAGAGGAGAGAAAGAAAAGGAACGGCGCGCGGGTGAAGAAGCAGAGAGGAGGTGAGCCGACAAGAAGACAAGGAACGCAGGCTCGAGAGGATTACATCGAATTACACGGAACGAGGACAATAAAACATCTTGGTTTCGCGCTGAACAGAAACGAAGGCTCCCAGTTATTTCGTTACGCCACTGTTTTCTCCTACGTATACACGTGCGACGGACGAGGAGGTTCGTCGGCCGGACGGTCGGAGAGAGTTGGACGACAAGGCAGATAAATTAGTACTAGTAATGAAGACTGAGTCCGGCGTCTGATTAAACAAACACAGGGAAACACGAACAAGTGAGAGAGAGAGAGAGAGAGAGAGAAGCGCAGGATGGAGGGAGGAAAGGTGGAAACGAACGCTTAAAGCAAACGAGACGCGCAAAGACCGAGGGAGGAAAAGTAGAAAAATCTGCGAGTCTCTTACCTCGGACCCTGTCTTATTTTGCCTCTAATTAACTAAAGTAACGCGGTAAGCGCGCTCGAAGTCATTGTCGGTGATCCTTTCTCTACCGTCGCACCTTTTCTCATTTATCTTGTTTTCTAAGCCTATTTCCGTATCCACGTAGTATCAGTGACTGGCTCGTTGACGACGACGACGACGACAACGACGACGACCACCAGCATGGCGTGTCACTGGCTAGGCCGTTCGTAGAACGTTGTTTCATTTTCGACGCACGTCCTCAAAATGAAAATGTACGAACGTGTATAATCCACGGGGAATAGTTTTCGAGCGAGGCCTGGTTAGCGGGAGCATGAATCTCATCGAGCCGCTCAAGGCTGAAGTTCTCGAAATTACGCGAGATGAATTAAAAATAGCGGAACACTAAATCGTCGAAAACAAAATCCGGCCGGATTTATGGACGCTTTTTGAGGTTTCCAGTCACGAGCTATTAGCCGCGGACGTTTGCGAAAAATAACGAAAATAATCATCGGTCGTTACGTGCCCGGTCTGGTGTTGACGGATGAGCCTGATTCATTTTCTTATTTTTCTTTCTCCTTCTTCTTCGTTCTTTTTTCTTTTTCTTTCGTTTTTTCTCTCGCTGTCTGAACGCTTGTAAATTTGATTGTTACGGAAATATACGTATGAATAACGCAGAGCTATTAAGAGATCGCGAACCATTGGCTGCAAAGGAATTTACCGAGAGTCAAAGTCTACAAATATCATGGTCAGGTCGGTGTAAAAATAACGAAAGTTTTTTTGCACGGAGAATCGGCTATTTACAGACTCCAATTACAAGTAGCATGAGGGAATCTTTGACCTTGATTCAGAACACTGATCTAAGAAAAGAAAGGAAGAATACAATAGAAGAAATATATTATTGAAGTCCACACATATGATATATTAGAGACTTTGAACTGAACAGTTAGCTAACGTTGCACTGTTCATGTTGAATACGGAGGAAGGCTCTTCATAATTGACAAGAATATTTTTATTATTGTACGAGATTCAAAAATAATGTGAATAAGTTGCAAAGTTCTTTCAGTTAAGTACAGGTACTTGGTCTTAAATTTCTAACTGCAATGAATAATTCCCTTTCCCTTCCAAATCTTTGCAATCTCGGCACGCTATAATTAAAACACATCCGACAACCGCAGTATAATCGGAAAACCGAAAGAGCAGAGAATTCAGTTCTCGATCCACGTTTCTACGATGTATCTTCATTTAATTCCAGCCATCAATCCTTCAGCTTCGAGATTAATCTTATTAACGAACGATCGTTATTTTTGTCTGTAGTCACGGTCGAGGCAAGGATTTCTGAAAACAAAAAAAATAAAAAAAGAAACGAAGGCGTCAGATGGTGCTCGCGACCTAATTTATTTGTAATTCCTGTTTCTTTCTTTTTTTTTTTTCTTTTTCAAGCGACCGTCGAAAAGAGAGCGAATTAGCGTTGGTAACACGTTGGTAATGCGCAAGCGAGATGCGATCCAGAGCGATCCAGAACGACGCTAAGTGAAAGAAAATAATCTTTTACTGTAATAATCATTATCCAGAACGATCCGCGTGATTTCCGTGGTTCTCCGCCTGCGGTACCACGCCGGGGTAAAAAAGATATACGAATCGCGAACGTTGGACCGCCAGGCAAGGACGTTCAAGTTTAAACGAAAATAAAAATTCGCCTGCCCGATGCTAATTATAGAATATCGTTCGTCGGGCAAACTTCGATGAATTACCGATATACGGTATGCCGTTGGATTGTACCGGGTGTTTGCAGGTAAACGAGTTTAATCCTTGATCGATGCAAGGTATGCTCAACCGACAGGTTATTAATTAATAAAAAGCTACAAATGAGCTGACAACTGAGGTTACATTGTAAGAGCATCGAACACAATTGATCTGTATAGTACAATAAAGCAGTGGGAAAAATGGATCAATATAATTGTATCGATCATTGTATTAATATGTGATTGCCTTGGCCATATTTGTCCGAATGCTGATCAATTTTTTAGTACCGCTGACTTTATCAATAATTCTTTTCATACTTCTCTCTGTATAATTTGTCGTAAATCGTAATCTTCTTTGTACGTATTCTCCCGAAATTTTCTATATAACACTCCTTTATTTCTGTCTTTATTCATTGTTGTCTTGTTCGTTAAATTCTCTGTCAATATCAAAATATAGAGAAAGAGAGAAAGAATTCAACGAACTAATATTACAGAGTATAGACAGAAATGGATACACGGAAAATATATAAAAGAAATATTGTATCTTTTAGCGACTTGACCAGAAGTAGGCGAAGGTTAACCTCTGCGAGACGATTGGTCTGTGACCAAAATTCGAAGGAACACCCGATAAATCGATACGCCCGGCTGATGTAGCTGGTCTCGAGGAAAATTAATATTGTTTTTATCGACGAGCAGCCGGGATAATTAGATCTCGGTATAGGCCTGTTTGCACGTCCACGGTCAGACCGCCGCGTAATCGAGGATCGATTCTCGTCCCTTCTCTCTCTCTCTCTCTCTCTCTCTCTCTCTCTCCGCCGATAGCCTCGTGACGCGTCGCGAATTTATTTCTCAACGAGGACGGTACGTTACGCGTTTCGAAGTTGTACAGAGGCTTCAGACTCCTCGATTCAATCTACGCCGATGATCGACGATATTAACCGCAAGCGACCCGCACACCTTCCGCGTCCACAGCGCCGCGTCAGACGCGACAAATTGCTAACGAACGATTTTCCTTTGCGTTTCAGATTCACGCGAAGAGCACGACGCCAGTGGAAGCGACAGCATGGCACAGAAACACCGATCTCTGGAACGGTGAGTCAGTAAAACAATCAACGATACTGATACACGCATTTTGCTCGACAATCGGAGTAATTATATCGCTAAGGCGCACCTGTTAGAACACAGGTATTCAGTTAAAATTAGTTAACTCTTCGAAGAGGCGACTCTTCTCACCTCTTGACAACATTTTACACAGAAACAAATTTTCTAGTAACCGATTTCACGATTAAGATATTGGGCGGGAAGTTAAAATCATTAAATTATTAAATTAGTAGTTAATTAAAATGAAGGTGATCGCCTTTTGACAACACTTTAGAGAAACAAATTTTCTAGTAACCGATTTCACTGATTAAATCTTTCTCTTTGATGTAAAATGATATCTAGAATGTTTCGCCGTCCTAGTCTTCACATCGATTATTCAAAAACTGAATTGGTCACAACAGTGAGCGCGAAATTAAATCGACCAGTCTCACTTATTATGAAAACAATAGAGAAGGATAGAAGAACGAATACAAGATAATAAAGGAAAGAATGGGAGGGAAGATGAGGGATGTCGAAAATGCAAAGAATGTTACTAACGTAAGAAACCTTCCTTCGAACGAAACTTTGTCATTGCCGATTCTGAGATTATGTCACATCACACCGTGTCATCGTTACAATCTCGCTCAATTACAACAATTCCACATTTTATTAATAGCAGTCTCTATCTCGCGCCAGACAATCGATGAATTTTTGCGAGAAACCGAGCAACACATCATAGTTCTGCATTACTGTACAAAGGATGATGTTAATAATACGGAGATAAAACATTCTGTGAATATAAATACGTTCTAAATACGCTTTTTTAAAGTGGCATTATTAGAGAATTCGGAATGTCCTCGGCAATTGCCCGCCGTATTTCGACGGAGTATTTCGTTTTCGAAATTACCGTGGGATTACCGGGAAGAATTATTGAATCGTTGAGTTCGACTGGTAATGGCGGACGCCCGCTGGTATCGCACGATCCGGTTAAACGTAATCTTCGGCCGATTTTCTCGGCCGCGCGACTTTTATACGTGTATCATTTAGGGGAAACCGAGAGGTTCGCGCTTTTCAGAGATCGATGGTCGTTAAGTGGCCCCGAGGTAAATTGCAACCTTGAACTATATTGCGATACCGCGCGCTCATTTCATACTGAAACGACTACCATTTGCCAGTAATTTCAGTGCTCTAATTTCATTTGATACATGGAACATAAGGAGTTTCTCAAATTTGAATAATTTCCCATCGTGAAACAGCTTCACGTTGTGCGTTTAAAATTTTTGTCGACCGATGAAGGCACCGGGTTTGTAATTGATTTCTTTTTCACCGAAAATTAAACGTATTGATTTCCTGCAATTCCCTTAAACATGGCGTACGCGCAATTGTTCCTTGCACCCTTGTTGCGCCGAGTTCTCAAGCACGTGATATCGCAATGTTTAACAATGGATGACAAATATAGTACGTGAAAGCGCTCGTAGCCTGAGATCCATAATTTGCATAACATATGCCGCGTTTTTGTAATATTGTTGTGGCTACGGTGAGATACAGCTATCAATTTTACTAATTACGTAGGTAATACTCGAAGAAAGTATATATCGCTGCAATGTTGAAAATAATGAAGGTAGTAACGTTTCATAGAAACGCGCTGTGCATATCGCTCTGCCGTTCGTGCAACTGATTTATTATAAAACTCCTTATAATTATTGCATATTATATACATGTACACGTGTCTCCCTTTACGAATTTTCCCAACATAATTCTAATAATTTCGAAACATCAAAGCGATCGTTTTCATAACTCCGCTTCCATTTTTTGCTTATATTAATTATCGCAACGTAATATCTGTATTACGTTCGTATTTCTGAACTACCAGATTCGAAATACTATAATACAGACGTGTAATACCATAGAATTAATTAACCCGATATAAACTGTCATGGTTCCTCGGTGTCCCAAGGGGGACAATCCTCGTTCGCTCTCGAAGTCGTTCGAAATAATAAGATGTCACGAGCTTTGCTCGCTTTAGTTTCCCCGATACAAATTTTAATACTTTAATCGTCGTATTAACGCTCTAGCGTTTTAATCATATTCGCGTTTGCGCGAAAATCACAAGGGGGCACTCGCGTGAGGATGAACTTGGTGTAGGTCGGAATGATCGATCGGATTGGCAATAACGATCGAAGCGAGGGTTGATGGCGTGAGAATGGAAGAAGATCGCGGCGATCGTGTTCAGAGCGCGAGAAAGAGAAAGATAAGCGCGGCGAGGCGCGTCGAAGGAGGTTGGCCGCCTGTTCTAGCCCGGAGCGACGCGGAATCACTCAGAGCAGCGCCGGCCGTTACTTCATTTTTGCCGACCGTTTACAACGTCCTGTCCACTCGCGTGGCATCGTTGCTGGCATTTCGATGCATAATAAACGAGCAGTTAGCCCTGCGCCGTGGCTCACACTTCTCGCGTCTTTTCTACGAGTCAAAAAGGGGGATGTGCTTCCCCCCCTTCCCCCTCTACAGTCCAGGGGGACTCGACAGCCCCTTTTCCTCACCTCGCCGAGCTTCTTCAGCTTCAGACCGTCCAGCGTACCCTCTTCTTCCGCCTCTTTCCGACTCGCGTCCGTCCCGTAAGCTGCCTCTTTCGTTTGTAGACTTTCTCCTCCTCCTCCTCCTCCTCCTCCTCCTCCTTGGGACGAGGCGCGCATAACGAGATGCGAGAGCGAGACCAAGCTACATCGTTGGCCGAACCTCGTGCAGAGCCGAGCGATTCTAACGAAAGGAAATCCGATTTGCACGCCCTGTGTTCAGGGAAACACACAGAGAGAGAGAGAGAGAGAGAGAGAGAGAGAGAGAGAAAGAGCTCTCTTTTTCGAATGCACGTTCGACCGGTGCACGCCTGCCCCTCCCCCGAGATATATACGCCGCGTGCTAGTTTTCATGGAAATTCGTTTGCCGCTCGTTACGTGACGCCGCCATTTCCTTTGCCGGATTATTCTTGCTCGTGTAGTATGCCGTCCGTTGCGATCTAGGCAACTCCATCAGGAGACCTGTTTAAGCTGTACGCTCGGACCACCGATGTTGTGTTCATGCGTAGGTGAAATGTGAACCTTGCCGATTTTCGTCGGTTTCTTCAGAGATTTAACAATTTGCAGGTTCCCTTTCTCCAGTCGTTGAAGATTAGAATTGTTGTTAAACTCGCGGTTGTTAAGAAATTACTTCTCGGTTTATTTGAATTTCTTAAAATTGTGGAGTCAGAGCGAAGGAAAAAGGCATTAAACGAATCCTCGGAATTGCATTTTATAGTTACAATATTTAAAGAAAGAGAAATTATATCGATAATATGTACATTCGAGGAATGAATTCAAGTGACACATTGCATTTAAGTCTGATCCTTGTGCTTATTCAGAATGGTGTAAATCTACTCCAATATTGTTTTAATAACCTGACCACGAACTTTTATAAAGAACTGTTATTTATTTGTATGTGAATTCATACGAGAGACGTTGCAAAAGTAAAGAGAACGATCGTGATAAATCTAATCAACGAACTTACGAAAGAAAAAAATAAACAAGAAACGGAGAATAAAAGTTACAAACGACTTGTGAAATTTCTGAACGCTCGTATAAATCTTTGAAACGAAGTCGTGGAACGTTTATTCGATATTTTTTTCCCAGACATCTGTAAATTATTAGCCTGGAACGTATTACACAAAGGTTATTACACATGTTCTCGGAATAACGATGAAAATGTTTAAAGAAGAGAAGAACAGCGTGCAAGCAGAGCAATCTGCAACAACAACAAAGAACGTCGAATCGATTTTCGTAAGATCGATTTTAACATTTTATAGATTATAATTGAACAAATGTCCGGCGCATGATGCAAATTCAGCTCGTTAATAAACTTCACCAAAGGATAAAATACAGTTAATGAATATGTATCTACGAATTAATCACTACCGGTACATTTGATTGCTTCTTTTGTTACAAAAAAAAGTTAATCACACTATGTAAGGTTACATACATAATGTAGAGTGACTGAAGGGTTCAGCGTGTCAACAGCTAATAGGTGATTTTATAATGACGATTATGATTATGAGTATGGTTATGGTTATGGCTATTTATAACAACCCGGAGATCACGAGATATCGGTCTATAATGACAGCAATAATTATACGAAGTTGTATATAGTACCACCTTAATAGAATCGATGGGATATGAGCGAAAAGGGAGTGAAGTATTACACTTTATCCTAATCACGGTGCAAAGACGTTGTAACAACGCAAAAAAGAAAACCTAACCTGAGTCGTTGTAGCTGCGGTAACGTATAAAAATTTAACCTGACTCTTTGTAGTAACGTGAAAAAATGTAATTTGCAATTTCAAAACGATGATCATATTAATATGATTAGTCTGTCGATATTTCCGTGTCAAAACTAATTTTTATATTCTGAATGTATTCCATTTGTCTGTTAGATCGATTATCTTGTCTGTGACTCTGAGATATAATGGTACATAATTCTAATTTGAAATGCTAATTTGAAACGTACTTTCAGTTTACGTGAGAAAATCAAAAAACATTATTTCGCTAAATGTGATTAACTTTGGTTACATCGCCAGTATGTATATAATAAGCAATTATTGGAATATTAAGTTTAATTCAATTCGTGGAAATTTCGCAACGTCCTTGAACACTAACCGTACAAACGCCCGGTCAAAATTTGATTCAATAATATTAATATTCTACATTCTTTCGTTGGACTCTTGTTAAAAAAAAAAAAAAAAGAAACGAAGAAATCCGAAAGTTATTTTGTGCATTGTTCCCTGTAAGAAACTGATAGATTACCTGCATTCCTTTTGAAAAAAAAAACCCTGATCAATTACAGTAAGAATAGGTGTATACAAAGTGCCGGTGTACGTTTAGTGTTAAAGACACCGAATTTCACGCGACAAAATAATACAACCGACAGAGACACGATGTGATTTTCGCTAGTGAAGCGTACTTGAACCTACCGATCGATAATCGATGCCACCTGCAGGACGCGGCAGTTGGAGGAAGGGGAAAAAAAAACTGGAAGCGGCGCGCATCGGAGCGATTATTTGCGCCGCGCGACGATAATGGATACGGAAAGGCGGTTTGAATCCGGCCGAATGGGCGTATGAATGGTCGCCGTTTAGCGTAATTATTGGCGCATTGTCTACGGCACAATACCGGCCGCGAAATTGGCATGCAAAAATCGGATGCGATCCTATTGTCGGCCATTGTCCGATCCGTGGCTGCGTGCCGGTCTCCCCGGGCCTCTCCAGTTTTCGAATATTTCGCCGTCAATGCCGCCGATTCGTTCGCCAATCGAATTTACTTTGAACGACGCCAAAAGGAATTCACCCGGTTCCACCAATTACGCGACGTTCCAACATTTTTCCTTCCTTTCTCCATTTTTTCCCACTTTTTTTCATTTTCTCTCTCTCTTTTTTTTTTTGAATATACCGCCAAACGCAATGACGAGACGACGCGGTGCGCGCAATTTCGTCACGTTTCGATCGATCAATTTCAATATTCCAACTCTGACGAGCCTTATGCTCGTCATGGCCTTATGCCTTATAATATGCACTGAGCAGTTTTTCGTAAGTTTCGTAAGGATTTTGTTAGAGAAAATTCCGCTTCTTTATCGAAGATTGCTTTTCAAAGTCAAATATTTATAGTTCCGAGAAGACTTTTTAAGAAGATTATCCTTACAACTCTTCTGTACTCCAAAATTTTCGATATCCTGTACCAAAGTTCGAAGTGCCTCAATTTTAATATTGAATGAATGCTCGATTATGATTCGTATTAACACGTATTAATTTTATTATGGAATGTAGGAGGAAAGTCTGTGATAGGACGCGTAAAATACGCAGACGATTCAACATTTGTGATATATCATCCAACATGCGTTCTTTTTTAATTTCGGGCGTGAACAATTTCCATTTTTAGCAAGATATATTCTATAAAACTCCGGACATATTAATTTTTTCATTGACCGGACGCGTGGAAATTTCTTTTCTTACTTTCCTCGAGACGTTTCGCAGAGTGACGAGTTAAATCGACGATCAGTTAGCTCGGGGTGAAAGTTCATGGATCGCCGTGTCGCGAGTACACTGCCTCGTTGAAGAAGATTCTAGGCCTGCTGATGGTACGAGAGCTGGATTCGTCGTGGCTAAGGAGAGGACGAGCCGAGAATTTGGCTGGTTATTAGGCAAGGAACGTCGGCACGAATCTAACTCTCCTTCGAACGGAGCAACCGCGGGCTTTTTGTGCGGTCAGATTGGCGGCCATTATGTCCCGAAATTGGGCCTTAATTGTGGCAGCGGTAATGAGTCGGGTTGCTCTAATGCAACGGCTCACCAGCACACGTTGTGCCTTCAAACTTGCTCCCGCGTCGTCTAACGGGTGATCTATCGACAAATTGCTCCTCCTAAACACGATGACAGAGGTCCTTGAGTTTTTTGAGCCATTTTTTGAAACTGAAATTGAATGGAATCAGAATAAACTGTTTCATTCCACTGATTGATATCTGTGGATAATTTTATCAAGATGAACAGGAGTTCTAAAACTTCGAAGTTGCATTTGAAGTTAGCGTATTTACGATTTGCTTAAATTATTCGATAGTTAACGAATGGACGATTCCTAGATTAATTTGCGCATGAATTTTTTAATTAAAAAAAGCATTGTAGTAATAATATTCCATTCTTTCAGAAACCTTTTATTAAATTTACTATTCATATTAATCTCGTAGGGGATTCTCTATTATCTCATGGCACATGGTACACAGAACCATCATTTCTTGCCTTGTAAATCTGGCAAAATTCTTCAGTAGAAATTCTCTTGTCCTATTCTTCATTTGCATCCCTCGATGTGTTTCTCATCTGAAATATACTGCTTCAGAATCAAGCCACGCACAAAACGCCGAAAGTACGAAACCGTGCAGCCAGATGATTCCAGACACCCGGTATAGAATAGAGAGCGGTAGGGAATACTACTATGTGGCGACGTAGCATTATTTAATTGCTCTTCCGTTGTTTTTTCGTCGCCAGATAATTTGTGTACCTGGCGGCGATCTCTCAGTTCCACCTGAAAGTTCTCCTCGCTTCGTGTCCTTGTCGCTCCGGTTCGTTTGGCAGTCCACGGATCTCTTTCGGTTGTCTCGCTCTTCCACCGACCCACCGTAGGTGATCTCGCTCGTAGCTTGTATAAGTTTTCTCGTTGTGGCGAAGTCGGCACAAGGGGAAAGCAAAGGAGCGAAGCAGCGAGAGAAAGGACGAGAGAAGGACGAAGCGATCTGGCCGGCCTTACTACTCCTAATTGCGCGTAATTACCTATGGAGGCCAATTAGCTCAGATTGGCTGGACGGATGATCCGCGACTAGCCCGAGGACTCGAACATCGTCGAACGATCCTCTTTCGTCTCCTCGGCATGGCTCAACTCACGCGAAAGCTGGCTACAAATCGTCCTCGTTTTCAGAATCCCTCGCCCTACCTCTCGTGAGCTTCGCGAGAGCCATCCGTCGTCGATGCAAAACGCGAAAAGTAATTGCTGCAATCAATCATCCGAAGTCGGGGCGAGGTGTATTAAGAGCGTATTGTTTCGCACCGGCGGTACCGGAAAATAATTTGTTCTCCTGTAAACGAGCGTTCTTGTTGCCGACGAATTTGACATTTTCGAGGCGAGTTTTCCTCTTTTTTTTTCCCTGGGGATCAACAGTCGTCGTCATGTGGAAAATTAAAAATTTCGACTTCTAATATGTAAATTTTTAATTTTAAATTGTAATTTTTGGAAATTTAAATGATTGAAAAAATTCGATTCCCTTTCTTCGATTGCTTAGTAATTTCTTCGTTTTCCCCTTATTGTCTAATGGATTTGAAATAATAATTCAATTCCGCGTGAAAATACAGATATTTTATCGCAAATAAATACGCATTTGTAAGTATCTTGGAGTTGGCGTTATTACGCCAGGAGTTTCCAAATGCAAGCTTAGAAAATACTAGTTATTTATTTGGAGAGAAACTTCCGAACAGAAAGAATGGCGTCCCTCGGCACAAAAGTATTGTCTTCATGATGGTTTGACGGATTTCTGTTTACCACCGAAAACTTCGTTCTTGCGTAACCGTCCTATATGAACACGCTGATAGAAATCATGAAATTCTTTCGGTCTATGAACTTCGAATATTGGAATGCTGCCGGCAGTGGCATGCTCAACGATTGGAAACAGTCGATTTATTTCTCTTCGATTTATACGAATATTTAATACATAAAATTTCGGTCAACCAGCAAAATCCTCGCTGTAATAATTCAAACGTACGAGATATTTCCAAATGTGAATTCTTGGCTGGAATCGCATTTTCGTATTTATGAAGCATATATATTGAAAAATGTTGGATTAAATGTTGATAATATATAAGATACGTAGATAAATTGCAATTAAATAATACAAGAGGTGAAATATCATGTTTTATTTTGTCATTCGTGAAGTTCATTGATCAGAATATTTTTTTTTGCAATAAATCCTATTGAACATTGATTAACAGAGGAATTATATCTTCAATTCTAAATCTGTTATATTTTTTCAAAAATAAAAATTTTAATCATACGCTACTAATTATACTAAAACATACCAAATTTTTTTCTTTTCTGTATTTAACACTTCTGCTCCTCGCTATCTTTAGCATAGTCTTTCACATTACATTCAACATGAATTACTTTCATTCCACCGTAATAGTATAATCATATTCTATTCAATAGTAACTACACAAGATCTCTAAACTGAAATTTCCTTCTAATAAAAGTCGCTTGGCATTCCATAAATCAGTACCTACCAATTCTCAGATCTTGGTCTTAAAATTTTCTCGCTCTTCAAATTGTCAAATCTTACTAAAATTTTCTGTCTACGCAAAAGCTCTCGTTCGCTTTCAATCGAGATTCTCCGAGAAACCTCCGAGAAAGAGATTACAAGAATACCAATAAACAAGAACACCACGAGGAAGATGTTGGTCCTCCTACTGGGAGGAGCTCGCGATATTAATAAGATCCTAGTGATCGTGATGTTCCCACGTTCCTCTCGCAATTTTTCCACTTCGTATATCGGAGAAACGACTTAATGACGGTATCGATGTTTCTGTGCGTTTCCACGTTACGAACCGTTTACCGCGGCACACCGTACCGTAATTACACGCCTCTAATTACGCGTGCAACACTGTGTCCTCCCTTCGTTCGCTAGTTTATTTGTTCTGACGTTTTCCCAGATCGTCGCCGGGACTAATATCACCTCGGGCGTTCGCAATCTCAAACGATCGTAAATAATTGCACGCACATTCGCAGCCCGCTTTTGCTGGCATACGTACGTACATACGTAACGAGCAATTAAAGATTGAATTTCCTTGCCGAGAGGTAATTGCTTCATCGACGCGGAAAAAGACGTTGCGAAGTGGTCTGGCTACGCGCGATGCTTTTCCATATCTGCCGATCGTTGCTGCATCGGCCGCGGTCGTGTTCATAAAAGTTGATGCCAGTTACGCGGTACCGCGACAACGACGGGATTATAGATTTCATTTGAAGTGCTTTGCAGTTGAAGTGCATCGGTTCGAAATCCTCGTTTCTCGCCGCTTGAAGATGCTTGTTTCCACCAGCAATAATTGCTTGTTAATTAAGCAAATGTCGTTTTTATTGCTAAAGGCTTCGAGGTTCTCGTGTTTTTCGCTCGTGGTATTATCACGTTACGATATGATCGTGCTAGAAGGTGAAAAAATGACGGACGAGGAGTTAGTTGTTTCTGGTAACAAGAAATTTCATACGTGCGCAAATTGTGAGAATAATCGATACAATTATTTAGATTAGATCGCTGTGCGAGATCATCGGCTTTACTTTTTGTAAGTGACAATTTCATCGCTCAGATGCTTCATAACGTGTCGCACAGGTATTTCTACATAAGCACTATTGAGTTGCAAATTTATATCATGCCTCTGGCTGAGAATTTATCAATTTCTGTAGTTTGTAAATCGACGATATCGAAAAACGTCGAATCAGAAGAGAATTGAAAGATCGCGAATTGTAAATATAACCACGTGGAAGAACCAAAGAAACGTCCTGTATTAAATCTCTCGTGATTAAAAATTCCATTTTTCAACGAACGAACGAATCTCCTCGCCGAGGATACAGTTTCTGTCTAAGCCTTGCTGGAAATTCACGATGAGCCAGCCCTATGCCACGAATAATACGTTTCTCTCTGCAAACCGGGCATGAACGTATATTTATCTGGTCTTTACATAAGCCGATTCGGCTATTGTTCCGTATCCACTTTTCAACATTTCGAATCCTCGTGAAGTTCGAAACGTCTCCTCGTGGATCCAGCGAGTCGAAGAATGGAAACGCGCAGGCCAAGGACCAAGGCAACAGAAAGAGGATATACGCGAAAAAAAAAGAAAAAAGAGAAAGAAAATCGCGGCGGCGGAGGGAAAATCTGGCTGGTGGTAAGGGGAATGGGATGGACAATTCGTCATTAGTAAACAAATAGTTTAGCGACCGATCGGGTCGGGTCTACATAAACTAAACAACAATGAGGACCGCGGGTTCTGAAAGAAATACCGACTCGCTACCCTTCGGGCCGAGGCACACCTGGCTTCACATTCGTAGGAGTTTACCTGCACACGGGTGGGTGCTGAAGAGGTCAGGGGCGTGTGTACCCAGGCTGGTACCACGCTACCACGCCCAGCCGCTCGACTAATAGTGATTTATTTCGCGAGCTTAACGATCTCGTCCGATTTACCCTCGTCCGCCGGCTTTTATCTCTTTGTCTTTGATCGGCGAAAGGGTTGCGTAATCGTCGAGGCTGTCCTTCGACGATTCGCGTTTCTCTCCAACAGTTGCTTCTCATTTTCGGTCTTCGATTTCGCCTTTTTGTGGTCATTGATCAATACGTTGCAGTGTGAGATGCGAATATTAAAAGGTCGAGTAGAATTCGCGAGATATTGCTGGTTTTTTCTTAATGGTTCGAATGGTACAAGCAATGTTCGTGTTTAAATACTTTTGTTATTTCGCTGCTCTTCGAATGATTATACGCCTTAGTTGTGAAATTGTAAAGTTGTTTGTAATTTTGTTGCGATAAAACGACGATGTTTCTGAAGGATTATTGTAGATTATTAACATTCTTCTTCGTATCTCATAGTCATATTCGCTTTCATTTCGCTTATATAATATAAAAAAAAATATAGCATTCCATTTAACAAATTGAAGATCACCTTCAATTCACAAAAAACAGTGCGAAAAAAATTTTTATTAGAAAAAACTCTGGACAGTGAATCCAATGAACACCTACAAAGCAACTAAAATAACATCACTTTACAAATACGAAATTTCTTAAAATGAATCATTTTCTACGATGAGGAAAATTAAGTGAAAAATACATGCCATCCCAATGTTCTTTCTTTACAAAACGAATACCTCAGAGGGTACGTGGCATCGTGGACACGTTCCTGATCTAGTGAATACTAGATTTTCGTTCGACGAGGATCTCTCCACCTGACCGAAACCGATCGATGTTAAAAAGAATTTCTCGGATTCATTCGTTACCTCAAATTTCAGAATACGACTGACACCCGGGGATACATATTCGAGATCGTACGAGGGAGGAGAGGGGAAAGGGCGTAACCGAGCATAGTGCTTTAATCGGCCGATAGTAATGGTTCGGAGCTTCTAGTTTCTTCGATTTCAATTCTTCCAGCAGGAACGTTGATTTTTAACCGACGAAAACTCGGGATCGCGTTCCTCGGTATCTTGGGGCTTTAAACACGAAAAACCAAGACACGTCCCTGCTTTTGTTTGGACGGAACAAGACTGGAGTCTGGTTCTCGGCCGAGGCTCAGGCAATCGAGAGTATTTGTTCAGAAGATTCCTATCGACCTCGTGTAACTACACGTTTTTCACGTGAACCACACTGAATTATCAATCGACGCTACTTCCACTTAATCGCGTCGGTACTTTGTTTCGCTTTCGATACTTTCGATACGTTCAATAGATAAACTTGAAGGATACTTCCGACGATCGTAGGTAAAAAAAAAGAGATGTATTTTTAATACAATTTTTTAGTGATTGATAACATTTTCGTGTTTCTTTCAAATTACGAGTATAATTGAGAATTGCAGTGCAGTTTTAAAATTTAATGTTATTGTTTTCCTTACCAAAATATCTCCTATCTTCTTGTCGCATTTGTTTCTGGAGCTAAATACGTCTCTTTCGATCCTTCCTCGCTGTTAACACTGAAACTATCGACGTATGAAGCATAAAATTTCCATCAGAGATATTAAAGTAAGGAGAATAGAAAAGCTTTGTAATACAATAAATTACACAAGCTTTTACTCGTATATTTTACGAAGGATAATTTTCTTCGAGAAAATACACTGTATCTATAAAATTTTCAACAGTTACAATCAAAGTGACAATTATATACTATAAATTGGTCACTCTGATCACTTTGGTAATTCTAATGTTGAATACATATGTCCATCTTCCAAATAGAAGCAATGGCAGCATCGTCTCGTTTCCCGCTTCTGCCGACGCGTTGTCTTCCGCGTCGCGGCTCTTTCGTCCAATTGCACGCAACATGAAATATAAAAATTCAGCCTCGCAGCCAAGGGCGCCCGGATCTACGAGAGGACTGGTCGCCCCTTTGTCCACCTAAGTTTCTCCATCCTCGATCCTTTCTAAACTATATGGAGAGAGAAAAAGAGAGAGAGAGAGAGAGCATCTCGATGGTCCCTGCCGCGAGATTAGCATGACAATGCGTTCACCAGCCACTCATTATAGCAGTTCGTGATCCGTCGTTCCGTTGCGGCGTAAAACAAAATTCCAGCCCACGAAAATCTCACCGGACAATAGGGGTTGACACCTTTCTCGATTCAACCGTTCCCCGATACCGTTCTCCTCTCTGTAACGCTCATCCACCACTTTGTCTCCCTCTCGGACCTTCGTTTCATTTTTACCTCCCCACCCTCTCTCCCCGTTTCGTTTCTCTTCTTCGTCCTCCTCTCTCCTCGTCTCGCTGGTTTTCTCTATCTTCGGCCTCTATTACCAGCCGACATCATCCCTTGTCCACCCCCTTCCAGGACGAGCTAGCCTTCTCCCACGGCTCATTCTTTCGCCGAATGAATACCAAAAGATGGATCGCTTCCCTCTTTGCGCAGCCTCGTTCGTGCTCGTTCGTGCTTTGTTGTCCGAAAAATCGTGCGATTTTTCGACGAATTCACGCGTCTCGGCACGCACTATACGCATTGTTTACGCACGATCGTGATCCCGCGACGTCGCCGAGGGTTCCTTCAGATCGCTATCGGTGTGCTCGGAGAATCGATCTATTCCCTGGATGGAACGTCCGAAGATTTTCGACGATCACGCTGCGACACCGTGACTCTTTCTTTGATAAATAATGGTTCTTCGACTTTCCTGGAATGACGATGGCTTAGCGTCTTCCTGCTCATTGTAATAATGGCCCTCTCTCTGTTTGGAGGTTCCTTATGGCGTGATGTATGGCCGCACGGTGCCAAAGTCTGTGTGGCATCTTGGTCATTATGAAAAGTATCTTTCTTTTTTTTCAAAAATCTTTTAAATTCCATTATGCATTATAAGTTCATCGATCAATTGTCCCTCGAAGATTCTTCGACTGAGAATTTTTAATTAAAAATTAATATAATACAGTTACTTAATCACGAATGTGGAACCTAGTTGGAACGCACTTCTGCACCCTCAAATATTCCATAAATGCGTAAGAATCTGCAGCCGAAAAATTCTAAACATTCTGAAAATCCTAAAAATTGACTTTTATTTTTATAATAAAAGTAGAATCATTGGAACGAAATTCCAGTAAGAAACCAACAAATTAACTACAAGAGGTCGATCGAAGAAAGCGAGCAGTCTTGAAAAATAAAATAAAAGTTGGCCCAGGACACGCGAAACGAATCCAAGGCCCCCGGTCCGTCTTATTTGCATTCGCGTGAAGCGACACGAAGTCCATTCCAGAAGCATGGACGTCGAAAATCCAGCGGAATCTCAAATTATGATGATTCGGCGGGCAATAGAGCGCGCACCGCAGATGTCTGGCAAAGGTGCATAAAAGGGGATGCAGATAGAACGATACAAAGGAGAAGCTCGATATTCACGGGACCAAAGGGAGCATAATGCAGATCCCAAATTTTCGGAAAACTCTCTCGAGCTAATCGACGTGAACGACACAATCGCGTTTACCTGATGGACGGTCCCTTTCGACCACCGTGAGAAACAGTGATCCAAGTGTTCTGAAAGCGTCCACGAGGAAAAAAAGAAGGGAGATGGAAAGAGAACGAGAGAAAAGCATCTCGATGGCCTCCTCAACTGATGAGAAAAAGAAGGAACAGCGTAAGAATACGCGAACGAAATCTCTCCTCTCGAAATTCTTTCTTTCTCTACCTATTGTAGTTTTACGTTGAACCATGTTACATTAAAAGTTGCAACAATTTAACTCTGGAAATCTGTTGTTAGAATCAGTTTAAGATTCTTCGTTATTACTGAACAAACATATTTTATTGCATTTTTGTTATTTTTGGCGTGCAATCGTGTATAGAGAAATTTTAGTTCTTAATCTTCAAATAGGTAACAAATAGATAAAATATTTTATATTATCTGCGGGTAAAAATTAGTTACGAGATTTGATTAGATTGATAATTCCAAGACCAGGTAGTTTTTGTGGTTCCCAAAGTTACGATTTAAGAATTAAATATGAAACTCTTTTTACAACGGGACTTTTATTTCGTCTACTCGACGAGCATTTTATTTTTAGGAGACACTTCAATTTTGGCACAAAGGCAGACAAAGACCTCAGTCTAATTTATATACGAACTTGTGAGTAATTAGACATCTTATTTAAATTACCAATAAACGAAGAATTGAGGGAATTTTATAAGGACACTCCTGGTACAAAGAAAGAATTTTAGAGTCGGTTGCGTCTTTAACAAGCCATTTGCTTCAATCCGCAACATGAAATCAAGGGTACTTCCTTAAAATGTCCAAGAAGATTCTTGAAAGTTGTTCGAAACCCTTAAAGGAGGATCTTGCTCATCTTTGATTCGTTAAAGGACAATGTACAGCCGTTTTCTCTTTGCGGACGTTCTTAAGACTTGCTCAAGATATTGGTAGAATAAACGGTCCAGACGGTAAAAATGTAGCAAAGTGTACTTACCATAGAACTCTTTATCCTATTCGATTTACAAGTCTTCGTATCTGTTAAATTTATTTATTGGAAAATGTATTTCTTATTATTAGTAAGAAAACGTTTCTTGCAGAGTATATCTTTGTTTAATGTATTACTTTAGTTTCTTCAGTGATTTGATTCAATATACAGGCAACCATATACGTTTTCAATAATCACCGATGAAAATATCGAACTGAAAAATACTTCAAGTTAAATGTTCAATTATTTTGTAACTTTTTAACAACAGTTAAGTTCACAATTGTCTCCTTCCTTTTACCTATTAATTTAACAAAAAATATTTTTGCAGTAAAAATATTTCT